>CM032330.1:26675209-27275209 GCA_019022515.1 Quercus aquifolioides | reverse complement strand
CACATTTTTGATCGATCGAGCAACAGGTTCGATCAATCAAAAATCTAGAAAAAATAGTTTTTTTTTATTAAAAATAGAGCATTTTAATGTAGAAATTCCTCAAAGCACATTGTTTCATGAATGAAATGCATGAGTATGAGATGAAAAGTTTTTCAAAAACACTTATATTCAACCCAGATCTCCCCAAAACAAGATTTTCAATCAATTTGTCCTCAAGCTCAAACAATAAACACATTTTGCATTAAAATCAAGAAACTTTTAATTTTAGATGGCCACAACAAGATCGCATACAATATCACGTACTAAGTTTAGTAAAGAATAATTTGTGTAGTGTGTGCAATTAGCAATAACATGAGATACATGTGAGGTAATAAGTAAATAGTGATTAATCACAATTTCTACAAAATTCATCACATAAGTTTGAAAGTGACTATCACCTAAAGAGGTACATCATATAACTCTCATATCTCCTATAAAACAAGCTTGCAATCATGTAAGTTTCTTGTTTTGCCTCATAATGTACATACTAATTTTATTTAATTTGAATTTATTATAGCCTAATAATGTACACACCAATTTTATTATTTAAACCGAGGCTTCACCTTATGTTCTTTTTGTGCATGTGCTACACTTTCTCGAGCACAAAATCATATAATATGCACAAAAGTGTTCATGATTGGCTAGTAAACAATGGTGAGATGGTTATTTATGCCTTTTTCTTAGGATTTTTTAGTCCTTATAATCAAAAACATGTGACTTTAAAATTAAGATCATGTGATCAAAAAACTATAAACAACTTCCACACAACATGCACTACATAGCTAAACTAGCAAAGTGCAGTGAAATAAGCTCATCTAAGAAAAATAATGCAAAACACATTTTTCCTCCATTTTCCTCCTTTTTAAATATATATATATATATATATATATATATATATATTTTGAAAAGAATAACAAAAACAACCTATCATGAAATACATGAATGTTGTACAATGCAAATCCTAAGAACAAAGAAAACAACACAACAAAGAAGAATTGTCACAAAGAATAGAGAGATGAATCGCAAGGACCATATCAGAAATACTCAATTAGATTGAGCCTTTTGCATCCAAAACCTCTTAGATGCAACTCTAGCATTGAAGTTATTATTCATATTAGAATGATGAGCAACTCTAGGGATGGAATTAAGGTTTAAAGCCTTTACCAATTTACCAATAAGTACCATAGGATCTTGTGCTTAAGGCACATGTACTTTTAGCTTATTTGCGCACTTAGTAGCTTGCAACTTAAAACAATTTGGACGAATATATCCAGTCTTTCCAAAAAAATGACAAACCCACAAAGGTCTATCATGCTTCTTGTCTTTAGGATAGGAGTCTTAGGTTTAGATTCTTTAAAATCAACCCTAATCTTCCTAGGAGGTGTAACTTCTACTGGTTTGACAATCTCATTCTTAGAAGCTCAAAAGAATAAACAAAATTTGTGGAATGAGTTTCAATCATAGAGATGCTATCTGTAAAACCTAGACCGGTTTTGTCTAAGGGAGACTTCTGAATACTCAACATGTGATCAAGTTTAGAACTAGCAGATCTATTTGTTTGTTCTCTAGCAACAGATAATTCTAGTTCCAAGTTCTTAATTTTATCAAGTAATAACATGTTTTCGATCTTCACCTTATCAATCAATTAATTAGCATCAAACAATTTTAACAGCAAATTTTTCTTATCAAGTTCAAGAGAATTGATTTTCTTCAAACCTAAGTCAACATTCATAGCATCCTTTGAAGCAACCTTGCAAAGCTTATTATAAGCTTCTTGCAAATTAGCATATTCAGTGAGTTCCCTATCAGAAGGGTTCTCATCAACCACAACACTTTCATGAATTACAGTCGTAGTTATGAAAGTAATGAAGTTTCCATCCTCATCACTACTAGACTCATGATAAAAAACTTTATCATCACTAAGGGTTACAGCCATAGCAAATTCATGGATCTCATAGGTCTCATAGAAAATTCATACACACAGCATATCAACAACCTCTAAAACGTGGCTAGGGTTTTTTCTTTTATACTTGAAGCAAAACATAAAACCCTACCTGTTATATGGACTTAGGCTGAGTTGGAAATTCTACCAAAAAAAAAAAAAAAAAACATTCTGCATGAGGTTCGATCGATCGAGTCTAATTTTCAATCGATCAACCCTTGCAGATTTACACCAATAAATCTAGCAGTACACTTTATTCCAACTTTACAAATAAACACATTTTGAGTAGCCTAAATCTAGACTTTAAGTTTTGATCATGGTTTGCCAACATTACACATTGAAGTTCTAATACATTTACATCCTAAAGTCTTAGAACCTAACAATATCAATATGGTGCAATATGTTGAAGGGTGGTGGGTAGACTCTGGAGCTAATAGGCATGCCTGCAATTATAAAGATTGGTTCAAGTTGTACACTTCCTTTAAAGAAGAAAAAACAATTATGCTTGATGATTCTAGCAAAATCAAGTATCTTCGGAGTGGTGAGGTCGAGTTGAAATTCACTTCTGGCCGTGTGCTAAAATTGAAAGATGTGCTTTGAATTTCGTCCATGAGGAAGAATTTTGAAAGCTCGAAAATGTGTTGAAAACACAAGATCTATTTAAACCCCCAAATAAAAGTTACAGCTCAATTAATTTTACACTAACTTAATACTAAGTGTGAAATAGTGTAAATGCGAGCGAATAAACAAACAAGCTACTCTAATCCATAATCATAACAGCATAGCACTAAAATGGAATGTAAAAGAGTAGGGAAGAAGAATGCAAACACAAGATAACATGCCGATGTGTTATCGAAGAAGAAACCGAAGAACTCAGTGAAAAACCTCTCCGCCGCCCTCCAAGCGGTAATCGATCCACTAGACAATCCGTTGGGATATATGGGTTAGCAAGAGACCCTCCAAGCTTAATCTACCCAATGTACCTGAGCCCTCCAAGCTCCTACTCCAACAAGGCTTCTTCGAATCGTGTCTTGTCTAGCTCTCCGGATCTCGCAACAAGTTCCATGTTGTATCTACCATCCTTGGCTTCTTCCAATACTTCTTAGTAGCTCCAAAACCTCACTTGACACTCTGAAAGGGTGTGGTAAGTGTTTGAGCTATCTACCTCTCAATGGTATGGAAATGGAGAGGAAGGAGTTGAGAAAAATTCACAAGAAATTGTGTAGAAGATTGTGGGTATAACAATTTCTAACTCTCAAGATTTGTGGCTAGGGTTTTCTCTCTGAAGCACTCCTCAACATTTGTGGATAATGTGGGTATATATAATGTGGGTACAGAAAGTGTGTATCAGATAGCACAATCTGACAAAACAGAATATTTCGCGGGAAGGCCTTACCCACGAGCTACTCGCGAAATACAACTGTCTCCATCCTGTCCTGACTCTTCGCATTCCAGCATGTGCAGGTCACATGTCTCACTTCGCAGGATGCTTACTCGCTATACAAAGTAAAACTAGATGATTCATTTTCCGGTGGAAATGGGGTTTATGCTATAAGAAGGAATGAATTCCAACTCGAACAATTATCGTGATGAGCACGACAAAAACATTTATCCATGTGCTCCTGGAGTTGTATACTATGGCCGAGGTGCTTTGCCTATCTATTGGTATGTATATTTTCTATCACGCTAACAATAATATTAAATTCTTTATATTTATGCATTTCAATTATTTTCTCATCTTATATTCAATTTTATCCTAAGTTTAAACTTCTATAAAAGTTTTATGTTTAGTTGTTAACAAAACATCAAAATGAATTCCTTTTCTAGCATAATTCAAATACAAGTTCATAAGTTATGCATTCTTCAAAAGAAATCCAAGCAACTGATTCTTTTAAAAAATAGGTGCAACCTACTTTTGCTACTACCCTAAGACTTGTATGCATCCTTTGTTTCCTGCTTGAGAAGATTTTATTATTGATTAATTCACTGTTGCCATAATCCAAACAACTTTCTGTACTGACGCTTTCAACAGGAACTACAATTATGAAGAAGTCAGTAAAGATCTAAAAGTGGATTTTTTGAACCATCCAATATATATATTGAACAAAATGCTACCCTTAGCTTGCAAGTTGCAATTTTGAGGTGGATGACACCAATTATGGAGCATCAACCTTCAGCACCTGATGTCTTTACTAGTTCTGGTTTTGGAGCTACCATAAATGTGCTTTATAGAGATCTTGTTTGCGGTCAAAGTGATAATGAGTTCATGAACAACATCATATCCCATTACCTATATTACCTTGATCTTATGGGTGTTGGTCGAGAAGAAGCAAGGCCTCATGAAGAGCTCAGCTGTGCTAAGCTGCTTTCAATTCAACCTATTCCTTATCTCCTTATCTCCTCGATCTTTCTTTAACTAATCCCTTTTTTTCTAAGGTAATGCATTAATATGGTCCTACGAACATATATATAAGTAACCAAAGGAAAAGTTCAAACATGAAGAGGGAGTAAGAGCTTTTATCATATGTTCGTATGTCTTTGTGTGCAGGTAAACTTGCTTAGACAGTAAAATTTTGCATTGATTTGCAGCTACCTTTTGCTAGTGTTGTTTAACCTTTGAGATATATTTGTTTTGGTTTATTGTTATATATTGTGTAATTATTTAGAGTGGATTGTCTACAAACCTCTCTATGTTCGTATAATATGTATTTTATTGGTAAAATCTTGGAATGTATATATCCGACCTTTTCGCTCCCTTTGTTTATATCAAGCATAACTTAAAAAATAAAAAAAAAAAAAAAAAACATTTATGTTATTCGATAGTGTAATAGCATATTTTATAGTATCACATATCTATGATTCGAATCTCACCTCATGCAAAGTCATAAATTATTTTCTAAGAGCTTAGCCCAAAAATATCTGTAATTTTTAAAACTACAAAATAGTAAACACAAAGTTTGTTTATAATTTATTCTTAACCCATATATTTAACATAATTTATTCTATACATTATGTGATCTTGCGTATATAAATTTTTTTTATTAATTAAGTCAATTATACAGTTACATATAGTTTAAGACAAAATATTTATTTCGTTAAGTCAAGTGTAATGACTTCCCAAAGTATATTAATCATAGTTAATTTTCTTTAAAATTTAATCCATATTTAAAAAAAAAAATTAAAGATTACACGTTAGACGATAATAATAGTTTCTAGAAAACATGAAATGTTTGCAATTCAGTAAATTTCGAATAGATTAAATATTAAATGTCAATTTTGTATGCCTTAAAATATACAATATAATATAATAGAAGATAAATATAATAATCGTGAATTAAAAAAAAAAATTTGTTTATGGATATTTCAAGTTAGAAGTACATGTCCTAAACTTTTAACCATAAAAGTCACAACATATTTTTTTCTAATGAAAAATGTTTAAATTTTTTTTTATACAATCCTATATCCCTAATGATCTATATACAAAATGAACGAGAAGTGCTATAACTGTTAGTGGTGGGTAAAAGAATAATGTTAGTTGTGTATCCAAATAAGAACCAATTACGTATTATTACTTAAGATTGATGTGAAAATGTTATAAAAATATTATGCACATAACATTTCTAAAAAATAATAAGAGGCTTTTTTTTTTTTTAGTAGAAGAAGAGTATTTACTTACAAGATCTAAGATTTATAATTCATGTACTTTTCGAAACATATACTATATATATATATATATTTGAATATTAAAATAATTAAAAAATGAGACATTTTTACTTTTGCAACATTACTTTGAAGGAAGTTTTGCAATAATTTAAATAAACAAAAATACAAAAGGGATTTTTTTTATATAATAACCCCCTTTTTTTTTCAAAATACAAAAGGGGTTATTAAATAAAATCTACGCATTCCTTAAAATTTTCCTTATTAAACTAAAGGAGGAGAGTAAAACTTTACCCCCCTTTTACCGCTAATCTCCACCTCTCCCTCTCGAACTATGTACATATCAAAAAGTTTAACATATAATAATAATAATAATAATAATAATAAAGGCATTATTATTAGCAAAATAGAAGGTGTCTTAAATTCTTAATAAAACGATTATATGTGTATATATTCTTGGAATTTTCAAAAATGATGGGGACAAAAATAGGCATATAGCATTGAGGGAAACTTTTGGAATTTTATTCCTGAGAATTTTCTAAATTTACTGTTGAGACAAGTTTTTTGAAATATGAATAGTTTTGAGAATTTTTTAAGATCCGAGAAATTGACAAAATTAAACATAAAGTGGTTTCATTTAAATATTGGACCATTTAAAAAATATCATCCTCCCACTCTCTCTATTTCTTAAAAAAAAATAAAAAAAAAGTCAAAACACAAAACTTACCCTCTAAGTTTTACCATTTTTCATTTTAGTTTTCTAAGTTTAGTTTTTATTATTTCAGTCCTCTAAATTTATTTTTTTATTAATTAAGTTATTTGTTAATAATCCATTAGCTTCTGTCATTATCTTTTATCAATTATTTAATTTATTATTTATTTATTAATTTTAAGAAAACGTTAATTAAAAAAAAAAAAACCTGAAATTGGATTAATTGACTTCGTATTTGATCCTTGGAGATTAAAATTGAAAGAACAAAATTGAATCCCTTTAGTGAGAGACTGAGAGGGAGAAAGAATGGGAAAAAGAGAGAGAAAATAGCCTGGTCTAACACAGCAAGAGTTAGATCTAGGCAACTACAAAACATGCAAGCTTTCTTGAAACTTGAGAGTAAATAAGAAATTTAAATTACAATCACATATCATCATATTGCACAAATCATTAACCAAGCGATTGAAGGAGGAAAATCAACAATCAAATTGACCGCGTTCCCAATAGCTCTACTTGAAATAAAATGTCAAATCTTCACTTCTAATGCCTAAAAGATATATACATAGATACCTCCTCACCATGAGAAAATTGCTACGTGAATCTGATGCCTAAGATACCGACTCTACTACTACTAAGGACAAAATGGGCTTCTGCCCTTTTCCGGAAAAATAATCATGCGTTTGCCCTTCTTCCCAAACTAAATAGGGAATTGCCCTTGTTTTATAACTCGATAATGATAAAATCGAGTTATATGAATTACTCGATTATAGAATACTCGAGTTATCATAAGGTTTGTGCCACGCTGGCCGTTCGAGCGTACGCCCAGCGTGGCATTTTGTTTTTCAAATCCCTGAATAACTCGGTTATCTATTAATCGAGTAATATAACCGATTATTGAGATATCGAGATACGCTCTTATTAAACCTTTTTTCAGACTTTTTTGTGTCAGGCGTACGGATATATGGTTTTAACATAACTCGATTATTGTAATATCGAGTTATAAAGTATAATCGTTACTCGCGTATAATTTCTCCACCCCTTCTCCCATTTTGTGTCTGGATTTCTGCTGAACCTCCACTCTGCTCAGATCAACAGCTTTCGGACTCAACTGAAGTTTGTATCATCTCAGGTAGAAAACTCACAGCAGAATTTTAGGCAATGATATTTTTATTTGATATTGTACTGAAATCTTTGGTTGTTTGTTGTAGAAAACTCACAGCAGGTAGAAAACTCAGATCAACACCTTCTCCCATTTGGTTGTTTGTTGTAGTAAACGTTGGCCACTAGAGAATGAAATCTTTACTATAGCAACATTTTGTATTGCACATAATCACATTGGTCAAACATTTATAACAACATTATGTATTGAACACAATGGGTAGACATTAACAACAATTTGTTTGCACATGGTCAAATGTTAGTGTTAGTGTTAGTGTTAGTATTTAATTTTTAGCATGTAATAGTACACAAATTTATGAATGTCTTTGTCGTGTACCATTTTATGCAGCAGTACATTATTTACCAACAGTTGATGCACACTGTTAACTAACTTGATCATTTGGTGTTATTGTATAAAGTGTCAATGTCTGGTTCTGGCAACCCAGAAATCTATAGGCCTCATGATGTGTTTACTCTATGGGTCGTTGTTGGGTATTAGAAGATGAGTTTAGCTATCCAATCAATCCGAATTTGCGAAATAGTGCTGATGTTCATAATACCATGAGACAGGAGTGGGCTTGGTTATTTCGTGAATAGCAAATGTTTTATGATGAGCTGGTTGGTTTTAAGTTGCCAGTGCCTCGGCAACTCGCATCGCAGATGCCTAGAGACACAATCGACGAACTTCGTAAAGCATTGAACCGCATAAGAGAAGAAAATAATCGAATGAAGATACGTCTTAATCGATATCGAACCCAAGTCAAGATTCGAGAGTCAGTGGAGGAAGGGTGGTACGAGCATGCACAGTTCATGCAATCACTTCTTGCCGATCCCATTTATCAGTCAGACGTGGAGATGTCAGATGAAGAGTAATCGTGTCGTGGTGTTATTAGATTTTGTTGGAGAACTATTTTGCTTAACTATGTATGTGTGTCACCGTTGTTGCATTTGTACTATGTAAACCTTATTATTGATTGTGAGGAGCATGCACGTTATTCGTAATCTAAATTATTTTGACATAACGCATAAAAGTTAAATATTCCCACACATGATGATTTTCAATAAGCACGTACGACATAACACAGAAAACTTAAAATAACTTACACTAACATTATTAACTTAACACTAGACATAACACACACACCACATAGACATTCATTCTGACAAGTAGTCCTCATAGTTGAGGACATTGTTACGTTCTGCTGGAGTGAGTTGCCTGTTCGTTGCGGCGGCCAGCTCCTCCGCTAGTTGTAGCATGTGATACCTGGACCTACGAAGTATCATAAGATTGTTTTCTTTTTTTATTTTAGTAACTGCACGCTCATATTGGTGCATGTTTCGTTGTGGCAATGCAAGTGAGCTACGGTCGACAAGAGGCGCTCCAAGTCGCAGGAGATCATTGTGTAGAGCGTTGGACTCATTCATGCGAAAGTCCCACTCCCGCCGCAATCCTGCATAGTATTCCCTCTCGTCGGAATCTCTTTCCCTTCTATAGTTATCTGGAAAATGAGGTAGCATCCAATTGCGCATTGACATTAGAAAATGTGACTTTAGATCGGTATGTGTAGATGTTTTGCAAGGGTAGATGTAAATGAGACTTTATATAGGGGTTTTGCAAGGGCAATTATTCACGTGGATGTGACTACATGTAAAAGTAAGTGTTCACGTGAATAAAGATGATATGACTTGACAGTGTATTGTTCAGTGGCAAGGTGTTGATGAGCACATGCAAAACTACAAACATGACTTGGTTGTACAGTGGCGTCTGTTGGTGCATGTGATTCGCTGAGGTAGCTGTTTGATATGGCTATTGCTTGTGCTACAGCAGCAAGCTGGTGATGTGTACTGCAAAAGAGGTTGCGTATTTATTCACGTTAATACTACTCAACACTGATGTGCTTCATCTGACATGACTTGACGAGATATTGCTGAGCTGTGATAAATGTATCATAAACTTTTCAGGGATGCTCTGCATCCTTGAAAACGGTGCATTGCAAAAGCTGTTAAGCGTGCATTGCAAAAGGTGTATTAACATGCGTGTAGGTGATATGATTGGATAGGGTTCAACAGTGCGAAGCACCTGAGCATGAACTTTTCAGTGATGCTCTGTGTATTCACATGAGTGTGAATGGGTACTTTTGGATAGGGTTCAACAGTGCTGAGCTTTCCACCGTAGCTACACTCATTGCTCCCTATCCACACTTTTGGTAAGTGGGATTGAAGAAAGCTGATAACAACATTTGGTTTTGTAATGGTTGGTAGGATTTTGTTGAATACCATTCTATCTGATATGGTTATATATTTTAGTCTCCAGATATGAAGGAAATTCCAACTTCCATGTCCTTAAATTTGATAAGACTGCCACTGAGATTCAATATCCACCTACTCAGAATTGTAAATCGGAAGATCATCAGGTAGAAATAATAAACTTAGATGAAGATGATACAAACTCATCATGGGTATCTCGCGGCAGCATAATATGGTGAGCCTTTATACATAATGTGATCATGATGTCACACTTCAATGTCTTCTACTATTACCCTCTATCAAAACATATTCAGCAATGAGATTCGGGAAGGGATGGGTTGCATTTTCGAAAGCACAATAATTTAGAAGCAGGAGATGTCTGTGTCTTCGAGGCGATCGAGAGGAAGCATGTTGTGCTTAGTGTCTCAATATTTCACGTGGTTGACCACCAGAGTTTGGACTAGGATAACATGTTTAAATTTTAAACTAGTGATGTTTATGCTTATATTTAATTAGGGACATTGATCACTAGTATGGTTTATATCTGATGGATGTGGTTTTAAGACTGTTCTCTAACTGGTTTGGCATGTCTTGATGAAGACTATTTAGCATTCCTATGTGTCATCTGACATGACTTGACGAGACAGTGCTGAGCTGTGTTAAATGTATCATAAACTTTTCAGCCATGCTCTGCATCCTTGAAAACGGTGCATTGCAAAAGAAGGCATATCTGTGCATTGGCGTGTGTGTAGGTGATATGACTAGACAGGGTTCAACAATGCGAAGCTGTTGAGCACCACATGTAGCACTACGAACATCAGTGTAGCAACGGTGGATAGCTCACCCCCAAAATTGATGCATAACCAATTAAGGGATGCTCTGCCTCCTCGAAAATGGTGCATTGCAAAGGGTTGCACATCTGTGTATTCACGTGAGTGGGAATGGGTACTTGTGGTCAGGGTTCAACAGTGTCGAGCTATTGAGCATCACATGCAACATTGCATCAATCAAGTGTAGCAATGGTGGACAGCTCACCCCCAAAATTTTGCTTACACTGTTGAGGGATCCTCTGCATCCTTGAAAATAGTGCATTGCAAAATGTTGCATATCTGTTTATTCACGTGAGCATGGATGATATGACTGAACAGGGTTTAACAGTGCCGAGTTGTTGAACAGCACATGCAGAACTGCGAACATGACTTAGCTGAATAGTGTAGAGCTATGTTAGCCTTCTCCAATCTCACTTGCTATTACATGCACCGAGTGTAGCAACACTGGAGGGTTTTATCCCCATATTCCCTTACAAACATTTCAGGGAGCTTTGGAGCAACGCTACAACAAACCAATAACTTGAATGAAACATTTTAGAGGCTGATCAGGCTTTTAGGCCTTTACCCTATTTCTAAGCAAACCAAATACTATGAAACAGTGTGTTGTGTGAGCCATGTGGATTTTTAGTAACTGAGTGGTTAGTTTGGTTTGGACGAGTCTTTCTGTAATGTATCTATATAAAGTAGGACACTATAAGAACTAAGATACACGGATACGTGTATATGATACCGCGACTCAAACAACTCATATAAATGAATTATTCGTATTATTGAATCATATGTGCGGTTGGTCTATGTGCGTTGGATGAGTCTGTATGTATTGAATCTATTAAATTTTCCTAAAAGTAATGTGCAATAAATATAATTTAGAGGCATTTCACTTCCTGTGGTTTTTCCAACATTACAAAGCAAAGGACATTGTCCAACCAAAGCGCATCACTTGAATGTAGCAACAAAGAACAATAGGGAAGAAATGAGAAATTGATTTCACATAAACTTAGCCAAAACTAATGAACATTTAATCTTTAGAGTTGCAAAAGTTGAACGTACATAATCATCATTTGTCAGACATTAACAACAACAATATGTATTGCACATAATGTGTAGACATTAACAACAACGTCTAATGTTCGTAGGTAGAAATTTTTGGAAATCATCATTGCTTGAATCTGAGAAGTCTGAAATATCTGTTTCATCATCTAATGTAGTAATTTCATTAATAGACTTGATGGCTCGCTGTTGCGCCTTCCCCTTTAGATGTTTCCTAGCTTTTTGGATTGCATGAAAACGGTTTAGTCGTCTTTGCATTTGATTGTTCTCTTGTTTAAGACGAGCAAGTATGTTGGCAGGTTCATCTCTAGGTAACTCGGCTGAGCGTGCCATAGGAACTCGTAACCCGTGCCATCGACAATACACCTCTAACTCACACCTCTTCTCGTATAGGGTTGACCATGGTGGTTCCGCTTGTTCTGCAACAGTGAACTCTATTGCGGTGGTATCAGTAATTAGTTTTGTAGGTTTCCCGACCATGATGTGCCCGACGCTTCCAAGACTCTCGTACGTGTATATTGGCATATTAACGAAATCTCTCTTCTTCCCAACCCATATCTCTCCATAGTGGTCTGTGTATGTATGTAGTTGTTGATCTGTTGGAACTTGTGATGATGCATTTGTTGAAGTACAACCAAACTTGTTTCGCATTGTACGCTTTGATGTTGAGGCGTTGCGACTCATAGCTTAATCAATCTACGAAGTTAGCGGGGTAGAAAGTTAACATTATATCAGCATTTATAACCTCATTTCACGGTCTACTATTTAATTAAAATTTCAGTTGCTAGGGCTTGTCATGTCAATACATGTTGGAAAACCACTGCAATCTAAACAGGATTTTACATGTTCCCAATGTCGCATCAAAGGTGGGCAGTAGTTGCAACATTAGATGTAAATGTGACATCTATGCATCCAAATTTAGAATTGTGTATTCACGTGAGTGTGGGTGTGAAACAATGTCGAGCTGTTGATACTTCTAGTGCACAACTGCGAACATGACTTGGCGCCAACAGCTGCGTCTGTTGGCGCATGTGCTACGATTGAAGGAGTTTGATATGACTACAATTGGTGCTACAGCAGCGGGCTGGTGACGTGCGTTCAGAGTTCGAACTTGGTCATCTTGAAACTTCGGTATAGGTATCCATGTTTTGTCTTTCACGCTACAATTTCGCTATATTAATTTATTAATTGTTTAAATCCTTCACAAAACAAATTCTGAAGATCACAGTGTGTTATTATCTTTGGCCATTTTCAAGCCATTTTAAACATCATGGTGTGTAAACATCACGGTGTTCATTGCCTTCGGTCATTAAACCTTTAAAGGTTAAAAAGCATCACTTTGCTCTCAAAACCATCACTCTTACAATTTACGCAGCCCCACAGCCTGAAACACTAAACTTTCTCTTGTAATCGTAGCCAATTAACATGACCCCGTTGATTTGGAATACCGACTTACTCAACTGTTCGATCAAACATCGTGGTCAAAGAGTTGCCCGTTTGAAGTGAAGCCCAACTGGAACTGAATAGCACATTTGTTATACCTTTGATGTTGGTGGCTTGAGCTCACTGTTATATCTGTTTAATTGTGCTTCATCCTTCACAAAACATTAAACATCAGGGTGTTTATTTGACGAGTCTGCACTGCAAGGTTTCATCAATAAAATTTGTAATGAAAATATGATGCATGACGTACAGTCCAGGTGGGGACCAAATTCAGAATAATATAATTGCTAATTTAAGAGCGACAAAAATATCCAATTAGTGAAAAATACATGACTGAAAAGCAAAACCTCCAATACAAACAGTTGCCCTAAGTGCATATATAGCTTGAGCCCCTCCACTTAGAGGAAAATCTCCTAGGTGGTTCATCGTCAACAACAAACCCTGCAAACCAATTGTGCTTTCACAAACCCTCAATTTGTATTAATAATTACTATAATCTAATAACATGTGAGTGCCGTAAAGAATTATGAAATAAATATTTTTTACACACTGACTTGGATCTACTTGATGTTATATAGAACCATTGCAATAATACTAATAATAGTAACGATGGGCATGAAACTAGCCATCATATTAATATATCAAACTACTTTCCACGGATACCATGTTTGTCAAATTGCCACTCAAATAACAAAATATACAACTGCCTTAAAGCCAGTTCATATAATTGTCATACAATCAAATGAATTTGCTACAACAACTACAACAAATTCATCCCCGCCTTCGGTACAATGGGCAATGGCAATCATGAAGAGTCAGACGGTGGAGACGGTGGAACCGGACGTCTATAGTCAGCTACGTCCGCTCGGAGAGCTGCAACCTCGGCAAGAAGACCATGTAGAATCTGCCCATGGGTTGCTTGAGTTGTCATAATGGTCTCCATCATAGCATGAAGAGAGGGAGGAAGAGGGCATGTATGCGCTGCATCAGCAGTGTCAACATCTACCTCATCATCACCATCCTCGGCAACAGCAGCTGCGGGATCCCCATGCATGTCCTCATCTGGAACATCTCCAGTAGTAGACCGTACTCGTGGTGTCTTGGATGGACCAACACTGGGGTCGACAACCTTCTTTTGGGCACTTCGCTGTTTCAGAAATTTGGCTCCTATGGGGGCTTGGATGTGAACCAACTCTTGGGAAGGAAAATTCTTTAATCCTAAATATTTGAGGACCTTATGGATGAGTACTGGAAAAAACAAACCATGCCTCTTATACTTGCTCCTACGCATCTCCACAATGGTTTCGATGAAAAGGGAAGGAAAACAAATGGAACTATTGGAGACGAGGGCATAAAGAAAGAAACACCTATGTATAGGGATTGTATGGATATGAGAGATAGGGGAAATGTTGTGACAAGCTATCCTAAAGAAGATATAATTAAGCTCAGTCAACTCACTTGAGCTAATACTTCGGTCAGAACCCCGAGTGACTGATCGTCCACAAAGGACATCCATAACATCATCAGCATGAAGAGACATAGTGTATGGATAAGTAGGTCTACAAATTATAGGTACATCAAGAGCTTTAGATACGCGCTCCCTAGTTATTGTAAACGGTACACCACGAATGGACGATGACACCTTGTGACCCACGAGATCCTCATGCACCGATAGATTCGAATAGAATTCTCTAATCAAGTCAGCTGGAGGGGGTTGTATGTTTGTACATAGGGACAACCAATGCCTAGACTTTAGATTCTCACGGATAGAAGGATGCAGTTCATGTAGATTGATTTGCCTTTCTCCCCAAATACGCCTATGCTTAATCAAGGTTTCAAAGGTTTGCTCATTCTCGGGCGTGAGGAACCTTGATTGATCAAACACCACTTCAGGTTCAGATGCAGCTTTGCATTTTCCCCTCTTAGCCCTCTTCGGAGCCATAACTAACTGATGGTCAGTAGTGGAAACATGATTAGCTCACACAAAAACATAACCAAATACCGCATTACGATGAGATAAACAATGAAGTTTGAAGCAGAGAAAAAAAATTGCCAAATTTAACACACTACCATGTGTATAAAATCATCCATACAATATACTGTCTAGAGCAGTTTACAACAACACAATGAAAAAACAATATTCTTATTCACGAGTTGTTTAGTTGGTTAAATAAATGTAATGCATTTTGGTCCGAGTGGACTTGTAATTTGAAGATAGAGACCTAGAGTATATGAACTTCAGTTGAACTCAAAGAGCCAACATGCAATTTGTTAACATATTGACTTTCGTCAAAATGATCAATAATGTCACGCATCGATCGCAAGCATTCTAACAGCATGTTCAACATTATAATACAGGAAACATACAAGTGGATGTAGGACCTGACACATTTTCAAAATTCCTAGCTACATGTAGTAAGTTTCACCAACTTGTACAAAAAACTTTAAATTGCACAATGTACAGTTCAGGCATACAAACAGCATAAGGACTACCACACACATATGGCGCCACTAGCAAGTTCATTTTGTAGAAGGATACTAGTCGAAGACAACCTACTAACAAAAATGCATTTGACTACCCAAACACCCATCTTCATCACAATCTACATAGACAATGAACTTTGAAGCATGAATAAAAATTTTGACAATAACGCACCACAAATGTGTCACTTTAAAGACAACAAAATGTTAAAAGACTCTTACTATGTAAAATATTCGAAGAACTTCCGCAGGAAATTGTCGATTCTGGCCGGATGCAGCGACAGCAATCGAAGATGTAATTTCGCACAGCTGCAGGTTCTGCAGAACTATGGGGTTTGTATTGGTGGGGATAAATCCCAAGAATTACTCGATGATACGTAAATTGAGTTACTTAAATATAACTCGATTACTAGATATTCGAGGTACATGATGTGTACATTTCAGGAATCCAGTTATATATAACTCGCCTATTCATATATCGAGTTATGTTTACTGGACTTCCCCATCAAGCCCATATATTTTGGACTGGTCCAGATGCAGTCCAAGAGGAATCCAACTGTACAGGAGGGTCTAAACAGAACCCGATTTCTATGAAACCGAGTTCTGTTCATTGTAAATCACAACAAGCCTATTTATGTGTACCACATATCTCGATATATAAGAAATCGAGTTATGTTCACAGTTACTCGATTCTATATAACTCGAGTTTTGTTAACTGGGCTTCTCCGCCCAGCCCAGATATTGTGACCGCCCCAGATGCAGTCCAAGAGGAATCCAAGTGTCCAGAATGTTGAATAACATAAGTTGAGAACAAAAAAATCTAAATATATATATATATACATCAGGGGGTTTATGGCCTCAATGTTGGGCTATTTTCTGGTAGTGTCTGTAACTCATTCCAACAAATTTGGTCAAACTTTTACAACTTACATCTTAATGAAATGTAGTGTAAAATAGATAATTTGATATGGAGTTTATTTTAAAATGAGCATGTAAAATACAAAAAAATTACCTCTTATGTAGCCATTGAGAGAGTTGTTTGCAAGAGCTTAATTGAATGCTAAGGGTGTAAATCCTTCTTATGGTTAATTGAAAATAGCCCAACATTTAAATCTTCCTTTTGCAAGACCTTAACTGAATAGGGAATTATGCTTAATTGAAGGAACTCGAGAGAGGATAGTTTCTCTTCCATTTACTCTGAGCCCTGTTCTTTACTTCTTTGATGCGTTCCTTATCTAAACCATTTTGGTGGAGAGTTTGAGGTGAACTGTCCAAAATGTCTCGCGTCAATTAATTTGTTAACTTATTCAACTCAATGAAAAATAAACATTTTTATGACCAGACCCCAAGAAGGGTAAATATAAATTCTTGAACAATGTTAGGGACTTAACTTTTTCTTTTTTCTTTTTTTTTTTTTACTTTTTTACAAGCTTGTTGGCTAAAATTACAAATTGTGATTAGATCAACATAATTATAACATGAATCTTGATTCTATTTTTGTTATACACCAATCATAATATGTCACTTCAACAATTTTTAACAAAGTTGTGTTACTAGATTGGAAAATTTATACATATGAGCAATTTATGTAGAACATCTTTAAACCATTTACTCCTAATTTTCAGTAAAATGCAAGTAAACCAAATCGGTATTCAAACACAATCCTACTTATTCAAAGGTGAGTAGGGTTGTCCCCCTTTCTTACTCTCAAATTGATGAAGTAACAAATTTTATAAAAATCATCTATTTATAATTCCAACTTGGTAAACTTGGGCTTTTGACATGAGGATCATTCAAAATAGGTCATGTTATGTACCAAATTGGTGCAAAAGTCTACTTAGAAACCCAACTAACAAGAAAACCCAACATGCAATATTTGGCTATTGTTTTTTTTTTACTTTATCGAATCACATGTGGCATAAGCCTACTCGATGAGAGCTCTTTGGAGGGAATTTTTAGAAGTGTGGTTTGTAAGGCCCAACATTTAAATCTTTCTTTTGCAAGAGCTTAACTGATTAGGGAATTATGCTTAATTGGAGGAACCCGATAGAGTTGGATGCTCTTAGTTGATATCAAATTCAGTTCGGCAAGTGATTATAAGGGTTTAAAACTTAATTGCAATAGCTTATGCAGTGAGCCCTATAATTCTGGAATTATTTACAATAGGAATTGCCATATTTGGACCTACAACTGTTGGTCATGAAGTGGTTTATTCTTGAGATACTCAAACTACCTGTTTACCAACATTGAGGCCAGAAAATTGCCCAACCTTAGAAAGTTGGCAAATAGTATCGTAACTAATTTCATCACAATTTGGTAAAGATAAAGATAAACTCCTAAGCAAATTCAACAGCAAGAACCAGATCCTACCTGGCAGCTGGTACATAACACTTTTGTCACAGTTTATATTGGTATAAATAACTCCATATTGATCAAATGCAGTCCTAGTATCGATGAGATTACATAGCAACTTAGCTTTGCTTTTAAACAGTACAGCATGCCAGGGATGTCGATATAACAAAACATCAACCTTGGCCACAGTCCATTCCAAAAACAAAAAGGGAAAAAAACGGATGAACATAGTAGTTGCAAAATAAACACATCCAAAGTTGAACGTTTAACATAGTAGTTGCAAAATACACACATCCAAAGTTTAATGCAACCACCATAACCACTTATTCGATGCATCTGAAAATGTGGACCTTCAACACAACATCGTCCCTCATGATCAGCTCAAATACGCAAACATCTCCTACTTGCAACGTATTTTCCCTCGCAAATGCAGACCACCCAGCAGATACGACACATGATGAACCCACACTTCGTTCATAAACATATAACTTCACAGGCCATAATTGGTCCACAACCTCCAGCTTCACTGTGAGTATACTTCCTTTGCTGTAGTCCTTGGTAAAGCCTTCTCTTGGTAGGTAGTTGATAATGGCCCGGGGTAAACTCTGTACAAAAAAGTTGGAAAGCGATATTTCAAAAATTTTTGAACCTAAGATGTTAGATATATATACATCTTTTCCCCTAAAAACACAACTACGCAAATCATTAGCAACAAGTATCTGTACATGCTTTCTAATTGATCTATGAAAAATCAAAGTAAATAAGAGGGCATGACTAAAACCCAACAATTTTTGTGAAGCTAAAAGCTTACCGCACGGTCCTTGCCATCAATGTATGATGGATGAATGGTAACAGTGAACAGGGGATTCTCCGATTTAAAAGCATTGGCTCTCACAAGATTTTCAGCTACACCGCCATCTTTCTTAGGACATTGGTTAGATTCAAGTTTAACTAACGAACTGCCTGTGCATCCTACTCGATTTCCTCCAACCCCATGAGCTAATCCTGAAATGACATGAAAATACGAAGTGATGCGCATGAAATTATTAGTAAATAGGCTAATAACAATCAACCAATTCCTTACAATAGTGTCAGATTCATACCTGAACCCTCTCCCTTAGTAAAGACGTCCAAGATTTGAACAGAGTCATCATCACTCTCATTATCTTCCATCCTACAAGGTTGGACTTGGTCATCTAAAGTATAGTCTATTTCTGTTGCAGTGGCATCAAATATGAGTACATCAAAGTGTGAATTTCCAATATATTTGAAAACTAGCAAGTGCCCCACGGTTACACCATGACAGCTTGCAAATTCACACCAACCATTTTGAAACCAAACCCCCCCATCATGTTTTGTCACCTTCACTTTCCAATTTGTACCATTTGGAATCCTAAGAAAGGCCGTATTGGACAAATCAACTCCATATTGAAGTATAAACTTTGGTGGAATTTGTTGTAAAAAAGAATCTCCATAACATTAATGCAGGCATTGTAAATAAACACATGCATTTGAGTTAGCATATATTCTCCTTGTGCAGCAACCATTACAGGAAATCTAACACAAAATCTAACAACTGAGATGTAGAGGATGATGTTGGTGAAATGAAGTTCTATTAGTTGAATGAGTTAAAAGCTTTGTTTGAAATTACAAGTTTCTGTTTTTGATTTTGGTATCTGTAGAGTTAAATATTTAAATAAACACATGCATAAAGGTGTATCATATCATGAGCTTCAAACCAATGGCACATATACGAATTACATATTCATACATACCTTTATACAGCTACATTTTTACCCCATACCATTAAATTACCCTCTGCTTTGTTTTCATTGAACATGTTTAGTCTAGATCAAGCATTGAAAAACAATTGGAAACTTAACAACAACAATAACAATAAAAGACTTAGTCCGAAATTAAGAACAAAATATGAAAATTATGTGTGTGTGTCTCCAAGAGAATATTGTATTTTAAGAATTGTCACTCTCTACCATTACATATCCTCAGTATAGTTTTAATCCATATTTGAAGAATTGTCTGCAAGCATTTGATGCTTTGTGACTAACTACGTAAGTATTGACAAACAATTTAAAACACAAAAAACAAAAACAACAAAAAGACTTAGTCTAAAATAAAATAACTGTAAGAGAACTATATTTTATTAAAAACTTACTATCTAAACTCAACAAACAAAACTTGACAATTGCAGAGGAATCAAACACAAAAAATGTAAATCACAACAACAAATGTAACATACGTATTGCAAACTTAAAGTTTTTATGTCTACATGCAACAAATGTACAATTTTTTCAAAAATCAGAAAAACGAAGATCAAATGGACGACGTGTATTAGCATATTAGTTTCAGAGAGAAAAAAGATCATGAATTTAAGTATACTTACAATCTTTCCTTCTTGAAGAGCTGGAGGCAGAATAATCTTGAAAAAGTGTGGGGACCTCATCGTAGGATCAGCAGGACCATCCTCATTGTTTCTCCGCCATTGAGAAGCCATTGTTCTGGTTCTCCAAAGTCTGGTGCTTTTCGCTGAGAAGTTCAACGGTTGATTCTTCGTAGGTTGAGAACTAAATAGAGTCCAGCAATCTGCTTGGGCTTCCACATAACCCGATTATTCAATAATCGAGTTATGTGCACTAAAAATCAGAGGAATCCATGTTGTGTGCAGTGTAACTTTAAAGGAATCCATGTAGTGTTGTACGGCTTGCAAGTAACTCGATTTTACTAAAATCGAGTTATGTCCAACATTACTCGATAACAGTGAAACCGAGTTATGTGAACTATTGTTCCACACCCAGCCCTCCTTATTTGGACTGATCCAGATGCAGTCCAATAGGGATCTCAGTTACCCGAGGGTAATACACATAACTCGGCTATACGGAAATCGAGTTACGTGGAGTGTCCACCAACCCACTACACAATTTATTACTTTAACTGTCTTCCACATAACTCGGTTATTGGTAATTCGAGTTCTGTGTAGTGTAACTTTGTGACTGTCTTCCAAATAACTCGATTACTTATAAAGCGAGTTATTTGATATAACTCGGCTATATGAAAATCGAGTTATGTTCATACATTCCCTATCGTTCATTCAGTGTACACTCCCATACAGCATTGGCCTGCTATATATACTTCCAACCACATCTACTTCCAGTGTACACTCCTATACAACAACTCATATCTACTTCCAACCACATCCATCAATTATTCATTCCCTCATTTCCATTACGTGAATAAGAAAATCATCCATAAGAGCATAATTGTAAGTAAGAAATTTATACATTTAAATCTGTTGATGTACAAAAATAACTTTGTCAATTGTACGTTTTAAACATTATTCACAATTTTAACTTAAAGCTTGGACAGCATACGCCAACAATGGTTGTAGGCAATCATGGAGTCTGCGAATTTGAGTTACACATTTTTGTTGTTCTCTTCAGTCAGTCTAACCACTTCATCCGTGGTGCGTAGAAAGTCTGGCACCTTCGGCACACAGGACATGGCAACAGTATTGGAACTAGAAACCTCTCGTTGCTGCAGGGCTGCCTCGTTTCTGCGTAGTAACAAACACAAAAATTAGTATACAACCCACCTTAATTAATAGCATGTTACAGTTACACCTTGGCCACAATTAGCAATCTTAATCAAAACATATACAGTTAGGGAAATAGAGACCCCATGAATAGAAGAATATGTACACCACAAACAATAAGATTGGAAGAACACCAAATCTGACAGAATACTTGGAATGGTAATAGGTAGGAGTTAAAGGTAACTGCAACTACTTGACGAAGTAATCACAAGATTGCCCAAAGTGTAGGTAAATTTGATACAATGGTATTACTATCATGGTTCCAAACTAAAAATTACTCCATGAATCTTACTTATAACTCATAATGTAATACCTATACATGTAAAGAAGAACAACTTATGATACCCCCTTCTTACTATGAATTGTAATTGTTACCTGCTACGTAGCACCACGGCTTGTTGATGCCACATTTCGCGTCGGACATGTACGCCGGTTATGACCCTCTTGCCGACACAACCCACACTTCAACTTTGGTCCATTCTCAATCCACAATGAGGTTGGCAACTCCCTATCCTCGTCATCCATCTCATTGCGGATTCTCGTGGACGTCGGCCGACCTTTCTCACGGATCAACTGCGGGTTTGGCATCACGGTTCTCCTTTCTTCTGGCTTCGACCATTCTAACCTATCTTTAAATGGTTGAAATATCGGCTCGTAGCTATGATATCGTTCTTCCACGCGGTAGAAACGATCCATATACTCAGTGGCATCGTGGTTGTGCTTGGCACAAACTGCTATCAAGTGTGAACAGGGGATCTTGTTTGCTTCCCATTTGCCACACGTGCATGTCATGTCCATGAGGGAAACCCTATGGGTGTGATCTCCCCCGCTAGTGTTCAACAATGAACACTGGGTCTCCACTGTATATAACTGTTGTTGCATGCTCATCCGTCTAACTATATGGAGCTTCGCCTTCTCTTGATTTGCCTCAAACTTGTCATAGGCATATTTGCACCACACTTGCCCCTCTTCCAACTGCTCTAGAGTTTTGTTTCGACGTTCGTCAAAGTACGAGTTCACCTTGTAAAATGTGAACTTCACCATTGCAGTTATAGGCAAGCTACGTGCGCCTTTAAGTACCCTATTGAAGCACTCTGACAAGTTGGTTGTCATTGCCCCATATCAGTGCCCATGGTCATGTACAAGTGTCCACTTTTCTTGATTTACCTCCTTAAGATAGTCGTACGCATTCGGGTTGACATTCTTGATGCAATCCATGGTGTTTTCAAACTTCCTAACTTGATTTGCAGTTGCTGCCTTCCATACCAAGTTCTTCAACGGCACACTATCAAACTTTGTGTTAACATTGCTTACTAAATGGCGGAGGCAATACCAGTGATGGGTTAAGGGCGGTTGCAAGTAGCCCCTAGTGGTGTCATCGAAGCATGATTGTATCCCACGATGCCTGTCGGAGATTATACATAAATTGGTCTGGTCCGTAACATAGGTCAGCAGGCATGCCAAGAACCATCCCCATGTCTCCGTGCTCTTGCTTTCAACAACGGCAAACGCGAGTGGATAAACCTCGTTGTTACCATCAGTTGCCATTGCTATCAACAGCTTTCCTTTGTACTTGCCATAAAGGTGCGTTGCATCTATGCTTATCACTGGCCTGCAATGCCTGAACCCTCTAATACACGGACCGAAAGCCCAAAATGCGGAGTTGAATATACAAGTCCCCGGGACACGAGGGTCACACTTTTACGTGGTTACAGTGTCCGGATTTGCATCGAACAATGCCGCTAGAAACCGTGGCAATTCCGCATAGGACTCGTCAAAATCCCCGTAAATACGCGCAACTGCCTTCTGTTTGGCTTCCCAAACCTTGTACATAGTTACATCATGCCCGTGCCTTGCATGCAGCATACTACGCAAGTCCCTTACCTTTCGGGTTAGGTCCTCCCGTACATACTTCTCAAGTGCAGTGGATATGAACTTTGAATCCATCATCTGCCCATCAGTCGCTACCTGGAGGGATGAGCAACTGTGGGGAGCCGGACATTTACTGATCTGCCACAGCCCGTGCTTCTTGCTGCAAATGGCCCGAATTGACCACATACATGCCTCATGTATGCACCGCACTACTAGCCTATTGGTGTCAGACTTTATGACCTTGTATTGCTTATTATGCTCCACAGAGTAGAGGGTCAACACATACTGAACAGAGGCTTTATTCTTGAACCCGATGGCCAGGTGGTCACCTTTATGCCAACTTGTAAGATGCCCTGTACCCAATGCAGGTGATGGGTCCTTAATATTGTCCCATGTGTTTGATGTGAACCATTCTGGGATAGGAACTATATTAGGGCAATCCTCCTCGTTGTTTTCGGTAAGTGGTACATTGACCTCTGCGTCGTCCATTGCTTCATTAGTATCAATGAACTCTTCGTACACATCTTGGCTAGCATCAATTTCAATTCCCCCATCCAAATGAACTTGTGTATGTTCATACGTGTGACTAGACCCTCCCACGTATCGTGTATGGGTGGCGCCCAACACTTCCGGTTCGTCAACATCATCAACTGCACTGCATGGTTGATTACTGTAAGGCAAGGGCGTGACATTGGCAAAGGAAGGCTGCATGTCAAGCGGCGATGACTGTGGCGCTTCCACCCCACTTCCATGTTGTGAACTTACACCAGCATGGAACCCAACAGCCTCAACAGTTACATACAAATCAGACGCTATGAATTGGGGGGTCCGCTTAATCACTGTCCACATCATGTCCACGTCATCATCGCAACCCAACAGATTTGAGTTGTAGACAACCTGAGTACTCACAAGTATCTGGGGGGCACGGTACACGATGGATATCTTATGTGACTCCCTGTCCAACCCTAGAGCTTCCATTATCTTCCGATGCATTTTTCTCAAGTGTGTTTCGTATTTCAACTCAATGAACTTCTTCTTCACTGACTCGCCTCTATAGGACAACCCATGCAAGTCGTGGGCATACTACTCCCCATCATAGTAAACGTAGAAGCAATGACGACCCATGGTAGACCTGGAGAAGGACAATTAATTGTAGTTATCATGAAGAAGATAAAGGGTTATGTTAGTGACAATTAATCGTTTATAAACGCACTATAATGATATCCTAAGTATTCCTAACAAACTTGATTCGTTTGTACACAATCATTGGCCTTTTAGGGGAGATGTTTCACAACAAAGTATAAGTGTATGATGCAATATGGTCAGCAGAAGCTGTTCACCTCACAGGCTTTCTTTTTCAGAACCCACACACTTAAGCCTTTCAAAACTGAAAGAACCATACAATTTAAACCTCTTATTACTTGTTACAGCATTGTTGATACCAATGAATAAATGCATATATCATCATAGGAATTCACCTAACAATGAAAGTGTGTTTATATATATGTTCCCAATTATCCATACATCCATTACTAGATCTATACACATGGAGGAAGAATATGTATACAATGTCAATATCACACACACACACACACACACACACAGGATAACACAATTTGTCATTCGTTTTTGGGAAAATTGTTCTACTTATTTTCAGTATATTGACCATTTTTTAAATTCCTAACAAATTGTTTCAAAAATGAGTGGTTAATGTGTGGCTTAAGGCTATATATTATATATAAACTATGTTTACATGTGTGTGTGTGTGTGTGTATATATGTATAAATCATCATATATGGAAAGTCCACTTTGTGTATATTTACATATATTTGCGCACACACACACACACCCATATATATATATATATATATACGGCACTGTGTGTGTGTGTGTGTGTGTATATATACCCTAAACACACACATACATGTGATCATATATGGGTATATAGGTTTGTCTATATATATATATACATCTACCAGCCTATTGGTGTATATATATATATATATATACACACACAGTATCAGAACCATAGTAAGAAAGTCATCACATTTATGCTAAAGTGCCAATCCAAATGTAATTATAGAATTATGTAAGTAAGTTAAGATATACCTGTCAGGAGAGATGAGTATTGATGAGAAGAAGGGGACCACAGTTATAGCAGGCTTGGTGAGGGTACAAGTAGAAGAAGTAATCACCTTACAAGCTTTCTTTTTCAGAAACCCACACACTGAATGTCTGAATGTAACCCAGCACTAAAAGAGGCAGACACGTGCATGGATTTTGATATGTGGGGATGGGTGAATCATAACTCAATATTTGGGATATCGATTTCACTTAAAACTCGACTTCCGTAATATCGAGTTACTATTGACGCAACGTATTGACGTGACGAGCATAGAAACTCGGTAATTAAGAAATCGAGTTACTTACAACCGTTAATTAATTTCTGGCTGTAACTCGATTTCTGAGAAATCGAGTTTTTGTTTGCATTTCCTCCACTACTAAGAAGGTGCATCCAGCAGCTCAAATACGCAAGGAGTTCCACCAGTTCGTGTTTGTAGACCGGGATGGGACGTACTTACGTTGTGTTTAATGGTCGTGTTCCAGGCATATACAACAGTTGGGTAGATGTGAGAAAACAAGTTCATAAATTTCCAAATGCCAATCACAAATCATATAAAGATCGAAGAGAAGCAGAAGCTGCATACATGGAGTATTTGCATTGTAATGGTATGGATGAACATGGTGGTGCGTTCACATCGTCAGCAACTCCAAACATATCAACCTCAGCTCCACCTAGCACTTTTCCAAGCGAAGGAACTAACTATGACAATGGAGACATTAGGAACTCCTTGTTAAGGTATCAGTTGGAAGTTGCCATTGAGGAGCGTGACCATGCAAGAAGGATTGCAACCTTGAGTGCGAACATGTTGAATGAAGTGGTGGCTCATGTTGTGGGGGATGATGAAGTTGATGCACCCACGGGACAACGTATGGGTAAATGAATGCAAAAGTATAACTTCATGTTGTTGTATTCATTAAGATATGTATACTTGCAAGTAACTAAGTTCGTGTGTATGGTTTAAGTAGAAATGTCATCGTTTTCCAGCTGTTTACGTAGCAGATATGTGTATATGGGAAAGTAACCTTATTATTTTTGTTTAAGCACTACTGTGGTCTTATTCGGTCCATTATATGTACTTTGGTCTTATTCGATCCACTTTGGTCCTATTCGGTCTAGTACATTCTATTCGCTCTATTTGATCGTAATTCGTAACTAATTGTCAGCGTTTCTTGTATGAGATATATTTGGTTCACTTCAGTCCATCATTGTGTATTTACAAAATACAAGATCAGCATATACGCCATGAGTCACGAGTAACGAATGTACATGACATTAAAAACAATAATAACTTGCAAATTGGCTGGATGAATGATTTTGAAAATCCACTAGGAGGATTCATTGCAATCCATACCAATCAAAGGAAACACGATGGGCATTGAAAAATATAAGATTGGAATTGGTCATACATGAAAAATCGTCCTACGTCAGAAAAATTTAAGTCAAATCTGAAAAATTGTGTTAAAGTTCATAACAAAATACTTGCAATTGGTCATACATGGAATTGGTCTTCAAGTCAATTCTGAAAAATTTCATATGTAAAAGATAGAAAGTCCAAAACAAAATAACTATGAATAAAAATTGACACCATCCAACTAAAAAAACAAATAACACATCAAGATATAAAGATTCTTGAATCCCAAACACAGTAAATAAAACCCAAAAAGTATGATGCAACTTGTAATATTATTCAAAATTAAAGAAAAAGTTACACCTAAAATTTCAAAATTACTTGAAAAGTTAACATTACATGGATAAGCGTATGATGCAAAATTGATGTTGGAAAAACTTATATACAAGCGTCCACTTTTTGCTGGTGACTCCCATTGGGAGAAACCAATGGGAATCCCTTCTTTGGATGCTCTCCACTGAAGTTCCCAACAAAGATTCAATCTATGAATTCAACTCACCCCCAATTACAAAGCACATGTTGTTCTTATTCTTCAAGTTTAAGGACTACAACTGCATAGTGGAGTACTACAAGTTTCAATACATACATTACTATATCTTCCCTCCAGCTGGGTCCACTAGACGAAATTGAGCACCTATGAGAGTGGTCTTCCCACTGCCAGTTCTGCCAACAATACCTGTTTTGTGCCCTTAACCGAATGTGCCCTTGTAAAAACCCTCGAACCTGCAAGCCCCAACAGAATAGATTACCCTTATAGACGAGGAAATGTCTCAAGTTTATAATGAAAGTAAGAACAAAGACTCTTACTATTATAATTGAGTTTGTTACTCAATGGGGTGAGCCAAAATCTCCCACCTTCTGGCTATACTATTATGTAGACTGCGAGAATTAATATACCATCAAACATTCGTGTCAGAAATACAAACACCACCCAATTAATAATATCACAAAGCAAACAATTGTACTTGTGGAACTATGCATAACTTACAGAGTTTTAAAAGCAGTGCAAAAGCCTACGATTAACTCCAATGAGTCTTTCTTAACTTAAAATACTCATCATATACAATACTCATAATGCCCCATGTTCCAAATGCTTTAGATAAATTATAGTGGACGTTAAAACTTATTGTGCCTTGTATGTTGATAACTGAAGTAATATTACAGAAAAAATAACGATGAAGTATGATATAAATTCCGAAGAGAAGATACTTGTAATACTCCTATACACTTAGAGGGCACTACCCATAGCACAAAAATCCTACCTTTTAATACTCCTATTTACTTGTTTTAGTTTTTAAAGAAAAGGATGGAATCTCAGTTATGGACAGAATATCCAGTTAGACAGCTGTGTGACATGGGCAAGCCCATATATCTAAGTTATCATGCATCTCACCCTGGTAGATTTTGTTAGATGGGATCCACCCACATCAAGGCCAAATGACCATTGGCATAGCAAATGCCAGGATAAACAAAGTAGATGCGACGGTACAATCCTGCATGTACACACCCTATCCGATCCAGTAATAGAACCACAGTTTCAACATACAAATTTCTGCTAGTGACATATATCCATTAAATGAGGACTTGAGTTATCAATCATTGTTGACAGGAAATTTCCAGATTTGCCAAAAAGAAGGGACCAATTTGTGAATGCAAAGGTGTACATTGATACTTCTAGTATACGGACATTTATACAGTTATGCAGACCCAAATTCAAAAGAGCATTGGTTGTAGTGACTTACCAAGAGTTTATCATCACTTTCAAATTCCCTTCTATTACTTCGGGGCGGGGGCCTCACACGGTATATGCATGTATTGATTTAGCGTTTGGACAAATCAACTCCATAATTTGGTAAAGTGCACTGATTCTGAATTGAGAAGACAAGTGATGTGTTTAATGAAAGACCATAAGAAAGTGCCATTCCAATAAATCATGCAATTAAAGGAGAAATTGTTATGAAGAATCTAATACGCATGTTTTACAGCTTAATATAACTCCACAAGCATGTTTAAAAAACCATCTCCAGAAGTATTGAAGCATCTATAGAAGAACTGTAATTCGTTAAAGATTGAAAAAATAACTCTTCAAGGTAAAACTCACCAGAGCTAACAGATCCAGGAGGAAGCCATGACCATGCAGAGTGCTGAAAAGGCAATAACAATTGCACTAACTGTTTCTAATCTTTGGATCAACCACTCATTTGCTGCAAAACTGTGGAAAAAGGACTGGCATTTCTGACAAGTAGTTCAAGATTCTTTTAAAAGAATCGGTCTTCCTCCGCAAAAGCTCTTATAGTCATGGCGCCAAGCATTGTAGAGACTCAGATTCTTGTTGTGCTACAAAGGAGTTGGTTGTGCCATTGGTCCGCATAAACTCATCAAACTCGACCCCGAAACGTATCAACTTACTTCTTCTTGCTTATCACCAAAGCCGCACATTTGTTTCTCAAAAAAAAAAAAAACCCCAATGCCACTTAAAATCTCTCTTACAAACAAGTTCGGCACTCCAATTAACAACATATCAAAATACAACAAAGTTTGTCCATTTGCAATAAAAATTCAAAGCCCATAAAAACTTCCTAATACATCAGTAAATACAATACACCTTATGGGTTTTATCCTACATGTAACAATTTGTTGACAACAAACACACTAAATAAGCCAGTACAAGTCCCCAAGCAATGATCCACAAACAGATGCACAGCCACCAAGATGCACAGCCACCTATACACATGAAGAATAAGCACACAGGGACAATCAGGCTCAATGGCCATTTCGTTTCCACCATATATTCGCTAAAAAAAAAAGATACAACTTTATAAGAAAACAGAAATGCAAATATCCAGTCACCTAGAGGCCGGAAGTATAAGCATTGAGTTCAATAGGCATTTAATGATCTTTTCGTTTCCGCCCGTATGCCCTGACAGGTCTAATCTTACCTGTTTCATCAGACACAACAGCATAATTAAATTAACATAATCAATCAAATGCGCAGTATAAGTAGGTAAGAAGATGGGAAATGTAGACGAAGTACATACCATCACCGGTCCCGCAACTGGGAGCATGCGCAGGAGGGCGCTGTGATCTCCGCAAACCCTCCACCGGCGCAATGTCCTCAGTTGGTATCTGCTCAATCTGTACAGGCTCAATGTCCTCGGCCGGTACCTGCTCAAGCTATACAGCATCTTCGTGGGGGGTTGCAGATGAAGCTAACATGGTGGGGTCCACATGCACTAGAGGTGGGGTGGGCATGCCTGGTGTGGGGACAAATATGCATCCACCATCATGGGCAGATCCGCTGAAAACTGCAGGCGACATACGAGGAGGGTCCGCATGGTCTGTGCTAGCACCATGGGACGTAGGCTGGGGTGGAACAGTGCCCTCATGACCGGCGCTGTGGGATGGCCCATCACCAGTGCTAGATGAGCATCGTGGTGTCCTGCCGCCATCGTCAGATAGTACCCAATCAGTGCCAAGCCAGGCCTCTTCTGCACCCGAGTCATCCCCTTCCTCGTAGATGGGATCCGGCTCAGTCGTACAACCGCGACCAGCTCGGCCACCCCCACGACGTCCACCCCCACGAGACCCACCACTTTGCCCGCCACGACCTGGGCACTGTGTACCAATGTGAACTGCTTCTGCAAGCGCATCCGCCAATTTAAGTCGGCCCAGCTCCTCCACAAGCTGTAGTGTATATGTAAGGTCATTGTGCATGTCAGAACCTTCGTCGCACCTCCGTATAGACCTAATCATTGTCCGAACCTACAAAACAAGGGCGGCGTCATAAAAGCAAAACATAGGTATGATGCAAAAGTTGGATAAATCTGTTCCAAAATAAAAAGAAAAAAGTAGTAAACATAGCTAATGAACTCCTTATATTAGTTATAACTATTAAACATCTTTAAAAAGATTGCATATAAAAATAGGGGTTGGACCCCCCTGTGCAGAAATTTATAGTTCCACCCTAGCAGTCACGAATGTTTTGTTTCCTGTTATGTTTATGGGTATGCAATCTAAACTTTGAGATAATACTTCCGAAAAACACGTATGGTTGGTTGGTTGTACATAAGTTCAATCTTAGCACAAGTGAAAATATCTTTTATCATTTGTGTATCTAGGCTTCACTAGAGTTACAACTCCATTAATATCATACTGCAATCAAGACACATATTTTGAAGTTACAACTCCATTAAGATCATACTGCAATTATGACACATACTATGAAGTTATTACTTCCTAAGGTACACGTCCGAATGGATGACAATTGAAAATATCAAACACGAGCTGAAATTGCCTAACATTAAGGGAAGTACCATCAGTTACAACATATATCATACATGAATGTAGTGGTGAATAACATATCCTTGCTGCATACTTGCAAGAATTTAAATGACCTTTAAGATGTTGGAAATTGAATTCTACCAACAGTTTAGTAAGGTAATATCTATCAAGGAATATGTAATTAGCTTTCAGTCCTAGAGGTAAGGCTATCTAGTGTGACGGTGAACTATCATGAAATGTGAATTTATCACTACTAAAAAGAGTTGCACCGTCCGTTTCAAATTACCAGCCAACCAAAAACAAAAAATAAAAATAAAAAAAAAAGAATAACCCAACACACCCTTTTTAAAATTTGAATGTAATTATATGAACAAAGGTGTGGTCAGCATTGGTCATTGCCAATTAACCATTCCTCATGCAAACAAATTGGATGAAGACAAATTCAGTTATTTATGAACAACTTAAATCATGCAGTAGCTTAAAAACATAATGAAAGATAAACTCATAGAGATGTAACAACAATAATAATTGTGGAGTTTTGCATGCATGATAAAGCTGCTGAAGATATTTAATCGAACAATGGTTTCATACATAAAATAGGAATTGTTGCCTCACCATGAGTTCCCAGTATGCAGACTCTGGTGTTATGTACCGCCTTGTGTTGCGATTGTACCACATCATGTACACAATGAGGTATGTATCATCACCGTCCAAGAGAGGGGCCCCGCGAACTACAGTCACTCGGTTGTCCCATTGCTGAATGAAGATAGCATGTTCTACCTCCCAATCCTTCTCCCATTTACCCTGGAGGGATATCTTGTGAAGGATAACCGACGTATCCACAACAGATGGAGTTGGTTGCTTCATCCCAAACTAACGGAGGACCCGCTCGGGATGATGCCCCTCCACTATCCAAAGTATATCAACGGCACCTCGGCCCTCCAAATATGCTGCCCGGTAGTGCAATACGCAGGCAGGGAGCCCAACGTATGCGTGTACGGCTCCCATACAATCTGCATAAGTGGATTATGTTTGTGATAGTGAGACATCATACTAATTAAAGATTATGTTTGTGATATGTAAAATGGAAAGCATGGAGTTTATTGATTCTATTCGTACACAAAATCTTTAGGGATTATTAGGCAGAAAGCAAAGGAACAGCAAGATTGGGTTCAAAATATTAACAGAATGAAGTCAACAAGCAATTAAAACAATGAATAGCATTCATCTGTATAAAATAGTAAAAGATCTAGGTTGACCGATGTCCACATTCCATTCTTAGAACCATGTTCATATGCATAACATTGAAAGCTAAGTGAGACCATCAGATACTAGGGTTTTCAATCTAAACCAGGCTTAGAGGAGGGTACCAGAGCATCCTTACAGCTGCAAGATGAATCCAAGTTGATGATTTCGCAAAAGCTTTTTATCGTAATAGAAAACTTGTACTGGATTAATTGCATTAGTCATTAACAATGTTTCAATGGCTGAGAACAAAATGACTATTAATCATTGTAAGACTAAACTAACTGTACTTAATTTTATCTTGAAGCTATCAAAAATATGGAGGGAAGACATATATAAGGTCTGCTGGATACATTGCATTTCAAGTAGCAATTTTTATTGCAAGAAATGGAAGTTATGTAAACTATGACATGGTATAATCCTCATCAAATACTGTTATCATATTTCTATCTAAATATATTTTCTTACAAAATTTAGTGTTCGAAATTACGTAAATTTAATATTTATCTGAAACTAATCATGTCTTATCTTAGTACCTTGGTGCAACAAATTATGTGGAACAAGCTCTGCAGTGTAAATCACAGCATATTATGATCAAGCTCCTCTTAATGAATATGGTGAGTAGCATATGTTGCATGCTTCTAAAATTATATGAATAAAGTAGTAATTAATAATCCACAACTTTTACTAATTGTACGACTATTAAGGCCCATCAAGTGGGGACAACTTAAGGAGTTGCATGCTGCAATTAAATTGTGCTCCACAACTTTTCAGTTAGGTCAACAACAAGAGGTAATGTGTCAAAAGTCTTTATGTTTTCTCATATATCACTGATGCCCAGTTATCTGTTTATTTAAACTTAGGCCGTTGTCTTCCAAGAAGAAATGGAGGTTGTGCGGCATTTCTTACTAGCTATGCGAAACAAAATGTTACTGTATAAATTCAAAATATACCACTTGAATACGTAAATCGAAGTCGATCAGTATGCTAGTAGACTGTAAAAGTAATTTATAACTGTGTGTGTAACAATGTTTTTTACAGAGCAATAACAATGTTTGTAATCCTGGATTCTAAGAGTTAGAACAATAAATACTAAATTGTCTACTTATTAGGCAAAGCAATAACTATGGTTTTGAGCTCATAACATTTTATTATTTAATTACAAACTGCACAAGCTTAATTTAAATTTTGTAAATAAAATTTCTAGCATATATTGTTTGAGTTTTGCAAAAATAATTGATATCTTCTAAGTTTACAATCATTCCGCTTATATAAAGTCAGATATAATTTTTTTTGGTTGGACTTTTTTCTTCTCTTTTGATGGCAGGCTAAAAGTTCTATTTTATGCAATCTAAATAGGTTAAAATGGTGTATAATGCCAGAATCAATAAATAAACACAACATTTTGTTTCAACTAGTAGTGGGAAAGAATGGAGAGATGTCATCGTGAATTTCGAAGATGCATCATTAAAATCAAATGAATTACTTGAGCACACAAATACAACCAAAGACAAATATGATTATCTTTGGTCTACTCTTAGGTAAATTAATTTCTCATTGAATTATAACCAATTACATATGAACAATATGTGTGCCTTCTCTTCATTGCATCAGATTAATGACATTTGTAAGAATTGATGGAGTTGTTCTTTTTAGTTGCAACACAGGTTTGAAGTCATTTTGTCTTGCACTAAAGCAAGACTTCATGCTCAATCTTTTGCGCATGTTGCACATGCTTTTTTGAAAGACATATACATAGGTAAGTTACTTTTTCAGTTCAAACATCTTGGAAAGGGACAATTTCTTCTTTCTTTCTTGTTTGTTTGGGTGCAAATCACAAACGTTTCCGTACATAATCAAGGATATAGCCAAATTCTACTTAATATATATATATATATATATATCACTAAATTTAAATATATCCCATTGATCCAGCCCAACTTAACCTGACTCACGTGAGTCAGGTTGCGTTTGTTTTTACACATGTAATGAGTTAGGAATTTCTCAACCCGACATTCTTAGGTTGAGTTGGAAAAAACCCTTCAATCCAAACCAATTCGACCCATGCACATGTACACCCCTACTTTTGATAATAAGAAGTCTCCAAATATAAGGTTTTAAAATTGTTGGATTATAGAATATTTGTTTATGCTAGGTTAAAATAAAAGAATTGAAGCCTTTGATTTAAAAGTTTAGAATTTTTGAGTTTATGGTTGCTCGTATTCATGCAGGTGCTGCGAATGGAAGTTCTAATGTGATGTACTTCACAATGGACATTCTAATTGAGTTAAATGATGGGATGAAAATCCTAGTATCAAACAAAATGATGGGATGGAACCAATATTCTGAATTCAACTCATTCCTACAACAATCCAAAAATTCAAACTAAAATAAAAATAAAAACTTGGAAACATACTTGAGGGAAACGAAAATAAAAACCTCAAATTGAGGACGTAAATTAACTGGGTACCTGCTCTGCCCGTAGTGTAGCCAGCGACGTCCAGTACGCAGCAAGGACATGTGTGGCATGCTCTGCGGTGCATTTTGGCTCGCTCCACCTAGCAAACATGGGGTGTCAACAAATGCTCCTTACTGATCTGGTCATTTAACAAACTTTGCTTTATATTTCACATAGTTTATTTTTGTTTCTTAGTTTCACATATTTCCAATTCTATCAAAGAGACAAATACATTTTATACTATTACACGTAAATGATTATTCCTAAGAGACACTTAGCTTGAGTAACGAGAAGTAAATGAACGTACCTAATGGCAAGGGGCCCTGAGTGCACTGGAGGTAGAGGCGGCCTCACAATAGGGCATAGTCGTGGGAACCTTGAATAGGCCCATAGCTGCACCAACAAGAGTGCTCCTCCAATCTGCATCGCTTCCTTCTTCGATGCACTACAAAGTTGCCTATAGAGCCAGGCCAATGCTGAACTGCCCCAGCTATACTGTCTCGCATTACTGATTGGGTTGAGCAACTGCAAAGGCAACAGTGACACCCGGTCCGCAGACTTGTCCATGAACAACAGGGCCCCCATCCGTACAAGTATGTGGTAGCGGGCATGTTGTTGTATGACTTCGTCGCCGGCATCCGCAGCTAGGGGAGCGGGAAACTGTTGATCAAGCCAGATGTATTTTATCCTCGCCCCAGTAAGGGTAGACTTGTTTGAGTTCGGTATCATGGGCGGAGGTTCATGGCCCAACAACTCTCGGCACAGCACGTTCCATTGCTTGGCTGTACTCCCAGTAACAGGCAACCCATCCACCGGAATCCCCAGCATCACCTCAATATCTTGCAAGGTGATACCCATTTCTCCATGGGGAAAGTGGAACGTGTGCGTCTCCGGACGCCACCGCTCAACCAAGGCCGTGATCAAGGCGTGGTCGACCTCCATATCAGGAACCTTGAATAAACCGGTCAAACCTGCTACATCTATGCATTGCATGATACGTGGGTCTAGCCCACCCTGCGGCAATACACATTTACGGCGTTGAACCTTTAACATGCCAGGCACCTCCTGCACAAGGACAAGTATTATGTTAGTTAGTGCACACAAGGTAATTATAAAACAGACATGTATTAATAATACAACTACATACCTCGTCGGCGGCATGGCTCCAAAGTGGAGTTGACCGATGATTCGGCTGCCGGGTCAACTGGGTAAGATCGTCGGGTCCAGGCCGCACTCTATCTAGTGCCTGCATATCTGACATGGCAGCAAATAGATTATTAGCAATTATCTGACAAGTAAACCACAATTAATATAAAATAAAATTGAAGCTTAAATAAATAAGAACTTGCCATAATTTTACATGCAAACACTTTTTGTTTTCCTATTATTTGTAATTGAAGTAAACAAACAAACAAATGACTAATTAATGTGCTACAAACTTGATTGATACCTGCATGTTCAACGTCTAAGCAATATTTACATGTGAGAGTTCTTTTTGGTGTATGATGTCTTTGAAATTGATTTTAACAAGGCAAATATCAATTACAATTATTAGGAGCTGCATATGGAGGGAAGACATTAAATTTAACCATGCGACACACAATATGTGATCTTCCCCCAAGGACATTTAAAGTCAACTCTATGGCTTAAGACCAGTGCAGTCACATAGTAAATATAAATTGCAACAACTCAATGTTTAGGTATTTTATTCTCAAACCTGTTCAATCAAACTTGGTCTTTTCAACAAATTAAGGTCATCCTTAACAGCTCCCCGTTTTATGTCCTACGCAATTGCCCGTTTACGATGGACCACTAAGATCCCTACAGCTACAGGTCATTTGGGCTCGAGTTCTCAACTTAATATCTAGAAACCTATACTAATTATTCTACATTTCTACCACTAGATATGCAAGCATACCATGACTCAGTCAGCCCATTTCCCTGCTTGGTAGGCCTATTTCAATATTTTAGGAGTTAATTCTAATCAATTTTCTGCTTGGTGAGTCGTTTTCAAATTTTAGGCTCATTTGCTGGGTATATTTCCCTGCTTGGTGAGTCGTTACAAGTATTACTCCTGTTCCCCTATATTAGCTATAAGCAATAGTCAATCAAAATGTACCAACCTCATTAAACCACAATGATGGAGTGAATGTTGTTTCCTACAGTAAATGCACTCATTTTTTCCTTGAAGTTACTTGAGCAGTTTGATGTTCCAGTGAATATCATTTCTTGTTTAACAAAAGGGTGAAAAATTACAGAGTATTCTCCTTAAAAAAATTACATAATCAAAAGATTATAATCACAAAGAATGAAAATCAATAAAATCTACAACAAAATGCATGTCATTTTCACCAAAGGGTGCAGGACCACTCGAACAAGAATCTCAGATTCACCGACTTCAACCCAATAAGCTGAGTACTAAAATAAGTTGGCAAAAATAATCTTTGCCAAATAAACTCTGTATATCAAGGCTTATCCATGAGCATTGCATAATTTTTAAGTAAAACTCTATTAGTAATTCAACTCTATTAGTAATTCTTTTTATAGATGCTTCATTTAATTTAATTTAAAAATAAATGCAAAACTGTTTAGATGGACTCCTCATTGAATGTGAAAACAACACCCTTTTCTTTGCTCCATTAACTTTTTCCTTGTTAACTTTTTCCTTATTAATTTTGTACACCACCTAAACAGCAGTTTACATGGAAGAGGCAGTTTACATATTTGTGCACCTAATAAAGAGGACTGATCAAGAAAAACGGATCAAACATATGTGCCTTAAAAAAACTGCCAAGAAACAAAATCCATAAATGTGAAATCAAAAGAATATTTCAAGTGACAAGATAACATTCAAACATTCAGGGGTAAAAAATGTGAAATCAAAAGAATATTTCAAGGGCTTTCATTGATATCTATATCATCTTTGAGTAATGAGTTAGAACCGCACAAATGGAGCCTGAAATATCCACAATAGAAGCACCCATTTTCATTTACACAAAGATTTTAAATTTCTTAATCTATAGTAGCCAGCCAGCTCAAAATAAAAGGGGGCCAAAAAACGTTCACATATTTGTGCTCCTATAGAAGAGTACCAAATTGATTTAGAAAAACCTTAAAAAGCAGCCACTCTCCAAATTCTTTAAATAAAAAATTAGAGTAAAGAATATTATAATACTTCAAGGTTCAAACAAGAATCTCAAATTCACCAAAGGGTGCAGGACCATTGAATGTTCAATTATCCCTCTCCCCCTCCATATGGTCAATTTTAAACAAATTGGAGTTGTATTGCAAGCAAAAGAACTTCTATGCTTGCTATATCAGCTTCTCCACCCATACATTTCCACATATACGCTGAGGGTACCAGCGAATGAATTTTTTTTTAGTAAAGTTACTTAACATTTTCTACATTGCAAAACAAAAGTAGTGTCAATTCCAATAAATAATGAAAATTATAAAAACCTAGATATACCAAAAACAATGAGTACTAAAACTTTTAAGGGATATGAAAGAACTTAATTTGTTTGTTGCTGTACTAAACACTACTATTTCATCCCTCTTACTAGTTTTTAACTGGACTTATTTCTGTTTCATGTGAATGTGTATTGTATTTCATAGATTTATGTATATAGGATGTCATTATGGGCAGAACATCTTGGATTTACAGAAGACTGCTTCAAACAACCAGTCTCATCATTTTTTTTCTTAACACGTAACCAATAGAACCAATCTTTGTCCAAACCAACCTTTACGAGATGGGTTCAGGTTCCAGACACATTTTACACCGTTTACAACAACAATTTACACTCAAACGTAATTAGTTTGACACCATTTACAACAACTATAACAAAATCATGCCTAGATAAGACACATTTTACACAAACCCAGAGACATCACTGAAACACCACCACTCGATTTGCCAAAACCCCCCGTCAAAACCCCAACCACATTTAAACTCGGTAATGAGAAAATAATCATTGCAGCATGTTAAAAGACAACAAATTTCTCATTAATTAGAAAATCACACAGACATAACCATATAGCAATAAATACTTTACATCATCATCATCGCAGCATATAAAAAGACAGCAAAATTCTCATCTACATTAGTAAATTTACTACTTTTTAAGTAAGTTTCAACAAAATAATCAAAATCCCACATAAAACACAACCTAATATTAACCAAGATCAGAAAAGATATCAGAGGAGAGGACAGTACCTGTCATCAACGGCGGCGGGAAGAAACTACGACGGCAAGGAACGACGACGGCAAGGAACGACGATGGCAAGCAACGACGACTGAGTGAGACTGGATAGGGAGAGTGAGGAAGAGTCAGGAAGCCTGATCGCAGAGCGAGCGAGGGAGAGAGTGATGACAGAGAGCGAGGGAAAGAGAGTGTACAGGGAGAGAGTGAGTGAATAGGGGTTGTGAGACGTTAAGGTTGTATTGATTCAAACTGTTTAACAAAACTCGCTCTTACGATTCCCGAGTTATGAATGACTACACGCTCATTTTTTTATTGGGGAAAACCCACGTCTGCTGCGACAGCGTGGCACAAGGGTTAGACTAACTCGATCATTGTAATATCGAGTTCTTTATTTAAACTCGATTTTATCATTATCGAGTTATAAAACAAGGGCACTTCCCTATTTAGTTTGGAAAGAAGGGCAAACGCATGATAACTTTTCCGGAAAAGGGCAGAAGCCCATTTTGTCCCTACTACTAAATGAATTGAGAAAGCCACTTGAAACCATCTAGATATTGCTTGGGGTAGTATGATTCAGACACAAAAACCTCAAGGGGATGGACATTTGCAGCCAGCTCTACATTACCCTTCCCGGTGGTGACATTGGTCAGGTGGAGAAAGGAACAACAGTCATTTTTTGAGCAAGTAGATACATCTCTTGTTGCACCCAAAATAAGACGCCCTTTCTTCATCTAATTTCTAGGTTTTTTTTTTTTGTTTTTTGTTTTTTTTTTTTTTTTTAAATTAACGTTTTCTTAAAATTAAAAATAATAACTTTTAATTTTAATTTTAACAACAATAGCTAACAGATGGTTAACAGAGGACTTAATTAAGAAAAAATAAATCTTAGAAGACTGAAATGACGAAATCCAAATTAGAGGACTGAAATAAAAAATTGTAAAATTAGAGGGTGAATTTTGCATTTTGGCGAAAAAAAAAATTTATTAGCTAAATAAAAGGCAATATTAGGTATTTAATATTATAAATTGTTATTAAAATGTCTTTTTTATATGGATGTATCACTAACATCATTTTTGTTATGTATCAATTAAAACAAGTTATATCAATCATGGTAAAAAAATAAAAATTCCACATAAAAATTATGAAAGTTTTTTTAACTCTAGATTAATTTTTTGAATAACAAATTGAGTAATGCTACATCCACAATAATTTCAAAATAAGTCCTAGATGTCAAATTGTTATTAATGGGTAAAAAAATAATATTAATGATAAGCTCAAATTAAAACTAATAATAACTCATCACCTATACTCTGTTGTGAAAATATTGCGATCTTAATATTACTCATAAAATAATTATATAAAAAAAAAAAAAAGTCATTTGATATTTGCAATACACGTTAATGGTTGTTGCATGTATTATTTGCATGATCGGTCAAGTACGCATGGCAGTGACGTCATGTGAATATACCAATTCCTCTTTCTTTTTGTGCCCCACTGGAAAAGCATCAAACCACTTTTAATTAAAATATTTACCATCTCCAAATCTTCCAATAGAAAAGAAATATAATCTTTTCCTCCTCCTCCTCTTCTTCTTCTTCTTCTTCTCTCTCTCTCTCTCTCTCTCTCCTTTTGTAATTAATTAATTTTTGAATAAATTATCATTTCAATTTATACTTTAGAGCTTGTCTCAAAACTAAAGCAAACCCTATGTTGTCATAAGTTTAGATTCTTTAGAATTAAATCTTACAGTTTCAACAATATCTCAAAGCTATTAATATCAACAACAACAAAAAGAGTAAAATAAAATGACGCCAAGCGACTTGGATTAAATAATGTTCATGTAAATATTAAGCATATGTATTGAAATAATTACTTGGGACTGTTTTATTTAAACATTTTCTATTAATAATGTCACTATAACAAGATGCCAAGTTTTTATTGTATCGCATATGATTCACGTGTTTACTTATATTCCTTTTCGGAGAAACAATTCTACGTTCACACAAACTTTCGTCACAATAACAAGATGCCAAGTTTTTATTGGTAGAGAAAGTGATTTTGAAGGTGCATTCAGATTAAAGCAGTAAATACTTATCCATTCAATACTTTTTGTGAAAAGGCTCCCGACACCAGACAGATGACTTGCACCGTTGCGCGCACTTCACTTGACTATCTTTTCTTTTCTTTACTTTTCCTTCTTTCACATGCACCCAGACCAAGTATAAATATACAGGGAAGGTACACACCTCTCTCCAAACTCCACCCCTTTTTGTTAATGTTACGTGCAAAAGTGGAGTATAAATGTTCTGTAATCTTGACAAAGGCATTGATATCATCTGTGCTTGTCAATTGTGTCCCCTCTGCAGCTGCAGCTGGGTCTCCACGCCCTATAAATAAAGCTTTAAATCCAAATAAGCCGCCGTGTGTGGCGTGTCTTGCTTCGTGCCCAAACCCATATGATCGAAGCAGTGATCACCTAAAGACCTGTTCTAACTGCCACACGTACACATCACATTGCTGTGATGGGGTCATTAATGACTATTTCCAGAACGACCAGTTTGAGAACTTGTTCTCAAACCGGGACTCCCTTGAGGCCCATGCAAAAGGTTTTTGGGACTACCACTCTTTTATCGCTGCCTCTGCTCACTACCAGCCCTACGGCTTTGGTACTACCTACATCAACTCTACCTTCTTTGGAACCAAAGAAGTCGCAGCTTTTCTTGCCCATGTTGGCACCAGAACCTCCTGTGAGTACTTCATAGTTTCTGTCTAGGGAAATTTTAATTTGGGTTTATGTGTGTGTGAGAGGAAGGACTTCTTTCTTGTCTGGTTTTGATTTCATATGTGAGGGTTTAAATTTTGTTGAGGTTTGATCATACTGTGTTTGAACTTTGAAGACTCATTTTATTGTAGTTCTATGGACTGATTGGATTGGATCTTTTTCAATTTGAATAAATCTTAAGATATGATTAAATCTCTTTTTACTAATTATCCTATTGAAGAATTGGTTGCGTAATTAAAATTAAAAATGAGCTATGGTCAATGACCCTTTGTTCGCTCACTCGCTATACGAAGTAAAACTGGATGATACTTTTTTTCAGGTGGAAATAAAGTGGCCAGTAAGGAGCCATTAGAATGGGGTTTATGCTATAATAAGGAAACGAATTCCAACTCGAATACTTATTGTGATGAGCATGACAAAAACATTTATCCCTGTGCTCCTGGAGTTGCATACTATGGCAGGGGTGCTTTGCCTATCTATTGGTATGCATCTTTTCTATAACGCTAACATTCTTTATATTTATGCATTTGAATTATTTTCTCGTCTTATATTATTCAATTTAATCTCAAGTTGAAATTTCTATAGAATTTTTATGTTTGGTAGTTAATAAAACATCAAAATGAGTACCTTTTCTAGCATAATTCAAATAAGAGTACATAAGTCATGCATTCTTCAAATGAAATTCAAGTAATTGAGTATTGAAAAAAAAATGTGCAACCTACTTTTTATATTACCCTAATATTTGTATGTATCTTTTGTTTCCTATCAGAGAAGATTTTATTATTGATCAATTCATTGTTGCATGCCACAATCCAAACTTTCTTTATTGATGCTTTTAATAGGAACTACAATTATGGAGAAGCCAGTAAAGATCTAAAGGTGGATTTGTTGAACCATCCAGAATACATTGAACAAAATGCTACCCTTAGCTTCCAAGTTGCAATTTGGAGGTGGATGACACCAATTATGGAGCATCAACCTTCAGCACATGATGTCTTTACTGGCTACTGGAAACCCACAAAGAATGACTCTCTCGCCAAGCGAGTTTCTGGTTTTGGAGCTACCATAAATTTGCTTTATGGAGATCTTGTTTGCGGTCAAGGTAATAATGAGTTCATGAACAACATCATATCTCATTACCTATATTACCTTGATCTTATGGGTGTCGGTCGTGAAGAAGCAGGGCCTCATGAAGTGCTCAGTTGTGCTGAGCAAGTTGCTTTCAATCCAACCCCTTCCTCGTCTCCTTGATCTTTCTTTAACTAATGCTTTTTTTAATAAAGTAATGCATTAATATGGTTCTACGAACATATATACTAAGTAACCGAAGGAAAAGTTCAAACATGAAGAAGGAGTAAGAGCTTTTATAATCTGCTTGTATGTTTTTGTGTGAAGCTAAACTTGCTTAGACAATAAAAGTTTGTATGGATTGGCAGCTGCCTTTTGCTAGTGTTATTTAACCTTTGAAATATTTTTGTTTTGGTTTATTGTTATTGTGTAATTATTTAGAGTGGTTTGTATAATATGTATTTTATTAGTAAAATCTTGGAATGTATCCCTCTTTTTTGCCTCCTTTGTTTATATCAAGCATAACGTACAAAAAAATGAGCATTTATGTTGGTCTATAACTGTAACATACTTGAGGGTTTTGTGTTTTTTTCTTCTTTTCTTTTTTTTTTTTTTTTCGTGGGGGGCTTAAGTGATAAGTCAATGGTAATGACATATTTTATGGTGTCACGTGTCTTTGGTTCGAATCTCAGTTCTAGCAAAGTCATAAATTCTTTTTCTAGAGGTTCAACCTAAAATTATTGACCTAAAATTATCAATAATTTTCAAATCCACAAAATAGTACACACAATTTGTGTATAATTTATTCTTTGCCCATATATTTGACATAATTTATTATATACATTATGTTCTTGTATATAAAAAAATTAGATAGTTACATATAATTTAAGACAAAATATTTTCTTTCATTAAGTCAAGTCTAATGACTTCCCAAAGTGTATTAATCATAGTTAATTTTCTTTAAAACTTAATCCATATTTTCTTTTGTTAAATGAATTAAATATTACACATTAGACTATAATAATAGCTTCTAGAAAACTGGAAATGTATGCAAATCAATTAATTTTGAATAGATTAAATATTAAATGTCAGTTTTGTATGCCCCAAAACATACAATATAATATATTAGAAGATAAATATAATAATAATGAATGAAATTTTCTTCTTTCGTTTATAGATATTACAAAGTAGAAGCACATGTCCTAAATTTTTATCCATAAAAGCCACAACATATTTTCTTCTAGTGAAAAGATGTTTTAAAATTTTTTATACAATCCTATATCCCTAATTCTATATATACAGAATGAATGAGAAATGATACATTCACAATATTTTCTTAGGTGACAAAGTGTTAGTAGTGGGTAAAAAAGTTATGTCAATGGTATATCCAAATGAGAACCAATAACATATTGCCACCTAAGATTGGTGTGAAAAATATTGTGAAAATATTATGGACATAACATTTCTCAATATGAATAAAACTTTGAAGAATGGCATTTACTTACAAGATTTAAGATTTATTGAGTAATATAACCAAAAAAATTGAATATTAAAATAATAATAAAAATGAGACATTTTTACTTTTGCAACATTACTTTGAAGGAAGTTTTGCAATAATTTAAGTAAATAAAAATATGAAGGGTTTATTTAACAAAATTTACACATACCTTAAAATTTTTCTTATTAAACTAAAGGAGGTGGGGGAAATTTTTAAAAGTCAAGTGGGGCTATGGCCCCCCTCCCCCCTCTCTCCGCTAATCTCCACCTCTCCCTCTCCCTCTCCCCACTATCTACCTATCACAAATTTTGACATATCATAAAAAAAATATATATATATATATATATATATATAAAATTAGCTCATAAATAAAAGGCATCTTAAATTCTTAATAAAATGCTTATATGTGTATTTATTCTTGAAATCTTATAAAATGATGGGAACAAAAATAGGCATATATCATTGAGGGAAGCTTTTGGAATTTTCTTCATGAGCATTTTCTAAAATTCCCGACAAGTTTTGAAATATGAATAGTTTTGTTAATTTTTTAATATCTTAGAAACTGACCAAATTTCCCTTAAAAAATAAAGTGGTTAATTTCATTTTGATATTGGACCAAGAAAAAATATCATCCCCCCACTCTTTTTATTTCTTAAAAAACCATTATTAGCTAAATAAAAACATCATTACTCATAAAATAATTATAAAAAAATGCCATATCAATGGTTGTTAAGTGTATTATTTGCATGACCGGTCAAGTACGCATGTCAGTGATGTCACGTGAGTTATTGGCTGGCCCTTGTTTTTGTTTTCTTTTACTATCCATATCTTTGTTAGATTCTAAAGATTTAGATTTAAATATTTAGAATCATATTTTTAATTGTGTTAGCAAATCGAGAATAAAACATGTCTAGTTTAGGTTTTTAGGCAATGCTTAAAAGTGGTTGTTTCAAGGTTCAAGTCCAGCTGAAGATTTAAACCTTCAACTATGTTTTCAAGGCTTTTAGAGACTTTGGAGGTGCTCTTGTAAGACCAAAAAGGTATTGTGCCTTCCTCTTTCAAAATCACTACCAGAAATCATTCTCATATCATTAGACCCCTTAAAACACAAGTTGTTTAACCTAATTATTTAGCCAAGTGATTACTTAGATAAATTATTCAGATCTTGGTTAATATAATAAAATCATATCATGTAAATAATGCAGAAAAGTAAAGAACACATGATATGATAACCTAGGAAAACCAAACCAGCAAAAACCTGGGGATGATTTAACCTAACTATCCTCAAGGTAAAACAGATTCACTATGAAAGAATTGAAGTTTGTACAATAAGACTCACTACAACAAAATGTATTTTCAGTGACGAATTTTAGTGAGGAAAATTTTTTCATCACTAACAAGTACCATTTAGTGACGAAATTTATATTTCGTCGCTGTTTATAAAAAAATTAGTAACATTTAGTGACGAAAAATTGATTTCACCGCTATATGTTGGGTTGAACAAAAGGCGCTAAACGAAAATGTAGGCGCCAAACTAAGTTCATCTACAGCGACGAATTATTTCGTCACTAAAAGTTTAAGTTTTTTGTGATGAAAACTTTCGTCACTAAAGGTGCTGCTAATAATACTATTAGTGACGAAACTCATTTCGTCACTAAATGTCACAAATAGTGACGAAAATAAGTCGTCACTAAAAACAAAATCACAAAAATGGTATCATTATCAGCGACGAAGTTAATTTTTGTCGCTAAAGGTCGCCAATAGTGACGAAATATAAGTCGTCACTATAACTTTTACACTAAAAATCAGATTCAGCCCATTTTGTTTTGTTTCACTTCCCATTTTGTTTTGTTTCACTTCCCTCACTCACCACACAAGCCAAAACCCACACCACACAAAGTTCTCACTCTCTCACAAACCGTCGCCGTTCCCATCGCGTCGCCAAACCGTCGCCGTCACCATGCCCTCGTCTCGCTGTCACCATCGCCATTCCCACAGTGTCACCGTCGCCGTTTTCACTTCCCATTTCGTCGCCAAACCGTCGTCGTCACGTCACCGTCGCCGATCTATCTCACCGTTCCCATCGCGTCGCCATTGCCAATCCATCTCGACAACTAGCATCCTATTGCTACCTCGAGTAGAGAACTTATTACCACGACCACGTTGTTAGGACATATATGTTTGAACTTGTTTAAGAACATATGTCACTTAGTTATGTAAATTGGCTAATCCTTTGACAAAACGCACTTTGCTTGTAATTGGGTAGTTCTAGGTGTTTTTAATACTTCAAGAAACAAATGTTTCAAGGTCAAGTGTTGAAGTCATCAAGTCTGTCCAAGAGAAAGCAAGCTGAAGTGCAAAGTTTTTAAAGCTCGACACCTCTCGATAGCTACCTCGACACCTGCTATCTGTCGAGATTTAAAAAGTCAGAATTCCAATATGATTTTCTTGGGATTCGTGAATATGTTTTTGGACCTTCTTTTCTTCTAACCCTAAACATATAAAATGATTATTTTAAGAGCCGTTTTGGGTGACACAAGTTGCATTATCATTGAGCAATCTCTGTTTAAGCAAATTGTGATCAACAGAAGAAGTTCTTGACCTAGTTCATCTTCCATCAAGAAGTTGCTGTGTATTTGCACCATAGGGTTTTGTAACCAAGCATCTTCCTGTTATTCATCAAGTGGATGAACTGAAGAACTTTGCAGCCAACCATTCTTCCTTAAGTTGGTGTTCTGAAGTCGCGTACTTGGATCCGCGCATTGGTTAGTCACGTACTTGGGAGCCGTGCATCAAAGGTGGAGACTGTCACTACAGATCAAGTCTAATTGGGTATTGGGGTAAGGGTTCAACTGTAGGTTGGTAAGGTACTTGGGATTCCTTTACTTGTAACCGCTTGATTTGATAATAGTGGAGTTTCGAGAGTGGTGACCTGAAAATCACCCGGTGGGGTGTTTGCCGTTAGGGTTTTCCCCATTCGTAAACAAATCACCGTGTCTTTTATTTTCCGCTGCGTATTTAGTTGATTGGTGATTTGTTTGTACTTCCATAAAATTGCATGATTAATTGATTAATTAATTACTTGGCTAAATTAATTAATTAGGGTTAATCACAAGTGGTCATTCGAATTGTGACCTAACAAGTGGTATCAGAGCGGGTTCACTCTGATTGGATTAATTTCCTGAGTGTGATCCTTGACCCCCGTTGTCATGGAATCTCTTGATTGTTTTGATATGCATGATCTTGTGTTGAATGATGATGATGATTTTCAAGATGCCTATTGCAAGCTTTATAATTTTTGTATGAAATCTCTTGAATGTTCTACAAAATTGAAAGCTAAAATTAAAAAGGTCAAGCTTGAAAAAGATGATTTGATTGCTAAATTGGATGAAGCCAATAATTTGAATGAGAATTTTAAAAGTCAAATTTCATCTCAGGTGGACAAAATTAAAAGTTTGGAAGAGCAACTAGTTGAATCTAAAACTGAAGTTGAAAAATTAACTAGTGCCAAACTTGTTGTTGAGCCTAACTCAAAACAAGAGGATGTCTATGTGGCTCAACCAAAAGGATTCATTGATCCACACTTTCCGGATCATGTGCTGTACCTTAAAAAGGCACTTTATGGGTTGAAGCAAGCTCCTAGAGCCTGGTATGATAGACTCACACAATATCTGGTGTCACATGGGTTCACAAGAGGGAAGGCTAATCAAACTCTCTTCATCAAAAAGGAAGATGGGGAGTTGATAGTTGCTCAAGTCTATGTTGATGATATCATCTTTGGGTCAACTAAGGATGAACTGGCTCATGGCTTCTCAAAACTCATGCAAGCCGAGTTCGAGATGAGCATGATTGGAGAGCTGACTCACTTCCTTGGATTGCAAATTCGCCAACAAGATTCAGGTATATTTCTCTCTCAATCTAAATATGCTAAGAATCTTGTGAAGAAGTTTGGTTTGGATTATGCTAGTTCTGTTAGAACCCCTATGAGCCCTAATGTTAAACTCACTGTAGACTTGTTAGGCAAGAGTGTTGATCCCTCTCTCTATAGAAGCATGATAGGTAGTCTTCTTTACCTTACTACTAATAGACCTGACATTAGTTATAGTGTTGGTGTGTGTGCTAGATATCAGGCTAACCCCAAAGAATCTCACATGACTGCTTTAAAAAGAATTATAAAGTATGTCAAAACCACTGCTGAGTTCGGTGTGTGGTATAGCAAGGACACTAATGGTGTCTTAGCTGGGTACTCTGATGCCGATTGGGTTGGAAATGCCGATGATAGAAAGAGTACCTCAGGGGGTTGCTTTTATATGGGTAACAATCTTGTCTCTTGGATGAGCAAAAAGCAGAACTCTATCTCCTTATCCACTGCAGAAGCTGAGTACATCGCTGCTGGTAGCCGTTGCACCCAACTCCTCTGGATGCAAAAACTCCTTCATGATTATGGTATTTGTCAAGAGCATCTCACTATTTACTGTGACAATACCAGTGCCATCAATATCTCTAAGAACCCGGTTCAACATTCTCGAACCAAACACATAGAGATTCGACATCACTTCATTAGGGAGCTTGTCGAAGATGGTACTCTTACTCTTGAGTTTATCCACACTGATGATCAAAAGGCTGATTTGTTCACCAAGCCTCTTGACAGCAAACGTTTTGAATTCCTTCGTCAAAACATTGGTGTCATCTCCATGGATTGATCTCCTTCTCTTGTTCTTCTTCCTAATGCATTTGCATCTAGTTTTATGCTTTGCTTTGATAACATGTTTTTGTTTGTTTATTTTTAGTTTTGTTTATTTTTTTTTTGATATAAAAATAAAAAAAAAATTGAAAAATTGAAAAATACAAAAACAGTGTGTGTTATGTGTACTTTGGTACTTGTGTACCTTGGATGGCCAATGAAACAAAATTTTCTAAACTTTGTATCTCTTGTAGCTTAGATGAGCATCTCTATGCACAACTAAGCAAGTGAGCTTTGTGGCTCTTGTTTGTGATGAGTAAGATTAGGTTATCTCTTAAAACTTAACACTCATATCACTCTTTTTGACGGGTAGGACTAGAAAATCCTAAGAGAAAGGCATAAATGACCATCTCACCACTGTTGCCCGCCAATCATTGTATGACACCTGTATGCTTCGGCATAGCAAAAGTGCAGTGTCATAGACACCTGTATGCTTCGGCATAGCAAAAGTGCAGTGTCAAAGACATCCGTATGCTTCGGCATAGCAAAAGTGCAATGTCTATGCTTAACATGTTGGGTATTTCTTTTCTCTCTTTATAAGCCCATGCATGATATGCTTAAAAGAAAATATGCAAAGAAAATATAAAGCTAAAAGATTAAAAATGCTTTAAACATGATTGCAAGCGTGTTTTCTAGGAGATGTGGGAGTTATAGGATGTACCTCGAAGGTGATAGTCCCCATCAAACAGTTATGATTGTGTGTGAGTTAAAAGTTATTTTCTCATATCTCAGATCGTCATAACATCTATACACATATGCAATCTTGCGATGTTTTTCACACACAACACGCAATATTCTTTGCTACTTTTGATACATGTGCAGGTACAATGTGATTTGGCCATCACAAGTGTTTTACATGTGCTAATGTATGCTCACTAAACTGTCATAACTTGTTTTTGAAATATAAAATTGGTTAGACTTGTTTAGTGTGTGTGTGTGTTTTGCATGATCTTTGTGCTTAATTTCTTGTTGAGAGATGTTTTGAGAGATTTATATGTTGAGAGGATCTTTGGTAGAGATGTGTGTTGGATTGCATTCATGTCTATGTTTTTCACTTCTCGAAAAACTGCCTTTTTATGCTGGCTCGACACCTTCCTCGACACCTGGTCATCTGTCGAGCTTCTCAAGCTTTTCTTATCGCAATCTCGACACATCCTCGACACTTGGTGGATCGATCGAGAAAGTCTCTGTCCTCTCGATAGATTCTCGACACCTGTTGGATCGATCGAGATTCACTTGTGCTGTTTGTGTCTTCTTTCTCGACACCTGTCTCGATACCTTGTGGATCGATCGAGATTTCTTCTGTCTTCTCGATACCTTCTCGACACCTTCGCGATCGATCGAGATTCTCGTATCTGAAATTATCCTTGCATCTCGATACCTCTCGACACCTGCTATCTGTCGAGATTTAAAAAGTCAGAATTCCAATATGATTTTCTTGGGATCCGTGAATATGTTTTTAGGCCTTCTTTTCTTCTAACCCTAAACATATAAAAGGATTATTTTAAGAGCCGTTTTGGTGGACACAAGTTGCATTATCATTGAGCAATCCTTGTTCAAGCAAATTGTGCTCAACAGACGAAGTTCTTGACCTAGTTCATCTTCCATCAAGAAGTTGCTGTGTATTTGCACCATAGGGTTTTGTAACCAAGCATCTTCTTGCTATTCATCACGTGGATGAACTGAAGAACTTTGCAGCCAACCATTCTTCCTTAAGTTGGTGTTCTGAAGTCGCGTACTTGGATCCGCGCATTGGTTAGTCACGTACTTGGGAGCCGGGCATCAAAGGTGGAGACTGTCACTACAGATCAAGTCCAATTGGGTATTGGGGTAAGGGTTCAACTGTAGGTTGGTAAGGTACTTGGGATTCCTTTCTTGTAACCGCTTGATTTGATAATAGTGGAGTTTCGGGAGTGGTGACCTGAAAATCACCCGGTGGGGTTTTTGCCGTTAGGGTTTTCCCCATTCGTAAACAAATCACCGTGTCTTTTATTTTCTGTTGCGTATTTAGTTGATTGGTGATTTGTTTGTGCTTCCATAAAATTGCATGATTAATTGATTAATTAATTACTTGGCTAAATTAATTAATTAGGGTTAATCACAAGGGGTCATTCGAATTGTGACCTAACACACGTGACAGCTCCGAGTCCATGGACTACTTCTTTCCTTAATCCACTACAACCGCAACTACTCCCACTTGTAACTTTGAGACACCTCTCAAAGGTTTCAGATCTTCTTGAAATTTGTTAAGACATATGTGATTCACTTGTTAGGAACATATGTCACTGTTTTATGTAAATTGTCATATCTTTTGACAAAATGCACTTTACTTGTAATTAGGTAGATCTAAGATGTATTTGATGCTTCAAGAAACCTTGTTTCAAGTTCAAGTATTAAAGTCATGCAAGTCTGTTCAAGATTCAAGTGTGAAAAGTGTTGTTCATTAAAACTCGACAACTAGCATCTATCGAGACCTATAGAGCTGTTCCAACCCATGGCTCGAGAGCAGCTCGATAGATAGGTATTTGTCGAGGTTTATGAAAAACAGAGTTTCAGCTCTGTTTTGACTCCAATTCGTGATTGTATGTTTGAGCTTTCTTTTCTCATAACCCTAGACATATAAAAGGATTATTTTAAGGGCCGTCAAAGGTGAAACAAGTTGCCCAAGTGTTGAGCAAATTTTGTTCAAGCAAATTGTGACCAGAGACAGAATTTGCCCTAATTCATCTTTTTTGTGAAGAAGCTGCTATATTTGTGCATCGTAGGATTTTGCAACCAAGGAGCTTCTCGATCTTCATCGTGTGATGAACTGAAGAACTTAGTAGCCAACAACCTTCTATAGTTGGTGATTGAAATTGCGTATTGGGATCCGCGCATCTATTGGTTAGTCACGTACTAGAAGCCGTGCATTAGAAGGAGAGATTGTCACTTCAGAATAAGTCCAATTGGGTATTAGAGTAAGGTTTCAACTATAAGTTGGTATAAAGTACTGGAATTCTTTTACCTGTAACCGCTTGTTGTGATAATAGTGGATTCTTGAGAGTGGTGACTTTAAAATCACCCGATGGGGTTTTTGCCATGTAGGTTTTTTCTATTCGTAAACAAATCACCGTGTCAATTTATTTTCCACTGCATACTTAGTTTATTTGGTGACTTGTTTATGCTACCACGTGTTTTGCATGTTAATTTGATTAATTAATAAACTTGACTAGTTAATCAATTAATTCATCACAATGGGTCAATACATTTTTGGCTTATCAAGTGGTATCAGAGCAGGCGCACTCTAATTAGGGTTAATATTTGTGTGAGATCCATTGACCCCTGTTTTTCATGGATAGAGGACAATTTCTTATTATACCTCCATTGTTTGATGATATTAACTATGCATACTGAAAAGTATGCATAAGAGCTTTCTTGCAGTCTCTAGATGAGAAGGTGTGGCAAGTTGTGGAGATAGGCTGGACCAAGCCAAAGGAAGCACCGGCCGATTGGGATGATGCTAAGATCAAGGTGGTAAATTTCTAAGATCAAGGCGGTAAATTTTAACAACAGAACATTGAATGCCTTATTTAGTGCGGTCACCAATGAGGAGTTTAAGAAGATATCCTCCACTGAAACTGCAAAGCAAGCGTGGACCATTCTCCAGACAACCTATGAAGGAACAAAGGTTGTCAAGTACTCGAAACTTCAAAGGCTCACTACTAGCTTCAAAGAGATAAAGATGGAGGAGGATGAGTCGTTCGATGAGTTCTATGCCAAGCTCAAGGACATAGTGAACTCAGTTTTCAATCTTAGGGAAACCATTCTTGAACCCAAGATTATGAGAAATGCACTTAGATCTCTACTCGAGAGATTCCATGCCAAGATCATTGCGATCGAGGAATCGAAGGATATTGACAAGATTCCTTTGACAGAGCTGGTTGGTAATTTGCAGACCTATGAGTTAGATTTAACAAGAATTGGTAAGTCGGGTAAAGGCAAGAGCATGGCATTGAAGGCCGATAGCAGTGACACTGATAAGTCTTCAGATGACGAAGATTTTAAGATGAAGTCCTACATTACAAGGCAATTCAAGAAGTTCATGAAGAATGCCAATGGGAAGGGCTTCGACAAGGACCGTAGGCAATCTAGTTGCTCTTAGGTCAAAAGCCAAGACAAAGGGAAGAAAGATGCTAGGGATGGCAGTCAGTACACTGTTCCTTCAGGACCAAAGTGCTTTGGGTGTTAAGGTTTCGGTCACATAAAACAAGAGTGCCCCACTTATCTAAAGATCATTGGGAAGAGCAAGGCACTTACTACTACATTGATCGACACTGAGCTTGAAGATGATTCCAACAATGAGGATAACAGAATTTTGAATGTTTTCACTGCCACTATCAATCCTACTGAGGAGATTGTTGAAGATGTGGATGAAGAAGAGGAATTGGTGTAATCCAAGTTTGAGAAGATGGATGAACAAGATGACATCCACACAACCTATGCAAAGTTATACAAGGTCTCAGAAAAGCATGAGAAGTTGTATAAGTTGACTACCAAGAAGCTTAGTGATGTGGAGCTTGAGCGTGAAGAGCTTTTCACAAAGTTTGATGAAGCCAATCAGACTATTGGAGCACTAAGGTTTAAGAATAACTTCTTGGTTAAGAAAATTAAGAAGCTTGAGGTAGAACTGTTCCAAGTCAAAGCTCAACTGGAAATGCTCAGTCTTCAGAAATCTGCTTCCGATCGAATCAATTTAGGGCATGATTTCTCCTCTCCTAGTATTACTTCTACTAGTACTACTATTTTTGTTCGTCCTGCTAATAATATTGAAATTGAGAACACTAGCGTCAAAACTGATTTAGCTAATGAAAACATAGACAAGGGTAAATCTATCTTAGGAGCACCCCTAAGTAGGATAAGAAAGAAGTTAAAAACCCTAGGGCTAAAAAGGCGAACTCTCAAAAGCCTAAACAGAAGAAGCAGCATCTCTGTCATCACTGTGGAGCAGCCGGTCATACTCAACCTAATTGTTATAAGTGGCTAGCCATTCAACAGAGCAACGACATGATCGCATCGAGAAACCAGAATCAGTTTCCGTCCTCTTTTGCTCTTCTTGGAGATCTTCTCAAAGCCCTCATGTTCCTTTCTAACTTGAATAGTTTCAGTTCTTCTCCCTCACCGCCAGTTCAAGAGTGTACTCAAAGGAAATGTTCTTCCAAGGTGTGGAAAGAAAAGGGCTTCAAGTGATTATGTCACTTTTCCTCTCTCCTCTTCTTGTTTTTGTTTGCATTACTTGAGTGTTTTGCTTTACTATTTTGAGTCAATCTAGTTTTATGCTTTGCTTAACATGTTTTTGTTTGTTGTTTTCAGTTTTGTCTATTTTGTTTTTCATATGAAAAAATATTTTGAAAAATACAAAAACAGTGTGTGTTATGTGTACATTGGTACTTATGTACCTTGAATGGCCATTGAAACAAAGTTTTCTAAACTTTGTATCTTTTGTAACTTAGATAAGCATCTATATGCACAACTAAGCAAGTGAAGTTTGTGGGTCTTGTTTGTAATGAGTAAGATTAAGTAATCTCTTCTACCAAATACTCATATCACTTTTTTTTACGGGAAAGACTAGAAGATCCTAGGAGAATAGCATAAATAATCATCTTACCATTGTTGCCCACCAATCATGAAATGACATTTGTATGCTTCAGCATAGCAAAATTGGAATGTCAAATGGTTAACATCATTGGGTACTTCTTTTCTATCTCTTATATGCCCATGCATGATATTCTTATTAAAAGAAAAATATGCAAAGAAAAATAAAAAGCAAAAAGATCAAAATGCTTGATATATGATTGCAAACGTGTATTCAAGGAGATGTGGGAGTTATAGAATGTACCTCGAATGTGATAGTCTCCATCAAACAGTTATGATTGTGTGTAAGTTAAAGTGATTTTCTCATATCTCAAATCGTCATAACATGTATACACTTATGCAATCTTGCGATGTTTTTCACACACAACACGCAATATTCTTTGCTACTCTTGATACATGTGCAGGTACAATGTGATTTCGTCATCACAAGGTTTACATATGTTAATGTATGCTCTCTAAACTGTCTTGACTTGTTTTTAAAATATAAAATTGGTTAGACATGTTTAGCGTGTGTGTGTGTTTTGGGGATCTATGTGCTTAACATTTTTGTTGAGAAATATTTTTGAGAGTTTAAAATGTTGTTTAGATCATTGGTTGAGTTTCATGCTTGATTGCATTCATATCTGTGTTTTTCGCTTCTTGAAAAAATGTTTTAAAGTAACCTTGATAGATCCTCGACACCTCTCGACACCTGGCTTATCTGTTAAGCTCTTCAGTTGATTTTTATCACAATCTTGACACCTCTCGATCGCTAGGTGGATCGATAGAGAAATTTTTTGTCCCCTCGATAGCTCCTTGATAGATCCTCGATCCATCGAGCTTTCTTATGCCTTGGACACATGCTCGATAGATGCTTCTGTCGAACCTTTTAAAGCTTGATAGATCCTCAACACCTCTCAATCTGATGAGATTTACTGATAGGCTATATAAGGGGTGCTCGCAATTTCTGATCTCATTTCTCTTGATCTCTCTCGATCTATCTAGCCTCTTCACCTCCCAAAACCTCTCTCACTCACCTTCAACCTCTTCCTTAAGGATTCTTCAAGCTTATTCAAGTTTTTCTTCACTTGGTAAGTTTCTAATCCCTCATTTTCATGCATTTCATGCTTTGTAACCTAAGTTTTTGGGATTTCTGCAAAATTTGAGGTTTTTCAAAATCAAAGAGGTTTTTATGAACTTTTTGGGATGGGTTTTGAAGATTTGATCTTAAAAACTTCATTCATTGCATCTCATAAGCATTATAACAGTATTGTCATGCATTTAGATTTGTGTAACTAATTATGTGCTGGTAGGTTTGGATTGGGCTGAGCCCATGATGCTTTTTATATTGCATGTCACATGTTCATGCATTCCCATGCATACGTTCTTTCCTTTCAATATATTCTTGATATATTTTGAACTGTTTTGCGACTTTTCTGATTGTCTTCTCTCTTTCTCCTTCTCTCTGTTTACGTTAGTCTGCTTCTATGGCACCCAAATGTAAATCTGCTCTATCCCAGAATCCTCTTTGTTCCAGGGCATCCTCTTCTGTTGACACTACTCCTTTCTCTATTGAATTCCATGATGAGAATGCCAGATCAGACTTCTTTGAGAACTTTTCCTAACAAGGCATTCATTCAAAACGCCACGTCATCTTTTTAGACTTCTCCAACACTGACCTTGCCACTGTCATCTATAGTAGGGGATGGGGGTCACTGTCTGACATCCTGGTCACCTGTCTATCCATGCTAATCTAGGAGTTTTACTCCAACATGCATGGATTCGTTTATTTAGTACCTCATTTCATTACTAGCGTTCGAGGTACGCACATAGTTGTCACACCGCAGATTGTTGCGGATGTGCTCCATGTCCCCAAAGTTGAGGTTCCTGATTACCCTAGTTGTGATCGTCTTAAAACTGTGTCTAAAGACGAGCTCATTTCTACTTTCTGTAAGCGTCCATCCGATTGGGGTGAGCACTAGTTCAATTACTATTTGGGCTTTGCAAAAGGCCTTCGGTTTTTTAACATGGTTATGACCTTTGTTCTTCATCCCCTATCTCACTATAACTCTATTATAGAGCCTCATGCTCGATTCTTGCAATCCCTTCTTGAGAGTCTTACCATAGATTTTCCTTCTCACTTCATTCTTTCTATCATGGATGTGTAAGGATTCGGCGACTCGTGATAAGCTCATCTTCCTTTCAGCTATCACGAGGCTTTTACACCATTTTAATGTTCCTTTTCCCTCTTCCGATCCCTTTCCTGTCATGGGTGCTATAGATGTTGGTACCGTTAAACGCAGTGAGGCGCAGTTTCGTTCAAGACGGTCTGGATCGATAGCCACTATAACTCCTTCTACTTCATCCACATCCGCTCCTTCCTCTTCTACAAGTAGAGTGACACTCGATGACATCATGACGTAGCTTCAGCGCATGGATGCTCGCCTTGATACTCTCAGTAATGAGTTGTGTTAGGTGAACACCCGTGTTAGCCGTATTGCTCGACGCCAGGCTGAGATGGACAGTTACACCACGCCTTCCACTCCTGTGGCCTCTGCAGATGAGAGTGATGGCTCCGACAATGCTGATGATGATGATGCTACTGCTTCTGATGATGAGGATGATGGAGATGCTAGCTCACCCAATGATGACGAGATGTCTACTTGACACTTTTACCCTTTGTCACTCGTAACAAAAAGAATGAGTAGTTTTGGTAATAAGAGTAGTCATAGTTAGGGGGAGGGTTAGTATAGGAGATTTTTTACAGGGGGAGTGTTTATATGAGGGATTTAGTGAGGATTTAATGTATCTTTTTTTCTTTTCTTTCTACTTTAGATACATTTATCTCTTGTACATGGGTCTTGTGACCATTATTGACATACATTATACTTATATTCTTTATATATTGATGTATGTTGTTTTTCACCTATCCTTACATGTATTGTTTCCTTTCTCTCTTTATGCACATGCTTCTTATATCTTGTATGCAATCTATTATTTTTGTTTCACACAAAGATGCCTTGATAAGTTTTGTTTAAAGTATTTCAGAAATACAGGTTGTCAAAGTCTACTTGCCATAAACTCTCTTCTTGCAAAATTTTTCAAGAGTTTGTGTTAGGATAGATTTTATTGTATTCAACAAGTGAATATGAGTGAAGTGATTTATGACTTCTCTCATATGTTCATTTGTTTGTTGTGGTTTTATCACGGATTACTAAAAGGGGAGATTGTTAGGACATATGTAATTCACTTGTTATGAACATATGTCACTATTTTATGTAATTGGCTAATCCTTTGACAAAACGCACTTTACTTGTAATTAGGTAGATCTAGGATGTGTTTGATGCTTCAAAAAATCTTATTTCAAGTTCAAGTGTTAAAGCCATGCAAGTCTATCCAAGATGCAAGTGTGAAAAGTGATGTTCATTAAAGTTCGACAGCTAGCATCTATTGAGACCTGTAGAGCTGTTCCAGCCCATGGCCCGACAACAGCTTAATAGATAGGTATCTATCGAGGTTTATGAAAAATAGAGTTTCAGTTCTGTTTTGAATCCAATCGGTGATTGTATGTTTGGGCTTTCTTTTCTCACAACCCTAGACATAAAAAAGGATTATTTTAAGGGCCGTTAAAGGTGGAACAAGTTGCACAAGTGTTGAGCAAAGTTTGTTCAAGCAAATTGTGACCGGAGACAGAATTTGCCCTAATTCATATTTCTTGTGAAGAAGCTGCTGTGTTTGTGCACCATAGTGTTTTGTAACCAAGGAGCTTTTCAATCTTCATCATATGATGAACTGAAGAACTTTGCAACCAACAACCTTCTCTAGTTGGTGATTGAAGTCGCGTACTGGGATCCGCACATATATTGGTTAGTCACGTACTGGGAGTCATGCATTACAAGGAGAGATTGTCACTACAGAACAAGTCCAATTGGGTATTAGGGCAAGGGTTCAACTGTAGGTTGGTATAAGGTACTAAGATTCCTTTACTTGTAACCACTTGTTATGAGAATAGTAGATTCTCGGGAGTGGTGACCTTAAAATTACCTGGTGGGGTTTTTGCCGTGTAGGTTTTTCCCATTCATAAAAAAATCACCGTGTTAATTTATTTTCCGCTGCATACTTAGTTTATTTGGTGATTTGTTTGTATTACAATGTGCTTTGCATATTAATTTGATTAATTTATAAACTTGGCTAGTTAATCAATTAATTCATCACAAGGGGTCAATACGTTTTTGGCCTATCAAAATTCTTTATGTAGCAACTGAAGCGATCACCAAGTTCTTGACATGATTCTTGATCTTGATAACCCTAAGTGTGTATGAAGGTAAAAACCTCTAGATCTCAGAAGAGATTCAACACACAACACATCAAAGACTTCTAAAACGTAGCTAGGGTTTTTCCTTTTATACTTGGAGTAAAACATAAAACTCTACACGTCATATGGGCTTGGGCGGAGTTGGAAATTCTGTAGAAAAATTAATTTGCACGAGATCTGATCGATTGAGTCTAATTTTTGATTGATTGAGCCTTGCAGATTTAGTCCAATAAATTCTGCAATCACTCGATTCCAACTTTATAAATAAACACACTTTGAGCAAGACTAAACCTAGACTCTATATTTTGATCATGGTTTGCCAACCTATTAAATAATGAAGTTCTAATACATTTAGTTCCTAAAGTCTAGAACCTAACAAACTCCCCTCTTGGCAATCCATGACAAAACACATCACAAAAATAATGCTCAAAGTCACAAGCAGCCCATTCAATTTTAAAATGCCCAAATACAATTCAATCGAGCTCCTATCTATCAGTTGCCAATGTAGATAACAACCACGACTGAATTAACCTGTATATTCCTGAAACACTCAACAAACACATAAACGCATGTGTGGAAAATACAAGTAAACCAAAATAAATTCTTGATTTCACAAAACATAAAATAAAACATATACCATGAATAACCTCATAATACAAATCAATAACCAATGTACCATATGTGAAACAAGAAACAATAAAAGAAACAAAGCATAAAGCATAGTGTCTCCCCCTAACATATACAACTCATAAAAAAGGGGAAAAAAAAAAAAACATCATCACCAAAACAAATACATCATGAGCCAAAATAAAATGAAATACATCAAGAAGCTCCTTGATACAATCTATGTAACCCAAAACAGAAACTCCCCCTATCTCCATGCACAATATGTACTCCTCCTTTTTGTGACGAATTGCCAAAGGGCAATCAGGACTCATCATTAAAAGGAGGTGGTGGAGTAGATTGTCGAGCACCTGCCAAATCAACACGCAAAGCCTGAAGCTCCGTGAGCACATCCAACAAAATTTGTCCATGTGCCACCTGAACGGTCATGATAGTATCCAGCATACTCCGAATAGAGGAATCACTCGAAGAAGAGGGTGGAGGATCAACAGCGGTGGTAGGATCGACATACTCCTTAGCAGTAGGATCACTTGAAGAAGGAGGCCTAGATGCATCACCTGTAGAAGACTCGACTCTAGGGCGTTTAGAGCTAGCTTTCATCTAAGCCACTCTTTGCCGAAGGAAGGTGGCACCTATGGGAGCTATAATATGAATAGGCTTGGATGCAGGAAAATCCTCTAAACCTAAGTCTAACAAAATCTTATGAATAAAAACTAGAAAGAAAAGACCATGAGATTTTGCACTACTCCTATGAACCTTAACTAAAGAGCCAATAAAAAGAGAAGGAAAATTGATATGAGCATCAATGATGAAAGTGTATAAAAACGCACATCTCTCGAGAGGAATAGTGTGTAAATGAGAGATAAGCCAAATGGAATGACAAGAAATCTAGAAAAATAGATAATTGAGCTCAGTAAGCTCATGGGAGGTGATCCAAGGATTAGTACCCCATCTAATGGAAGTATCGATGAGTAACAACATAATTTCATCAAGCGGAGGGGTCTCAGTGTAAGGGTACATAGGCTGCCGTACCAAAGGTACACAAAGAGCAAAGGCCACTACCTAAGATGTAATGACATACTCTTCACCCCTTATCCAACTCTTCACAAACTGAATATTGGAATCATCAGAATGGACAGAGAGGTTCGAATAGAACTCTCTAATCAAAGGAGCAGGAGGAGGATGCTCTACATCTAAAAGAGGTAACCAACCCCTACGCTCAAAGTTCCTCCTAACCTCCCCATGAAGCTCATCTAGAATCACCTTACGCTTAGCCCATACCGACTTATAAATGTTAAGCTTCTCATAGGTTTCCTAGTTTTTCTCAGTTCTAAACCTATCACTCTTAAAAGTAGGGGCAGAGGGGGTGGTGATTATCTTGTTGGCTCTAGTCTTCCTAACCATGATGCTAAGGGTTGGAAAGGAAAGACAAAAATAGAAACCAAAGAAAGAAAATAAAGAAAACCAAGGGTAGATTGCATTAGAAAGGGTTAGTGCACAAAAATATAGAAAATAACAATCTATATGATGCATGACATGAATGCACATATGATGCATGCTCTAATGCATTGAAATATGTTCAATTTTACTTTATAGACCATCAATTGACTTGAACACAGAGTTTTAGGAAAAAAAACCCCAAATTTTGAAAAACCCTTTTTCAAAAATTAGACCAAATTGATCAATTAATCATTACACTAGTTAAACAACATCATATAATGTCATAATCAATCAATAACACAAGTCAATTACATCAATTTTAGCCCAATTGAACAAAATCCCCAATTTCTCAAAGTTTTAAGCACTAGAATTTCAAATTTTTCTCAAAACACAAAATTGATCAAATTAATGCATAAGAATCACATGTATATGATCTAGGAACAAAAACCTAGTGATTGAAATTGTATAAAAACAACCCAAATATCAAAATTCCCAAAAATCTTATGTTCGAAAATCCTAAGTAAAATGCATGAAAGATGCATGAAAAATGTGATTTTAATGAACAAGGAAGGGTAAAAGAGACTTACTCAAGCTTGAAGACAAAAACCCTTGAAAGATTAGAGGCAGAAAACGACAAAAATTGCTTAGATTGGATCGATTGAGGAAGAATAGTGAAAATAGTGTTTGAGAAGTTTTGAAAATAATGAAAAATACATGAGAAACTTCTTTTTAAAACACCCACTGACCAATTTTCATTTGGTTGAAAATTAGGTTCGATTGATCGAAAATTACAATTGATCAATCAAGCATCAATCGAGGTAGGCAGATTGTAACCAAAATTTTTATCGCAATTTTGATCAGTCAAGAAGCAGATTCGATCGATCGAAAATCTGGAAAACTCAAATTTTTGAAAAATAGAGCAATTTTATGTAAAAACTTCTCAAAACTCAATATTTCATGAATGAAATGCATGAGTATGAGACTAAAAGTTTTACAAAAACACTTGAATTCAACCCAGATCTTCCAAAAACAAGTTTTTCAATCAATTTGTTCTCAAAACTCAAACATTAAACATATTTTGCACTAAATTCAAGGAACATATAATCTTGGATGGCTAAAACAAATTCACACACAATATCATGTACTAAATTTAGCAGAGAATAACTTGTGTAGTGTGTGCAATTGGCAATATCTTGAGATACATGTGAGGTGATATGTAGATAGTAAACAATCACAATTTCTACAAAATTCATCACATAAGTTTGAAACAGACTATCACCTAAAGAGTTACATCATATAACTCTCACATCTCCTAGAGAACAAGCTTGCAATCATGTAAATTTCTTATTTTGCCTCATAATGTACACACCAATTTTATTTCACTGTGAAATTAATAGATTAGCTAGATAATGTACACACCAATTTTATTTCATCGTGAATTTATTATAGCCCAATAATGTACAAACTAATTTTAGCATAAATTCGAGGCTACACCTTATATTCTTGTTGTACATGTGCTACACTTTCTCGAGTACAAAATCTTACGATATGTACTAAGGTGTTCATGATTGACTAGTAAATAGTGGTAAAATAGTTATTTATGCCTTTCTCATTAATTTTAAGTCCAAACAAATAAAAGCATGTGACTTTAAAATCAAGATCAAGTGATCAAAAACTATAAACAACTCTCACATAACATGCACTACATAGCTAAAACTAGCAAAGTGCAGTAGAATAAGCTCATCTAAGCTAAACATGGTACACAAGAATGTTATGTAAAAATAATATAGTCAACCTTGATTACAAATCCAAGAAAATAATACAAAACACATTTTTCCTTTCTTTCTTTCTTTTTCCCTTATATATATATAAGGAATAACAAAAGCAACCTATCATAAAATGCATGAATGTTATACAATGCAAATCCTAAAAACAAAACAAAGCAAAAGAAGAATGGTCACAAAAAGTATTGAGATCAGCACAAGGACCATGTTAGAAAGACTCAATTAGATTGAGCCTTTTGCATCCAAAACATTTTAGATGCAACTCTTGCATTGGAGTTATTATTCATATTAAAATGATGAGCAACTCCAGGATTGGTATAAAGGTTTAACACCTTTACCAACTCACCAATAAGTACCATAGGATCTTGTGCTTGAGGCACAAGTACTTTTGGCTTATTTGCTCGCTTTGTAACTTGTAACTTGAAAACAGTTTGGGTGTATATGCCCAGCCTTTCCACAAAAATAACAAACCCACACAGGTCTATCATGCACCTTATCCTTAGGGAAGGTAGGATTCTTAGGCTTAAACTCTTTAAGATTAACCCTAATCGTCCTATGAGGTGGTGTAACTTCTACTGGTTTGATAATCTCACTCTTGAGGGGCTCAGAAGAAGTAACAAAGTTTGTGGAATAAGTTTCAGATATAGAGATGCTATTTGCAAAACTTAGACCAATTTTGTCTAAGGGAGACTTCTGAACACTCAGCATGTGATCAAGTTTAGAACTAGTAGACCTATTAGTTTGTTCTTTAACAACAGATATTTCTAGTTCTAAGTTTTTTATCTTATCAAGCAACAACATGTTTTCAGTTTTCACCTTATCAATCAATTCATTAGCACCAAACAATTTTAACAATAAATTTTTCTTATCAAGCTTAAGAGAAACAATTTTCTTTAAACCTAAGTCAACATTCATTGCATCATTTATAGCTACCTTGCAAAACTTATTAAAAGCTTCTTACAAATCAGCACTCTCAGAAAGTTCCCCATCAGAAGGGTTCTCTTTAACCACAACACTTTCATCAACTACAGTAGTAGCTATGAAAGCAATGAAGTTTTCGTCCTCATCACTTCCAAACTCATGATCAGAAACTTCATCATCGCTAAGGGTTACAGCCATAGTTTTACCCTTTGATCTCAAGAATATAGGACATTCTTGTTGAAAAATTTAGGCCTTAGTTGATAGAATTAACAAGTTTCAAATCTAAGTTGTTAATTAGATTTATTATGAATAAAACTTACTAAAACAAACAAACATCAATATCATGTCAAAATCATATAGTGGGAAAATAAATAAGACAAGATATAATGACCCAGGAAAACCAATGAAACAAACTAGTTTCACAGTAAAAAAACCTGGGGGGAAACCTTCCCAAAAAGCAATCCACTATAGTAAAGAGAAATTTCAAATCTAGTACAAAACCTTTGTCCCTAAACTCTACAATCCACGTAAATGAACTTACAACAGAAACCTTTTATCGCTTCAAAACCTCTGAACTCTTCAATATATGAACGCCACCCTTTTTTATGCACGAATCCCAGTACGTGACTAACTCCTTTGCACGAATCCCAATATGTGACTAACACACTAACTTGAAGAAGATTGTTTGCTGCAAAATTCTTCACTTCATTAACAATGAAGATCAAGAAGCACTTGGTTACAAAACCCTAAGGTACAAAGATGCAGTAGCTTCTTTTAGAGAGAATAAGGCATCGGTCACCTTTTGCATATGTTCTCCTTGCATTCTCTTATGTGACGGCCTTTAAAATAAACCTTATATAGGTTTAGGATTGTGAGAAAAGAAACCCTACACAAATACATAAGCATGGGCCAAAAATTAAATCTAGAAATCAATCGATGAGGTGTTGAGCCTATCTATTACGAGTATCGAGGAGCTATCGAGAGGACAGAAAGTTTCTCAATTGATCGACATAGCTATTAAGAGGTGTCGAATTGCGATAAAAAGAAAGCTGAAGAGCCCGATAGATAGCCAAGTGTCGAGCAGCTATCGAGCTTTAAAATTCAGCACTTTCTCACTTGATTCTTGGACAGACTTGCATGGTTTTAACACTTAAACTTGAAACAAGGTTTCTTGAAGCATCAAACACATCCTAGATCTACCCAAATACAAGTAAAGTGCGTTTTGTCAAAAGATTAGCCAATTACACAAAATAGTGACATATGTTCCTAACATGTGAATCACATATGTCCTAACAATCTCTCCCTTTGGCAATCCATGACAAAACCACAACAAACAAATAAACATAGAGTTCATGGCAAGTAGACTTTGACAACCTGTATTTCTGAAACACTTTAAACAAAACTCATCAATGCATCTTTGTGTGAAACAGAAATAATAGATTGCATACAATTAAAATAAACATATGTATAAAGAAAGAAAAGAAACAACATATGTAAAGATAGGTGAAGAAGAAGACATACATCAATAGATATAAACTCAATTGTAAATACAATGTCTATCAACCATAGTCACAAGACCGGTGTACAAGAAGAAAAAGCTAAAAGAAGCTCCTACAACAACAAGGAGGTAAACACTCCCCCTAACAAGATGAAACACATCTCCCCCTTACAGAGGCATGTATTTCTCCCCCTAACATGTAGAATCTTAAAAAAAAACCACATTTTCTCCACCTTTTTGTCATGATTGACAAAGGGTACAAGAAACTAGAAAGCTTCACCCAAGAAACATAAAGATGATCAAGGATGATCAAGGGGGCACAAAGAATCCATATAAATGCATGAATGTAATGAAACAAGATGCTATGGATGACAAGATAAAAGAAAGATGCAAAACATGTGAAAAAAAAATCTCTCAACAAGAAAAAATGTCATGCTCATAGATTCAAAACACACACACACACACACACACACACTAAACAAGTCTAACCAATTTTTATATTTTAAAAACAAGTTAAGACAGTTTAGTGAGCATACATGAATACATGTAAACCTTGTAATGGTTAAATTACATTGTACCTACACATGTATCAAAAGTAGCAAAGAATATTGTGTGTTGTGTGTGAAAAACATCGCAAGATTGCATAAGTATATACATGTTATGACGATTTGAAATATGAGAAAATCACTTTAATTCACATATAATCATAACTGTTTGATGGGGACTATCACCTTTGAAGTACATCTTATAACTCCCACATCTTCTAGAATACACGCTTGCAATCATATATAAAAGCATTTTAATCTTTTTGCTTTTTATTTTTCTTTGCATATTTTTCTTTTAAGCAAACAATGCATGGGCATATAAGAGAAAGAAAAGAAATACCTAATGATATTAAGTATTTAACATTCCAATTTTTCTGTGTCAAAGCATACAAATGTTATTGACATTGCACTTTTGCTATGCCGAAGCATACAGATGTCATTTCATGATTGGCGGGTAACAGTGGTGAGATGGTTATTTATGCCTTTTTCTTAGGATTTTCTAGTCCTTTTCGTCAAAAAGAGTGATATGAGTATTAAGTACAAGAGATTACTTAATCTTACTCATCACAAACAAAAGCCACAAAGCTCACTTACTTAGTTGTGCATAGAGATGCTCGTCTAAAATATACAAAGTTTAGAAAACTTTGTTTCAATGGACATCCAAGATACACAAGTACCAATGTATACAAACACACACTATTTTTGCATTTTTTCTGATTTTTAAATTTTTTTATTTTTATTTTGAAAAAAAAAAACAAGATAAAAACTAAACAACCAAACAAAAACATACAAACAAAAAGAAAGCATAAAAGAAAGATGCATATGCATGAAGGCATAATAAAAGGGTGCAAATGCATGAAAGCATGATTCCAAAAGTAGATAAGAAATCAAGTAAAGAGAGTCCTACTTTAGATAAAAAGAATTCAAGTAAGGGATAAACAGAAAAGACAATTAAGTCTAAGGCTCCTTTCTCACCCACACAGCACGAGTTTTTGTCTGTGAAGATGAAAAGGCACGAGTCCTAGTGTGTCTACTAAAGGACATAGAAGAATTAAAATTCTCTTGAAATTGATTTAAAAATCTCAAGACTTTTAATAACTCTCCAAACAAAGGTGTAGGTCCTTGAGAGGAAACTTGTGACCGTTTGAACAATTGCTTTTGAGGATATAACTTAAAGCAATTAGGATGAATGTGTCTAGAAACACCACAATTGTGACAAACATGAGGTCTAACAGAGGATTTGGAATTAGCCAAATCAATTTTAGATTTCATACATTTATCACCTTTCTCAGATTAGAGCACAAAGACAGTCTTTGATCCAGAAGCCGTGGAAGAGGAGGGGCTGGAGGAAACAGCATATCCTAAGCCAGTCTTATCAGAACTAGGCATTTGAGCACTCAATACTTCATCAAGCTTTGCACTAGACATTCTCTCTATTTGAGTTCTAGCTTGACTAAGTTCAACCTCAAGATTCTTGACCTTCTCTTCTAATGAGATTTTCTCTACAACAAGAGTCTCAACTAATCTTGTAATCTCATCTAGTTTGACTAACAGATCAACTTTTTCAGTTTTTACTTCATTAAACTCTTTTCTACAAAGATGAAAAGTCTTTTCAGATTTTATAAATTCAGTGCAAAGCTTATCATAGGCTTCCTGAAGGGTGAACTTTTTGGGTACTTCATCAGAAGAAGAATCCTCACTGTCACTAGCACTCTCCATAATCACCTTATCGGTTGAGGCAGCAAAGGCTATAACATGACTACATTCATCTGCATACTCAACAGAAGAGTAATTCTCAGCATCACTCCAAGTAGCAACCAAACCTTTATCTTTTGACTCCTTGGTCTTTTCCTTCATGAGATAGTTTAGACACTATCCTCATATGACCAAAACATTTGCACTCATGGCATTGAATAAGGGGTTTCTCATTCTCGCCCTTCCTAGAGGATTTAGATTTTCTAGGAGGTTTGCCCTTATCTTTTTTCCTATATTAAAGAAGCTTGAGAATCTCATCAGTTATGAAAGTTAGATCCTCATCCTCATCCTCATCTTCATCTTCATCTTCACTTTCATATTCATCTTCAGAGTCCTCAATCTCTTCCTCTGTACTCTTAAGAGCCAAGTTTTTACTCTTTCCACCTTTTCCCATTGAGCCTAATCCCATCTCATAGGTTTGAAGGTTCCCTACAAGCTTAGTCAAAGGAATTTGATCAATGTCCTTTGCTTCTTCAATGGCAGTGATCCTAGCATGAAATCTTTCAAAGATCTCATCCTCCTCCATCCTTATTTCTTCAAAACTACTAGTAAGTCGTTGAAACTTCACAATCTTTACTGCCTTGGTACCTTCATAGGTAGTCTCAAGAATGGTCCATGCTTCCTTGGCAACTTTCGTGGATGATATTTTCTTGAATTCCTCATTGGTCATGCCACAGAACAAAGCATTCAAGGCCTTACTATTGAAATTTGCCGCTACGAGTGTTGCATCATCCTAATCCACCAGTGCTTCCTTTGGCTTAATCCAGCCAATCTCAACAACTTGCCATACCTGTTCACCTAAAGCCTGCAAAAAAACTTTCATACGAATTTTCCAGTACGTATAATTAGTTCCATCAAATAAAGGAGAAATCAAAAGAGATTGTCCATGATCCATGACAACGGGGGTCAAGGATCACACTCAAGAAATTAATCCAATCAGAGTGTACCCGCTCTGATACCACTTGTTGAAAAATTTAGACCCCAGTTGATAGAATTAACAAGGATTAGTGCCATGACAAGATATGATGACCCAGGAAAACCAATGAAATAAATTAGTTTCACAGTAAAAAACCTAGGGGGAAACCTTCCCAAAATGCAATCCACTATAGTAAAGAGAAGTTTCAGATCTAGTACAAAACCTTTGTCCCTAGACTTTACAATCCCCGTAGATGAACTTACAGCAGAAACCTTCTACCGCTTCAGAACTTCTGAACTCTTCAATATATGAACGCCACCCTTTTTAATGCATGGATCCCAGTTTGTGACTAACTCCTTTGCACAAATCCCAGTATGTGACTAACACACCAACTTGAAGAAGATTGTTGGCTGCAAAGTTCTTCACTTCATCAACAATGAAGATTAAGAAGCACTTGGTTACAAAACCCTAAAACGCAAAGACGCAGTAGCTTCTTTTAGAGAAAATAGGGTATCGGTCACCTTTTGCGTATGTTCTCCTTATATTCTCTTATGTGACAGCCCCTAAAATAAGCCTTATATAAGTCTAGGGCTGTGAGGAAAAAAAAAAAAAAAACTTATACAAATACATAAGCACGGGCTGAAAATCAAATCTGGAAATTTGAATTTCGTAAAGCTCAGTAATTCTCGATCAATCGAGTAGGTGTCGAGGAGATGTCAAGCCTATTTATTGTGAGCTATCGAGGAGCTATCGAGGGGACAGAAAGTTTCTCGATCGATCGACATAGCTATCGAGAGTTGTCGATATTACAATAAAAAGAAAGCTGAAGAGCTCGATAGAAAGCCAGGTGTCGAGAGGTGTCGAGCAGCTTTCGAGCTTTAAAATTAAACACTTTCTCACTTGATTCTTGGACAGATTTGCATGGCTTTAACACTTAAACTTAAAAAAAATGTTTCTTGAAGTATCAAACACATCCTAGATCTACCTAAATACAAGTAAAGTGCGTTTTGTCAAAAGCTTAGCCAATTACACAAAATAGTGACATATGTTCCTAACATGTAAATCACATATGTCCTAACAATTCTGATTTCACATGACCATACCCTTAACAACCAAAATATTGTTGACCAAAAGAATTATTAGAGGTTTGACCTACTTTCTCTTTAGATTTATCAGTATTGTTCACTTTAGTGGGTTCATTCCTCTTAAAATTCCTAGGTTCAGCATTGTTTTTACCTCTTGCCCTTCTGTTGTTGTTCCTAAGAAAATTTCTAAAGTTCTTGGCAAGATATGCAATCTCTATAGAAGAGAGCTCATCATCAAATCCATTCCCATCAACTGACTTAAGAGCCATTGATTTGGATTTGTTTGTCTTAGGTAGGTCTAGTTCATAGGACTAGAGAAATCCTACAAGCTCATCAATAGGGATGGAGTCCACATCCTTGCTTTTAGTAATGACAGTCACTTTAGGTCTAAAATCCTTAGTCAAGGATCTAGGAATATTTCTAACAATCTTAGGTTGATCATAAATTTCACCCAAATTATAAGCAGAGTTAATAATATCATTCAGTTTAGCATAGAATTCATCAAAATATTCATCATCAGACATTTTAATACTTTCAAATCTAGTAGTTAACTGCTGCAGTTTATTAATCTTAACTATCTTTGTGCCATCATGCACAATTTGGAGAATATTCCATGCAGTATGAGCAACCTCAACATTTGAGATTCTCTTGAATTCCTCCATAGAAATAGCATTAAAAATAGCATTCATGACTTTACTATTAAAAGCAGCTGCTTCTTTCTAAGAAGTTAACCACTCGCTTACAAGAATAGTCAGTTTCTCCTATCCATATTCAACGGAATTCCAAACTCTATCATCAATAGATTTCAAGAATGCTTTCATCCTTATTTTCTAGTAGGCATAGTTGTTCCCATTAAAGTGAGGTGTGATCCCAAGAGAGTGATCATGTTTCATGTATCCTCAAGGTAAACCAGATTCACTATGGAAGAATTGAAGTTTGTACAATAAGACTTAGACCACTAACATCCTATTGCTACCTCGAGCAGAAAACTTACTACCACAACCACGTGACAACTCCGAGTCCACAGACTACTTTTTTTTTTGATCTACTGTAACCACAAGTACTCCTACTTGTGACTTTGAGACATCTCTCAAAGATTTCAGATCTTCTTGAAATTCTTTATGCAACAACTAAAGCGATCACCAAGTTCTTAATATGAATCTTGATCTTGATAACCCTAAGTGTGTATGAATGTAAACATATCTAAATCTCATAAGAAATTCAACAGACAGCACATCAAAGACTTCTAAAATGTAGCTAGGGTTTTTCCTTTTATACTTGGAATCTTGGGCTAAGTTGAAAATTCTGCAGAAAAATTAATCTGCACGAGGTTCGATCGATCGAGTCTAATTTTTGATCGATCGAGCCTTACAGATTTAGTCCAATAAATTCTGCAATAACTCGATTCCAACTTTACAAATAAACACACTTTGAGCAAGCCTAAACCTAAACTCTATATTTTGATCATGGTTTGCCAACATATTACATAATGAAGTTCTAATACATTTAGTTTCTAAAGTCTTAAAACCTAACATAAACAATTTGTTTAAGGGGTCTAAACCAACAAGCATCCTTTTCCTCAAAAAATTGAAACTGCAGTCGGCTTGTTAGCAGGTTTTTGTTTGGAGGTTTCATTGTCTTATTTATGATTATGAGCAGAATATAATATAAGAAGATTCTTCTGTTTTCCACTTGTGTTTTGTTTTGGAGTGGAAGTTCGCATACTAACATTACTGCAACGATGGATCTAGTTGTGTTTTGTTGTTCTCTCTCTCTCTTTTGGATATCAATGGTGGTGTCAAAAACCATTACAGTTTGTCGCTTTTTTTTCCTATAAATTTTCAATATGTTTAGTTACAATATTTTTCATAGTTTTTATCTTAAATGTTGACATATATAGTTTATTATGAATTGGTATTTAATAAAAAGCACGGTAAGTAGTGAACTCTCAAATAAAAATAAAAGTAACATAATCATAAGAAACTATATTAACTGTTGTAGAAAAAATATATAAAAATTTGATAGATTGATTTTTACCATGTCTTTACTGGAAACCTACTAAATTTTTCTAAATTTTTTTTTACTAATTTTAAATAATTCTTTCTTATTTGTGTCTTTATTTCGTATTAAAAAGTTAAATAAAATGACGCTGTGTGATTTGGATTAAATAATGTTCATGTATATATTAAACATATGTATTGAATTAAATACTTGGGATTGTTTTATTTAAATATTTTCTATTGATGATGTCACTATAAATGAGTTTATGATTGGAGTTGTTTTTGTCTCCATCTTTTCTTCTTGTCATTTTTTAATTAATTAATTAATCGGCAAGAGATTTAGATGAAAGGTTTCATAAACCTTAAACTTTTCTTGGATCCAGCCCAAGTGAAAGCCCATTCAATAGGCTTGTAATAAGAATTCTACTTCAAGGAGAATTAGGAGTTAGTGAACTCCTAGAAAAGCAAAAGGAAATCCTAATTTAATTAGAATTAATTTGGAGAGCATGTGTTAGAAGACAAAAGCCTTAGATATATATAAATAAGGTTTGTATGGATTTGTGGTTGTGTGCCAAAGAAGGAGGTGCCGCATGCTATTCAAGATTGACTATATAACAAAAATTATTAAATAAATTAGCCATATTACCTATTGAAAAAAAAAAAATGTGAGCTACTTATAACACAAAAATGTTATTACTAATTTTTCATTTCAAAAGTAAGAAAAAAATGAATTTTAAATGAAAAAAAATCAAAATATAAATATTCTTCGATTAATATTTAAATATAAGAAAAAATCAAAACTATATAGTTTTAGGTACTAAATATTAATGGACATTAACAAAAAGACTAAATTAAATAAAATTCAATACTAGAGAATTGAATTAAACCAGTGGCGACTCTAGGAATGTTTTTTGGGGTGGTTACTAATAAACTTAAATTATACAAAATTTAATAAAGAGACAATTTGAATATTTCAAAGTCACAAAAAAAAAATGCAAAAAATGAAATATTACAATTTTTTTGTACTAACAAAGAGAATAAGAAAAAAAATAGACTAATAAAAGATAAAGTGCAAATTGAAAATGCTAATATGAGAATAATAAAACAACAACAATTTCATAACAAATCTTATGCAACAAGTTGTTAGCCTGTTATTGGTGAGTAAAATATGTCAATAACCCGAATTAGAATTAATAACAGCTTACCACATAAGATTTATTGTGAAATTATTATGAAAATGTTGTGGATGTAGCATTATTCTTATATTTATTGAACTCAAATTCTTATGATTCTCAAGTAAAGGTGTTCAACATTTTTATTAGGGTAGTCAAAATAAGTTAATTTAGTATATAATATATACATATATATTTTAAGTGTGTGTATATATATATATATATATATATATATATTTTCAAGTCAGGGTAGTTACAGAACATATTAGTTTAAAATTATAATTTATATATATATATATATATATAATTTTTTTTGCATGTATAATTTTTTTTTTTGACAAGTGAGGGTAGTCCTAGGACCACCCTCACATACAAGTGGAATTGCCAGTGTTAGAATGTCATTTTTATATGGATATATCACTAACATCATTTTTACTATGTATCAATTAAACAAGTCATATCAACCTTGGTAAAAAATAAATAAATAAATAAAAATTCCAAATAAAAATATAAAGTTTTTGTAACTCTAAATTTGTGACAAAAAAATATAATAATACTACATCCAAAATAATTTTAAAGCAACTTCTAGGTATCAAACTGTTATTAGTAGGTAAAAAAAATATTACCAATAATAAGCCCAAATTATAATTAATAATAATTTATGACTTATACTCTTTTGTGAAAATATTGCAAACTTAACCTTGCTCTTAAAAAAATGCCATATTTGCAGTACACGTAGCATCCACATCAGATGTGGCAAAAAAAAAATGTCATTTTGCCACACCAAATGCCTACTTTATTATTTTACCACATCATTTTACAACATCTCATTTATTAGATGTTTTATCATTCAATTATATACATTAAAATAATATTTACTACACATTAAAATAATATATTATCTCCTCCCCCATTATCATCAACAACAGCAACAACATCAACGGCACAACCACCAGCCACCAGTATCCACTGCCGCAACAACACCTTTGCTGCAAACTAACCACTACAATTACTCACCAATATCAGATCAAATCAAATTGCAGCACAAAAAAAAAAAAAAAAAAAAAAGAAACCCACAACCAGAGAGAGGCAGAGTGAAAGGCAGACAGAGAGGAAAGGGAAAAGGGTGAGATTGACGACGGCCTCAGGGTGAGATCACCTGCCAAACCTAAACCTATCACCGGCTAAACCCACTTTCAAGCTCACACCGCCAAGCACCACCTTCAACCACCAAATCCACCAACCACTGGCCGCTGTTAAAACCCATCTACCACCATCGATGAACCCAAGAGAGAGATTCACCACCATGGCAAACCCAACAAACCCATCTACCACCATCGATGAATCTGACGCCGCGGTTGTCGATTTTGATGAAGTCGCGGTTGCCTTTCCTCCTCTATTGGCCGCCGCTGCCGCTTTCTTCTGCGCCGCCTTCTTCTTGCTCATGTTCGATTGTGAGAAGAGGAAGAACATGGGTTGGGAACTTGGGAGAGAGAGAAAGATTTTGAGAAGAGAGAGAAAAAATCAAATAAAGAAATGAGATGAGAGAAAAAAGTCGAATAAAATAGTATTTTTCGGTTTGGCATTTGTGTCCGTACCGTTGCAAATTTGCAACAATACGGACACAATTGGTAAAAATTTGGCACATATAGAACATCTGATGGGAGGTATTTTTTATGTTTGGTGTGTCAAATATTTGGCATTTGGCACATTTGGCACATCTGCTATGGGTGCTCTAATGGTTGTTGCCATAATTGTCAAAGTGTGAATCATATCGTGAATTGATTTTTGATTTTTCTGTATCGTGTATCGTACTGTATCGTGTATCATATCGTATCGTGTATCGCAAGATACACAAATACTTAATAAAATTTATAAAAATTTATAAATATACATATATAAAGGGTATATTCATTATAAATTTTGAATATATTTAGCTAATGACTAATTTATTCATCACTAATGTAATAATATTTAACAACCTAACTAAATAAATCAAACTAGCATGTGTTTATAACATACACATTCAAATTGCTTAAATTCAAAAGTGATAATATATAACAAATGACTCAAAAATTAATTTATTTTCATCATATTGGCTAATCAACCTCATCTAAGTCAATACTTTCATCATGTTTATCATTTTGCAAATTTATTTCTTCATTAAAATTTTCTTCATCGTCATTAACATTTAAGATCTCTTCTTGTTCTTTTTATTTTAATAATTAAAAAAAAAAATTATTCTTGGCATTCTAGTTTCTTGGACTTATAACAATAGTGAAAAAAAAAATTATATTTTCAATTAATATCTTATTCATGATATAGAAAATAAATTTGTAAATGTTAGGACATATGTGTTTCACTTGTTAGGAACATATGTCACTATTTTATGTAGTTGGCTAATCCTTTGACAAAACGCACTTTACTTGTATTTGGGTAGATCTAAATTGTGTTTAATACTTTAAGAAACATGTCGTTCAAGTCTAGTATTAAAGCCACGAAGGTTGAACCAAGAAACAAGTGAAGAAAAGGTGTTTAACAAAGCTGGACAGATAGCTCGACACCTGCGGATAGATAGCTCGATAGCTTCTCGACACCTCCTCGACACCTAGCTATCTGTCGAGATCTTCAGCTGATGCTTATCGCAATCTCGATAGCTTCTTGATAGCTGGTCGAGAAAGTTTCTGTCCCCTCGACACCTTCTCGATAGCTGCTATCTGTTGAGATTCATTAAACCTCGACACCTTCTCGACACCTCCTCGATAGCTGCTATCTGTCGAGGTTACGGAATTTCAGCTTTTTGATTTTTGGGCCAGGCTTATGTATTTGAGTAGGGTTTCTTTTCTCACAACCCTAGACCTATATAAGGCTTATTTTAGAGGCCGTCACATAAGAGAATACAAGGAGAACATATGCAAAAGGTGACCGATGCCTTATTCTCTCTAAAAGAAGCTACTGCGTCTTTGCGCCTTAGGGTTTTGTAACCAAGTGCTTCTTGATCTTCATTGTTGATGAAGTGAAGAACTTTGCAGCCAACATTCTTCTTCCTCAAGTTGGTGAGTGAGTCACGTACTGGGATTTGTGCAAAGGAGTTAGTCACGTACTGGGATCCGTGCAACAAAAAGGGTGGCGTTCATATATTGAAGAGTTCAGAGGTTCTGAAGCGGTAGAAGGTTTCTGCTGTGAGTTCATCTACGGGGATTGTAGAGTCTAGGGACAAAGGTTTTGTACTAGATCTGAAACTTCTCTTTACTATAGTGGATTGCTTTTCGAGAAAGTTTCCCCACAGGTTTTTTACTGTGAAACTGGTTGGTTTCATTGGTTTTTTTTTGTCATCATATCTTGTCTTATTTATTTTTCCGCTGCATGATTTTGACATGATATTGATGTTTGTTTGTTTTAACAAGTTTTATTCATAATAAATCTAATTAACAACTTGGGTTTAAAACTTGTTAATTCTATCAACTGGGGTCTAAATTTCCCAATAAGTGATATCAGAGCGGGTTCACTCTGATTGGATTGATTTCTTGAGTGTGATCCTTGACCCCCGTTGTCATGGAATCTCTTGATTGTTTTGATATGCATGATCTTGTGTTGAATGATAATGATGATATTCAAGATGCCTATTGCAAGCTTTATGATTTTTGTATGAAATTTCTTGAATGTTCTACAAAATTAATAGCTAAATTTAAAAATGTAAAGCTTGAAAAAGATGATTTGATTGCAAAATTGGATGAAGCCAATAATTTGAATGAGAATTTAAAATTTCAATTTTCATCTCATGTGGACAAAAATTAAGAGTTTGGAAGAGCAACTAGTTGAATTTAAAACTGAAGTTGAAAAATTAACTAGTGCCAAACTTGTTGTTGAGCCTAACTCAAAAGAAAAAGATTTCTATGTTCCCCCATTTAAAAGGAATAATGAAGAGTTGAAGGCTAATATTGCTAGGATAGACAAAGGTAAAAATTCTGATGTTAACGCTGAAGTTTTTAAACCTATGTCTAAAACTCCTCCTAGGTTAAATGAAAAATCTGAATTTGTCCCCATTTGTCATCATTGTCATATTGTTGGTCATATTAGGCCAAATTGTCCCAAGTTGAGGTCTCTGTCAACCTCTAAGGTTAGATCTCCTTCTGGGAAGCATAGTAGTTCTAAAACTGCTCATGTTTGTCACCATTGTGGTGTTGCTGGACACATTCGTCCTAATTGCTTTAAGTTGTATCCTCAAAAGCAATTGTCCAAACAGTCTCAGGTTTCCTCTCAAGGACCTACACCTTTGTTTGGAGAGTTATTAAAAGTCTTGAGCTTTTTAACTCAATTTCAGGAGAATTCTAATTCTTCTATGTCCTTTAGTAGACATACTAGGACACGTGCCTTTTCATCTTCACGGCCAAAGACTCGTGCTGTGTGGGTGAGAAAGGAGCCTAAGACTTAATTGTCTTTTTCTGTTTTTCCTCTGCTTTGATTCTTTCTATCTAAAGTAGGACTTTCTTTACTTGATTTCTTATCTGCTTTTGGAATCATGCTTTCATGCATCTGCATCTCTCTATCATGCCTTCATGCATATGCATTTTTCTTTCATGCATTCATGTTGTTTATCTGTTTTTGTTTGGTTGTTTAGTTCTTATTTTGTTTTGTTTTCAAAATAAAAATAAAAAGGAAAAATCAAAAAAATACGAAAACAGTGTGTTTGTGTACATTGGTACTTGTGTACCTTGGATGGCCATTGAAACAAAGTTTTCTAAATTTTGTATCTTTTGTAGCTTAGATGAGCATCTTTATGCACAACTAAGCAAGTGAGCTTTGTGGCTCTTGTTTGTGATGAGTAAGATTAAGTTATCTCTTAAACTTAACACTCATATCACTCTTTTTGACGGGTAGGACTAGAAAATCCTAAGAGAAAGGCATAAATGACCATCTCACCACTGTTGTCCGCCAATCATAGTATGACACCTGTATGCTTCGGCATAGCAAAAGTGCAATGTCATAGACACCTGTATGATTCGGCATAGCAAAAGTGCAGTGTCAAAGACACCCATATGCTTCGGCATAGCAAAAGTGCAATGTCTATGCTTAACATGTTGGGTATTTCTTTTCTCTCTTTTTATGCCCATGCATGATATGCTTAAAAGAAAATATGCAAAGAAAATATGAAGCTAAAAGATTAAAATGCTTTAAATATGATTGCAAGCGTGTTTTCTAGGAGATGTGGGAGTCATAGGATGTACCTCAAAGGTGATAGTCCCCATCAAACAGTTATGATTGCGTGTGAGTTAAAATTATTTTCTCATATCTCAGATCGTCATAACTTGTATACACATATGCAATCTTGCGATGTTTTTCACACACAACACGCAATATTCTTTGCTACTCTTGATACATATGCAGGTACAATGTGATTTGGCCATCACAAGTGTTTACATATGCTAATGTATGCTCACTAAACTGTCTTAACTTGTTTTTGAAATATAAACTTGGTTAGACGTGTTTAGTGTGTGTGTGTGTTTTGGGATCTATGTGCTTAACATTTTTCTTGTTTTTCACATGTTTTGCATCCTTCTATTATCTTGTCATCCATAGCATCTTGGTTCATTACATTCATGCATTTATCTGGATTTCTTTGTGCCCCCTTGATCATCTTTATGTTTCTTAGGTGAAGCTTTCTAGCTTCTTGTATCCTTTGTCAATCATGACAAAATGTGAGAGACATTGTGGAGAAAATGTGGTTTTTTTTTTTTAAGATTTTACATGTTAGGGGGAGAAATACATTCCTTTGTAAGGGGGAGATGTGTTTCATCTTGTTAGGGGGAGTGCTTACTTCCTTCTTCTTGTACCTTGGGTCTTGTGACCATGTTTACATACATTGTGCTTATCTTTGATATATATATATATGATGATGATGTATGTCTTCTTCACCTACCTTTACATGTGTTGTTTCTTTTCTATCTTTATACACATGTTTCTTATTACTTGTATGCAATCTATTATTTCTGTTTCACACTAAGATGCCTTGATGAGTTTTGTTTAAAGTGTTTCAAAAATACAGGTTGTCAAAGTCTACTTGCCATAAACTCTCTTCTTGCAAAGTTTTTCAAGAGTTTGTGTTAGGATAGATTTTATTGTATTCAACAAGTGAAGTATGAGTTGAGTGATTTATGACTTCTCTCATATGTTCATTTGTTTGTCGTGGTTTTGTCATGGATTGCTGAAGGGGGAGATTGTTAGAACATATGTGTTTCACTTGTTAGGAACATATGTCACTATTTTATGTAATTGGCTAATTCTTTGACAAAACGCACTTTACTTGTGTTTGGGTAGATCTAAATTGTGTTTAATACTTGAAGAAACATGTCGTTAAAGTCTAGTATTAAAGCCATGAAGGTTGAACCAAGAAACAAGTGAAGAAAAGGTGTTTAAGAAAGCTGGACAGATAGCTCGACACCTACGGATAGATAGCTCGATAGCTTCTCGACACCTCCTCAATAGCTGCTATCTGTCGAGATCTTCAACTGATACTTATCGCAATCTCGATAGCTTCTCGATAGCTGGTCAATCGATCGAGAAAGTTTCTGTCCCCTCGACACCTTCTCGATAGCTGCTATCTGTTGAGATTCATTAAACCTCGACACCTGCTCGACACCTGATATCTGTCGAGGTTACGGAATTTCAGCTTTTTTATTTTTGGGCCAGGCTTATGTATTTGAGTAGGGTTTCTTTTCTCACAACCCTAGATCTATATAAGGCTTATTTTAGAGGCCGTCACATAAGATAATATAAGGAGAACATATGCAAAAGGTGACCAATGCCTTATTCTCTCTGAAAGAAGCTACTGCGTTTTTGCGCCTTAGGGTTTTGTAACCAAGTGCTTCTTGATCTTCATTGTTGATGAAGTGAAGAACTTTGCAGCCAACATTCTTCTTCCTCAAGTTGGTGAGTGAGTCACGTACTGGGATTCGTGCAAAGGAGTTAGTCACGTACTGAGATCCGTGCAACAAAAAGGGTGGCGTTCATATATTGAAGAGTTCAGAGGTCTTGAAGCGGTAGAAGGTTTCTGCTGTGAGTTCATCTACGGGGATTGTAGAGTCTAGTGACAAATGTTTTGTACTAGATCTAAAACTTCTTTTTACTATAGTGGATTGCTTTTCGAGAAGGTTTCCTCCTAGGTTTTTTACTGTGAAACTGGTTGGTTTCATTGGTTTTCCTGGGTCATCATATCTTGTCTTATTTATTTTTTCGCTGCATGATTTTGACATGATATTAATGTTTGTTTGTTTTTACAAGTTTTATTCATAATAAATCTAATTCACAACTTGGGTTTAAAACTTGTTAATTCTATCAACTGGGGTCTAAATTTCCCAACAAGTGGTATCAGAGCGGGTTCACTCTGATTGGATTGATTTCTTGAGTGTGATCCTTGACCCCCGTTGTCATGGAAACTCTTGATTGTTTTGATTTGCATGATCTTGTGTTGAATAATGATGATGATATTCAAGATGCTTATTGCAAGCTTTATAATTTTTGTATGAAATATCTTGAATGTTCTACAAAATTAAAAGCTAAATTTTAAAAGGTTAAGCTTGAAAAAGATTATTTGATTGCAAAATTGGATGAAGCCAATAATTTGAATGAGAATTTAAAAAATCAAATTTCATCTCAAGTGGACAAAATTAAGAGTTTGGAAGAGCAACTAGCTGAATTTAAAACTGAAGTTGAAAATTTAACTAGTGCCAAACTTGTTGTTGAGCCTAACTCAAAAGAAAAAAGATTTTTATATTCCTCCATTTAAAAGGAATAAGGAAGAGTTGAAGGCTAATATTGCTAGGATAGACAAAGGCAAAAATTCTAATGAAAACGCTGAAGTTTTTAAACCCACGTCTAAAACTCCTCCTAGGTTGAATGAAAAATCTAAATTTGTCCCCATTTGTCATCGTTGTCATATTGTTGGTCATATTAAGCCAAATTGTCCTAAGTTGAGGTCTCTGTCAACCTCTAAGGTTAGACCTCCTTCTGGGAAGCATAGTAGTTTGAAAACTACTCATGTTTGTCACCATTGTGGTGTTGTTGGACACATTCGTCCTAATTGCTTTAAGTTATATCCTCAAAAGCAATTGTCCAAACAGTCACTGGTTTCTTCTCAAGGACCTACACCTTTGTTTGGAGAGTTATTAAAAGTCTTGAGCTTTTTAACTCAATTTCAGGAGAATTCTAATTCTTCTATGTCCTTTAGTAGACATACTAGGACACGTGCCTTTTCATCTTCACGGCCAAAGACTCGTGCTGTGTGGGTGAGAAAGGAGCCTAAGACTTAATTGTCTTTTCTGTCTGTCCTCTACTTTGATTCTTTCTATCTAAAGTAGGACTTTCTTTACTTGATTTCTTATTTGTTTTTGGAATCATGCTTTCATGCATCTGCATCTTTCTATCATGCCTTCATGCATATGCATTTTTCTTTCATGCATTCATGTTGTTTATCTGTTTTTGTTTGGTTGTTTAGTTCTTATTTTGTTTTGTTTTCAAAATAAAAATAAAAAGGAAAAATCAGAAAAATACAAAAACAGTGTGTTTGTGTACTTTGGTACTTGTGTACCTTGGATGGCCAATGAAACAAAGTTTTCTAAACTTTGTATCTTTTGTAGCTTAGATGAGCATCTTTATGCACAACTAAGCAAGTGAGCTTTGTGGCTCTTGTTTGTGATGAGTAAGATTAAGTTATCTCTTAAACTTAACACTCATATCACTCTTTTTGACGGGTAGGACTAGAAAATCCTAAGAGAAAGGCATAAATGACCATCTCACCACTGTTGCCCGCCAATCATAGTATGACACCTGTATGCTTCGGCATAGCAAAAGTGCAGTGTCATAGACACCTGTATGCTTCGGCATAGCAAAAGTGCAGTGTCAAAGACATCCGTATGCTTCGGCATAGCAAAAGTGCAATGTCTATGCTTAACATGTTGGGTATTTCTTTTCTCTCTTTTTATGCCCATGCATGATATGCTTAAAAGAAAATATGCAAAGAAAATATAAAGCTAAAAGATTAAAATGCTTTAAATATGATTGCAAGCGTGTTTTCTAGGAGATGTGGGAGTCATAGGATGTACCTCAAAGGTGATAGTCCCCATCAAACAGTTATGATTGCGTGTGAGTTAAAATTATTTTCTCATATCTCAGATCGTCATAACTTGTATACACATATGCAATCTTGCGATGTTTCTCACACACAACACGCAATATTCTTTGCTACTCTTGATACATGTGCAGGTACAATGTGATTTGGTCATCACAAGTGTTTACATGTGTTAATGTATACTCACTAAACTGTCTTGACTTGTTTTTGAAATATAAAATTGGTTAGACTTGTTTAGTGTGTGTGTGTGTGTTTTGGGATCTATGTGCTTAACATTTTTCTTGTTTTTCACATGTTTTGCATCCTTCTATTATCTTGTCATCCATAGCATCTTGTTTCATTACATTCATGCATTTATATGGATTTCTTTGTGCCCCCTTGATCATCTTTATGTTTCTCGGGTGAAGCTTTCTAGCTTTCTGTACCCTTTGTCAATCATGACAAAAAGGGGGAGAAATTGTGGAATGTGGTTTCTTTTTATAAGATTCTACATGTTAGGGGGAGAAATACATTCCTTTGTAAGGGGGAGATGTGTTTCATCTTGTTAGGGGGAGTGCTTACTTCCTTCTTCTTGTACCTTGGGTCTTGTGACCATGTTTACATACATTGTGCTTATCTTTGATATTTATATGCTGATGTATGTCTTCTTCACCTACCTCTACATGTGTTGTTTCTTTTCTATCTTTATACACATGTTTCTTATTACTTGTATGCAATCTATTATTTCTGTTTCACACTAAGATGCCTTGATGAGTTTTGTTTAAAGTGTTTCAGAAATACAGGTTGTCAAAGTCTACTTGCCATAAACTCTCTTCTTGCAAAGTTTTTCAAGAGTTTGTGTTAGGATAGATTTTATTGTATTCAACAAGTGAGTATGAGTTGAGTGATTTATGACTTCTCTCATATGTTCATTTGTTTGTTGTGGTTTTGTCACGGATTGCCAAAAGGGGAGATTGTTAGGACATATGTGATTCACTTGTTAGGAACATATGTCACTATTTTATGTAATTGGCTAATCCTTTGACAAAACGCACTTTACTTGTATTTGGGTAGATCTAAGATTTGTTTAATACTTCAAGAAACATGTTGTTCAAGTCTAGTATTAAAGCCATGAAGATTGGACCAAGAAACAAGTGAAGAAAAGGTGTTTAACAAAACTGGACAGATAGCTCGACACCTGCGGATAGATAGCTCGATAGCTTCTCGACACCTCCTCGATAGCTGCTATCTGTCGAGATCTTCAACTGATGCTTATCGCAATCTCGATAGCTGGTAGATCGATCGAGAAAGTTTCTGTCCCCTCGACACCTCCTCGACACCTTCTCGATAACTGCTATCTATTGAGATTCATTAAACCTCGACACCTTCTCGACACCTCCTCGATAGCTGCTATCTGTCGAGGTTACGGAATTTCAGCTTTTTGATTTTTGGGCCAGGCTTATGTATTTGAGTAGGGTTTCTTTTCTCACAACCCTAGACCTATATAAGGCTTATTTTAGAGGCCGTCACATAAGAGAATACAAGGAGAACATATGCAAAAGGTGACCGATGTCTTATTCTCTCTGAAAGAAGCTACTGCGTTTTTGCGCCTTAGGGTTTTGTAACCAAGTGCTTCTTGATCTTCATTGTTGATGAAGTGAAGAACTTTGCAGCCAACATTCTTCTTCCTTAAGTTGGTGAGTGAGTCACGTACTGGGATTCGTGCAAAGGAGTTAGTCACGTACTAGGATCCGTGCAACAAAAAGGGTGGCGTTCATATATTGAAGAGTTCAGAGGTTCTGAAGCGGTAGAAGGTTTCTGCTGTGAGTTCATCTACGGGGATTGTAGAGTCTAGGGACAAAGGTTTTGTACTAGATCTGAAACTTCTCTTTACTATAGTGGATTGCTTTTCGGGAAGGTTTCCCCCCAGGTTTTTTACTGTGAAACTGGTTGGTTTCATTGGTTTTTTTGGGTCATCATATCTTGTCTTATTTATTTTTCCGCTGCATGATTTTGACATGATATTGATGTTTGTTTGTTTTAACAAGTTTTATTCATAATTAATCTAATTAACAACTTGGGTTTAAAACTTGTTAATTCTATCAACCGGGGTCTAAATTTCCCAACAGTAAATATTAAAGTGGAGTATAAGTGTGTACTGTGCAGTCCAAATTTTGTAGAAGAATGATAGGGAAAAAAACTTATGAATATGTTATTTTATTAAGTTAAATTAAATAACCTAATAATTTTGTGTTTAAAACAAGTCTAACAACTTGTAAAATTCAAATTAAAGTACAAATTTTAACAAAAAATCTCATTTTAAAGCATTTGTCTATGTATCGTACAATACGTATGATTTTACGATACGATACGATACAATTTATACGATATACACATTGTATCGTATGATTCAAAAATACGTACGATACGCTGATACGATACAAAATTTTTTATATACGATACGATACGTATTGTACGATACTGACAACTATGATTGTTACATGTATCGTACGATACATGTCGCGTATCGTATGATACTAACAATTATGGTTGTTGCCTGTATTATTTGCATGACCGGTCAAGTACGCATGGCAGTGATGTCACGTGAGTATACCCAGTCCTCTGTCAACAGTCATAAAGGAAGTTTGTTTTTCTCTTCTTCTTCCTCTTTTTTCTTTATCTATCTTTTATTAGCTTTATAGTTTGTTTTTATGTCCCACTGGAAAGCAACAAATCACTGTGAATTAAATATAACGGCAGGAGACATAGACTGATAGACCATCCTCAAGTCTTCCATTAGAATCTTTTCTTTTTCGTCCACCTCTTTTCTTTTTTACTTTTTTTAATTAATTATTTTTTGAATAAATTATAATTTCAATTTATACTTTAGAGCTTGTCCCAAAACTAAAGCAAACCTTATATTGTCATAAGTTTAGAATTAAATCTTACAGTTTCAATAATATTTCAAAGCTATTAATGTAAAAAAAAAAGTTAAATAAAATGACGCCATGTGATTTGGATTAAATAATGTTCATGTATATATTAAACATATGTATTGAATTAATTACTTAGGATTGTTTTATTTAAATATTTTCTATTAATGATGTCACTATAAATGAGTTTATGATTGGAGTTGTATTTGTCTCCATCTTTTCTTCTTGTCATTCTTTTATTTAATTAATTAATTTGCTTGGATGAAAGGTTTCATAAACCTGAAGCTTTTCTTGGGTCCAGCCCACGTAATAGCCCATTTCAATGGGCTTGTAATAAGAATTCTACTTCAAGGAGAATTAGGGAGTTGGGGAACTCTTAGAAAAGCAAAAGGAAATCCTAATTTAGTTGGAATTAATTAGGAGACCATGTGTTAGAAAAATTATTAAATAAATTAGCCATAGTACCTATTGAAAAAGAAATGTGAGCTAAACTTATAACACAAAAATGTTATTAGTAATTTTGCATCTCAAAAGCAAGAAAATTTAAATTTTAAATGAAAGAAAATCAAAATATAAATATTCTTCAATTAATATTTAAATATAAGAAAAAATTCTACTTAAAATTTTCTCTTTCCCCACATTGCCACATTGGTTGAGCCGATCGACCTTAACCAAAAAGAAGAAATTATTTTCTCTAGCTAATCTTAAATGAAAGAAATATTTTATTGGATCTAATCATGCACTCATGTGTTTAGTGCATTCATTGTCGGAATAGTATAAAAAGATGGGGAAAACAAGAAGTACGTTTATCATTGAGGGAAGCTTATGAAATTTTCTTTATGAGATTCCTAAATTTCCTGTTGAGATTATATTTATTTGAAATATGAACTGGTCTTTTTTTTTTCTTTTCTTTTCTTTTTTTCATTTTTTAAGATGCAAGAAACTAACCATGTTTATTTTGAAAATTGATTATACTTGAATATTGGGTCGTTAAATATAGCATCCTCGCTAAGACAGACATAGCAAAAAAATCAAAATAGCAAATAGGGACACAAAATTTTCACAAGAATCACAACCCTTTTCTCAAGTTTGTTAGGATATAGTGACAATTACCGCTATGATCTTGGGGTCAGAAATCAGAAATAATTTTTTCGCTGCCATTTGAAACTGATTTTGCCTATCAAAATATTGTAGTGAGCACTTTGTACTGTTCATTGTGGAGCTCTGTACATTTTCATCTCAAGCACAATGATGCTGATTCCTGAGAAAGCTATGTGCATTGTAAGCATATGCAGACTTTTAACCTTCAAGAATATTGAATAAGGAAGTGAACGTGGCTGAATAATGGAGCTCTTCAGGGTCATGGAGAAAAGTATGCTCTTTTGGCTTTTTAGGAGGTGACACTGACAACTTCAATATTAATGATGTTATTTGTCATTTTAATGAATATTTTGCCTTAATATTGGTAAAAATTGAGTTTATGTGCGGGGAAAGGTAGAATTCAGTACCATGAAAATGACGTGACAATTTGTGATTGTTCGGAAATTTTTCCTTTCTACACTAGCTATTGATGTACATCCTATTTTTGATAATTAAGTATTTTAAACAGTTTTAGGACCTTTCTTGAGACATGCACTAGATTAGTAAATAGTAGAACCCAAATATCTAAGTTATAAAATTTCATTTATTTTATATATATATATATATATATATATATATAATGTTTAACTTCTAGTTGACCTGCTAATATTATACTGTATAAACTTTTGAGATCCTACAACTATATTATATTAATTATCTCCTTTTAATTATTATTCAACCTCCAAAAGGATTATGATAACTTTGCCACCTTCGCTCAACACTATTATGGATTCTAATACCACTTCTTAGAAAAATAATACGTTGAAAAGACTACAATTAAGTAGTTACTATAACATATATATATAGAGACATCACATAACCAAAAAGATTAAGCTTATAATGAGCTTGGGCCTAATTATGTTGTATTAGTTATTTTCTCTTTCCATTATTATTTAATATGATATTTCACTCACACATATATTTAAGGGTAAAGAAAAAATAAAATAAAGATGATGACATGGACATCTTCAGTCAACTTTCAACTATAGTTGCATGCTTTTCCGCCTTCGACTTCTTTTGCATACAAAGGGCTCGTTGATGACGCACCAAAACAAAATAATGACTTCCATATTCCGACTTCATTTGCATACAAAGGGCCCGTTGATGACGCACCAAAACAAAATAATGACTTCCATATTCCACGAAACAATAATGAAGCATCACATACTAATAAATTCTCCTTTTCATCTCTCTTCGATGTTTTTTACTTTTTTTTTTTATTATTAACTTTGTTAAAATTGAAAACATATTATTCATTCTCAATCCAATGTATAGCTAGAGATGCCAAGTGGATTCATAAATATTAAAAAAAAAAAAAAAAAGAGAAAAAAAAAGAGAGGAGAGAGATGCCAAGTAGAGTCTAAAAAAAGGATAAAATTATAACATAAAGTGTCCTTATAGTATTACATAAAGGTAAAAAGCGGTAATAGTATTACATAAAGGTAAAAATTGGCAAAAATACAATTCACACCCACTATTTTGTCCAAAAATTATTTTTATTCTTTAAGTTTGAAATTGATCATTTTAGTTTGTAGTTTGCACCGAAAACATTTTAGTTCTTTAAGTATGAAATTTTCATTTCAGTATGGTAACTAATTCATTCAAAAATCATTTGTCTTTTAAAGACTCACTTAGTATCGTTTGAGAACAACTTATTTACCTGAAACTAAATTTTTTTTGTTGAAAGTACTGTAGATAAAGGTAAAAGTTAGTTAAATAATATAACGAGACCCATGAATAGTATCGGAAGTACAGTGAGACCCATGAATAGTAGCATAAATAAGTTAAAATTGCAAATAAACTGAAATTTTCAGCTTTTTCCAAATGGACGCTTAGTCAAGTAACTTTGCCCAAAAATAACTCAAAACTACAAATTTAAAGGAGTAAAATAATTTTTGGGTATATTTATTGGGCTAAAATGATCATTTTCAAACTTAAAGAACTAAAATGAGTTTAGAGTAAACTTACTAGATTAAAATGACCAAATTCAAACTTTTTAAATGACTAAAATGATTCTTAAGCAAAGTTAGTGGTTTAAATTGCATTTTTGCCTAAAAATTTGTTACATGCACTAATACACATTAATGCACACATTCGAAAAAAACAAGTAATTAAAATAATGATTTTAAGTCAAAATTTCTAACTTGGTCATTCAATTGCTTTTTCGCTACGCGTAGAGGCCTTTTTACTTTCTATGCGTATAATAAACGCTACTCTTACATAAATGACCCTAGAAAACGTGGTTTGTGGTTGGAAGGGGACGAGTGGAGAAAGAAGACACAGTAACTCTGGACTCAGAGCAGGGAGGGTTTGAGTTGAGAGACGAGAGGGAAAGGAACGTTGAGTGCCCATTGTGGAAAAAATATCTTATCCCTTTATCTGTATATGAATATGATTAAATTTATTAAAAATAATAATAGACGTGAAGAATAGACAAAAACATACTCGAAATAAAAAATTGATAGACAAACAAACTGGCTATACCTATATATATATAGGACGAATAATAACAGAGGAAAAGTAGTAGCAAGACTTTGAACAAAGACTAGACATTTACACGGACTCCACAAGTACGGCAGAAGAAGAAGACACCCCCAGAGCTTAGATATTTCTAAGTTCTAACCAATATCAAAAAAATTATATAAAAGTATAGAAGAAGACGAATGCATGAGAGGGAAAGAACTTGCGTGGAACATGGCACAAGTGGAGAAAGATATATACTGTTCAAATCCTAATTAATGTATAGAATTGAAGTATTTACGTAAATTACATTAACATCCACTCCTTTTATTCATTTTGAAGTAAAGATATATCTATTAATATTCCTGATTCTTCGTAATCACATTAACATCCACTCCTTTTCTTCCAAGTGAAGGAACACATTACACAACTCTCTCCAGTCTCCAATAACCTTGTCAATTGTTAGATGCAAAAAATGGAGTATAAATGGATTGTACCATTTACAATATTGGCTTTTATATTAGTGCAAGTGAATTGTCTTTCGTACCGTGGTCAGAAGCTCTGTACTCTCTGCAACACACATAGAGGTCTATGCTGTATGTTGATGGAGGAAGGCGAAGGAATATGCTGCAGCGGGAGTGTTAGTCAGAACGCCCGGTATACCCAGTATAACGGTGTGAATCCGTATGTCCGTGACCGTCCGCCGTCATCTTGGTTATTAGAATTCTGGAACTACACGTCTTTTATCACTGCCGCAGATCAGTACCAGCCTTACGGCTTTGGTACTACCTACAAGGACGGGGGACAAGTTTCCCTTGGAACCATGGAAATCGCAGCTTTACTTGCACATATTGGCAGCAAAGTAACCTGTGAGTTCAGAGTTTCTCTTTAATTTGAGTTTTTCTGTTGTCGGTGTGGTTGAATATATATGTATATATTCCGTCTGGCTTTGATGTCATATATAGATGAGATCAAAGTGTTTACTGTGTTTCAACTTAATTTCAAGACTTTTCTTCATTTTTGTTCTTTTGAGAAACGACTTTCTTTCTTTTTTCTTTTTTCTTTTTTTTTTCTTTTTTGTTTTGTTTGTTTGTTGAGACAATGAGAAACAACGTTCAAGACTTACTTTATATCTAGAAAATTATTATTTTACATCTTATTAACAGTATAAAATTTACACTGCACATTTATTTAGTCTATAATACGAATGTTATATTAATAGTACAATGTAAATCTATAACTATCTTTTACTTCTTTCATGCATATCTATTTTCTATATTTTAAATAATTTGAAATTACAATTTAACCTCTCAAAAAATAAAAATTACAATTTAATAATTTAAAATATGTGTATTAAGCATATATTATTGCGGATATTGTGTATAAAGATGTAAAAAATAAGTGTGAGTGAATATTTACCGTTAATTATATTGTAGGCCTAGGAGATTATTTGGTTTGGACGAATCTTAGAATTTGTTTTTTTATATTTTATATTTCTTTTAAAACCTCCTTTCCCTAATTATTTTTAAGATTTTTTTTCCTCAATAAAATATTTAGTTATCTAAAAACAACGGAGTCGCCAGGGGCAAGAAAAGACCCCCCATTCTTTAAAAGAAAGTCTTTTACATTATATATATATATATATATATTATTTCGCTTAACCTTTTCTCTATATATATATATATATATATATTTATAATATTATCGGACCCGATCATTATTCTTTTTGAAACCGCTTTGATACTAAGCAGAGATATAATACGTTATGAGATATGTTAAAGTACAGACCACAACAAGTTTGGAGAACATATCTAAAACTTCCCATATTTTGAGGGGGAAAAAAGCATCTATACATTTCGTCCTAACCTAAATAAAGCTTCTATTAAAAAATAAAAAGATAAAACAAGCTTTTTTTTTTTTTTTTTTTAATAGAGTTTCAACCTATAGAATCCGCTTCTGATGATAGTATTTTATCATTAGACCAAGATACCAATCAATTTTTTCTGAGTTGAGCTAACTGGAATCTATGAATATTGGTCACACTCACATTGTCACACACTTTAAATTTTTATTTATTTCTTGATAGTTCATACTTCGACTTTCCCCCTACTCACACAAAGTCAATGGTTAAAATAACCGGTCCTATTAAAATAATTAAAAATCACTATTTTATTATTTTATACTTAACAATGTTTGAGACTGTAAATATGTAAAATAAAATCAATTTCAGCTAATAATTTTATTAATATTTAAAGAGACCAAATGATGAATTGACAATTGATGTTAAAATTTGAGGGGCTATAATTGGTACAATTTATAGTAGAGGGGCCAAATTAAACATTACGAGTTTAGTAATGATCTTAAATTGAGTTGAAAAACTGTCTCTTGGCTGCCCAAATTTAACTTAAGCGAGATAGAGTTATTTTTCTTATTTAGTTTCACTTGAGATAGAATTGTTTTGTAGAAAATTTTAGTGGAAAGAATTTTATCTTACATCAAGCTAAACAAGAAAAGTTAAGAGATAATTTTCTTTTAACCCACTTTTTCTAGTACTCCCAAATATAGGAAAATGCGAAAAACTATCTTCACATAAAGTTTTCCATTAAAACAAATAGATTGTAAATTATTTTATCTAATCTATTTGTTTCTATGGAAAATATTGTGTGTAGATAGTTTCCGCATTTTTGATATTTGGTAGCATCAGAAAAAATGAGTCAAAAGAAAATTATCTTTAGTTAACAAAAAAAGTATGCTTTATTTTTTAAAAATTGTTTTCCACTAAATTTTTTTGGCAAACAATCATATCTCACTACAAACTAAAAATAAGGAAATGTAGGAGATCATTTTAAAACTTTTTTAAAGTTGCTACCAAGCATAGGAAAATGAAATAATTGTATAAAAATAAATAAATAATACTACTATTTTACCTACATTTTGTGGTCATAGTCAATATAGTCCCCGCATTTTGGTAGTTGTTAATTTAGTCTCTATTATTTTCAACTTAAAGTCAATTTGGTACTTACTGTTAATTCACTAAAAGAAAATGCCTACATGGCTGATGGTGTGCATCCCATTGGCACACACATGGCAAACAAAATAATATAAAATTAAGTACTTAACATTTAAAAGGCATGTTAGAACCCAAAAAAAATAAAATAATAATCTTGAAAATTTAATTGAAAAAAATAATAATTTTTTTTTTTTTTAAATTTTCTTTTGTATGCTTACACTTTCTTAGCGATCAAACATAATACCCAGTAACACACCAATAGAAAATCCCAACCAAATAAAATCCCTCACATAATCAAACACTACCTAACTAGATCCCCCTTCCTACTAGAAATCTTTTCTTTATGTCTGACCGAACCCCAAGCTCCATGGCTATAATCTTGATCCTCCAGAAATATCATCCCTTCTAGTTCGCCGTTGCATGCCACTGCTAGCATCGGCAATGGCATCCCTTCGTTTCTCACTGTGAAGCTCTCTCTCTCTCTCTCTAGGCAAACCTTTCTTTCTCTCTCACTCACAAGCCAAACCCTCTTGCAAGCTCACACCACCACCATCTCCTCTATTGATTTCATTCCTTTTCCCTTTCCCACTCTAGCCTCAACCCTCTATTTGCTTAACCTAAACTCTAAAGGTTCTACTCTTTCTCTCTCTTTTCAAACTGGTGTCTAGAGGGGACATCTACGCCGCGTGGCACAAGATTTGTGAAATGTTGGTTGTCAGGGTTTCTATGATGTGTATGTGGGTGACAAGTTATATGTGAATAGAGGAATTTATTGTATGCATTGTGAATATGTGATGTTTGTGTTTGATCAGCGCGTACTTGTTGTTAATGTATTTTAGGTTATGGGCTTTAGGCCCAGCTGGTTTACTTGTATAGCATACTTGTACTTGTACTACACTTTACTTGTACTGCACACATATACTTACTTGTACCGCACACATATACCTCCTATATAAAGGCATCACATGTATATTTCTTAACTATGAAATACAATACTACGATTCAGTATTTCTAACATGGTATCAGAGCCACTGCTCTGACCTTTCTTTTAGCAGTCTTGTCTCTCTTGGTGTTACTCCATCCTTATCGCTTCCGCCGTCACAACAGCCACTGCAACCACTCACCGTTGAACCTACGACGTCTCTCAGCCATTGTCCTCAGGTTCCGAAACTGCAGCCGCCGTCGTTGAGAAGTCCCGCACCACACAGACCACTGCAACCACCGTCTCCGCCGTGTATCTTCCTCTGATTAAGTTTTTGCACATACCACCGTGATCGACTCGCCTCGATCTACGCATTCGTGGAAGTCTCGCAAGCATCGGATCTTGCACGCGCTCTCACGCGCCTCCTTAAGAAGCCGCGCCTCAGTCACGCGCCCCACGCGTCGTCACGCGCCATCACAACCTCAGTCACACGCCTCCACGCGCCCTCACAGCCTCAGTCACGCGCCGTCACGCGCCCTCACTCGTTCTGCTGACGTCATCCGTGACGTCATCTTGCCACGTCACCTAAGGCTGACGTCATCATCCACTCATCTGTTGACATCATCATTGACTGTCCGTTGAATTTGACCGTTGACCAGCGTTGACTTTGACAGTTGACTTTTCTACGGTTGACTTTTTACAGTCCAAGTTCTCCTTACCCAATTTTTCGCGTAGATTTCATTTTTGCAATCTGTTTTTGCATATTGTGTTTCTAAATGGATAAAAAAGATGTTTTTCTTCCTCGCCCCATCAATACTGTATTTGAGGGGAACAAGAATTACTTATCTTGGTCTCAAGCTATGCGCAGTTTTCTTAAGGGTCGCATGCTCTAGCATTACTGTACTGGTGCAATTACCATTCCTGTCAAGGGAGCAAGTGAAGAAGATGCTGCCTTCCTTGGTCGCATGATTGAATGGGATAGTCACAACCACATGATCCTCACATGGATTCGGAACACTTCCATCCCCTCCATCTCCAATCTGTTGGGCAGCTTTAATGATGCAAAATCTGCATGGGATATGTTGGCCAAAAGGTACTCCACTACTCACGGATCCATGAAATATCAGTTGGTAGTTGAATTGCATCAACTTCGACAAGAACCAAGGCAATCCATCAATGACTACTATGATCAGCTTCGCTTCATTTGGGACCAAATTGACCTTTCTGATCCGATTTGGGCATGCTCAAAAGATGCTCAACAATATGCTACAGTTAGAGATGAATTTCGTCTCTATGAGTTCCTGATGTCACTTCACAAGGACTTTGAGCCCATCCGAGGTCAGCTTCTTAATCGCAGTCCTCCTCCCTCTCTTGACACTACTGTAAACGAGTTGGTTAGAGAAGAAGCTCGGCTTGCAACCCTTCAAGCCCAGAATAAGTTCAATGTTTTGGCTATTACTCCTTCTGCTCCTTTCATTGAGCAACCTCAGCAATCAGGTGATTCTTCTGGCTCTAGCAATCGTCGCAAGCAGACCAACAAGAAGTTCTGCAATTATTGCAAGCGTCCTGGCCACACCATTGAGACTTGTTACCGTCGCAACAAATCTACTGCTGCTGTTGCTAATACTGAGCCTACTCCGCCGATGCCTTCCATTTTAGCTGAATCCCAGTCTTCTGGATCCACTATCAACCTCTCCCCCACTGAACTATAGGAGATCATAGCTCAGGCTGTTTGTATGGCTGGTAATGCATCTCTTTCCACTGCTCTCTCAGTTTTGCCCGGTAAGTCTCAAACTTGGCTTTTTGATTCTGCCTGTTGCAATCACATGACACCTCACTCATCCTTATTCTCCAAACTTGACCCTGCACCACATCCTCTTAATATTCATATAGCTGATGGTTCCACCATGCATGGGAATAGTCTAGGTTTTGTTTCAACCTCTAACCTCTCTGTTCCTGGGGTCTTCCATGTACCTGACCTATCCTATAATTTGTGCTCTGTGGGACAATTAGCTGAACTAGGATATCGCCTTATTTTTTACTATTCTGGGTGTATTGTGCAGGATCCGAGGACGGGGCAAGAGCTTGGGACCGGTCCTAGGGTTGGGCGTATGTTTCCCATGGACAATCTTCATCTTCCACCTGTTGCTCCTGTCTCTGTTGCTACTGCAGCTGCTGCAGTTTCTTCCTTACCTTCTCTCGCACTTTGGCATTCTCGTCTTGGTCATGCCTCATCTACTCGGGTACAACAGTTAGCTTCTAAGGGTCTGTTGGGTTCTGTGTCCAAAGACAATTTTGATTGTACTTCATGCCAATTAGGAAAACAGCCAGCTTTACCTTTCAATAATAGTGAATCTATCTCTAATAGTATTTTTGAGTTAATTCATTCTGATGTTTGGGGACCTTCTCCTGTTACTAGTATTGGTGGATCTCGTTATTTTGTTGTTTTTATTGATGATTATTCTCGTTATAGTTGGATCTTTCCTATGAAATCTCGTTCTGAAGTCTTACCAATATACAGTAACTTTGCAAAAATGGTTGAAACACAATTCTCCAAACATATCAAAACTTTTCGTTCTGATAATGCTCTTGAATATACTCAATATGCTTTTCAAGCTCTGTTACATTCCTATGGCACTGTACATCATCTAACCTGTCCAGGCACCTCTCAACAAAATGGTCGAGTCGAAAGAAAACTTCGTCATATTCTTGACACTGTCCGTGCTCTTCTTCTTTCTGCCAAAGTTCCTGCCCCATTTTGGGGTGAAGCTGCTCTTCATGCTGTTCATGCCATTAATCGCATTCCAAGCACTGTCATCCATAATCAGACTCCGTATGAGCGCCTTTTTGGGTCACCCCCTGACTATCATTACCTTCGCTCTTTTGGATCTGCTTGTTTCGTTCTTCTTCAGCCTCATGAGCACAACAAACTTGAGCCTCGATCTAGACTTTGTTGTTTCCTTGGTTATGGTGAAACTCAAAAAGGGTATCGGTGCTATGATCCTGTCTCTCATCGTCTTCGTGTTTCCCGTAATGTTGTCTTTTGGAACACCGCCTGTTTGTTGAACTCTCTCATTTTCGTTCTTCCCTAACTAACTCTTCTGTTTTAGAAATCTTTCCAGATGAGTCTCCTGTTCCTTCTACAGATACTCTTGATCCTCCTTTGGACTTCTCTATTCCATCTCTAGATATTTTTGATGATTCTCCTAGACAGGTTGTAGATGAACAGGTTGATGACGAGCTACCCCACCTTGAGCCTAGGTCCCCTGTTCCTGCTCCGCCTGAAGATCCTCCACAAGACATTCCACCTCGCCACTCAACCCGGGTAAGATCCATTCCTGCACATTTACTTGACTATCATTGTTACACTGCCCTTGCTACACTCCATGAGCCTCAAACCTATCGTGAGGCCTCTACTGACCCTTTATGGCAGATTGCAATGAAAGAGGAAATTGATGCATTAACCAAAAACCATACTTGGGATCTGGTTACTCTCCCTCCTAGTCAGTCTGTGGTTGGTTGTAAGTGGATCTATAAGATCAAGACTCGCTCTGATGGGTCCATCGAGCGCTACAAGGCTCGTCTTGTTGCAAAAGATTTTACACAGGAGTATGGGATTGATTATGAAGAGACTTTTGCTCCAATTGCCCGTATCTCCTCTGTTCGTGCCCTCTTAGCTGTTGCCGCTGCTAGTAAATGGGACCTTTTTCAGATGGATGTTAAAAATGCCTTCCTTAATGGGGATCTGCATGAAGAAGTCTATATGCAACCTCCTCCTGGTCTTTCTGTTGAAACAAACAAGGTTTGTCGCCTTCGACGTGCACTTTATGGCCTTAAACAAACTCCACGAGCTTGGTTTGCCAAGTTCAGCTCCACCATCTTTCGCTTGGGTTACACTGCCAGTCCTTATGATTCTGCCTTATTTCTTCGTCGCAATGATAAAGGTACCATTTTACTTCTCCTATATGTGGATGATATGATCATAACTGGTGATGACCTCAGTGGCATTCAAGAACTCAAGGATTTTCTTAGTCAGCAGTTTGAGATGAAAGACCTTGGACATCTCAGCTATTTCTTGGGTCTTGAGATCACTCGTTCCACAGATGGTCTTTATATTACTCAAGCCAAGTATGCATCTGACCTTTTATCTCGAGCTGGACTCACTGACAGCAAGACTGTTGACACTCCAGTTGAACTTAATGCGCATCTAACACCCTCGGGGGGAAAACCATTGTCTAATCCCTCTCTTTACAGACGATTGGTTGGCAGCCTAGTTTATCTCACAATTACTCGTCCAGACATTTCTTATGCTGTTCATCAGGTGAACCAGTATCTGTTTGCTCCACGATCGACTCACTATGCTGCTGTTCTGCGCATTCTACGATACTTGAAGGGCACTCTCTTCCATGGCCTTTTCTACTCAGTTCAGTCTCCTCTTGTACTTCGTGCATTCTCTGATGCTGATTGGGCAGGAGATCCCACTGATCGCAGGTCCACTACAAGTTATTGCTTTCTCCTTGGTTCTTCTTTGATTTCTTGGCAAAGTAAGAAACAAACTTTCGTGGCCCGCTCCAGTACTGAAGCAGAATATCGTGCTCTTGCTAACACCACATCTGAGCTCCTTTGGCTACGATGGCTTCTTAAGGATTTGGGTGTGTCCACATCCTCTGCTACTCCCCTTTATTGTGACAACCAGAGTGCTATTCATATTGCTCACAATGACGTCTTTCATGAACGGACTAAACACATCGAGATTGATTGTCATTTTATCCGTTCTCATCTTGTCCATAGTGCTCTCAAGCTTTTCTCCGTCTCCTCCAAAGATCAACTTGCAGATATCTTCACCAAAGCACTTCCTAAGGGACGCACTCGTGATTTGGTTGACAACCTCAAGCTGGTCTCACATCCACCTTGAGTTTGAGGGGGGCTGTTAATGTATTTTAGGTTATGGGCTTTAGGCCCAGCTGGTTTACTTGTATAGCACACTTGTACTTGTACTACACTTTACTTGTACTGCACACATATACTTACTTGTACCGCACACATATGCCTCCTATATAAAGGCATCACATGTATATTTCTTAACTATGAAATACAATACTACGATTCAGTATTTCTAACACTTGTTCTTGATTGGAGCTTGATCAGTTCTTTTTGTGTGTTTGGTTTTGTAAGGGGTTTTATTTTGGTTGGGATTTTCATATTGGTGTGCTGTTGGAATTGTGTTTGGTAGCTAAGAAATTGCTAGAATACAAAAGAAAATTTAAAAAATTAAGGACTATTTTTTAATTCATTTTATTTATTTATCTATTTCAATTAATTTTTCCAGTTATTTTTTTTTTTGTTTTTAAAATGGCTTTTTTCTTTTTAAATGAAATGCTTACGTGGCTTTCAAATATTAATTATTTAATTTTATATTATTTTGTTTGCCATATGTGTGCCAGCAATGCACGTTGTTAGCCATGTAAGTATTTTTCATTAGTGAATTAACGGTATGGACTAACTTGATTGTTATCAAAATGTAGGAACCATATTGACTGTGACTCTAAAATGTAGAGACCAAAATGATATTTTCCACTATAAAATATACAATTTAAAAAATAACCTATTTTTTAGAAAATATTAGCGTTGAAACAAATAGAACTAAAATAACAAATTAAATTGGGAACTAAATTCACTTGGGCACTACGTATTGATGAATTAGCTATTTGTAAATAAAGTAGTATATGAACAATGATTAATAATATTTGATTCATTCAATCTCTAAGCAAAGTAAGTGTGGATGATATTTTTAGGTGACGACCGAGGGTACGTTTCTAGACCTGTAACTTGCGGTTTATGCAATTACAAGGAAAAGAATACCAGCTTTCATTATTGTGATGAGAACTACAAAGACATTTATCCATGTGCACCTGGAGTTGCATATTATGGTCGAGGTGCTCTACCTATCTATTGGTATCTATCTTATCAATAAATAGCAATAATTATACGTTCTTTATATCTTTCCATCGAATGATTTTATCATTTATACCGTTCAATTTTATTTAAGTTGAAACCTCTTTAGAAATTTTATGTTTGCCTTAAAAAAAATAAAATAAAATAAATAAATAAATAAATAAAAAATCAAAACGTGATCATTTTCTAGCATAATTCAAATATGAGTTCGAAGGTGATTTGGAAGTTATCATTAAGGCTCTTGATAATGCAGTTTTTTCGTCGCCTAGTGTTGGTCATATTGTAAAAGACATTTGGTCTATGTCAGGTTTATTACAAACCAAGTCCTTCTCTTACATAAGGAGGCAAGGCAATTCTGTGGCCCATGCCTTAGCCCAAAGAGCAAGATTTTCTTTTCCTGTTTTAGTTTGAATGGAGGATGTTCCAATAGACATTTTGCATTTTGTTTCTTCTGATTTTCCAAGCTTTTAATATAAATTGCCACAGTGTGTGGCTTCTCAAAAAAAAAAAAAAAAAAAAAAAAAAAAAAAAAAAAAAAAAAATCATACAAAATCTAGGTAACCGATTCTTGAGAAAAACATGTGCAACCTAATTTTTGGTAAAACTAAATACAAGAATTTTCCTTTTCTTAAAGACATAACATTTTGCTTTACAACTGTAAGACTTGTATGTATCTTTTGTTTCCTGCCCTTAAAGAAACTGTAGATCAATTGACAGCTTCGTGACACAATCCAATGGATTCTCTTTATTCATGATATCCATCAGGAACTACAATTATGGGAAGCCACTAAAGATCTGGACGTGGATTTGTTGAACCATCCAGAATACATAGAAAAAAATGCTACCTTGGCCTTCCTGGTTGCAATTTGGAGGTGGATGACGCCAATAAAAGAAAATCAACCTTCAGCACACGATGTCTTTATTGGCAACTGGAAACCCACCGAGAATGACAATTTGGCCAAGAGAGTTTCAGGTTTCGGTACTACCATGAATGTTCTCTATGGAGATCTTGTTTGTGGTAAAGGTAATAATGAGACGTCCATGAACAACATCATCGATTATTACCTACATTACCTTGATCGTATGGGTGTCAACCGAAACAAAGCAGGACCTCATGAATTGCTTAGTTGTGCTGACCAGGTTCCTTTCAATCCATCTGTTGCCTTACCTCCTTGAGCTTTGTTTCGGTGTTGATGGATAGTCCATACTTTATTGAACCAATCCTCTTTTAAAGGTAATGCATTAATAAATTTTTAAGAACCTATCAAGTAGCAAGAAGGAGATGTTGAAAGACGAACAGGGAATAAGAGTTTGTATAAACTATATGTGTGTCATGTTATGTTAAACTTGCTTAGAGGATAAGAGATTGCCTAGTTTTGTGTGGCTCTTAGGATATACTTTTGTTTTCAATTTCCTAATTAATATCGTGTAATTAGTTAGTGTGGATTGTATATGAACCTCTCTATGTTTGTATTATATGCATTTTAATTGTGAAATCTTGAATTATAAATAACAACTCGTAAAACCATCAGCATGTATCAGGCTTCATTTGGTTGGGGGCTAGAAAATTGGAGGAATATAAAACTAATTTGTTCAATTGGGAAGACAAATGAGAGCTAAGATAGAAAATGTAAATTGTATAAATTTGTTCAATTCAATTGTGTATGGATGGACACTTCATTAAAATATACATACAAACACACACACACACACACACAATAACGCAAAACAGATGAGGAAAACAAACGGATGTACCAAAAAAAAAATTAATGAGAAAAAAAAAACATATGAGGAAAAAAAAAAAAAAGGATGAACACACAAAAGAAAGGGTAGAAAAATGAATGAGAAGTAATAGAAAAAGACAAAAAATGAAAGAAGAAATTGACAAAAGAGGGAAGAAAAGAAAAGTTTTATTGGTCGAAATTTCAGTCCAAAACACGTGAGACTTTTTTTTTTCCCTTTTCTCTCTCGTTTTCTCTTTGATTTTGGGAGATTGTATTTTGGTGGGCCCGTGGAGAAAATACTCGTGCCCCACCAGTTTTTCCTCACATTTTCTCCTCCAAATAAAAACCCAAAAGATATTTTCTCTCTTTCCATTTTGTTAGGACATACGTGGAACTTGTTAGAACATATGTTATTGTAAATTGGCTAATCCTTTGACAAAACGTATTTTACTTGTATTTGGGTAGATCTAGGATGTGTTTAATACTTCAAGGAATAAGAGTTCAAGTCTAGTATTGAAATCATTCAAGTCTGTCCAAGAAACAAGTGAAGAAGTGATATTCATTAAAACTCGATAGATGTATCTATCAAGATTTAATGTTTAATTCTCGACAGCTCTCGACAGAAGCTGTATCTATCAAGAATTATGAAATTTATGTAAGGTTTCTTTTCTCACAACCCTAAACATATATAAGGATATCAAAGGTGATGCAACTTGATACAATGTGATTATTCACTTAAATTGTGACCAGAAACAATTTGCCCTATTTCATCTTCTTTGTAGGAGCTACTGCGTCTTTATGCCAAGGGTTTTGTAACCAAGGAGCTTCTTGATCTTCATTGTTTAGATGAACTGAAGAACTTTGCAGCCAACATCTTTTTCAAGTTAGTGTGTTAGTCACATACTTGGATCCGTGCATCTAGTGGTTAGTCACGTACTAGAAGTCGTGCATTGAAAGGAGAAATTGTCACTACATTGCAAGTCCAATTATGTATTGGGGTAAGGGTTCAACTTTAGATTGATATTAGGTACTGGGATTTCTTTTACTTGTAACTGCTTGTTTTAATAATAGTGGATTCTCGGGAGTGGTAACCTTAAATTCACCCAGTGGGGTTTTGACTTGGTGGTTTTCCCCATTCGTAAATAAATCACCCATGTCAAATTTAATTTCCGCTACATTTAGTTATTTGGTGATTTGTTTGTGCTACCACGCTTATTGCATGTAATTGAATCTAATTAATTTCATTTGCCTAAATTAATTAATTAAGTTATCAAAGGGGTCATTACATTGTTGGCCTATTACATTTCCTTCCCTCCAAAATCACTCCAACTAAATGGAATCAAATGGGGCCAATGTACACATGGATAGTTTTATGAATCTTCATTTAGTGAGTTGGAAGAATTGTCCTTCAAAACGATTTGAAAATAAATGTATTTACCTCGTTGAAACATCATCATCAAGCACACCATCATCCTCATTAACCCTTCTTAGGTTCATCATGATTTGTAGGCATTGGAGGTTTCAATTTCCTCGATTACACACACCACCATGACCAAATTGCATCCTCTTGATAGTTTTTCTATCCTAGACATTCCTTAGCATTGTGTTAATACCGTACTTTGTTTGCCTCGATTTGCATGTTAGACCCCAAAAATTCGAAAGAAAAATCATATTTTTAACTAGGGGACCGTGGGAACATCAAGATCATCATGGTTTAACATGTTCAAGCATCAATGTGCTCAAAGTGTCATTTCAGGTCAAAATGACCAAAATCCCCATAGTCAACCGTGAGTTGACTGAAGGTCAAAATTGATTAAAACTCCATCAAAATGACCTTTTTTTTTTTTTTTTTTCATGTTTTTGTATCAAACCTAAGGTTATTTGAGCTTTTGGTCAACTTTGACTAAATTTGACCTAAAGTTGACTTTTGCGGCAATCAAGAGTTGACTTTTGATGTGGCTATCTGATTAAGATAAAACCAACGTCATTGCAAAGAGTATTGAATTCCATTTAAAACGATGGCTCATGGATCGAAATCAGAGTTAAGACAGTTGAAATATCATGAAAATATTGCTAAGCACATTAACTTGCTTCTTGGCCCATAACATTTTAGTTTGCCATCTAATTTTCATAACGTCAAATGATCTGGAAACTAAACATCCATATCTTTCTACTGCCACTAGAATAAGGTCAATCAAATTTTAGTAAGGCCTTCCAATAATCATCCAAATTTGGAAATTGAAGCATCACAAAAATATGTTATTTGAAACATGGTACCAAACACATTTTTTTTGCATTATGAGTACTTTAAACATGTATTTTAACAACACTTTTTAAACCACAATTTTCACATCATTTTGAACAACTATACTTGAAAGCTACTACAAAAGAGGCCCTTTTTTATCGTTGTGGCTGAAGAATTTGATCACATTCTCAGTTCATCTTCAAACAAAATTTTGTCTATCATAGGGTTTTTTTTTTTTTAATTAAGTATCAGTAAATTAGAAAGTTATGGATCATGGATGTACAAATGAACTTTGGTAAGCAAACTTTTAGAGTGCAGCTACTCAAAATAAACATGGTTAATTCTCCCAATAAATAAATAAATAAAGGTGGAAATACTATTTTTGTCCTCACATGTTCACCTCATTTCCACTTTGGTCCCTACTTTTTATTTTTGCCGTTTTTAGTCCTCAAAATAAAAAACTATTCCATTTTGATCCCTACCATCATCTCACTAACGGAAAATAGCCTACGTGGCAAATAAAATACATAGCTCAGCATTTTAAATATTAAAAAAAAAATCATATCATTATTTTTCCTTTTCTTTTATTATTTTAAAATAAAAATAATTAATAGTGTCTTATAGTTCCCTTAATACCAATTTTTCAAATAGTTCCATTATACACACGCACACGTACACCCATAGTTAGTATGTTGCATATGCACACAATTTATGACCTTACCTCTACCCCCATTTTTAAAGGAAGGGCCTTTTGAGCCATCATTAGTCACTAATATGATGCTGTGCTATGGCTTCTAAGTAATGAACCCAATTACCCATCAATGACTAAAGTTACTTGCTATAGTTATTGTTATTGTTTTATTATTTGCTAAGAACTTGTTATATGAATTAATTATGCTTCTTTTCGTTCATTTCAGGTGTGGCTCAACCGAACTACTTGGCAAGCTAAGCCAGTTTTGAGCATAAAGAGCAATGTTGAGAGGACTGAGGCTGTAAATACATTCATATTTACCAAGTTGAAATGTTTCTGTTGTCAGTGTCTTTCTTAAGTGTGCATCTGAAATCCACAACTGTAAAGGCATATTTATTTGTGATTCAGAATTTGTTACCATCCATAATTTGGTACTTGAAATTTATGCAATCTAAAAAAAAGAAAATTATGCAGTTTTCAATCCTCCTCTATGCTGAGCTCAGCTGATCTCAATTAATTATTTAGTTGTTTTTATTCATGTCACTCGTATACTTTATATAGTGAATGTCAAACTTTTTTTTTGAGAAAGTAGTGAATGTCAATTTCATAACACTTTATTATTATCATTTTCCGTAAAGATTAACAGATTTAATGATGTAATGTACGCATCTGCCACATCATGTACACATTATGGTTTTTTTTTTTTTTTGGGAGAAACACACATTATATGATTAAATCCATTAATTTCAATGGAAAATATTAACAGGTCTAATTTTGTCACAAATGTAATGTGCATGGGTTAATTGTTCTAATCAAAAGTCCAAGGACTAAATTAACACTCATGTCAAAATTCAAGGATGATATTTGTGCAAGTGCATGCATTCATGAGAGAGAGAGAGAGAGATTTTGTAGCCTTGAATAAGAAAAATACACATTTATGAAATACATATTTTTACCATTTCAATTAAATGTCTGACTTACCTCCAGTACTTTTTTAACTGTAATCTCCTTTGTTTTAATGAGAGACTGTCACGTCACTCACTAACTAAATAAAAGATGGAGATTAAAACCAACTACCACTTGTAATCTTCTTTAGTTTTAATGAGAGACTGTCACGTCACTCACTAACTAAATAAAAGATGGAGATTAAAACCAACTACCACTTGTCATTATATATTTAAAACAAAAGGACATGTCCAGTTAAAAAAGTACTGGAGATAAGTCAAACCCTTCAATTAATTACATTGTTCATTTTATTTATTGTCACCTGGGTAAGACTCCACCATAGGATTTTGGTGATATTTTAGTAAGTTGATCTTCATATCCCTCTCTTGAAAAATGATTAATCAAACATACTGATATTTTGAACCTATGCTCCTGCTAATTATAGAACACATGTTAATTACCCCATGTGACAGGTTTGCTACAGAGAAGAGACATCACATCATCAATTGAAGGAGAAGAATTGTATAGATAGGTAGGATTACAAACAAGAGGTACATGAAGGGTCTTGGATAGTATTTTCTTAGTTATCCTAAACACCTCACCTTGAATCCAAGTAAACAAAATATGACTACCTGAATAATTAGAATCGATAGAGAGATTCGCATAGAATTATCTAATTAGAACTGTAGGAGGGGGAACAAGACCTTGGCACAAAGGTAACCAACCCCTAGACTCTAGATTTCTACGAATAGGAGATTCTAACTCACAAGATGAGGGTAAAAGAGTCATACCAAGTATGTAGATGAAAACCTTTAAAGCTTTGACTCAAAAAAGGCAAAAAAAAAAAAAAAAAATAGTGTAGAGGAATCAAGAGGGGTCAAGAGGAAGAAGACAAAGTTTTTGAAATATATTGATCTGATTCCTTTTAAAAATTTGAAAAATACGAAATTCGATCAGACGAGAGGAATCGAGAGGCAATCGAACAATTTTAAAAACAGATTTCGACTGATCGAAAGGAATTGAATAGGAATCAAAAGAGACAATGAGTTTTGGCCTAAAAACTGCCCTTTTTCGATAGGTCGAGAGACAACTTTGATCAATTGAAAAAGCTGAAACTCAGAATTTTTGAAATCTTGAAATTTTCTGCAAAAACACAATTCAAAACCAATTTTCATGATATGAAATGCATATGAATGATTCCAGAAGTTTTCAAAAACACATCTTCTTCAAACAATTAAATTTTCCTCATCAAAAATTTAACTTTTCCTCTTCAAAAAGTTCAACCCAAACCCTAAAAAGAGTATTAACATCACACAATGTATAATTTCGAATGGCCAAATTAGTTAACACACATTCATATGTACAAAGTTTAACAAAGATTTGCTTGTAATGTATGCAACTAGTAAGTGTATAAGATACATAAAAAGTGATATGTAGATAGTAATTAAACAAATTTTCTACGTCATCAATCACATTGGTTTGAAAGTGACTATCACCTAAAGAGTTACATCATATAACCCTTACATCTCCTAGAAAACATGCTTGCAATCATATAAAAGCATTTTGATTTTTTTTGCCTTTTCTTTTGATTTTTTTTTTCTTTTGAGCACAATCAAAGATATCATGCTTGGGCATATAGGAGATAGAAAAAAAAAATACCCTTGTTACACATTCTTATTCTTTTGAAAATAACACCTCGTCTAATCTTGTTGTGCAAGTACTGCACCTTACCAAGCACAACTTTTATAATTTGCACACAGGTGTTCCTGATTGACGAGTAACAGTGGTGAGATGGTTATTTTTGCCTTTCTCCTAGGATTTTCTAGTCCTTACGATTGAAATATGTGACATCAGAATTAAGATTGTTTGTTTAAAAAATATAAACAACTCACACAATTATGCACTACATAGCACAAACTAGCAAAGTGCAGAAAATAGCTCATCAAAGCTAAACATGGAACACAGTCCTGAAATGTAAATTTCATAAGCCAACCTCAAGTACACACTTAGTGGTGAGCAATACAAAAAAATTTTGTACTTTTTTAAAAATAAAAATAAAACTTAAAAACATCCTAATCAAACCTAGAATGAAATGGATGAAAAAAAAATTCTAAGCAAAAACATTTTGGTCCAAAAGATAGAGAGATTAAGCACGAGGACCATGAGGTTTAGGAAAACCTAGGGGCATGTGAACACCAATCACTTGATGCAGAGACTCAAATCTAGTTCTATCATAAGGTTTGGTAAATATGTGAGCCTTCTAATGCTCAGTAGGGATATATTTAAGAACAACTATTTTTCTTTCCCCGAGATCTCTAATAAAGTGATATCTAATCTCTCTATGTTTAGTCCTAGAGTGTTGAACCGGATTCTTAGAGATATCAATAATACTAGAGTTATCACAATATACAACCATAGTATCTAGTGATATGCCATAATCACCTAACAACTTTTTCATCCACAAAAGCTATGAGCAACATCTACCTGCAGCAATATATTCAACTTTTGCAGTAGACAAAGAGATTGAATTTTGTTTCTTACACTCCGAAGCAACTAAATTGGTTCCAACATAAAAACACCCTCCAGTAGTGCTTTTTCTATCATCGGCATTACCAGCCCAATCAGCATCAGAATATCCAGCAAGGGATACATTTGACGCTTTGCTATAGAACAAACAAAAATCACTAGTTCCATTCACATATTTGATTATTCTTTTAACAGTAGTGAAATGTGAAATTTTAGGATTAGCTTGAAATCTAGCACACACACCAATACTGAAAGATATATCAGGACGACTAGCAGTAAGATATAACAAACAACCAATCATACTTCTATATAAAATAATGTCAACGACTGACCTGATGGATCCATCCCCAATTTTGTGCTGGTGGCCATTAGTGTTCTAGCATGGCCTGCATTTTCCAGTCCAAATCTCTTTACAAGATTTTTGGCATATTTTGCATAGTTGATGTAGATTCCTTTGTCAGTTTGCTTCACTTGTAGTCCTAAGAAGTAGGTAAGTTTGCCTACCATGCTCATCTCAAACATTGTCTTCATTGCGTCAGCAAAAGACTTGACAAGATTATCATTAGTGGAGCCAAAAATAATGTCATTCACATAGACTTGTGCTACAACAAAATGTTTCTTATCCTTCCGAATTAAAAGAGTACTATCTGCATTTCCTCTTTTAAATTGATTCTCCATAAGATAAGAAGTCAGTCTGTCATACCAAGCTCGAGGGGCTTGTTTGAGACCATACAATGCTCTCTTCAGTTTGTAGACATCATTAGGTTTGTGTGGATCTACAAATCCTTTAGGCTACTCCACATACACTTCTTCTTGCAACACCGCATTCAAAAATGCACTCTTCACATCCATTTGATACAGTTTGAAATTTAAGTGACATGCGATGGCCAATAGAATTTGGATGGATTCAAGTCTAGCTACAAGTGCAAAAGTTTCATCAAAATCTACTCCTTCTACTTGAGTATACCCTTGTGCTACAAGTCTTGATTTATTCCTTATAACTGTGCCATGTTCATCAAACTTGTTTTTAAAAATCCATTTAGTGCCAATTACATTAACTCCTTGTGATTAGGAACCAGTTCCCACATATCATTCCAAATGAATTAATGAAGTTCTTCATGTATGGAGTTTATCCGATCAGTATCTTCAAGAGCTTCATCTACCTTTTTGGGTTCTATTTGAGACAAATAGCAAGAATGAGTGATCACATTTAGTGCTTTTGATCTTAGTTGCATATTGTCATTTAAGCTTCCCAAGATGTTGGTAATATGATGATTCAGCTTAACCCTTCCAAGGATGTTAATGTTCTGGTCTACCTAGAAGGAGCACTTCCCTCACCTTGTTCTTGTTATCCTTTCTCGAACAGGTGTTGTAGGTTGTGACACTACATTATTTAGAATTTGTAATTCTTGGTCATCAAGCCTGCTAACATACACCTTGGATAGAGTGTCTTCACTATCAATGTGAGGGTTTTGGGTTCCTTGATACAATTCAAAATAATCTTCAGTACTCTGTTCATCATTTAGTACCACATTTTCTTATTCCATCATTGTTTTGGTTCTGAGATTGTATATTATGTAGGCTTCGTTTGATGTAGAGTATCCAAGAAAGATCCCTTTATCACTTTAGGTTCAAACTTTTCAAAATTCTCACAATCTCGAAGAATGTGGCACTTACTGCCAAATATTCTAAAGTATTTCACAACAAGCTTTTTTCCTCTCCAGAGTTCATATGGAGTTTTCTTGGTATTGGGTCTAAAGTAAATTCTATTTAGTATATGACATGCAATGTTCACGACTTCATCCCAAAATGACTTGGCCATACTTTTGTTGTTCAACATAACCCTAGCCATTTCTTGGATTACTCTATTCTTCCTTTCCACAACTCCATTTTGCTAAGGTGTCTTGGGTGAAGAAAATTCTTACTTAGTTCCTTGATCATTGCAAAATGATCCAAGCTTGGAGTTTTCAAACTCTCTTCCATGATCACTTCTGATACGGGCAACAATAGCATTCTTCTCAAGCTAAAGTTTCTTGCATAGATGTATCATCTTTTTAGTTGCTTCAAATTTATCTCTCAAAAGAATTTCCTAAGTATATCGAGTAAAGTCATCAACCATTACTAGTATGTACTTCATTCCACCTAGACTTTGAACTCTGGCTGGACTCATTAGATCAATGTGCAGTAATTCTAATGGTCTAGATGTTTGAACCTCACTTATTGATGAATGTTGAGATTTCACTTGTTTACCAATCTGACATAATCTGTAGATACTTTTCTCTATCTTCTTAAATTTTGGTAACCCTACTATAGCCTCACACTTAAAGATCTTTTCAATTTTCTTGTGACTAGCATGTCCTAACTGTTGATGCCATAAGTCCACATAATTAATTTATCTTCACACTATAGCATTTGTGACTGATGCTTGGCATTATGCAATAGTAGTTATTAGTGGTTCTTATCCCAACACAAATGCAATTACCACCATCATCAAGTATCTCACATTCATACTTGGTGAATAACACATTCAGTCCATTGTCACAGATTTGACTGATACTCAGTAGATTTGCCTTTAATCCATCCACATACCAAACTTCTTCAAAGACGGGCAACCCTGATATGTCTACTGTGCCAATACCATAAATGACTAATTTGCTTCCATCTCCAAATGTGACAGTTCCTATCTTTCCTTCAAAGAGAGCCTTGAACAAGACTTTGTTACCTATCATGCGCCTAGAACAACCATTATCCAAATACCACAAACAAGTATCACGTACTTTTAAGGTAGTTAGTGCAGTATAACAAATATAATTATTGTAACTTGTAGTTATACCAAGGTATTTAAGAATAGGATTTGCATATTTTATAAGCCACATAGTTCAAGATGAAAAAGATTCAATTTTAAATCTAATTAAATTTAGAGAAAAGACAAGAGAATCCATGACAGCAGGGGTTAAAGATCAACTCAAGGTAACTACCTAAGCAAGAGCTAACTCGCTCTGACACCACTTGTTTGTTTGTTTAGACCCTTGAACAGGCAAATTGTTTAACCTAATTAATTAACAAAGTTAACGCTTAGGTTTATTATTCAGATCTAGGTTAAATAGTAATAAATCATATCATGTAGTGCAAAAAAATAAAGAAGACAATGATATGATTACCTAGGAAAATCAATAAAACCGTCCAGTTTCAAGGTAAAAAATCTGGAGAGGATTTAACCTAACTATCCCCAAGATAAAAGATTCACTATAAAAGAATGGAAGTTTACAATAGATTTTCTCCCTAAAATCCAAAGCTACCTCTTGTAGAACTTACTCACACAACCACATGCAGCTCCGAATTCACGGACTCTTCTATCTTGAATCCGTTACACACAAACACCCACATTTGTGACTTTGAGATCCCATTCAAAGGTTTCAGATCACCGTCAGTAGTTGATCTTTTGCAGCAACTTGGTTCCACCAGTTCTTGATTGTAGATCTCTTGATTTGGCAGATGCTTGTTGAGTTAGAAGGTACAGAACCTCTCAGATCTCACAGGAGTAACTCGCAAGACTTCTTAAAACCTCTAAAACGTAGTTAGGGTTTTCCTTTTATACCTAGCTCTGTTTCACTTGAAACCCTAAATGTTTTTATAGTGTTTGGATTGAAATAGAATTCTGCAGAAAATCTTGTCTGGGATTTTCAATCGGTCGAACTTCACTGGAAGTAAATTCTTCTTTCTACAACTTCAATGTTCTCGAATCCTTACTTGTACTATCATGAGCAATGTCTAATACATAATTTAGACATGTTTTGATCATCTCGGTTTGCCAGCATACATAAAAATAGAAATCTAAATATTTAGAACCTAACACTGCTGCTTTTGATTTTGTGTCATTTCCTCTTCATGCATCTCCTATTGCTTTTGATTTTGTCGTATTTCTTCTTCATGTGTTTCCTGCAGCTGTTACTCTGCGTTACTTCACCTTATTTTGTCTTTGTAGAATCGGAATTCATATTTATCCCCATACAAGGACATTACGGGCCTCCGTTTCTCTTTCTTTATTTAATTCTATTGGGCCTCACTTATTAGGCCCTATTTTATTTCTCTACTTTTGGGCTTTTTTAAACCCCATTTTACTTTTCAAGAAAGTCCTCCTATTACCCTTCTCCCAAAAAGGGTCCGTGTGCCTACCTTGGGCTTTATTCACCATTCTCAAAAATACTCTTTAAGAAGGGCCTCTTATAACTTTTCTTCCAAAAGGGGTCAGTGGGCCTACCTTGGGCTTTATTCTCCATTCTCAAAAATATTTTTCCTCTTTAGGCCATTGCTTGACTTTATTCGTGCATTATGTTCTCTTTGGGCCTTTGGAATACCACCCCATTGCTATTTCTTTGCTCATAATCTTTCCTATCTCTTAGGGCTTTCTTGAATACCTATTAATTATAGTTGCACCTACTGCGTATAATATTAATGGCTGCAGAATCACCAAGGAAAGTGGCACCACTGCGCATGTTCAATAAAAGCTATTATCAATGTTTAGATAGGCCAATATGCCAAAGCATGGGCACGTCTTGTAATAGTACAATTAAAGAAAAATTGTTAGGCTTATTTAACTATAGGGTGAAGAACAATAAGATGCTACACTTAAACCGGAATTTTTTATCATGTGTCATTGTCAGTGTCAAAATATTTGGGAACCTACTTTAACAAATTGCAAACACTTCAATTTTTTTCATACCTTTGAACTATTTTCATTTTCAAAAACTTCCATGATCCTTCCTATACTACTGTTTTTGTTCGCAAATAAAGTAAGGAAGAAAAAGTATTTGTAACAAGAAAAAATGTATTGTTAGGCTCTTGTAAAATAACCAAAAAAAATTGCATTTTTGTTATGGAATATTTAAATGCTAGCTACTCTCTTTGATTTGGCTAGCAATATTCTTCAAGGGGTTCAGTGTTGAAAGATAAGGATGGTGTATCTAGCAAGACTCTGTCTGTCTGCCATGGCTACTACAGTATCACATTGTATTCCTCACTCTTCTTCTTCCACTCCATCTCCTTCCCAACAAGGCAACAACTACAAACCAACCCCAAAACCCGACCACTACAAAGCTTTTTGAAGTGGTCAGGTTTTGGGGTTGAATCAAGGGCAGCTTGATGTATTTGGTGGCCTAAGGCGAAAACTGATTATTTTATTTTAGATGCAAAATTACTACTATTTAACATAAACCATGTAGATTTTTTTTAAAAAAAAAGTTTATAGACACAAAAAATTTAACAAAAATTTTCACATTTATTGATGTGGCAGATTAATAGTGGTAAATAATAGAGTGAAGTTAATAAATGACTAGTAAAAGTTTGCTAACTCAACTATTGTGAAAAAAGTTGAGAATTTTTTTTGTGTATTGCTCTCTCTCTCTTTTTTTTTATTTTTTGAGAAGCGCAACATTCACAATATTTTTCACAACAAATCTTAGGTGTTAAGTTGTTTCTTATTTTCTATTTGAACCCATCACTATAATTATTTTTTTGCAACAAGCTATAACAACTTATTACTTAGAATTTGTAAGTTATAAAAATGTTATGAAAATATTATGAACGTAGCATTTTTCTCTCTTTTTTTGTTTGGTTTTCATTTGATAAAAATATATTATTTTATTTATTGGTTATAAATAACACCTTTGGTTAAAATTTGGAGGCTTTTTTTTTTTTACTTGGGGCCTTAGGCAACCGCATCAATTGCTTCTAGCATCCAGCCGGCCGTGGGTTGAATAGAATACGTTTGGGTTTTGTAGGGGTTAGGCTTGAACAGAATAAGTTTTTCTCAAAATAATTGTAAAAAACATAGATCTTATCTTTCTCAATACTCGATCTCTTTTGAATCTATGACGAGATCAACAAAGGAAGCGTCTTCTCTTTGCTGGTTATGTTGAGCGCCCTATAAAAGTGGCCAATGATATCTTTGGAGTTTTCAATCTCCATAAGCAGACATAAGATTCTGAACAAACTTCCTAAATGGTCAGATATGTCTAAGCCCCTCCATCCTCATGGAATTTTAGAACTTAATTTGGATGTTGTTAATGCGGCAAAGTGCTATTTGTTGTGTTTTGCCTGAATCACACTGCTCAGGGAGACATGCTGAGAGCGATTAAGTACACACTGCTGGAATTTAAAAAAATATTTTTTTTTCTATAATTTTTTAATTTATAAATTTTAAAATTAAAAAAAAAAAATCAAAACTACGTAATTTTAGGCACTAAATATTAATGGACATTAACGGAAAGGCTAAATTAATTAAAATTAAATACTAGAGAATTGAATTAAACAATACAAAATTAAATTAAATTTTAGATAAGATTAGAAAGTTTAATTTTAGTCTAATTTAGTCTAATTTTTTTTATTAAAAAAAATAATGAACAAATATTATATATATAGACATGTCACATGTGTAAAGTGTAAAAAGAGGAAACCTCTAGTCGTCAATTGTACAGGAAGCTGAATTATTCCCCCTAAATTAATTGAGTCAATTTGGTCTTCCCTTAAATTCGGAATCTTAGCTTTTTTTTTTTTTCTTTTCTTTTTCTTTTTCTTTTTTTGAATAATTGTCTCTCTCTTTTTGTGTCCCACAGCATCAATCCAATGTGAATGAAATTTACTGGCGGACATAGACCAACAACTCCCGAGTCCTCCACTAAAATAATAATTTTTTTTCTTTTTTTCTTTTTCTCTATCATTTTTCTTTTAAGTACTTTTTTTCAAGTGATTAATTTTTAAATAAATTATAATTTTATTCTATGGTTGTAGATTTATAGTTGAGAGATTGCCTCAAAGTCTACAATTTTAGAAGTTTCAAATTAAATCTTACAACTATTCAAAGTTTTGTAATTCAATTGATACTTCTTGTATTTTTTAGATAGATGTGTAAGGATCAAATCTTCTTTTCTTTATTGTAACTATCAAATTATTAATTAAAAATTTTAAATTAAATCTTACGGAAAATTTTGAACAAAACAACCAACGTGGTTTTGATTGAAATTATATATATATACCAGTCTTTGAGCTCGCGCTCATGCGTGTGCTCGAAGGCTTTTTTATTTTTTGAGTAAATGTTAATAATTTGTATCTATTATAATTTATAAATATATTTTTTATTTTTTAAACAAATAAAATGATAAATTTTAGAAATAAGCAGTAACTGTAATTTCGTTTTTGAACGTGAATGAAAAAAAAAATCCAAAATTTTAGGAGTTCTCTTTTTGAATTCAAAATAAAATTTGTTATTTGACATTTATGACCTTATTTCTAAATAAAGCTACCATTCATTAATGATGATATTTTTGAACCATATAAAAGTCCAGTTGAAAGAGGAGAATCCTCTTATATATATATATATATATATATATATATATATTGTATATGTGTTGAAATAACCACCCGGCATTTTTTTGTTTATAATATAATTTCTATTAAAAACATCATCATAAATGAGTTTTTAGTTTGAGTTGAAATGTTTTTGAATGTAGGGTTTAATTTGAAATCACCAATAAACTATATACTTAAATTTTAAATTGACCTTACTTTATGGTCTCTATTGTTTCTTTTTGTTATTTTTAATTGATTAATCGTTTGGAATGAGATGTGATAATTATTTAATATAATTTCTTAGTTACATAAGCTTGATTATTTTTTTAATTTTTAATTTTTTCCCTTTTTTTGAATTCTTTTTTGTTTTTAAGTTTTATATTTACAGATTTAAAGATATTGTTATGCTTTTAAACAAGACAACTAATTATCATTGTTAATGTATGTGAATTGAAATTCAAGGAATGTAGGTTTCAGGGAACCTGATGACATTTCTACTAGAAAATGGATTTGGACCAGATTTTTCTTTTCGTCTCCTTTTCTCAGAACATATAGTTTTAGAGAAGTTTGTTTGGAAATTCTTGAAGTTATTGCTGAAATCGGAGTTTGTTATGCCAATTGGTCTGTAAAATTTTGGTGGATGTGGATGAATTCAATGGGATTGTCTATTTGAGTGCTTTAAAATGGAGCAATGTACAATGATTTCTATAATTCTATTGAATCTCTGCGTACACCATTCATGTTATGCAAGCATTCTGCATAGTTTGTGTTTGACAGGAAAACTGTTTATAAAAAAAATGGTAATATTTGAATTTGATTTCCTAGACTTGTTGGTAACTTGGTATTCAATGACCAAACCTTTTTTATTCCACTATGGTCTTGGGGTCAGAATTAATTTCTGCTGCCATTTGAAATTGATTTTGCATATCAAATTGTGACAGCATTTTGTATTGTTCATCAATCTTCATTGTGGAGCTTTGTACATTTTCATCTCAAGCACAAGAATGCCGGTTCCTAAGTAACCTATGTGCATTGTAAGCATGTGCAGACTTTAACCTTGAAGTTTCAACCAGTGAACATGGCTGAATAAATGAAGCGTTGCAGGGTCATGGAGAAAAAGTATGCTACTCTGGCATTTTAAGTGGTGACAATTTCAATATTAAAGATGTTGTTGGTCATTTTAATGCTGGGAGTGGGGACTCTACAATCTGCGTGATTGCTTTCCACTTGGACCCCCGGAAAAGGAAAAAATCATCTTGAGAACAATATGATTATTTAGAAAAAGTTACTTGTAATCGTCAGCAGTACTGCTTCTCTATATTTTTGCAAATTATCACTAATCAGTGATTATTTTTTACTATGTTGAATATTAAACAAAACTATTCCTAACACATATCAGTGTGGCCGAGGTATTCGCTTTCTCAGATCATTTTCATCACTCACCCCCAGATCAACTGAGATCCAATTGTATAACTTTATAGGTTAAATTTTTTTTTTTAATTAAAAAATTATCTTTAAATTATAAAGTTATGGATGTAGAAATTAATGTTCTTTGATAAGCAAGCTTTTAGAGTGCAGCTACTCAAAAAAAAAAAAAAAAAAAAAAAAAAAAAAAGACATGGTACAAGCCTAGCACTCACACAGCACCAAATTAGAAGCTCTTTCTGCCCATCCAGGAAAAAGTAAAAACAAAGGTCTTGTGGGCTTTTTGCCAAAATTAATTAATTAATTCATGTGTTTTAGAAGATAATTATTAAAAGTTTAGAATGCAAGATTCACGTGTTTAACTTTAGAGATATATTTGATGCACAAAACTTTTTTTAGTTGTTTTTTGAACTGTATGTTAAATTATGTAAAATAGTTTGTGTATAATTAATACAGCCCTTAACTTTATTCCTCCTAGAGCAACAATTCTACACGCACTTGCAAATTCTTATGGTAGCTAAAAGTTGATGTCACCAGTGGATTAAGATAAAACCAATAAAAACCTATCAATTCAGTTCTGTTATGAAAATGATTATGAAAATTGCATTTCCTGTCGAGGGAAGAAGAACCTCAAACAAAAAAATAAAAATAAAGATAAAAACCACGCGGAAGATGACTTGCATAGTTGCATGCACTTGGGTTGCATTTTGGGAAAAGCTGAAAAATGCAATTTTTTTAACTATTTAATTTATTTTTGCTACTATATAGCTTACTTTGGTTATTATTTATGAGACTTATTACACTTTTTGGTACTATTCATAAATCTCTTTGAATTATTTCAACTATCTTTTAATTTTATCTACAATACTTTCAGTAAAAAGTTTTCAATTTTAATTAAATAAGTTGTTTTCAAATGGATTCTTGTTTTACCATCTTTCTTTACTTTTCCTTCTCCCACCTAATATATACAGGAACTAGGAAGGTACAAACCTGTCTTCAAAGTTCAAACTCCACCCTTTGTTAATTAAGATGGAGTATAAATGGTGTGTAGTACTATTGACAATATTGACATTTATATTAGTGCTTGTGAATGGCAATCAAGTAGACGTAGTAAGTAATCCGAATGAACCGAAGCCTTGCCCAAACCCAGTAACGAAGGGACCTTATTCCCGAAGGACAAACTATTTTGGGTGCAACACGAATAGAAGAACAAATTGCTGTGTAGAGGGGGCTGTTACTGACTACCTCCAGAACGAACAGTTTGAGACCATATTCTCAAACCGTGACTCGGTTGAGGCCCATGCAAAGGGCTTCTGGGACTACCACTCTTTTATCACTGCTTCTGCTGAACACCAGAGCTATGGCTTTGGCACCACCTACATGAACTTGACCTTTTTTGGAACCAATGAAGTCGCAGCTTTTCTTGCCCATGTTGGCACCAAAACCTCCTGTGAGTATCTCTGTCTTCGGGAAATTTTCATTTGGGTTTTTGTTTCCTATGAAATTTGAATTGGATTTTAACGTTTCAAATCTTTTCTGAAGTTTAGTTATTTAATCTGTTAGGAATTGATGTTACAAGGTATAATTTTGGCTTTGTTACATGTTTATTTGATTAAAATAATTCAAACTGAAAACGAATGTTACTCAATAACTGATGAAAGAGTAAAAAATTTATATTGTTTGGGTTCATGCTAGGATGAGACTAATGATTAAAATCTTAATGTAGTTTTTGAATCCAACATTTTCTGGGCAAATAAATGAAGGTATATGTTGTAAGTTAATCTACTGAGAGTGGCTTAAGTAGACTCTTTTCTTCTAAAATTTTATCGGGTCGGAAGTTGGAACAAAATGAATCTGGACTCTGGAGCATTACATTATTGAAGAACTGGTCGTGTAATTAAATTTGTATATGAGCTATGGTCATATGTTGGTCCTTTGCTACTAAATCTATTTATAAAGTAAAAGTGGATTATATTTTTTCAGGTGGATATAAAGTGGCCACCAAGGAACCCTTAGCTTGGGGTTTGTGTTATAACAAGGAAATAAATTCCAACTCATATGATTATATATTGTGATGAGCACTACAAAAATATTTATCCATATGCTCCTGGAGTTGCATATTATGGACGAGGTGTCCTGCCTATTTATTGGTATTTACCTTTTCTATCAAACTAACAATAATCATATATAACCACTGCATTTACTCTTGGTACGGTGGTTACTCTATAAGTATAAATACTTGTGAGATGTGAGGAGCAAGAACCGGGGTTCAAGTCTTTAGGAGGGAGACTCACACACATATACACTTAGATTAAGTTAGGGTAGAAATTCTATCTTGTAAAAAAAAAAAAAACATTCTTTATATTTAAGCATTTGAATTATTTTCTCATCTTATATTGTTCAATTTTATCCTAAGTTCAAACTACTATAGAAGGTTTATGTTTCGCTGTTAGAAACATCAAAATGAGTTCATTTTCTAGCATAACTCAAATATGAGTACTTAAGTTATGCATTCTGTAAAGTTGTGATTTACAACTATTTTATATTGGCTTTAATTCCGTACCAAATTTGGTTATAATTATGATCAATCTTATGTACCCTGTATTATATGTGGGATTTCATTGTAACGGTTGTGTGCAAGAGAGAATGTGAAGACTCAAGATTCATTGAAGATCAAAGGTGTTTTCACAGGTAACTCGCGAGAATCCTTCCCACAAAGTAAAGCATGTGCTTAGCACATGACTGGAATACGAAGAGTCATGACAGATGGTGACAACTGGTTTTCGCGAGGGTCTCGTGGATAAGACCTTCCCGCGAGATACCTGCGAAACATTCTATTTTGCTATTTTGTCATATCTAATACATCTTATTTCTACCCACACTATATATACCCACATTACCCACATATTGAGAGAAGTGCTTTTAAGAGAGAAAACCCTAGTCATTATCCTTGAGAGTGAGAGATTGTCATACCCGCAGAGGGTGTATGATAGCCCAAACATTTACCACACCCATCTTGAGTGTAAAATGAGGTTTTGGTGCTGTTCGGAATCATTGGAAGAAGTCATTTGTTTGGTGGATGCAATCGGGCTGAATTGCGTGATCTAGAAAGCTAAAGGAAACAAGGCTTCGTCAAGTCAGTTGGTAGCAGGAACTTGAAAGGCTCAAGTACATGAGGTAGACTAGACTTGAAGGGTGTTTTGTTATTCGTGTACTCCAACTTATTCTGTAGTGGATCAATTTACCACTTGGAGGGTAGCGGAGAGGTTTTTTGCCGAGTTCTTCGATTTCCTCTTTGATAACACATCATCGTATTATCTTGTGTTTGCATTCTTCTTCCCTACTCTTTTATCTTTCATTTTACTGCTATGATTTGATGAATATGGCTTAGAGTAGATATATTGTTTTTACACTTGCATTTACTCTATTCCGCACTTAGTTTAAGTTGGAGTAAAATCAACTGAGCCGTAATTTTAATTTGGGGATCTAAACAACTCTTGTGTTTTCACACAAATTCGAGCTTTCAATTGGTATCAAAGCGAGTACACTTGCTATGGTTTCATTACCTAAGTGTGATCCTAGACCCTTTTTGAGATGGATCGATCCCAATCACTTAATGCTCCTCCATACTTTGATGGGAGCAATTATGCTTTTTGGAAAGTCCCTATAAGGGCATTTCTTTGTTCTATTAATGATAGTGTTTAGGACGCTGTCGACATAGGATGGACTAGGCCGGAGACCGCCAAATCCACATAAGGCAGCACTTGCGGCAACTAATGCTAATAGCAAGACTTTAAATGCTATTTTCTGTGGTGTTTCTCCAGACGAATTTCACAAGATCTCTCATGTCACAATTGCCAAGGAGGCATGGCAAATCTTGGAGACAACCTATGAAGGCACCAAAAAGGTGAAGGACACTGTTGAGGTTCAAAATTGCTCACAGTCTAAGGCCCAAAGAAATAGCACATTGGGCCAATTTCATGGAAATGAAGCTAGAGAAAATAAAAAAGGGGCTAGGTTCGCGTAATGAAGAAAAGAGAAAAAGAAAGAAGAAAAGGGTGGGAGGTCCAAAGGATTGGGATCCAAAGACCCATAGAAGATCAGAATTTGAAATACAACAGAAAAGCCCAACCGGCCAGGATCAATAAACCAAAAGGAGCCCAATAAGAAGAGCTAGGCTGGGATCCCAGAAGTCACCAGAGTTCGGGGATCCCTAGGACGTATAACATGGTATAAGTAAGATTGAAGCAGGTTCAAAAGAGGGACAAAAGACAAAGAGCATGCGAAGCCTCATGCGCCCAGACATACAGTGGGATCAGAAAGTACAAAAGCAAGACATGCATGAACGAAAGAGCTGTACCCCAAGGTCCCCAGAATGGGAAAACCATAAAAGAGGTAACTGGAAGGGAGCTTTCAACCCAGCAGTAAAAGATTCCAACTATTCAAGAAAATGACAAGGATGGAGTGCAACCAAAAGTTGGAAGGGTGAAAGAAAAGGCTAAGGGGGCTAAAGATCAGCCATTTTGAGGGGAACTTGAAATAGAAAATCAGCTATGGGGCTTTCAACTTGGTCGCGCCAAAAGAAAGAAGTTATGAGAAAAAAGGAAACGACCAGCCCCTGAGCAAACTGACACAGCACGAACTCTAAGGGGCAAAAGGGAGAAATCACTGGTACCCCGGAACCCTAGAGCTGCACTATAAAAGAAGGAGGAAGTCCTTGCTAAGGGGCATTCTGAGAGATTTAAGGGACTCATTGATTTTTATTTAGACACTCATCGCCATTTTTTTTGTATTTCTAGAAAAGACACAAAGCCATAAAAGGACTCTGTAAAGTTCAAGGAAAACAGAGGAACCGCTCCCGGTATCCCCTAAACATCCACTATAGAACGAACTCAGATTCAAAAATTCAAACTTTGCAAGTCTTTGAAACTTGAGTAGCTATCAAAGTCTGTAATTTTTGAACTTAGTTGAACCTTGTATCACGTCTTAGTGAGCATTGTAATCATAACTAAAGAAAATTTATAAAATGTCTCTCATTGATTGGAGGATCCCTAACCCCTTTTTCTTTTACTATATTTTATTTGTTGCGCATTTCCTTGCTGTTTGAACTGTCATTCAATACAAATATTTTCTTTTGTTAGTTTATTTGTGTTGTAGGAAGCTTGCTTTGTGCACCACTTAGTTCTTAAACAACCTGTTAGCTGCAGTGAACTAAGCCCAGTCCACCCAGAACAATTATTTGGCCCAAGATCTTTGGGCCACTGTGCGTAGAAAAAAAAGGCACTCTCACAGACACCAAGTTGCAAATGCTTACACACGCATCGAGGAGCTGAAGATGAGTGAAGGCGAGTCATTCGACTCATTTTATGGGAAGCTAAATGAAGTGGTGATTGGGAAATTCAACTTAGGAGAAAAGACGGAGGACTCCAAGATTGTGAGGAAGATTCTACGATCATTGCCAGAGAGTTTCCGTGCAAAGGTCACTGCCATTGAAGAGAGCAAAGACCTTGATGAGATTAAAATTCAAGAACTCATCGGTTCTCTTCAAACCTATGAGCTATCTCTACCATCTCAAAGGAAGAGCAAATCTCTTGCTCTCAAGACAGTCAATGAGAGATTGGAAGCTCAAGACTCCTTGGATGAGAATGAGGTTGAAAAGGATGTGGCGTACCTTTCTAAGAACTTCCGTAAGTTCCTAAAGTTCAAGAGAGATGGAAAGTCTTTTGAGAAGGGAAAATTCTCAAAGTTCAAGAAGGACAAGAAAGACTTCAAGAAGAAGGATTCAAGAGATTCCTCACCGTCGGAAATGGTCACGTGCTTTGAGTGCAAAGGACATGGGCATGTGAAGAAAGAATGCCCCACATATTTGAAAGTAAAGGGTAAAGTCTTTGCAACTACCCTTAGTGACTCTGATGGTTCAAATTCTAACTTGGAAGAAAGTTGTGTCAGAGAAGGAAATTCCTAACTCTTAGAGTAAGAGCGAGTATTTGTGAGTTATGAGTGTATATTTCTTTATTATAAATTTATATTATACATATATGAGTGTGTGTTTGATATTAATTGTGTGTGTTATTTTTTATATTTGTTATAATTTTATTTGTGTAAATATGTGCTTATATAGTATGAATACAATTTAATTTTACATAATTTAATAAATAGGAAAAAAAATATTTTTTATATGTGCGTATTGTCATCATATAATAATAAATTTTGTTATAAATTTAGTGATTAAAAAAAAAAGTTAGTAATTGTTCAAGCGTTTTTTTTTTTTTTTTAATAAGAAGCATTTGATTGGTTAAGTAGATACTTAGTGTGTATTTGAATACTGCTTATTTTGCTGAATACTAAAAATTTATTGCTGAAAACAATGAAAAAATAATTTATGGGTTACTGTTCACGGCTGAAAACGCTTTAGTTTTGCCTTAATGCACTAAACATGAAGAGTGCAAGAGGTGGTGGTAAAAAAAAAAAAAAAAGGAAAAATGCAGAAACGCAAATGTGATCCAAACGGACAATTAGTGTATTATTTATGTATGAATGTATGTAGTGAGTCAATAATTAGTACAACTAGTATGTAACCCATGCTACCGCATGAGAATGGATATATTATTAATCATGAGTTTATTCATGTTTAAAAGGCTCAGTTAAGTCTAAATTCATATTATTAACCATAAAATTTTACTAACAAAACTTAGCAGTATATATATATATATATATATATATATATATATATATATATATAAAAGAAAGCGAGTTGAACCACAATAGATTGATATAGTATACAAGTTACAGTCGCAGTCATGCGTATATTGAAAGGGTAATTAAAGGGTAATTAAGCCCATACAATTAATTGGTTCTTAAGTAAATAAAACTTTAGAGACATTTGGCACAACAATCAAACTTAAGTAAAAAAATGTTCAAAAGTAGCACAACTATAAGCCAAAATAGAGTAATATGAAACTAAATTGGCAGCCATGAAGCTACTAAGAGAGAAGTGTTTGCCATAAAGGGGACTAATTAATAGGTTTAAGAATTCACAAGGTTGACATTGGATATTCTTCCCATGTGCTAAATATTGTTTTCAGTAAGGTCACACCAAATAGGTTGAAAGCCATCTTCGTGCAAGATTGATATCTGCAAGAGAAGTCAATCATCAAGCAAGGACCAAAGGATTTCAAAAAATGTTAATATTGACTCAATGTATGCGCATACACACAAACCCATCACTATATCAATTAAGGGAATCAAAACTAAATGGAAATATTACATAGAAAGATGAACCTTGGTGACGATATTTATCCAAAAGATCCATTCACGCTTTTGAATCTTCAATTTCTATTGGTGATTGAAATTTTCGTAGCTTAAAAAATTTAAAATTTTTTTAAAAAAACCTCAGAGTTGTACTCATTTTGTAGTTTTACGATGTGTCATTTTGCAACATTATGGGCATTTGTGTGAAGAAAAAACCTCTGAAGTTGCATGGCTGATAAAAGAAATTCTCTCCAATCTCTTTTTATAGAGAGATGGATTTGTGCGTGTTTTTATACATCCTTCATAGTTGTATTATCACGAAGCAAGTCCAATGGATTTAGATTGGTACTACCAATTCCCAAAGCATGAGTGTTTAATGTGTTATTAATTTCATCTCATCTCATTACCAAGTCCAATGAATTTTAATTGGAATTCAATTTTTCCAAGTGGTGCATCTCTTGCAATATTCTTTCATTTTTTATTTTTAATTAATTTTTTGAAATTTATTTTCAATTCCCATGGCCACTTTCCATATTCGGCTTCCTGTTATAGTTCCCTAAGCACTTTGAAGTTTGAACCAAGAGAACAATGAACTTATGTAAAAATAAATAAAAACAATGAATCAGAGTAATGGTTCTCTCGAAAACAACCTCAAATCATATTATATTCTTCTGATTATTTTCTTTGTACACGTGTATAGTAAAATTGGACTCCAATTTCAGATTCTAATTGAACAATTGGAATGACACATGACACAAAATTGGAACTGCAATTTGGAATTCTATTTGAGTTTCTCTCTGCTTCACCTATTATTATTATATATAGATGTCTGAGTATAGTTGTGTGAGTCATTTAGTTTTAAATAATTTTAGAAAAATAATGACAACTACATAATAATAAAAATATTATACAAACTTAATAAAATAAAATTGTCACACCTATCCTCCTTGACGACAACTGGTAATAAACCATCATATTCATTAAAAAAAAAAAATGAATTATTATGTAACGATTTCAAAATATGAATACTTGTAAAAAAAATTTTGTAAAATTTTATGAAAACTGGCATATCATGCCTGACCCATCTCAACATTATGGTTCACCAAAAAAAAAAAAAAATACACAAGCACCCCCACTGAACCAAATATAAAGAAATAAAATAAAAATAAAGAAGAGGAGTGGAAACCAAATAGAAGAAAAAAGAAAAAGAAAATTTTTAAATAGATTGAGGAAGAATAGGTCTGGTTAGGGAGGAGCCAAATGCTTGAACATATAATATTGAGAAAAGAGAAGAAAGAAATGAGGAAAGGGAGTTTCAGCCAAAGCTAAAGAGAGAGAAAGAGTGGAAGGAGAAAGGAGTGAATAAATAAAAGAAAATGACAAAAAGAGAGAATAAAAGGTGAGATAAGAAATAAGATAGAGAATGGCAAAACATCATTCGCTCCCAGGATTTCATGAAATCTGATCGGATGAGGGGTTTTCTTTGAATTTTTTTTCTAAATAACAATAAATATTAAAAATTTTAGTTAGTTGTCATGTCGGAAAAGAATGTTGAAAAGTAGCATCTCGAGTGTCTAAAACTCGAGTTCCAAGATAAAAATCAAGTTTTTAGTCTTGAATTTGTAAAAAAAATCCACGTGAAAATCGAGTTTTAAAGACTCGAGTTCTGAAAATGCCGCTATAGGGCTTCAAAACGCCTCTATAGGGCTTTAAAACGTCAATATAGGGCTTAAAAACGCCACTATAGGGCTACCTGAACCTGGTATTGAACACTTATGAAAAAATTTTGCAGAAAAACGCCGCCATAAAGCTTTAAAACGTCACTATAGGACTTAAAAATGCCACTATAGGGGCGATAAAACTAAAATTTTTTTTGCATAGAACTCGAGTTTCTAAAACTCGAGATCTATGTGGCATTTTCAAATATGGATCTCGAGTTTCTAAAACTCGAGATGTCTACTTTCCCTTATAGTTTCAAGCGTTGCCTAACTAACTATATACGAATTCTTTGCACAGCTATTCTGCACATTCCCTCGGTTTTCTTTTAGGTAAACATCAAGTCAGTTCAAATACTGCACCAAAATTAGACCCAAATCACCACCTTAAAGACTTGGGACCCCATGATCATTTTAACCCACTTACCTAAATCATCTTTAAACCATACTTTATTAATCGAGGACTAACAGGCTGGACCGATAAATTTGCTAAATAATTTACACTTGGACTTAATTGATTAGTTTAGTGTTAAAATCAACTTCGCTGTAAAACTGTGTTAAGGTTTTAAATATTGTGCTAGGGATATTATAGCATACTTCAGGTGTTATAGAAAATTTAATTATGAATGGAAAATTATAATACTAAACCCAAAAAAAAAAAAAAAAAAAAGTCTGTAGGGACCGGTTTCGAGCGCTCTCCGCAGATTGAGAGAGTGGACCCAAGCCCAGCTAACCCTCCAATGAATTTGTAAAGTATGGGTTCAAGAGCTAAGCCCTAATAAAGAATGCAATGGCCATGCATGGTTGTTGGTGGATTGTGATAAGCTAAACGTGGGTCGGAATGCATAATAAGGCTCCTCGGACGGGTTTATAGAGGTTGAAGTTGTTCTTATTTCTTTCAAGAAAGGTTACAATGGTTGAGAGAAAATACACTGCTACAATATTTCTTCTCTCTGGTTTTCCGTCCGTCCCCCTCTCAAGAGTGACTTCTTACATTATATACTTCTCTCTCAGTTGATCCTAGCCCTACATTTGTTGATCAATCCGGCTTCCATTTGAGAGCCTGTCCCATCAACCGCATTCCCATCCCTCCTGTGGGTTGTAGCGCCCAAGACGGCACTATTCAGAGGTCCTATCCTCATTAATGCGGTCAGGGCGTTAGTTGAGGGCATTTAATGTGGAGGTGACAGTTCACCTGGGACTTGCTCCTCCACCATGCTTCCATGTCCGGTGCTTGGTACTTGCTATTTGCTCCTCGGATGCTCGGGGAGATTCCCCTTAAGGATATGCTGTTTGCCCACTTTCTGACCTCGGTCGCCCGAGGATGTAACCATCCTCGGCAATGCTCCTTGGGCTCTGAGCTCTACACTTTCGTCCTCGGACCTTGGACGCGTCCTCGGCGTGGGCCTCTAGGCCTAGTCTGAAGTGGGTCGGAGTTGCTTGACTTATTCTGGCCCCACAATAGCCCCTCAAAATCTTGCTGTCCGCATCCTCGGGCGGAAAGGAGGATTTTGATATCCTCGGACCTGCTCCGTGTCCAATCGAGTCTTGTCCCTCGTCAGCATTGGAGCCTTTTCACCTGCCCAAGGTGCGTTACTGGCGCTTCGGAGTGCGTAACGTGTCCTGCATTAAATTCGGGCGGCTTTATGCTCCCCACGTTCAACGGGCAGATGACAATCTAACGGTGGGGATGCATCTAGCATTAATGGGCGGGAAAACTCGCGCGGCTCTTCCATCTAGGGTATAAATACCCATTCGAACCGCTTCCTCCTTTTTCATTTACAATCAAGAGCTCTTGCGCCTCCATTCAGAGTCCAGCCAAATTTCCACCTCCATCTCCAGCATAAAAAGCCAGTCCGAGGAGCTCCTCCTCATTTCTGTAAGTCGCTCTATCCCTCTCTGAGCTTTTTCCCTCTCTACTTCTCCTTCTCTTTTATTCGCTCCTCTTTTAGTTCTCTTAGGCGTCATTTGGGATGGGTAGACTTAAGAAGTATGTTGGCTCTGAGGAGGCGATGGAGAAATTCATCGCCGATTACAAGATACCGGCCAACGTGGGCTTGAGGTATTGTCAGGAGGGGGAGTGGTACCTCTAGAGGCAGGAGGGCGAGGTGGTGATTCCCATCATCGCTTTCCTTGAAGGGGGGATGAGGATCCTCATGGGGCCGGTGATGAGGGGTTACCTTACATACTTTCGGTTAACCCCCACCCAATGCGCCTCCAACATGTTCAGAATCCTGGGCAGTGTGGATGCCCTTAATGAGAAGATGGGTCTAAGGCTGACCTATCATGATGTGAACTACTGTTACAATCTTCAACATCTGAAGAACAAGTCCTACTACATGAGGACGAGGGACGACCGGGTTCGGCTTATCCAGTGCCTCCCCGAGTCCAACAAGGGGATGAACGAGGATTTTCCCATCGTGTCTGGAGCGTGGCACGATGGCCTTCATTGCCCAACGACAGAGGGAACACTAGGTGGGGCAGTGGGAATAGGAGGGGATTCAAAGATTCTAACTTCTTTTCTGCATTATTTCTTTTTGTACTGTTTGGTTACTAACCGTGGATGTGTTTTCTCTCTGCAGATCCGCACTCTTTCGCGCGCCACTTCAGCTTGATCAACAGGGAAGACTTGCAGAAGGTGCTCAGGTCTGCGGCTTTTGAGAACGAAGCAGACCACCAAGTCAGAGCCGCGCACAAGATTTTGGGGTACACTCCACTCCAAAAGTCATTCGCGGCCCCAAAGCACGTGATCAAAGCAAAGGATCCTCGGCTGCAGAAAATAAAAGTGACCGAGGACGGGTTCGAGTTTCCCGAGGATCCCTCCACTTCAGAAGGCGTCACAGTAGCAGTCCCCTCGTCTTCTCACACATTCCTAGAGGCCGCGGGAGAGGACTTAGAGAGGGAAGGGGACGCTGCAGATTTTGGTCCTGCCGAGGACGATTTTAGCGTTTTTGAGCAACTCCATCAGTCCGAGGACCCTTCTGGAGACTTGGGTGATCCTCATCTAACCGAGGCAGACCTTTTTGCGTCAGAGACATCTTCTCGACTTGAGATGAGCTACAAGAAGAAAGCCCAACCCAGTCTACTCGACCTAATCGAAGGTCAGCCGGGGAAGTCCAAACCGAGGCTTCCTCCTCCTCCTCCTCCTCCAAAGACTCGTCCTACTCAGACCAGGTCGGCCTCAACACAGTCCAGGCTTCCTCCTCCTCTGCCTCAGACGAGCCCGCCGTCTAGGCACGAGCCTGCTGACCCTAAGCAGAAGAAGGACAAGGGCAAGAGGACCCTTGAGGACAAATCTGGGCCCACACGGGAGGGCGATGGCACTCGGCGGCCATTGAAGCAACTGAGGATAGGCTCTTCAACCCAGGATAAACAGGTCACTCCCCCGCCCGAGATCCAGGCCTGGCTCCCCGCCCCAATGCTCCGCGGGGCACCTTTGAGGGATGACTCCTCCCTCAGGGACTTTAAGGATGGCGAAGGCGCATACGTGGCCGACGCGTTGGAGAGATGCCTGCTCCTTCCCGCGGACATGGCGGAGCTGGGGACCATGAGGAGTAGGGATGTCTTCCTCTGCCTCAAGCGATATTTGGGGATGGTAAGACCCTTAACACTTGTGCTTTTTCTTGCTTCAGTTTTTTCTGCCTTCCTTTCTTTTTTGAGCTCGGCTAATTATAACTTATCTGTTTTGTTTGGCAGGCTGTCCAGGCCACTTTCAGGCTGGAAGTTGCGGCCAATGAACATGGAAAGGCCATGGATGTAGAGCGCGATAAGCGCTTAGAGGCTACTTGGACCCTCAAGACGTCCGAGGAGGACCTTGCCAAGGCCAGGGAGGAGCTGAAGGCCATGACCCAGGCTAGGAACAGCGCGGTGGCAGGCCTTGAGGGTGCCCAGAGGCAGGCTGAAACTCAGACGAAGCGTCTGGGTGAGGTAGAGGGGCTGCTGAAGCTCGCCGAGGAGCAGATAGCTGGCCTGACGAAGAAAGTGGCCGATGCTGAGGAGGCCAAGAGGGTGGCCGAATGGGCCAAAGAGGAGGCTGAGAGGGCCAAGTTTGAGGCAGATCAAGGCCGGGAGGAGGCCTGGGCCACCAAGGATGAAGCTGAAGAGGCAGCCTATGTTGCTGGGGCAGCTGAGACAGCAGCTGCCTACAAATCCCAAGTCCCTAGGGTATGTAGGCGCTACTGCTCCGAAACTTGGAATGAAGCCCTCAAACAAGCTGGAGTGGAGGCCTCTTCTGACTTGTGGAAGGAGGAGAGCGTGTACTACCCCCTTGTCATCCGCGAGGCTGCCCCAGATGGCTCTGAAGCCGAGGAGGCTGCTGTGGAGACTGCTGCTACTCTGGGCGAGGGGGCCTCGGATGCTGGGGTCACTGATGAGCCAGTCCAAGGGAGTAATCCTCCCGTGGTGGTTGAATTGAGTGATGGCTCTAACGAGGATGCGCCTCAGCAGGCTGCAAAGCCTTCTCTCGATGCCCAGGTTTCTTCTGCCGAGGGGGCAGCTATTCCTGCCGTGCCTCTGCAGGCTGTCCCACCCAGTCAGGGCTCAGAGGACCCTGAGGCAGCTATGGGCTAGCCACCCACCGAGGCGGGCAACTAAATAAAAGAGCTAGGCTCCTTGGCGCCTCTGCCTGCCTCACCTTACTTTTTGCGTCTTTCTTCATCCCTTTTTCTTTATTTGTAATGTGACTCCATTGGTGTAATTCTTTTGGACTTAATGAAATGAGAGCTTTGTTTCTTTTTCTGTTTGTTGTGGCTGTTTGCTTACTTGCACATTATCCGCTTTTTCTTTACTTGCATGATTTTAGCTTCAATTGCATCTCGGCCAATCGTGGCATCAACTATTATAATGAGAGGGCATGTATGCTCTGATGCACCTTTCGTTTCTTAAGGACCAGATAGAATTTCGTCGACTAGACCCTTAGGATTTCTTCAATGTAGTTAACTTCCCCATTGGCCTGAGTCCGAGGACCATGCAGAGCCCTGGTCCTGTCTAACACTTGAGTTTGGCTGTAAGTAACTAGTTTCCCCATAGGTTTGAGTCCTTGGACCATGCAAGACCTAGGTTCTGTCTAGCACCCAGATATAAGTGGTTAGCTCCCCATAGGCTTGAGTCCGAGGACCATGCAAGACCTAGGTACAATGCTACCTTCAATTGGCTGTAAGTAACTAGTTTCCCCATAGGCTTGAGTCCTTGGACCATGCAAGACCTAGGTTCTGTCTAGCACCCAGATATAAGTGGTTAGCTCCCCATAGGCTTGAGTCCTTGGACCATGCAAGACCTTGGTACAATGCTACCTTCAATATAAGTGGTTAGCTCCCCATAGGCTTGAGTCCGAGGACCATGCAAGACCTAGGTACAATTGCTACCTTCAATATAAGTGGTTAGCTCCCCATAGGCTTGAGTCCGAGGACCATGCAAGACCTAGGTACAATTGCTACCTTCAATATAAGTGGTTAGCTCCCCGTAGGCTTGAGTCCTTGGACCATGCAAGACCTAGGTACAATTGCTACCTTCAATATAAGTGGTTAGCTCCCCATAGGCTTGAGTCCGAGGACCATGCAAGACCTAGGTACAATTGCTACCTTCAATATAAGTGGTTAGCTCCCCATAGGCTTGAGTCCGAGGACCATGCAAGACCTAGGTACAATTGCTACCTTCAATATAAGTGGTTAGCTCCCCATAGGCTTGAGTCCGAGGACCATGCAAGACCTAGGTACAATTGCTACCTTCAATTTGGCTGTAAGTAACTAGTTTCCCCATAGGCTTGAGTCCTTGGACCATGCAAGACCTAGGTTCAGTCTAGTACCTAGATATGAGTGGCGTTGGGACGCGAGACGTGTGATCATGACAGGCAGAACATCTGAATCAAAAGAGACTTCTTTATTAATAGTAATACCTTTTCAGGTTATTTACATTCCATGGACGAGGTACAGGTTTGTCATCTAAATCTTCTAAATAGTATGCTCCTATCCCTGCCACTGAGGTGATTCGGTAGGGCCCCTCCCAGTTGGGTCCGAGCTTTCCCCAAGAAGGGTTCTTGGCAGCTCCTACGACTTTTCTCAGCACCAGGTCTCCCGGTGCTAGTGGTCTGAGCTTTACATTGGTGTCATATCCTTGCTTGAGCTTTTGTTGGTAGTGGGCCAGCTGGATCATTGCTTGCTCTCTTCGTTCGTCTACCATGTCCAGGCTCCGCCCCAGCAGTTCATCATTGCTGCTTGGGGTGAATGAGCTCGTCCTTAGTGTCGGGAAGTTGGTTTCCAGGGGGATCACTGCCACTGCACCATAAGTCATGGCAAAAGGTGTTTCCCCCGTTGAGCGCTGGGGCGTAGTCCGGTACGTCCAGAGGACGTGGGGCAGCTCTTCTACCCATCTCCCCTTGGCATCATCCAGTCTCTTCTTAAGCCCGCTAACGATGACCTTGTTGACCGCCTCGGCCTGTCCGTTTCCCTGGGGGTAGGCTGGCGTTGAGTATCTGTTTGTGATCCCAAGTTCACAACAATATCTCCTGAAGGCCTTGCTATCAAACTGGAGTCCATTATCCGAGATGAGGGTATGAGGGACCCCAAATCGTGTTACTATGTTCCTCCAAAGGAATTTCTTCACGTCTACGTCCCTGATGTTGGCTAGTGGCTCGGCCTCGACCCACTTGGTGAAGTAGTCCGTGGCCACCAACAGATACTTCTTATTCCCTGGTGTTCTGGGGAAAGGTCCCACAATGTCCAAGCCCCATTGGGCGAACGGCCATGGACTGGACAAAGGGTTGAGGACCCCTCCTGGCTGATGGATGTTTGGGGCGAACCTTTGGCATTGGTCACACTTCTTGACATACTCTTGGGCCTCTTGCTGCATTCCCAGCCACCAGTATCCTTGTGTGACGGCTCGGTGAGCCAGGGATCTCCCCCCTGTATGGCTCCCACAGATTCCTTCGTGCAGTTCTTCGAACAAGAATTCTGCCGCTTCGGGGTGGACACATAGAAGGTATGGCCCAGAGTAGGACCACCTGTATAGCTTGTGATCCTCGGACAACCAGAACCGAGGAGCTTTCCTTCGTGTCTTTTCTACCTCTAACCTCTCCTCAGGCAGGATATCGTCTTTGAGGAATCTCACTATGGGGTCCATCCAGCTGGGACCCATCACAACTTGATGGACGGGGATCACTCCCTTTGGCACTTCACTTGCCCTCTCCAGGTGTTCCACAAGTATGATCCTCGGCAGAGCCCCTGCCGAGGAGGTTGCGAGTGTGGCAAGTGAATCGGCATGACTGTTCCCACTCCGAGGAATATGGGACAAGCTGAAGGGGCCAAACTCCAACTGCAAGCGCTTGACTTGGCTCAGGTATTCTTGCATTCTCGAATCTCTGGCCTCCATCTCCCCCTTTACCTGTCCTACCACCAATCTGGAGTCTGAGAACATCTCTATCGACTTTCCTCCCATCTTTTGTACCATGATCATCCCTTGCAGTAAGGCCTCATACTCGGCCTCGTTGTTTGTGGCCGTGAATCCGAGCTTCAGGGATTTTTCAATGACATGATCTTCAGGGGATATTAGGACCAGCCCCACTCCGGACCCCCTTTGGTTTGCCACGCCATCCACATATACTTTCCAACATGGTGACTCCGGGATGGAGATTGCCCCAACCGATTTCTCATCACAGCTCTTGTCCTCGGCTGTCACTTCTTCGACTAGTTCAGCGAACTCGGCCGTTAAATCCGCTAGAACCTGGCCTTTTATGGAGGTCCGGGGCATGTACTTGACGTCAAAAACCCCCAGAATTGTGTTCCACTTCGCGATTCTACCTGTGTAATCAGCGGCCCGGAGTACAGACTTCAAGGGCAATTGGGTTAGGACAACCACCGTGTGAGCTTGGAAGTAATGGGGGAGCTTTCTCGTGGCGTGGACCACCGCCAGTATGGCTTTCTCCAGGGGTAGGTATCTGACCTCTGCTTCGTGCAGCGACTTGCTGACGTAGTAAACTGGCTTTTGAACGCCATTGTCTTCCCGTATCAGCACTAAGCTCACTGCGTGAGGCGCCACCGCCAGGTAGGCGTATTGGACCTCGTCGGGCTCAGGATTGGACATGATAGGCGGCCGGGATAGATACTCCTTGAGTTGCTGGAAAGCTATGGCACAATCCTCGGACCACTCAAATCCTGTCCATTTGTTGATCAGGAGATAAAAGGGCCTGCACCTGTCGGTCGACCTGGAAATGAATCAGTTCAGCGCCGCGATCATCCCAGTATGCTTTTGGATCTCCTTGGGGTTCTGCGAAGGCTTCAAATTGTGAATGGCCTTGATCTGGTCGGGGTTGACTTCGATCCCACGGTGGGTGATCATGTACCCCAAAAACTTGCCAGAGCCTACGCCAAACGAGCATTTTGAGGAATTAAGGCGGAGCTTGTGCTCTCTCAGGACGTCAAAAGTGCGGCCGAGGTCCTTCAAATGCTCGGACACCAGCTTGCTCTTTACCACCATATCGTCAACATAGACCTCGATGCTCTTGCCCAACATCGGCTCAAACATTCTCGTCATCATCCTCTGGTAGGTGGATCCGGCGTTTTTCAGGCCAAACGGCATAACCTTGTAGTGGTAGTTCCCAATGGGCGTCACAAAGGCTGTCTTCTCTTGGTCCTCCAAGGCTAGTGGGATTTGGTGATAGCCCTGGAAGGCATCTAGGAAGCTCATCCGAGGGTGGCCTGCCGTCGCATCTACTAGCTGGTCTATTCGTGGCATTGGGAAAGGGTCTTTTGGGCATGCTTTGTTCAGGTCTGTGAAGTCTACACAAACCCTCCACTTCCCACTTTTCTTCTTGGCCACCACAGTGTTGGCCAACCATTTGGGGTAAAAGACCTCTTTGATAGCCCCCGCGCGCTTAAGCTTATCGACCTCTTCCCTGATCGCATCAGCGTGCTCCTTCGACGGGCGCTGGGGTGGCTGCTGCTTGGGGATCGCAGATGGGTTGACGTTAAGGTGGTGACAGATAAAGGATGGATCAATCCCAGGGGCATCGCAGGGATCCCATGCGAACACGTCAAGGTTCCTCTTGAGGAACTCAAGCTACTCCTCCTTCTCCTGTGGAGGCAGCTGGGTTCCGACCTGGAAGAACTTCTCTGGATCATCGCCAATTACCACCTTCTCCAGGCTCTCACATTTAGCATCCTCGGCAGGTGCATCCGGAGGCGCCACCTGGGTCTTTGATTGCTATGAATCTTCCTCGGCTGGGGCCAAGGACTGTGCATCAAGTCGATAGGATATGGCAGCCACCGTGCACTACCTAGCCGTGGGTTGGCAACCTCGGATCTCCAGAACCTAGTCCCCTGATGGGAACTTCACCTTCTGGTGCAAGGTGGAGGCTACGCCGTCCAAGGCGTGTAGCCAGGGCCTTCCTACGATGGCCGTGTAGAGGGAGTATGTGTCCACTACTACAAAGTTCGCCTCCACCACCACTGGGCCTGTCTGTACGGGCAGTCTGATCATGCCCTTTGGGATGACGAGCTTTCCGTCAAAGCTCATTAGGGGGGAGCTATAAGGTGTGAGGTCTTTCGGTTTTAGCCCCAGCCCCTTGTGGAGGTCTGGACACATGACCTTGGCGGCGCTGCCACCGTCCACCATCACTCTTTTCACGTCATAGCCCCCGATTCTGAGGGTGACGATTAGGGCCTGCTCGTGTGGTTGGATGGTCCCAACCTTGTCCTCCTCCGAGAAACTCAGTGCTGGGGGAGGATTCCTCCTGGACCTCTTCGGCCCCGTCTGATGGTCCTCGGCAGGCAGTTGGGCTACAGACAACACTCGCAATGGGGGTGTGCCTGTTCTTCCTGGCGCGGCCAAGATTATGTTGATCGTCCCAGCGGGCTGCCCCATGGCGGCGTCCCTTCGAGGCTCTTGGTAGGTTTGGCCCTGCTGGCCGCTGGAATGGTGCAGAAGGTGCTTCAGTCTTCCATCCTGGACAAGCTGGTCCAGGTGGTTCCAGAGGTTCCTGCAATCCTCTGTGGCATGTCCGTGGTCCTGGTGGTACTGGCAATAACGGCTCTGGTTGCGCCTATCAGGCTCCCCCATCATCTTAGCCGGCCATCTGAAGTATGACTCGTTCTTTATCTTTTCCAGAACCTTGTGCACGGGTTCTCGGAATACTGCGCCGACAGTCTAGGCATTGGCCGCCCCAGATTGCCCACCGAAATCCCTCATCGGGCGGGCGTTGTTGTACCTGTCCGACCTGAAATCCCTCATCTCCTGAGGGATAACCTTCTCCTTGCCTTTGCCCTGCAACATATCTTCCTCCACCCGCTTGTACTTGTCGATTCGATCCATCAGTTGCCGCACGCTGGTGGCGGGCTTTCCGGTCAAGGACTTCCTCAGGCCGTGCCCCATTGGTAGCCCATTCTGGAATGTACTGATGGCGACGACGTCATATTTGCCATCCAGCTCGTTGTAAATCTCCCAGTACTTGTCCGAATAAGCCTTGAGGGTCTCCCCGTCACGCATGGATAGGGACAGCAATGCGCTCATGGGCCGAGGAGGCCTGCTGTTCGTGACAAAGTGGGAACCAAAGGCCTGAGTCAGCTATCTGTACGAGTCTATGAAATTCGTCCTTAGATCGTTGAACCACCTCATCGCCACAGGTCCCAAGCTGGATGGGAAGACCTTGCACATCAGTGCCTCGTTCTTGGAGTGGACAGCCATCCTCTGGTTGAACTGGCTCACATGCTCCACGGGATCTGTTTTGCCGTTGTAAGCAACGAAGGTTGGCTGCTGGAACCGCCGAGGAAGCTCTGCCTCCTCTATACGACGCGTGAAGGGCGACCTGGAGAGCTGATCCAGCGCCTTGCTCATAGCGTCACCTCCTAAGCCCCTAGGGGTTGGGTTGGCACACCTACGCCTCTGGTAGCGTTCCTCCTCGTGGGAGAAAGTCTCACTGGGGGGCGTTCTTGACCTCTGCCTGTTTTCATCATCACTCTTGTCGTCAGAGGGCAGGTCAGGGCTAAATTCGGACTGTCTTCGCTGCGCACGGCGCAGCTTCCTCTTCAGATCGTCTATCTCGCGCTGCATGGCCACCTTATCATCCTTCCTCTGGGAAGCGTGGCTATGGGCCTCTTCCGATCGCGTGGCCTGGCCATTGTCGCGCTTCTGGGGAACGTGCCCGTCCCCCTGGCTTTCGCTCGCCGTTGAAGTATGCACGCTTCCTTCTCGAAATCGTCTGTTGTCATTCTGACCGCCCCCGGGGTCGCCATAGTTACCCTGATGCCGTGACTTCGCCGGTTCAGGTCGATTGGGAGTTCTTTGGTGAGGGCCTGATCCTACCATGTTTGACTGTTGTCCTTACTAACGCACAAGCTCTTCCCACAGACGGCGCCAATTGTAGGGACCGGTTTCGAGCGCTCTCCGCAGATTGAGAGAGTGGACCCAAGCCCAGCTAACCCTCCAATGAATTTATAGAGTATGGGTTCAAGAGCTAGGCCCTAGTAAAGAATGCAACGGCCATGCATGGTTGTTCGTGGATTGTGATAAGTTAAACGTGGGTTGGAATGCACAATAAGGCTCCTCGGACGGGTTTATAGAGGTTGAAGTTGTTCTTATTTCTCTCAAGAAAGGTTACAATGGTTGAGAGAAAATACACTGCTACAGTATTTCCTTTCTCTGGTTTTTCGTCCGTCCCCCTCTCAAGAGGGACTTCTTACATTATATACTTCTCTCTCAGTTGATCCTAGCCCTACATTTGTTGATCAACCCGGCTTCCACTTGAGAGCCTGTCCCATCAGCCGCATTCCCATCCCTCCTGTGGGTTGCAGCGCCCAAGACGGCACTGTTCAGAGGTCCTATCCTCATTAATGCGGCCAGGGCGTTAGTTGAGGGCATTTAATGTGGAGATGACAGTTCACCTGGGACTTGCTCCTCCACCATGCTTCCATGTTCGGTGCTTGGTACTTGCTATTTGCTTCTTGGGTGCTCAGGGAGATTCCCCTTAAGGGTATGCTGTTTGCCCACTTTCTGACCTCGGTCGCCCGAGGATGTAACCATCCTCGGCAATGCTCCTTGGGCCCTGGGCTCTACACTTTCGTCCTCGGACCTTGGACGCGTCCTCGGCGTGGGCCTCTAGGCCTAGTCTGAAGTGGGCCGGGGTTGCTTGACTTATTCTGGCCCCACAAAGTCTAATCCCACGTTTAATGAGGATAGTATTATTTTAATGTGTTTTATATTAAAAAAAGTTAGGATGTTGGGTGAGATGTAAAATAGTACTTTAAAATGGATAATGTTTTTAGAATGTAAAATGAGAAATTTTTTAGAATGTCTTATTAATAGAATTACAGACTCCAATCTGCACTTTACTTCTCATTTGATCATCTTCAGAATGGCTTTGTTGAAAACAACCATTGCAATTTGCAGATTATCTTTAGGCTATAGACTTAAATTATTTTAAGATGGAAATTTTATTTTGTTAAAAGAGATGACACCTATTCGGATACTTATAGTCTTCAACTATTCACTGAATTTTGTATTCAATATTTACATACATTTATCTTACATGAGTCCTCTTTCATCCAATCAATCACCTCTTTCATCTCACAAATCTGACCAGCATTTCCAAGGATGCCAATGATGGCGGCATAGACTGGACCATTATGACAGTAACTGGGGTACTTGTATTTGGCTTCCTTAAAGATTTGAAGTGCCGTTAATGGGTTTTTCTGGTTCCGAATAATTTGAGAAAGGTGTGTCGGTGTCAAAAGCCTTGGCCATCTCACAGTCATAGTGTGTTAACTTTTAACATCTGCTACATCTACTCAATCATACCTCCAACATCTGCTACATCATTGAAACAATTAATCCTCAAATATAAGCAAATAAGTTAGCAATGAACATCAAATTTATTAATTTGAATGAACACATGATACATAAAAAAGCCAAAACTCAAAAGTGAATCCCAGGCCTGTATTGTGCGTAGGCTTGTGATTGCATTCTTTGTGTAAATAAATAATAAGAATTCCTTGTATGAGTTCACTTATATTGAAATGCTATGTTAGGCCAACTCTTGCTTTGGCAAAAATTGAACCATTAACACGCAGAGTCTTTAAATCTTTACATATCGACTGTGTTGGAGCGCACTTAAGCACATAAGCCTCTTGGAGCCTAAGCGCACCTGACTCTGACATAATTGCAGGCATTCAAGCAACCTTAGTAGAGTTACCATGTTGTTTTATTCTGTTATATGTTATAGAAACTCACATGCCACTTCTTTTGCTTCCTTTGGATCAGGTGCCAATGTTTTAAAACCAGAACAAACAACCAGTCTCAAAAGGTTATTTAAACTGGGATGACATCATAACTAAGTTAATGATTAATTAAATTAATAATAATAAAATAAATTTGTATTACTAGCAATGATAACTAAAAATATTTTTAGAAATTTAAATCATTTTTAAACTAACTTTCACAACTTTTATAAGAAACATAGTCAACAATAAATCTTAAACAAGCAAAATAATATTAGACAGGTGTAATTAATCCTTCAAGTACAAAGCATAATTGCATAAACAGAAGGAAGTGATAGCTTCTGTTAGCTTTTTGTGCAGCTGAAATGGTTAAGGCTGAGAAGGCTTTATGTATTAAAGATTGCATTGTTCCTAATTGGGGATTCATTAACAATTATGATTTCCATGAGCTTGGCAGATCTGGTTTTGTTGGAATTGTGATGCTATTGAGGTAAAATTTGTCCATAGCTCTCATCAAGTATTTCATTGTGAAATCACTATGGTTAAAGGGCAGTCTTTTTCTGCTTCTTTCATTTATGGTTCCAATAATGGAGATACTAGAAGCCTACTATGGTCTGATCTATGTAACCTGAAATGTCTTGTGTGTAAGAAGGGCTGGGTGCTTGGTGGTGATTTTAAACTATGTAAGGGGTGCGGGGAAGAGATTTAGGGTTAGAAATCTTCTTTGTTTGAGGATGAGTTTACTCAAGGATTTCAGGAGCTAGAAGTGTTAGATATCATCCTTACATTGATGCACTATACACTAGGTCCAAAAAGGAAGGATGATCAATTTCTAGACAAGATGTTAAACAGAGTGTTTTATAATTGTTATTGGTTTGACTGTCTTCCCATACTGGGGTTGGATTCATTCTGCCAGTTGTTTTAGACTATGCTTCTGCTTATAATGTCATCAGTTATGGCACCAAGCCATTCAAGTTCTTTGATTTCTGGAAAGATCATCCTAAGTTTCTTGCACCAGAAAGCAAGCAGCAACTAAGGGAGTAGGGAATAGGGAGCATAAGCAAATAACTAGAGCTGTTTGGAGAAAAGAAATTAATGGTGTTCCCATGTTTAGATTGTGCAGGAAGATGAAGTTGCTTAATGTTGAGCTGAAGAAATTGAACCAGAAATGTTTTGGTGGTCTTCCATTAAAAGTCCAAAAAGCTAGAGAGGACCTAGAGGATGTACAAAGAAGACTTCTCCTCCCAGGTCAGCAGGCACTATTACAAAAAGATAAGGAGAAGCTTCATTGTTTCATAGGTTTAAGTACTGCTGGGCCCAAAACAGCATACTTCCCACGGAAATCTGAAAGTTAGGAATGCAAAAAATCAAATTAGGTGCTTATAGGACTAAAAAAGAATGAGAGTGGAGGATCCTCATAGTTCAAAAGTTGGCTATTAGTTTCTACCACAAATTGCTTGGGTATCCTGCAAGGACAGATGAAAGAAAATTGGAGAGCCTTTCATAGCTCATACTAGATGGTATTCCTGAGCATAAAAGGCAAGTGCTTCAAAGGGATGTTACTGTGGATGAAATCAAGTGGTCTATATTTTCAATGAAACAGGACAAAGCTCTCAGTCCAGATGGCTATTCTGCTCATTTTTTGAAGCATGCGTGGAAAACAATAGAGAGGATATGCTTGCTGCTGTCAACTCCTTTTCCTCAGGTAAATTATTCTGTGAGGTTAATTCCACACTATATCCATGGTCCCTAAGGTCCCAAATCCTTCTAGAATGGGGAAGTTTACACACATCTCTTGCTGCAACATCATCTACAAGTGTACAAAAATATTATTTAACACATTAAAATTGGCTCATTAGATGTCGTTACTCCTGTTCAGACAGCCTTTATTCCAGGTCATAGCATGGCAGAGACATTCTCTTGCAGGCTTAGGAATTGGTGAACTATTATCATAATGAAGGCTGATGACTGGGTGGACTGGAACCTTTTTCTGAGGTGCTTGTCTGCCTGCATTATTCCTGAAAATTTTGTGCATTGAGTTGAGGTTTGCATCACTTCACCTAAGTTCTCTAATGTCTTTAATGATAGTCTTGTGGGGTATTTCAAGGGTGGCAAAGGATTGAGACGACCTGATCCTTTGTCCCCCTATTTGTTTGTTATTGCTATGGAGGCTTTAGGAAGCTCATGATGTCTCGAGCTATAAAAGCAGTAGTCTTCAAGTTTCATCCTAGATGTGAAAAGCTCCAATTAACCATTTTATGTTTTGGCGATAATAAGATCGTCTTTACTAGTGCTGACCTAGGCTCTGTTAGCATCATTAAAAATGTGTTTGACAAATTCAAAATTATTTCATGTCTTCAAGCCAATACTGGCAAGAGTGAAGTCTTCTTTAGTGGGGAATTTGAAGGTACAAAGTTTGCTTGCAGTTTGTTGAAGCCCAACTGCATCTTAGATATTTAGTCTAGCATTTGATATCTGGAAAACTGTCTTGTAGTGACTGCAAGCCTATAATTGCAAAGATTTCAGCTAGAATAAATTCCTAGTGTGCCAGAAAACTTTCTTTTGCAGGGAGGTATACAAGTTTAATGGACTAATATCTTCATTCTTCCAGTTGAAGTGTTCAAAGAGATCAAACAGTGCTTCAACAGAGTTTTGTGGACAGGTGCTGATTCTATGGTCCCTAGAGTCAGAGTAACATGAGATGTGGATTTCTCTCCTAGATCAGGAGGATTGGGGCTTAAAAAGATCCAGGACTGGAATAGGGTTGATGTTACTAAGCATATATGGGATCCCTTTATAGATGCAGGTTCCTTGTGGGTCGCATGGGTGCACACCTACCTCTTACAAGGCAAAAGCTTTTGGTATGTCCACATACCCAATAATTGCTCTACGGGTTGGAGGAAGATACTAAGCTTAGAGACATGGTTAAACCTTCATTTAGCCATTCTATTGGTAATGGAGTAAGAACTGTACTTTGTCATGGTAATTGGAATTCTAAAGGTGCTTCATTTCCAAAGTTTGTATTCATATTGGTATTTGAAGCAGTGTTTATTTTTGATGCTAACGTCGCAAGTACTCTTCAAGAAGATAACTTGATCTATCCCCGAGCTAGAATAGCATGTGTTGATTATGTTCACTGGATCCCCTCTAACTCAAGTACGTTCTCATGTTCTTATGCTCAAAATAAGATTCAAGCTAAACATGAGATAGTAAATGGGGATAAATTTTTTTGGCACCCTCTTTGTACTCCTAAACACTCTTAAACAGGGATATGAGGGTGATATCATATTCTTTTTCTATAGAAACTTTATAAGAGTCATGATCATTTGTTCTTCGAGTGTTCTTTTCACTCGTAAAATTCGGAGCAACCTTATGCATTTGTGTCAGTTTCACCAATTAGCATGTTCTTGGGATTAAGTTCTCAAGTGGGTATTGATAAGTTGAAGTGTGGGCTGCTGCTATCTACCATAAACGTATTCAGAGAATTGCAAGGACATTCAATGGGAAGATTTTTTTTTTTGTCAAAGAGCATTGCTACTGTGTATTTTTCTGTATAGAGCTTATATCATGATATAATATCTCACTTGATTCATTAAATACAAACAAACAAATGTTTTCTAACTTAATCTAAAGCAAAATAGAAAGATGAAATCATAATCTAAAACACACAAACAAAAGCACTGCCCAATTCATAAAGCAGAACATTCCTAGATCACAAATAAATTCAGCAAAGAAAGAACAAAATGAATGAATCATAGTTTTCAAAATCCAAGTTCCCAAAAATCAAAGCCACCATATTCAAATAAATAAATAAAAAGTGAGCATAACAACTTACTGAAACTGTGAAGGAGTGAAGTGAGGTAGAGAGAGAAATGTGAAGGATGGGTCACGCCACAAAACGGTGACGTATTCCCTGCAAACAACTGCAGTGACACGGACACCAGACAGTCCAGGCTCAGATTACAAGACTCATCAGCCGGTGTATTCTTTTACTAAATATTCGAAAAATAATAATGATCCGACCCGGAAAATTTCCGGGTCCTCTACAAATTTGCTAGAGATTTATTGAAGAACCTGGTTTAGGAGAACGGTCTGGTCCGGTTTTCCAATTCTCTTTTTTTTTTTTTTGGCTGAATAATTGTATGTGAAAACAAAAAGATGTATTGATCTTCCTAAAATTTATTAAATATATTTATGTAAAGCAAGAGTGGCATTATCTGTTCTAATCGAAACTCACTAAGTAATTGAATATTAACAGGGCCAGCCCAACCTAATTTGGAGCTTAAGGCGAAAGATTTATGTGGGGGTGTTTTATATGTATATATTAATTAAATAAAATTATTTAATGTTAATCAAATTGAGGTTAATTTGATGTATTAAATACATAATTTAATGAATAATACTAACTAAAACTAAGGTTAATTTCATATAGAGAATTGAATAATATAGTTGAAACATGAATTTAACAAAAAAAAAACATTATTTTTAAAAAAGAAAATTAATTTATCTTAGATATATGACAATACATAGTTAATTACATTTATAATCTAATGTATAACCTATGATATTAATTGTTGTGTGGCTTTGTGGTAAATTAGTTTACAAATATGAAAGTTTCAAACTATTAAGGGAGATTAATCATCATTGATGATCTATTTGTAAATTATTTTTAAAGCCTTGTTAGAAATAAAAAAGGAAAATGCTACAAATGTTCATAATATAATATGACAATAACAGTAATTGATGAGCTTCAATAATGTAATTGATGAATATTTAAAATGCTTTTTTGTGATTGGTAGCATGTCAATTTACAAATCTATAATAAAATTTGTAATATCCTTAACATCACTAATAATTAAAAGTGCACAATCATTTGAAAAAAATTCGTAATTTTTATAAAATTTTGAGCATTTTACAATGGGATGAGGGCTTTTTTGTAAAGGGCAAATATTTTTTATGGTGGGGCCTTAGGCCTAGGCTAAGTTGCCTAGGACTTGGGCTGGCCCTGCATATGAAAACATGAGGGAGATTAGCCCTTATTGGCTCAGAGAAAGAGAAAAATTAAGAAGAGTAAAAAATAAAAATAAAATAAAATAACTGAGAATGTAAGAATCAAAGAGAAAATTTTGAGAGTATGAACGAAAATAATTGAAAATGGTGAGAATCAATCTAACCTGTTAAATTAGTAAGTCAGGTTTGGATTGACCTATTTTTCACTCATACTTATTTTCATTTTCTAGGTTTGGATTTGAATCTAATTTTGTCCTCTTTATTTAAACCTCCACTATTCATCCCACTCTTCCCATTTCAACTTCTTCTTTTATTTATATATATATATATATTCTAAGTAAAAGAAATTATTACAGAAAAATAAATAATAATAATAAAGAAAAGAAAGAGGGAGGATCCTTCCCCATCTACCACAATAATATAAGCGATATTGAACATGGTGCTAGATCCCACAAAGCTATATACAGAAGAGCGAAAAGCTTTTATGTGTGTGTGTATATATATATATATATATATATATATATATGAATTTTTTTTTTTTGGAGAAACTATATAATGGATTTTTAATTTACTGTACTTGTCACCAATCAATAAAAAGCATCATCCTATCATTTTTTTCCTAGGTGATTTAACATACTAAACTAGAGTAGAACATTTGGTTGTTAACTTTATTGAGTCATTGCATTATTGTTATGATCCTAGTTTTTCACATGGATTAAATATAAATTTAACCATGTGTTTATAAGCTCTTGAATACCCTACCCTTGTCAGCCAATTTTCAAAGATGAGTTTTACCCATAAATTTGAAATAATTATCTACTACCATTATAGGGTAAATTATTGCCTCCAATATATATAGTCAAGGGCAAATTAATGCCTCCAATATATATAGTCAATCATACATCCTTCAGCATTACTCTAATCACAAACAAGGAAAAAATGTAGAAAAATTTCTTAATTTCCTGCTATCAATCTGCTCCAACGTCCTTCAAAAACTTCAATTTGATATTTTTGAGTGTTGTTACAACAACTCTCATGTTTAACCTTTCTTCTGGTGCCACTATTGAGCAATCCATAGCCAATTTCATAATGGACAACATACAATCCAATTTAGCATTAAAATTCTTTTCGCCTCTCTTTAGCAAATTAGCATCTATAACTTCAATTACTGAATCAGGTAGTGCTTGTTTTACCCAACCTTTTAGGCTCATTTCTCCAATGAACATTTCATCTGTGGGATTCCTTCTTGTGAATGTTTCCATCAACAAAATGCCATAACTATACACGTCGCTGCGTGTAGAAATTATCCCTTGTGATCCATACTCTACAAGTTTGATTGACATTTATTGTTAGAAAGTATTCAATATCGTTACTTGATAGTAAAAAGAAAAATGCTCTATACTTTTTTGAGACAAATTTGAGTTTGTGTGTGTGTACGTAAACATAAAATTGATTTGTAAACTAGAAACATTACCTGGTGCCATGTAACCAATAGTGGCCAATGTCATAGTTTGCGTCATACAGTCTTCATTGCCTAAGAATTTTGAAATGCCAAAGTCACTCACATGTGCAACCATATCTTTGTTTAGGAGAATATTGTTGGGCTTCAAATCACAATGAACAACAGGTACAGGACAACCATAATGGAGATACTCCAATGATGATGCAACATCTATCATCATGTTCAATCTTTGTAGCATATCCAAGAAGTGGTTATGAGAATACAACCACTTCTTAAGGCTCCTCTTGGGCATGTACTCCAGTACCAAGGCTTTAAAATCAATGCTACTACAGCTACTAATGATTTTCACAAGATTCCGGTGGCGAATACTGCACAATACATCACATTCAACTTCGAAACTCTTAAACCCTCCTTCAATATTCAAATTAAAAACCTTTACGGCAATACTAGTTCCATCTAAAAGTGTCCCTCTGTACACCGAGCCAAAACTCCCTTTCCCAACTAAGTTACTTTCACTGAATCCATTTGTTGCTTGTTCAAGTTCTAGATATGTTATTCTTCTCCATGTTGCTAAGGGTAACAAATCTCCTTGACCTTTTTGTTTTGCATCTCTCTTTCGGTTTCTCATTAGAGCAAATATGAGGAATAATGCAAGTATTGTTGCTATCATTGCCGGTAGTAAATACCTTACTATAACTATAATGGTTGATTGTCCAACATTACTTGTTTCACAGGGCGGAACTTTCAGTTGTGGTGGACCACATAATGCTTGATTTCCCATGAATGATTGAGCTGAGAATTGAGCAATAACACCCCCAGATGGAATTTTACCTTGCAATCTATTGAAAGACACATTGAAATATTTGAGGTATGTGAGTTCTATTAGAGACTTGGGAATTTCTCCTGATAAGTTGTTATCAGATAAATCTAAGCATACCATGCTTATCAACTTACCAAATGACGAAGGAATAGGACCCTGGAATTTGTTATGTGCTAAGGAGAGGTTTGCCAAATAGTCCAGGCCTGTAATAGCTTGGATGTCACCCGACAGTTGATTCCATGACAGGTCTATATGCGTTACATGCTCCAAATTCCCAACATCTAATGGTAGATGGCCACTTAAAGAATTGGAGGACATGCTTATTTGTAGTATGTCTTTAAGATTCCAAAAAGATGAGGGTATGGAAGTCAACTTGTTGGAATCCAAGTACAACTTTTGAAGTTTAGAAAGATTTCCCCAACATGCTGGTATTGGTCCAAAGAGCTTATTATGATTTAAAAATAATACAACCAAGTTCCTCAGTTGACAAATACCATCTGGGATGGATCCTTGGAGTTTATTGTGTTGAAGAAACAAACCTTGGAGGTCATTCATTCCTCTAATCGTAGTTGGAATAGGTCCAACCAATTCATTGTTTTCTAGGCGTAGGATATTCAAGTTGCTTAAATTACCAATCCCCATAGGAATAGTGCCCTTTATGTTGCAATTAAATGCTACAAATTCTTCAAGAGAAGTTGAGAAATTTCCTATGGAAGTGGGAAGGGTACCATTAAGTGGATTTTTTGCTAGCACTATACTTATCAAACTGCAATTTGTCAAAGATGAAAGAAAACTCAATTCTAGACTTGAGGACTCTCCAGTCAAAAAATTGTTGGCTAAATTGAGTGTCTCAAGATACTGTAAATTTCCCAAGGTATTAGGAATAGTGCCAAAGAAATAGTTTGCACCCAACTCTAGTTCGGTGAGCTTAGAAGCATTTGAGATAGAGCTGGGAATTATTCCCTCTAGTCTATTACCCCATAGGTAAAGTTTCTTAAGATTTGGAAGCCAATGACCTATGCTTGATGGAAGATGGCCTGAGAAGTTGTTCATATATAGATCAATGACTTCAATCTTCGAGCTATTGAAAATTGCACTTGGGATGAGACCAGTTAAGCTATTATTGGCTAGATTTACTTTCGTTAGATTTCGAAGTGTCACAATCTCTGGTGGTACTTCACCTGCCACAATAACTCAAAAAAAAAACAAAAAAAATTCAAACCTCATTATCCACAACACACATCCATATATAGATATATATAGTTTATCCAAATGCATTCTATTTAGATAATGAAAGAAGGTTCATCTTTTCTAGTGAAGGTGGAGGCCTGTTAAGCCTTTATTCCATTCGTGTGAAAGCTTATTCTCCAGCAAAATGCTTGTTTACAGGAATCACTATAAACAAACATATCAGGTTGTAACAAATTTGTAGTAAGACTGTAAAGTCTTGTAATACTTATAGAATTTGCTCAACATAAATAAAGGTGATGAAAATGGAAATTGTTACTTTTCTATATACTGTGGTCTTTATAAACCCACCATGTGTACATGAAATTCATCATCCTCTTTGCCTGAGAAATTATTCCATATATTTGGTGTATTACAAATTTTTCTCATATAAAAGTGAACCTCATGTACAGACCTATGTATAAAACTAACTTTTATATGAGAGAATAACATATAGTATACTAGATTAACTAAATAATTTCACTTAATGGATTTAAGTTTTTAAAATTTCTAACATTCAATTGAAGTGGTTATTGCCGTACCTGTAAAGTAATTATCACGCAACTGAATTATCTTGAGGGAAGTACAATTTCCCAGACTTTTTGGTATCTCTCCTGAAAATTTTCAAAACGTATACAAGTGATTAAGAGCTAGCAAACTTAGCTTAACTAGTGTTAGATTACTAACTTTCATTTGAAAACTAAAATGATTGCTTTTTAAGGAGTAGTAAAATGATTTATTCTAAAATGCTACATTTTTAGTTTCTACGAATTATTTCAATAGTAAATTTTCTAAAAACCCCTATAGATAGCTCAATTAATTAGGAAGCAGGCCTTATAAAATGAAGTTTCTAGTTAGTATCTCCCTTATTCTCCCCTCCCCCCTCTCAAGAGCCAAAAGCTCATTACTCATTAGAAGGAAAAAAATCAAAATCAAAATCCTAAAGTCTTATAAATATTAATAGGAAACGAAAAAGATTTTTTTTTTCTGGTTTTATATCAGGAAAACAATTCTCTTCAAGTACTTAGCTAATGAATACTTTTTTCCCTCTTACTTTTATACTATAACAATCAAGAAAAAACGCACATTGAAAGCACACAGATAGCATACACAAAGAAGAAAAGAAAAGAGAAAGCAAACAACTAGTGGTTGCTCATGTTTATGTGACGTCAATGCAGCTTTTTATCTATATATAGATTATACTATTGTGTGCCTATGTTGGAGGCTAATTTTATCATAAAATAAGCCTACACATCATAATTCTCACACCTGTATTACTATTATTATTATTTTTTGCTAAAACCAAATTCTATTAAATTGAAGAAATAAACATAGTCTTCTGGGAGTCTATTATGTGAGAAGAAATTATACATCATTATATTACTCTTAAAATATTGTATAATTATTTGAAAAAAAAATTTGAAAACATTATTTGCTCTTTATTTTATGAGGCAAAGGCCAGCAGAAAGCGGAAGCTTATTAGAGAACTAATTAAAGAAGCATAGGGAAATTGCTGATTGTTATTTATTTGTGAGGCTAGCTAACCAAAAAAAGAAGATTTGAGCTTTTTCTGCGCTTTTCTTTTCAGTGAGAGGAGGGGTACGAAGTGCACTAGTGATTGAATTATGCAAGGTGTAGGGTAAACGAGAATGAGAACTACAATTTTTCGTATCTATTAAATATACACCTTTTTCCCCCTTTTTTGAGTTGAGAATATATAGTGTGTGAATCTCACAACCATATAATATTTACATTATCTGAAAATATATAATAATTTTTGCATGAGATTTACATTCTCAAGATAAAACAAAACAAGAAAAATGGTAGATACTAAAATAAAATAAGGACAATTATTAGTTAACACTCATCACAGACCCACGCGTTGCGTGAGAAAATTTGATATGAATACGTTTTATGAGATAATTATAGAATTAATATATTAGATTGTATATTTTTAAAAGTCAATGTGTTATTTGAAATTATGTTTTATATTATAATGTTTTATTATTTTTTTTTTTTTGGTGGTGTAACAACTAGCAAATGAAATATATTTTGTAGTTGGGTATTACATATAGTGAGAAATGTATGAAAATACAATGCAATATTTTTTTTAATAAAAAAATTTACAGTTTGAGAAATATTAGATCAAGTTCTAACCATGTATACTTTGTTTATTACTATACCTAGATGTATGCGATTTAACACTTATAGGTATATTTTTCTCTAAAACATAAATCCACATCTCTTTTTTCCATACAATTGAAACTAAGTGAAAAAGTATATAAAGATAACTATGCAATAGATCATATCTAATAAATCATATATCATTAAGTGGAACTATAAAATAAAATAAAATGCAAAGATCAAATTTTATTTCATCATATGAACATATGAACAAATCTTGCAAAATCTCTTCAAATTCATAAACCACATATTTACTTAGATTTTATAGTAAAATATGACCAATCCATCTATCATGACAATGCAGTATAGTCTAGATATAATTATATAAGAATCATGTCTTGTTGATCATGTTTCATAAACCAAAAGTGTCATTTATACATCTAATAAAAATTTTAAAGAGTAACACAAGAGAATTCTTAATTTGAATAGCCGATTATATATACCTATATATAAATATGGAGAGAGAGAAAAAGAGAGAAACATATGTAGATGGTGGTGGAGGGGGAATGGTGGGGTTTGAATCACAAATAGGAGACACCATAAAAAGTGTTGCTAGGCTATCACTTGAATCCCCAAAAATTAATCTAAGAGGCTAGACGTAAGGATAATAGGAATTCTAAGAAAGAATCAATCAAGTTCCTTAAGTATCTATACATAAAAATATTAATAGCATAATGATGCTCTAGAGTAAATTATATTTTGTCTTATTCTCTTTTTGACTTTTTTCTTAAAAATGATCAACTAAACAAAGGAAAAACTTACCAAGAAAGCTCAAATTAGCTAAAATTTTAATGGTGGAGATGCTTATCATTTGTAGTAGAATGAACAAATTAAAAATCACAAACAAATTTGAGAAAGACGCATAAGATTTCTAAAAGAAATTTTACCAAATACATGAGATGCAAAAATAACAAAATTACTATACTGAATAGTTTTTGACTTTTTGACACTCTACAAATAAGCACAAAAAATTTTCATTATCATAAAAACATTAGGAATTTTCATAACAATGATAGGCCAAATAAAACTGCATTAACAATTCTAAGTCAATTAAAAATAACAAAAGTCAGTATCATTGAAAAATTTGGAAAGGAAAACAACATAATCACTTCAGAAAATGCAAGAATACTAAAAAGAAAGGAAAACGAAAAAAAGAAAAAAAGATCATTTTTTATTGTGCATTTTGTTTACCTCAATTATTTTCTTATTGCTGCCTTAACTTTTGAATGTTTCAGACAAATATATTTGATGTTTTCTCAAAATGGTGAAAACTAAAACTTGATTGAAAAATATGAAGAACAATTAGTATTGTGCTAAATTTTTTGCTGTAGATGATGGATGATTGTATCTAAAATTTGTATTGGTATATATATAACATTATAAAACTTAAATAAATAATCAGTGTATGAGTGATAGAGAGATAAGGTTGTGAAAAACTGAAATTTTGAAAGATGAAACATTATAACAGTAGATAAATGAATTAACATTTGAAATATTAATTTTATCCACTAAAAAGATAATGAATTATTTAATTTTAAAAATTACTTGAAATTAGAAAAAAGAAAATGAAAAGTTGAAATCAATTTAGGTAACTGAACAATGAAATATTTGTATCTAATAAATAATAATGTTTGTTCATGATTTGTATTTAATTATTTTATATAAAAAATTTAAAAAAAATAAAGAGAAAAATGATTTAAAAAGAAAAAGAAAAAGAGTATGATGTGGCTGATGAGATGACTGAACATGAGCATAGCAACATTAAATACTACGTCTCAGTTTATATATATATATATATATATATATATAGATTATACTATCAACCTAAAATTTATATTGTAAACTAAACAAATGGGTATAATATATTATACATATTTGCAAAAAGTGTAAAATGTTATACATATTTGCATAAAAGTGTAAATATTGAAATTTCATATTGATAGGACAATATAAACTAATAATATTTTTTATAAATTATAATAATTTAATATAAAAAGTTGTAAATAGTGGAGGGCATAGAACCTGAAAGCCTGTTTTGGCTGAGATGAAGTATTTGCAGTGACGATCTGTTGCCTAGAGATTCTGGAATAGTGCCATCAAAACTATTCGCAGAAGCATACAACACTTGTAGTTTAGGTAAGAACCCAAGCCATGATGGTAACAATCCCGAAAAGTTGTTCATTCCAAAGTTGACAACTTCCAGCCGATGCAAAGCAGCCAACTCATTTGGAAGAGAACCATGAAAATTGTTGTTTTTGAAGGATAAACCAGAGAGGAATGTTAGGTTTCCCACATGTGGAGCAATGGTTCCCGAAAGACCCATGTGAGAAATATTCAAGGTAGTGACTCTAAAGTGTTTGGCACCACAAGTGATCCCAATCCAGTTGCAAACAGAGGTAGAGGTAGACCAATTGCTTGCCAAGATTTTGTGAGGGTCATTAATATGGTCTTTGAGAGCAAGAAGAGCTAATTGGTCTGTGGTGATGTTGTTTCTTACTGCCACAGCTGAGCTAGCCATAAAACAGTGTACCAACAACAACACAGAAAAGAGAAAAAAGGCAGAAATCTCCATGAGTTTCTATCTTTAGGTTGGGAGATGTGAGGCTATTGTACGTACCAAATAAACGTGGCTAGATGATGTTTATATAACTGGAGAAATCAACTTTTGTTGAATTACGTAGAAAAAGGAAGGTTGACTAAGTCAACCTTTAATTTTTTGTAGTCTTTATCTCCATAACAAAAAGATAGGAAAAAAAAAGGAACTTTTTAGTGCATGTGTATTTTTCGTTTAAGCAAAGTATTGGATTTTAAAATTTGGGATGCATACGTCGGTTTCTTCTATTCATTTCCCCTGCTCCTTTCTTTTCTCTTGTGGTTAAGCTAAAACTTCAACAACGATTAGGATTTTTCATAGAACACTACACAAAAAAAAAAAAAAAAAAAGACCTATAGTGACAAAATATTTCGTCACAAAAATAGTTTTCAAAATAGTTGGTGTAGGGTCAGATTCTGCTGCCCAAGCCCAATGAGGTATGGGTTTGGAGCCCACTGAACCCAAAACAATAAATTTGTAGAGAGTGGGTGAAAGAGCTAGGCTAGTAATGAAAAATAACAATATGAAGCGGCATAGAAGATGGGGAAATTTGACTAAAAGAGTGCTCGGACAGTGATTAATGTCTCGTCCGAGGAGGCGATTTTCATTGATGAACTTAAGTTACAAATGTTGGAGCTACAGTAAAATTGTGTGCTCTTTTCTCTCTCTTGATTCTCGATCCCTCCTATCAGATACCTCTCTCTCTTATATAGTGCTGCCCTTCTCCATCTCCACCGTCCACTTGTTCACCATCTGTGCGCCCACTTGAGTGCATGTCCCATCAGACTCCCCCTTTAGCCCTGTTTGAGTGGCGGTAGCTGAGGATGCACTGTTCAGGGGTCTTCTCCACATAAATGCGGCCAGGTGGGTAGGTGCAGAGCATTAAATGCGGTGGTTGAGGTCTGTCTCCTTGATATTTCTTTATTCCTGTCACCTTCTCACGTGTCCGAGGTCTCCTTTTTCCCTGACACTTGTTAGACAGACCGCTTGACACGTGCCGGTCTCCTCGGACGTATGAGCATCTCCTCGGACGGTACACGTGCTCGTTTGCGGACATTCCCCTTTCACATGGGCCATTGGCTGCGTCTTGGCCTCCTCGGGCGAACAGTGGTCCTCGGATAGGGCCTTTGGCCCAATAAGTTGGGCTGGGCTTTTCTCCCCCACAATAGCCCCTCAAAATTGTAGTTTTTCCTTCGCATCCGAGGAGAAAAAGTAGGATTTTGACTTGCCACGGAGCAACAACTTGGGAACACGCACAACCGAGCTGGCACGTGTGTGAACGTGGGAGCTGACGCCTCATTAATGCCGCTGCGGTTTCCTTATTCCCAAAGCGCTGCATTAATTGCACCGGGTGACGTTTTGTCCTTTGCATCCAACGGTGGCTGATTGATCCAAGGGCTGTGGTTTTTCTTCAAGGTTTGGGCGGGAGTGCCCCTGACCTTTCGCTTGACCCCGTATAAAGCTTCTGAGGAAGTTATTTCTTCCTCACTTTACAAATCTCCAGACGCTCCAACAAGAACAGACGCGCCCCTCCGTCCACATCTCTCCGTCCGAATCTCCCAGTCGCCGGTGCCCATCTCACTCGGAACCCTCACGAGTCCTCCTACGAGTCTGCAATCGCTTCCCCGGTCTAGCCCTTGTAAGTCATCGCTCACCGAACCCTTTAATTTTCTCTTCGGCCAGTCACTCCGTTTAACCACCATGGGAAAACTCGAGTACATGATGGATAGCCCTGAGCAAGTAGAGGCGTTTAGGACCACGTACCGCATACCCCCTAACGTGGGTGTGAGGTATTGCCCCCCAGACAGAATACTAACAGACCCGGAGACGGGAGAGGTGGTTATCCCCCTCATCGCCTTCAAAGAAGGGGGAATGACGATTCCCATGGGCCCCATCACCGCTAATTACCTTCGGAACCATAGGCTTACTCCCTGGCAGTGCGCGCCCAATATGTTTAGGATCCTAGGAGCGATTGAGGACCTTGAGCGTCGCTTGGGGCTGGGACTCACCTGGCTTGATGTGGTATATATGTACGAGTGCCATAGCCAGCAAGATGCTGGGTACTACTTAAAATCCCGGTCGGACGTTGTCAGGCTCATTTCCTGCCTTCCCAAATCCAACAAAGGGATGAAAGATGACTATGTGATCGTCTCGGGTGCCTGGCGTGACGGCCCTGGTTGCCCAACCACGCATGGGAAGCCAGGTGTGACATGTAGATCTAGGCGCACCGACTATAGGCTTAGGGCTCCCACCTTTTAACTGTTTTTGGTTTCTCTTCGACCAGTTTCTGAGCTTCTAACCATTTTGTTTTTACTTGCAACAGATAAGAGACACGTTTCTCCTCGGATCCGCCTAACGAATGTTGCTGCCCTTAATTTCCTTTTAAGGTCAGAGATCTTCGTGAGCGAGGACGGGCAACTACGATCTGCTCCTCTTATTCTCGGATATCAAGGGAAACCAAAGGGTTTTCAGCCGGTCGGCAACGCAATTGTCCAGGGAGACTACCGTCTTGCGCGCATCGACGTTGGTCGGAAGGGCTTTTTGGCGCCACACGATCTTGATCCTGTACCCCGTCCAATCCCTCGGGTTGCACCTCCCCTTATCCAACCACTTCAGCAAGTTCCTTTCGGACAGGAGATTGAAGGTGAGGGGGCTGGCTCTTCTACTTCGTCGCTAGAAGAGCAGATAGACGAATTTCAGTTTGAGGGAGAGGCTTCAAGGGTAAACCAGGTGGTGGAGATCTCAGACGCCGAGGAAGAAGAGTGTGAGCAGTCAGGCGCCCAACTTAATCTGTTAGCCACCTATTCAGAAGACTCCTCGGACGAAAATATGGATCTGAGGAACTTGATGAAGGGGAGGGGCAAAAAGTCAGACCCTAAAGATGTTGGGACATCTAAGACAGTGGTGTCACTTCCTCCGGTGCCCACTCAGATCCCTGACCCCAACTTGAGGCCCGTGCTAAAACTGCAGAAGAAAAGACCCCACACTGAGGTGGAGGAGAAACAGGTGCCACCAACCAAGGTGGCCAAGCAGCAAAAGGTGGCACAGGACAACCGAGGCCGCAGGGCTCCGTCTACTGAAAGCCGAGATGAGGGCACGGTGGCAGAGGTTCGCCGAGGAGGAGGGGGACCACGGATTTGGTCTCCAAAACTAGAGTTAGAGGGCGCTCCAATCCTCTGGGAGACCTCCCTCAGGAATTATGATGGAGGGAGAGCCGGCTACGTTGCTGAGGCCCTGCAGCAACCACTTCTCCTCCCTCATGACATGGAGTCCTTCAGGCGTTTCAATCAGCCTGAGCTCTTTCGATCCCTGAAGAGGGACTTAGCCATCGTAAGCAACTTCAATCCAATTAACTGAATCGTCGAGTTTTGCCTTTCCTATTTTTCAGTGTTTGACACTTGAGTTTCCATCACGCAGGTCACTCAACAAATTTATGTAGCCGAGGAGTGGGACAAGAAGAATCGCCTTGAAGCCCAGGCGGCGATCTGTTCCCGAGATGAGGCGGAGAAATCTCTGGGCCAGCTGAAAGACGATTATACTCGTCTGTCCGGGGAGCTCGCGGATATGACCAGTCAGAAGAAGAGTCTTGACGCTGGAATAAAAAATGTTGAAAAGCAGGTTGAGGACCAGCGTAAGCTGCTAAAGGCGACAGAGGCCGATCTGAAGACTGAGAGGGAGCTGGTAAATGGGCTAAGGGATGAACTCCGAAGAGCTAAGGACCAAGTCAGATATGCCGAGGAGAAAGCCCAGTTGGCTCAGGAGGCGACCGAGGCTGAAAAGAAAACAGCTTACCAGCTGGGGGTAGAGACAGCTACGTCCCAGCTTCTAGAGCAGTTCGCCTCGGTCAGCCGAGACTACTGCGACATAAGTTGGGGCAAAGCCCTGGATGCAGCTGGAGTTCCTGCCGACTCGGAGCTGAGGCATCCTAAGAGCGTATACTACGATCCTGATATCCGAGAGCTCCCAGGAACTGATCTCCCTTCTGCTCCACAGCTGCCAGAAGCTTCGGAACCAATCTCGGTCAGCGACGTTGCACCCACTATGGGAGCAAGCAAGGAAACTGGTCAGGCAAGCGGCAAGGATAAGCCAGCTGAGCCAGCCAAAGAGAAAAGCAAAGGGCCAGGCGAAGAGAAAGTTCCTTCTGAGCCCAAGGACCAAGCCCCCGATGCAACTGCTCGGATAGGCCAGGCTGCTGACACCGTGCTCCCTTCGGCAAAGAAATAGATGTATAGGGCTTTCACTTTTTTGCACCTGTGTTTTCTTTTGTTTTATCCAAAGAATTGTAAACCGTCTTTTTATTAATGGAATGGGTTTTCATTCGTCTATGGTGTCTTTAAATACATGTCTTACCAATTATTATTGTTATATACAACTGTACATTGCACTTATAACCACATAATGCAAATAAATCTATTTGACACATCATAACTAAGATTATTAATGAAAAGAATAGGACTGCCAAGAGTTACTGATGAATTGCGTCTTTCCAAGCTAAACATAAGTCGTCATTCCTCGGTTTCAAACTAAACACGACTAGGGGAAAGTTTTATAAATTAGAATTAATTTAAACGCATAGGGGTATTGACTAACCTGTCGACCGGTTTAAAGATTACGGGATTCGAATGTGCTTGAGTTAAATAATCCTAGTCATCTGGTCCGAGGACTGCAGGCATAACTGGATTTAAGCTTTAAACACCAAAACTGCAACTGAATGTTAACTAACCCAAATCATCTGGTCCGAGGACTACAGGCATGATTGGGTTTAAGTTTAAACACTATGGAGCTGTAACCGAGTGCTAACTAACCCAAATCATCTGGTCCGAGGACTACAGGCATGATTAGATTTAAGTTTAAACACTGTAGAACTGTAACCGAGTGCTAACTAACCCAAATCATCTGGTCCGAGGACTACAGGCATGATTGGATTTAAGTTTAAACACTTGAGCTAACGGCAAATGAGTGTTAACTAACCCTAATCATCTGGTCCGAGGACTACAGGCATGATTGGATTTAAGTTTAAACACTATAGAACTGTAACCGAGTGCTAACTAACCCAAATCATCTGGTCCGAGGACTACAGGCATGATTGGATTTAAGTTTAAACACTTGAGCTAACGGTGTTAACTAACCCTGATCATCTGGTCCGAGGACTACAGGCATGATTGGATTTAAGTTTAAACACCTAAGCTAACGGAAATGAGTGTTAACTAACCCTAATCATCTGGTCCGAGGACTACAGGCATGATTGGATTTAAGTTTAAACACTATAGAACTGTAACCGAGTGCTAACTAACCCAAATCATCTGGTCCGAGGACTACAGGCATGATTGGATTTAAGTTTAAACACTTGAGCTAACGGTGTTAACTAACCCTAATCATCTGGTCCGAGGACTACAGGCATGATTGGATTTAAGTTTAAACACCTAAGCTAACGGCAAATGAGTGTTAACTAACCCTAATCATCTGGTCCGAGGACTACAGGCATGATTGGATTTAAGTTTAAACACTTGAGAGAGCGGTGAATGAGTGTTAACTAACCCTAATCATCTGGTCCGAGGACTACAGGCATGATTGGGTTTAAGTTTAAACACTTGAGAGAACTTTACGCAGCGAATTGGTATATCAACTGAAGAGAAGACTTGATTAATAAAAGTACCTCTTGAGGTTATTTACATTCCAAGGGCGAGGGATTACATGACTATCCAAATCTTCTAAGAAATATGCTCCAATACCGGCGCCTGAAGTGATGCGATATGGTCCCTCCCAATTGGGTCCCAATTTCCCCCAAGCTGGGTTCTTTGCGGTGCCCACAACTTTCCTCAGCACCAGATCACCGGGCTCTAAAGGCCTCAACTTCACGTTAGCGTCGTAGCCTTGTCTGAGTTTTTGTTGGTAGTGTGCCAACCGAACCATTGCATTCTCCCTTCTTTCCTCAATTAAGTCTAAGCCCTTCCGTAGCTGCTCGTCGTTGTCGGCTGGACTGAATGAGCTAGTTCTTAGTGTTGGGAACCCTGTTTCCAGAGGAATGACAGCTTCAGCCCCATAGGTCATCGAGAAAGGGGTCTCTCCAGTGGACCTGCGGGGCGTAGTTCTGTAAGCCCAAAGCACATGTGGCAACTCCTCTACCCATCTGCCCTTTGCATCGTCTAGCCTCTTCTTTAAGCCGTTCAGTATGACCTTGTTGGAAGCTTCTGCTTGGCCATTACCTTGGGGATAGGCTGGAGTGGAGTATCTGTTTGTAATTCCCAGCTCGCCGCAGTAATTCCTGAATGCCTTGCTGTCGAACTGTAAACCGTTGTCCGAGATGAGGGTGTGAGGAACTCCAAACCGTGTGACAATGTTTTTCCACACGAATTTTTGCACATCAACGTCTCTGATATTGGCTAGTGGCTCGGCTTCAACCCACTTGGTGAAATAGTCTGTTCCGACCAGGAGGTACTTCTTGTTTCCTGCAGCTTTGGGGAAGGGTCCCACAATATCCAAGCCCCACTGGGCAAAGGGCCATGGGCTAGACAGTGGATTGAGTTTTCCTCCTGGCTGGTGAATGTTTGGAGCGAAGCGTTGACATTGGTCGCATTTTTTGACGTACTCGTGTGCCTCCTTCTGCATGTTAGGCCACCAATAACCTTGGGTGAGGGCTCGGTGAGCCAAGGACCTGCCTCCGGTGTGGCTCCCACAGATTCCTTCGTGTAACTCTTCTAGCAGTGTCTCGGTCGCCTCGGGGTGCACACACAACAAATATGGTCCCGAATAGGAGCGCTTGTATAGTTTCTGGTCTTCGGATAGCCAGAACTTAGTCGCCTTCCTCCGAATTTTATCGGCTTCGGCCTTCTCTTCAGGCAATATATCTTCTTTGATAAATTTGATCAACGGGTCCATCCAGCACGGCCCGACCCTAATCTGGTGGACTTGGACTCCTCCTGTCCTTGTCTCCGTAGGCCTGTGCAGGTCCTCGACGAGGATGACCCTCGGCAAGCCTTGTGCCGAAGAGGTGGCTAACGTGGCCAGGGAGTCAGCATGTGAGTTGCCACTCCTGGGGATGTGCAACAAACTGAAAAATTCAAACTCTGATTGTAGGTGTTTGACACGACCTAAGTATCCCTGCATTCTTTCGTCCTTTGCCTCGAATTCGCCTTGTACTTGACCTACTACCAGTCTTGAGTCCGAGAACAGCTCCACGGATTTCCCACCCATTCTTCGGACCATAGTCATCCCCATGAGCAGAGCCTCATACTCTGCTTCATTATTCGTTGCCGAGAAGTCCAACCTTAGCGATTTTTCGATAGCGATCTTCTCGGGGGATATCAATACGAGCCCAACTCCAGAGCCTCTCTGGTTTGCCGCGCCATCGACATATACTTCCCAATGGGAGGGATTCTGTTGAGAGACCATGCCAACTGATTTTTCATCCATGCCCGACGTGGGCTTCACCTCATCTAGCTGGGGCTCCGTGAACTCGGCCACCAAATCAGCGAGGATCTGTCCCTTGACCGATGTGCGGGGCATGTATCTTATATCAAAAGCCCCTAAGATTGTACCCCACTTGGCAATCCGACCGGTGTAATCGGCACTTCGGAGTATAGCTTTGAGTGGGAGTTGTGTGAGAACGATCACCGTGTGGGCTTGGAAGTAGTGTGGTAGCTTCCGCGTGCCAAGCACTACTGCTAAGATGGCCTTCTCTAGTGGCAAGTAACGAATCTCAGCCTCGTGCAGGGACTTGCTTACGTAATAGACGGGCCTTTGTACGCCAGAGTCTGACCGTATCAACACCAAGCTCACCGCATAGGGAGATACAGAGATATAGGCGAACAGTACCTCGTCGGGCTCAGGACTGGACATGATTGGTGGCCGGGACAGGTAATCCTTGAGTTGCTGGAACGCCAAAGCGCATTCCTCAGTCCATTCGAATCCCTTCCACTTGCTGAGTAGAGAGAAAAAGGGCCGACACCTGTCTGCCGATCTAGAGATGAACCGATTGAGGGCAGCTGTCATTCCAGTCAGTTTTTGAACTTCCTTGGGATTCCGAGGAGCTCGGAGGTTGTTGATGGCCTTTATCTGGTCGGGGTTAACCTCAATTCCTCTGTGGGTGACCATGTATCCCAAGAACTTGCCGGATCCCACCCCAAACGAGCACTTAGAGGCATTCAGTCGTAGCTTGTGTTTCCGTAGAACCTCAAAAGTACTTTCAAGGTCTTTCACATGCTCGGCTATAACCTTGCTCTTCACCACCATGTCATCTATGTAAATCTCGATGTTCTTGCCTAGCTGTGGTTCGAACATCCTCGTCATCATCCTCTGGTAGGTAGCTCCCGCGTTCTTCAGGCCGAACGGCATCACTTTATAGTGGTAGTTGCCAATAGGGGTGACGAAGGCCGTTTTCTTCTGGTCCTCCGGGGCTAACGGTATCTGGTGGTAGCCTTGGAAGGCGTCCAGGAAACTCATCCGAGGGTGGCCGACAGTGGCGTCGACCAGTTGATCGATCTTCGGCATAGGGAACGGGTCTTTGGGACATGCCCTATTCAGGTCCGTGAAGTCCACGCATACTCGCCACTTCCCACTCTTCTTCCTTACCACCACGGTGTTCGCTAGCCATTCGGGATAAAAAACCTCTTTGATAGCCCCAGCTGCTTTGAGTTTCGTCACCTCGTCCCTTACTGCGTCAGCGTGCTCCTTGGATGGGCGCCGGATAGGTTGCTGCTTGGGGGTGACCAGTGGATTCACCTTCAAATGGTGGCATATGAACTCCGGGTCTACCCCGGGGGCCTCGTAAGCACTCCAGGCAAACACGTCGAGGTTTTGCTTGAGGAACTCTATCAACTCCTCCTTCTCTTGAAGAGGCAGTTGAGATCCGACTTGGAAGAACCTGTCAGGATCATTCCCAATGACTACTCTCGTCAGATCCTCACACCGAGCGCTTTCATCCGATGCTTCAGAAGGCACTCCCCGAGACTGTAGTTGCTATAAATCCCTCCCAACTACGCCCGAGGATTCGGCTGGGGCCTCATGCTGAATGGCGGCCACCAGGCACTGTCTAGCAACAGATTGGTCTCCTCGGATTTCATGCACCTGTCCCCTTGAGAGATATTTGACCTTCTGGTGCAAAGTAGAGGGGACGGCCCCGAGTGCGTGAATCCAAGGTCTGCCTACGAGTGCCGTGTAGGGCGAATATGCGTCTACGACGACAAAGTCCAACTCCACAACCTCAGAGCCGGACTGCACAGGCAAGCGTATCCGGCCTTTCGGGATGACAGGCCTTCCTTCAAAGGTGAATAGCGGGGAATCGTACGGCGTCAGGTCCTGGGGTTTTAGGCCTAGCCCCTTGTAGAGGTCCGGGTACATTATCTCCACGGCACTGCCCTGGTCCACCATTACCCTCCTCACATCGTACCCTCCTATTCTGAGGGTGATGACTAGTGCATCATCATGGGGTTGGATGGTGCCAATCATGTCCTCGTCCGAGAATCCCATAACCAACGGGGCACCGGACCTAGCTCTCTTCGGTCCTCGGCTCGACTCCCCTGCGAGTGGTCGGCCTACCGACATAACTTTCAAAGGCCAGGACCCTGTTCTTCCCGGCGCAGCGAAGACGACATTTATAGTCCCAAGCGGTGGATTTGGGGGGTCGTCCCTACGCGGTCCCGAGCCTGTCTGCCCTCGGCCGCTGGAGTGGTGCAGAAGATGTTTCAATTTACCATCGCGGACCAACTGGTCCAGGTGATCCCACAGACTCCTACAATCTTCCGTTGTATGCCCATGGTCCTGATGGTACTGGCAGTAGAGATTGTGGTTGCGCCTCTCGGGGTTTCCCACCATCTTATTCGGCCACCTGAAGAATGATTCATTCTTAATCTTTTCCAAGACCTGATGCACTGGTTGTTTGAACACGGTGTTGACCGACTGAGGATTCATCGATCCTGATTGCCCGGCAAAATCCCTTCTCGGTTTATTGTAATTGTACCGATCCGACCGCGAATCTCTCCTCTCCTGAGGAATAATCTTGTCCTTTCCCTTGCCCTGCTGCTGATCTTCTTCAACCCTCTTATACTTCTCTATGCGGTCCATCAGTTGACGCACGTTTGTGACTGGCTTGCCAGATAGGGATCCCCTCAAACCGTGGTCAGTAGGGAGGCCGAGCTTGAACGTGCTGAGGGCCATTGCATCGTTGTTGCCCTCCACCTCATTGAACATCTCCCAATATCTGTCTGAATACGTCTTCAAGGACTCGCCCTCCTGCATGGACAAGGATAGCAGGGAGGATAGAGGCCTGGCCACTCTTCGGCACGTAACAAAACGGGAGCCGAACGCCTGAGTGAGCTCCTTGAAGGAGTTGATGGAGCCCGCCTTCAAACCATCAAACCATCTCATAGCAACGGGCCCAAGACTGGAAGGGAAGACCTTGCACATCAAGGCTTCGTCTCTGGAGTAGACAGCCATCCTCTGGTTAAAATGGCTCACGTGCTCAACTGGGTCAGTTTTACCGTTGTAGACGGTGAACGTTGGCTGATTAAAGCGCCGAGGGAGTCTGGCCTCCTCTATCCTGCGCGTGAAGGGTGATCTAGATATCTGATTTAGAGCCCTGTTCATGGCATCATTCTCCATGTCCTTGTGTGATGGGCTCCTACGCTCCCTTTTACGATGGGACTCCTCTACATAGGTGTAGGACTCGCTAGCTGGTGTCTTGGACTTGTGTTGGTAAGAGACGTCGTGCTCGTCATCAATATCATCTTCAGAGTACGAGGAAGCCCGTTTCCTCTTTGCGTGTCGCAACTCCCTCTTTAGTTTTTCCACTTCCAGTTGTAAGTCACGGTTCTTCTCTGCATGGGACATGTGACTTAAGCTCTGCGAATGGCTCTGGCTGAGGCGCACGGTGTGTACACTGCCCTCACGGTTTTGTCTCCTCTCTAAGTTGATGACATGGTCCACGTGTTGGGATGCCCTTGATTCTGCTTGTTGCTCACCTTGTTCTGCCATCATCAACTGCTTATTCCACTCTTGCACAAGCTCTTCCCACAGACGGCGCCAATTGTAGGGTCAGATTCTGCTGCCCAAGCCCAATGAGGTATGGGTTTGGAGCCCACTGAACCCAAAACAATAAATTTGTAGAGAGTGGGTGAAAGAGCTAGGCTAGTAATGAAAAATAACAATATGAAGCGGCATAGAAGATGGGGAAATTTGACTAAAAGAGTGCTCGGACAGTGATTAATGTCTCGTCCGAGGAGGCGATTTTCATTGATGAACTTAAGTTACAAATGTTGGAGCTACAGTAAAATTGTGTGCTCTTTTCTCTCTCTTGATTCTCGATCCCTCCTATCAGATACCTCTCTCTCTTATATAGTGCTGCCCTTCTCCATCTCCACCGTCCACTTGTTCACCATCTGTGCGCCCACTTGAGTGCATGTCCCATCAGACTCCCCCTTTAGCCCTGTTTGAGTGGCGGTAGCTGAGGATGCACTGTTCAGGGGTCTTCTCCACATAAATGCGGCCAGGTGGGTAGGTGCAGAGCATTAAATGCGGTGGTTGAGGTCTGTCTCCTTGATATTTCTTTATTCCTGTCACCTTCTCACGTGTCCGAGGTCTCCTTTTTCCCTGACACTTGTTAGACAGACCGCTTGACACGTGCCGGTCTCCTCGGACGTATGAGCATCTCCTCGGACGGTACACGTGCTCGTCTGCGGACATTCCCCTTTCACATGGGCCATTGGCTGCGTCTTGGCCTCCTCGGGCGAACAGTGGTCCTCGGATAGGGCCTTTGGCCCAATAAGTTGGGCTGGGCTTTTCTCCCCCACAGTTGGTAAGATATTTTTTTAGTTTACTATGACTAAAAATATTTATTCATCATCTTGTCAATTGGATTATCAATATTACCTTATGTGTTTAAAATTAAAATATAAAAGGACTAAGAAAAATAATAATTAAAAAATATATTCTATTGATCTTAAATCCAAATTTAGGTATCCAAATAATGAAATTTCAAATGATGAATTTCAAATCCTTCTTTGTTTAAAAAAAACTCAAACAAAGAATTATAAAATCAAAGAATTTAGGCCTTTTAAATCAAAGAATTTCAAATCCAAATCTAAATCCAAATATTGCCATCTAAACACAACTTAAGAGAATTTGATGTGTGGACAATGGACTAGCTAATAACGGAAGAATCAATTTCTCCTTGACCTTCCAACTAATAAAATACTCTTATTTATGCAAATGTTATATCACTTAGTAATTTTTTTTTTTATTTCTTATACTAATTAAGAAGTTCATTTATATATTTACATAAATAATATTATTTTATTAGTTGAGAGAACCACATCAATAATGATAAGATTGCCTGAATTAGAACAATAATCAAGCCAAAAATAATTGACTGTGCTCCCCAAAGAAAATTGTATTCAGTTTTGGAGGTTTATAAGAGCATTAGCAAGCAAGATACGGCTCAGCCAAAAAATGTGAGCGCCCCTGCGCGAGCCAGCCTTATTTTAAAAGTAAAGCTTTGGCTCCAAACTGGAGAATGCTAATGCTATATCTAAGGTGTTTTTAGCATTTCAACCCTTAAAAACTGCTGCATCAGGAAATGCTAAAGGCAAGAATTGCAAATTTTTTGCAATTCTTGCTACAGTGCAATTCTACCTTTAGAATTGCACTGTAGCACAATTCTAAACCGAATAAGTAATTTTTTATTCCATCTCTCCTTCAGTCCTCTCTCCCTCTCACTCCCACTCTGTCTCTCCGTCTCCCACTCCATCTCTTCGTCTCTCTTTCTCTCATCTCACATCTCTCTTTCTCATTCAAGGCTTGCATCAGAGGTGGTGGGTTTGGATCGGCGTGGTGGTGGGTTGGGTGTGCTGGAGATGGCTCGTGGTGGTGGTGGGTTCGTGGTTTGATCTAGGCATGGTGGTGGGTTGGGATCGGTTGATGGTGGGTTTGGATCGACGTGGATCGGCGGGCTGGGTGTGCTGGAGATGGCTCCGATGGGTTTGACAAAGGTTTGAATTGGAGAGGGTGTGGGTTGCTGGAGATGGCTCTGATGGGTTTGACAGAGGTTTGAATCGGAGAGGGTGGGTTGCTGTGTTTGACCGTGGGTTGTTGTGTCGTGCTTGGTCGGCGAGGTCTGGGTTCTGCGTTTTGGTAGGCATGGGTCACGGAGTGGGTTTTTTTTTTTTTTTTTTTTTTTTTTTTTTTTTTTTTTTATGTGGGTTTTTGTTTCGGTGGGATTTTGGTGGGCAATGGGCAGTGGTGGCGTGGTGGGCGTGGTGGTGGTGACTGGGTAGTGGAGGAGCGGTGTAGAGGTTGAGGGAAGGTGGAGAAATTCTCTGATGCTGGTGGGTTTGCTCCAGTGGGTTTCAAATCGGCTGGGTTTCATATCGGCGATTGTTGTTGATGGGTTTGCTCCGGTGGTTGTTGATGGGTTGAGGTGCCGTGGCTGTGGTTGTTGATGGCTTGTGTGTTGCTAGAGGTTGAGGGAGAAGGAGAGGAAAAAAAAACTGTTGGAAAGCGCAGAAAACATGAGTCTGAAAAACAAAAAATAACAGTTATAAAGAAATAGTAAAAAAAGATTAAAAAATAATATTTTAATAAAAATAAAGTTTTGGGATGTAAAAAGTATTGTAAAATTGAATAGTATAATGATAAATTAAGTTTTTGAAATAATAAAATAGAGTAGCATTAGCATTTTTCAATGCTAATGCTCTAACAATCACCATTCCCGCGTCATGTTTTCCCTGTCATAGTTGTAATAAAACAGAGTCAATACCTGTCGTCTTTTTAAGTCAATAGGTGTGGCAAAACTGCATCAATCTTGTAATTGGACCCATTAGGAGCTGGTGAGACCCACAGCTAAAATAAAACAGAGTCAATACCTGTCGTGTTCATAAGTCAATAGGTGTGACAAAGCAGCATCAATCTTCAACAAAACGATAAGGTGTGAAAGGACTGCATGAATCCTGGCCCCATCATATTCATTTTCAGCCAAGACTAAACGATTCTTTAAACAATCCATCCAAACTTGGAGATATTTCTCCAAAAAAATAAAAATAAAAATCCAAACTTGAAGACTGTACAACATTTGTTTGGATTGTGTCTGCGTGAAAACGTAGACGCGTTATTTATTTATTTTATTTTAGCGTTTGGTGCACATAATTTAGGCTCCCCATCAAAAAAAAAAAAAAAAAAACATTTAGGCTTATGCACATAATTTTAAAAGTGAACAATAATCGAAAAATAATTTTTTATTATTTTCAATTTTTAATAAAATAAGCAGTATACAAATGCACACTATAAATCAATTGGTTTTGGCCCATTCTAGGAGAGGAAGCATACTCTATTTTGGGCAAGAAAGTCAATTTTGTACTGTACCGGCCGGTACAGTCGGAATTTTCTGTATTAGTGGTTAGGACAATAGCAAAATACTGTTATTTCTTACCGATTTAAATACCGGATTTTGGCCGGTAAATGAATTCCGGCTGAAACAAAAACTCTTGATTTCCCATACAAAATAATGAAAATATAAACCCATAATTCAAACAAAGCAGATATAGATCAGTAATGGAGATGAGGAGATGTTGTGCTAGGTAGAGGCGGCTTGAGAAAGGAGCATGGAGGTGCTATTAGGGATGAATGATGCTTGTTGAGAGAAGCATGGTGGCGGCGTAAAATGCTTGAGGAGAACATTGAGAGAGAAGAAAAGCCGTGATTAAGAAATAAGGACGAAGAAAGAAAAGAGGAAAGTAGATCTGAAGAAAAATCTAGAAGAGAAAGGATAGAGATAAGATGTAAAGCATGTGTGAAGTAGAGGTAAAAGGTTAAAGCAAAAATGACACATAAGTTAAAATAAGATCTGACAGTGAAAACAAAGGAAAAGAGAAAAAAACGTTATTAAAAATAAAATTAAATTAAAGGGTGGGTCTTGGTTTATGGTTTGGGTTATGACATGGGTACAATTTAAGGCTTGGGTTCATCACTTGATTGGCCCACTCAACTTTTAATTACATTATACATATTAATTATACACATACAAATATAAATATTTGCCACATTATTTATACACACACACACACACACACACATATATATATATATATATATATATTTTAAATAGCAGTAATCCCGAAACAATATACCGGTATTAACTTGTACCAAAATATTTCGTTTATTTGACCCAACCGAAACGGTCACGGGTACGGTATTGACTCCCTTGTGGTGAACTCCTAGAAAAGCAAAAGGAAATCCTAATTTACTTGGAATTAATTAGGAGACCATGTGTTAGAAAAATTATTAAAAAAATTAGCCATAGTACCTGTGCGCACCAAAAACTGAAACCCGTTGGGCTGGGCCTCACTTGGACTCACAACTTATTTGTATGGTGGGTTTGGGTTTCCCACACTGGGTCGTTCTAAACACCAAGGCTCAACTGAAGCGCTTTCCTCTCCTCGGGGATCTGATCCACTTCCTTACTCTGTTCTCTCTGTTTACACTCTTCCTTCCCTTAATTCTCCAACCCTTGTCTTCTCAAAACTTCCTGTATTTATAGCTCACGAAGTAGTGGAGAGGTCATAAATACTCGCCAGTAAGTGCAACCGGCGGTCCAGTGTTATCGATCGTAAGTGGGTGGTTAGGTGGACATGGGAAGCGGTGAGGGTGGCGTTGGAACTTGGTTCCTGCCTCCACGACAGTTCCCGGCAGCGGTGCCTCTCCGAGGTATGGCCGAGTAGGTACAGGGCGGGGTGTTCCGCGAGCTGTGTGTTCATCACTGCTCGGGAAGGGGTTTGCCGAGAAACGATGTAAAGTCAGATCTGGGGCCTGCAGCCCGCGGGGCTCGGGGTGGGCCGCTAGGTAGAGGGAGACCGGCCTCATGGGCCTTATACCCAGGCCAGGGCCCAAGGCCCACTACGGGTCATGGTGCGGGGACCGTACAATAGCCCCCCCTTGATTCGCTCCCCATTCCCGGGGGTGAATCAAGGATCACGAGGGGCAAATGCCCGTTTGGGGAAGTCGAAGGGTCAGTGCCCGACCGCTGATGGGCGCATTAATGCGCGTCTCAAAAGATGCGTTTGAAATTGATTGACGGCCTATCCGCCATCATTGCCTGACGGTTCGTGAACCGAGGCGTCGCGCGTGTGGCAGTTGAAGCGGCGGTCCGCGTGGTTTCCTTCCAGCGGATCATTAATCGCCTCTCATTTTACTTCCTTATGCCTATAAATAGTCCCTCCAGTTACTGAATCTCACTTTTGCATTCCTCACCTTTCAGTTTCCTCCTCTGCCGAGCATCCCTCCCGTGGTTCATCTACTGGCCCAGAACACACCTACTCCTTAGAGCCCACAGTAAGTTCCTTTCCCTCTTCTTGCTTTTTTCAGTTCAGCCATTTCAGTCTATTCTTTGATATTCGTAGCACTTCTTTTCCCTTTTATTAAAAAACTGTTTTGGAAAGAGAAAACATGAGTTACTCTTATCTCCTTACCTCCGAGCATGCTTTGGCTAGATTTAGGGAAGTATATAATGTTCCTAGTGACGTAGATATCGCCTACTGCAATATGGGCGATATCGACATTCAGAGGCGCCGTGGGGAGAACACGGTGTTCTTTCCCTTGATGGCCATTTTAGAGGGCGGGCTTAGGTTCCCGGTTGACCCTCTAATTCTCAGCACCCTTAGATTTTATGGCCTTTGTCCCGACCAACTTCCCCCCAACTTTTACCGGGTAGTGAGTTGCGTGAGTCCGCTGAACCGGTTGTACGGGTTGGAACTTAACCACCACGACATTAATCATATGTATAGTTTGTGCGGCAAGATTGAGTCCGACTATTACCTAAAGACTAGGGACGCGAGGGTACGGCTTATTTCATGCCTGCCGGACTCGAACCGTAACTCGGCTAAAGATTTTGTTCGGGTGAGCGGCAATTGGTTTGCCGAGGGGTTCCCCTGTGCGTTTTCGCCGCGCGACGTTGGTCGGTGACTAGCCTCTATTTACTTTGATGCCTTTCTATTTCGGTCCGGTTATGTAATCTCTAACCCTTATTTCCTTTGTGCAGAGAGCAAAAGATTCAAGCCGGACGTCAGAGTGGTACACGTTCGGGACCTGAACTTCGTACTCAGGTCGGAAATCTTCGTGCACACGGACGGACAACTCCGAGCGTCCCACCTCATCCTCGGTGTCAGTCCCGTCTACTCAACTTGGCAGCCGTTCGGCCAAGCTTTGCTAGTCGACAGTCCTCTCATCTCGTATATCGACGTCCGGCACGCAAACTTCCTCCCCCCAAGGCTAACAGTAGGCGAGGCGCGTGATCTCGGTCCCCGGTACACTTGTTCAGACGAGCGACCGCCCGTCCGTGACGAATCAGCCGAGCGCGTATCTGCCGAGCGTAGGAGACGAGCTCACGAGCAAATCCAGCAAGCTCCTGCTCAGCCCGAGAGAACCGTAGAGCCCGGGGCACCTGTTCGGGAAGGGGAGGGTGTAGCCGCAGAACCGACAGACTCTTCGGAAACAGGATCCGATCAGGGTAACGCAATGGTGGCCAGGAGGAAGATGACAATAGACCGCTTCGTCCCGAGTGCCCGGCCAACCGGGCAACAACAACAAACACCCGCCCGAGACGCTTCCCCTCCCGCTGCCCCACCGACCCGAGTTTGAAAGAGGCTGCGCACCACCGATCATACACAGACGGGCTCGGGCAATGTGCCCACCCGACCCTCGGCCGGTATCGTCATCCGGGAACCGGTAGCGCAAACCGGGATAGACCTGGCGTCTACTTCCCGAGCTCCAGCAGCATGGCGACCCTCCTTCCAACTTGGTGGCGAGCCTCTCCCGTCGACGGCTAGTGCCCGAGTGTGGGATAAGGGGCACGGCGGCTGCGTGGCGCAGAGTCTGGCGCGCGGCATCCTCTTGCCCGAGGACTTGCACGCCTTCACGGAATCGACGGATGAGTCCTTGGGGAGACGTTTGCAGTGGCACACCATAGCGGTAACTGTTTCACTTTTCTCTATGATTCTCGGTTTCCCTTTCGCTTGTGTATGTGTTCTTTCCACTTTACCTTACAAAGCGGATATTGTGTGGTCAGGCTGCGCAAATGTCGTACGTGGTGGACGGGAGGATGAAGGAGCTGGCCGAGGATGTTGAGCGGGAAAAGGCTCTGAAGGAAGTTGCCGAGGCCACGGCGAAGGAGCAGTTGAAAATTGCCGAGGAGGCAAAGGACAAGATTGCTACAGCCGTGAAGGCCCAGGCGCTTGCCGAAACGAAGTGTGAGGAACTGGAACTCCAGTTGGGGGGCACCGAGCTTAAGTTGGCGGAGGCTCAGAGCTTGAATACCATGCTGGAAGGGCAGCTTACCGACTCGAAGGCGGCGCTGGAGGCTTGTGAAAACAAGTGGTATAACGAGGGGTTCGCGGATGCCGAGAATTCAGCGGAGCCGATCATTCGCCAGGCCCACAGGCTCGGATATGAGGAGGGTTGGTTCGCCGCTCTTCAAGCCCTGGGGATTCCCGAGGATTCTCCGTTGAGGGATCGCAGCAAGATCCCCTTCCCGAGCATCCCCAACACCGAGAATCCTGCGCCCCTTGTCATTGACGAGGAAGAGACCTCCAGCATGAGGGAACTGGTGAACGCCATTGACTCTCATGCAGTGCCGACCGACATGGAGGGGACCAGCCAACCCCATGCCGGGGACCGAACCGGGGAGGACATCCAGCCGCCAACTCCTCACGCCGACCAACACTCCCAAGAGGACGCATCCTCCGCCCATGCGGCGGACATCTAAAGTTGAAAGCCAACCCTTCTTTATCTTTCCTTTGTTTGAGAACTTTAGATAAGCGGAATTGCCTATGTCACCGGGATGTGGTGACGGGATAACTTCTTTATGTTGTGTTTTCTTTGTTTCGGGTTGCCGGGTTTCGGCAACATAACGCTAATTTAAGTTTCACGTTTTAATATGAATGCTTTACTGTGTTGCTTGTACGTATTTACCGAGTAATGAACTCTTCTTGGTTGCCTTTTTATTGTGATGTGTCCGACCATGGTAAGGCCTCCAAACGCTAATTTAAGTTTCACGTGCTCGGTGATAAGATCGAACCGAGGGTCGGGCTCCCGTCCTTAAGAGTTAATCGTCAGGTTTCCACCTGCTCGGCGATTAGGGTCTAACCGAGAGTCAGGTTTCTGTCCTTAGAATTAATCGTTCAGGTGTCCACCTGCTCGGTGATAGGATCGAACCGAGGGTCGGGCTCCCGTCCTTAAGAGTTAATCGTCAGGTTTCCACCTGCTCGGCGATTAGGGTCTAACCGAGAGTCAGGTTTCTGTCCTTATAGTGGGTCGTTCAGGTTTCCGCCTGCTCGGTGATAGGATCGAACCGAGGGTCAGGCTTCTGTCCTTGAAACGAAAAGGCTAAGGTTTCCACCTGCTCGGTGATAGGGATAGAACCGAGAGTCAGGTTTCTGTCCTTATAGTGAGTCGTTCAGGTTTCCGCCTGCTCGGCGATAGGATCGAACCGAGGGTCAGGCTTCTGTCCTTGAAACGAAAAGGCTAAGGTTTCCACCTGCTCGGTGATAGGGATAGAACCGAGAGTCAGGTTTCTGTCCTTATAGCGGGCAGATAAGGTTTCTGCGTGCTCGGCGATAAATCGAACCGAGGATCAGGCTTCTGTTTTTAGAACGCATCGGCCAAGAATGAACATCGCTCGGTGGATGGGATCGAACCGAGAATTTTGGTTAGAACTGTGCGATTCTGCATGAAAGACATCATTAGTACAACTAGTAAAACATATACAACATTACTAACAAAACATATACAACATGTTGCGGTTAACTCTATGCTCGGAGATCCGCCCATCAGTGATAGTACTTCTTCAGGTTATGGACGTTCCATGGTCGGGGAAGTTGTCTCTCGTCCAGGTCTTCCAAGAAATAAGCCCCGGTGCCGGCCACTGCCGTGACCCTATAAAGTCCCTCCCATGTCTGTGCCAATTTCCCGGCACCAGTGTCTCGCATGTTGCCCACGGCTCTTCTGAGAACCAAATCCCCGGAGACAAACTCCCTCGTTCTCACGCCTCGGTTGTATCTCCGGGCGAGCTTCTGCTGATACTCCGCGAGCCGTATTGTCACCAACTCGCAGTACTCTTCCACCTTGTCCAAATACCCTATCATCATTTCGTCGTTTTGGGCCTGATCGAAACCCGCTACTCTTGCACTGCACAGATTCACCTCGGTGGGGATCACGGCTTCCGCTCCGTACGTGAGAGAGAATGGGGTCTCCCCGGTGGACCGTCTAGGAGTGGTGCGGTATGCCCACAAGACTTTGGGAAGTTCCTCGGCCCAGTTTCCCTTCGCTCCCTCCAGCCTTTTCTTCAGCCCACTCACAATCACCTTATTCACGGCCTCGGCCTGACCGTTGCCCTGTGGGTAAGCAGGAGTTGAGTACCTGTTCTTGATGCCGAGACCACTGCAAAATTCTCGGAATGCCCGGCTGTCAAACTGTAACCCGTTGTCAGATATGATAGTGTTCGGCACCCCGAACCTGGTGATGACATTTTTCCACATGAACTTCTTCACTTCCACATCCCGTATGTTGGCCAACGCTTCCGCCTCCGCCCACTTGGTAAAATAGTCGACGGCCACCAAAACGAACTTTCGGCCGCCAGTCGCCCTCGGGAACGGACCGATGATGTCCAGCCCCCACTGCGCAAAAGGCCAAGGACTGCTGATCGGGTTCAGGTGGCCCGCGGGCTGATGGATCAGAGGGGCGTGCTTTTGACACTGCTCACACTTAAGCACATACTCGGCGGCGTCCTTCTGCATCTGAGGCCACCAAAACCCCTGAGTCATTGCTCGGTGCGCCAATGAACGTCCCTCGACATGGCCGCCGCACACCCCAGAGTGGAGCTCCGCCAAGAGCTCGCCCACCTTCTCCAGGCGTAAGCACAAGAGGTACGGCCCTCCGAAGGACCTTCGATACAACGTCCGGTCTTCTGCCAACCAATACCGAGGAGCCATCCTACGGATCCTGATGCCCTCCTTCTCGTCACTCGGCAGTCGGTCGTCGGCCAGAAAGTCGATAATGGGGTCGATCCAGCTCGTGGCAGGGGCTGCGATTGCCGTGACGTTGATCCCTGTAGTTCCCGAGTTACTCATTACACTGACGCTCGGCTCCGAAATAAGCTCGACTTTGATCTGCCGTGGTATCTCCTCGGCCACTGAGGACGCCAGCGTGGCTAGGGAGTTGGCGTGTCTGTTCTGGGTTCGGGCTACGTGGAAAACTTTGACCGTGTTGAAGCTGGTCATAACTAGCCTCGCTTGTTCTAGGTACGCTTTCATCCGGGGATCTCGGGCCTCAAAACTGCCCTGCACCTAATTAACCACCAGACGCGAATCCGAGTATAGCTCAATATCCAGAAAGTCGACAATGGGGTCGATCCAGCACGTGGCAGGGGCTGCGATTGCCGTGACGTTGATCCCCATAGTTCCCGAGTTGCTCATTACACTGACGCTCGGCTCCAAAATAAGCTCGACTTTGATCTGCCGTGGTATCTCCTCGGCCACTGAGGACGCCAGCGTGGCTAGGGAGTCAGCGTGTCTGTTCTGGGTTCGGGCTACGTGGAAAACTTTCACCGTGTTGAAGCTGGTCATAACTAGCCTTGCTTGTTCTAGGTACGCTTTCATCCGGGGATCTCGGGCCTCAAAACTGCCCTGCACCTGATTAACCACCAGACGCGAATCCGAGTACAGCTCAATATCCGACAACACCTTTACCCTCAGCATGTTCTCGGCACGCGCGACCTCCTTCTCTGGCGGGCCCTGTAACTGCTATAAAGCCGTCCCTGACGACGAACATTTGGGATCGGCCTGACCCTCCCGGTCGGTTTGCTCCTTCTTCCAATCGACCATGGCGATCAAACATTGCCTGGCCGCCTGCTGACTCCCTTGTATCACCGTGACACCATAATCAGTATGAAACTTGACCCTCATGTGCAGAGTGGACGGGACAGCCCCCATTGCATGTATCCATGGCCTCCCAAGAATCGCCGTGTAGGGGGAGTATGAGGTAACTGCGAAGAAGCTTACCATCACCTCCTTGCCCCCCATGTTCACGGGCAGAGAGATTTGCCCCTCGGGCGCCACCATCTTCCCATCGAACCCAACCAGGGGAGTGTTGTGCTTCGACAGGTCCTCATTCCTCAACCCGAGCCCCCTGAATAGGTCCGGGTACATAACATCCGCTCCGCTTCCCTGGTCTATCATTATCCTCTTCACAACGAAGCCGCCAACCCTTGCCGTTACTATCAATGCGTCGTCGTGCGGCTGAATGGTTCCTTCTAGATCACTGTCGTCGAAAGAGATCGGCTCCCGGGTAGGTCTGATCCTCTTCGCGGCAGGCGGCACGCCCGTACTCCCCTCTACCGATATCATCGTCAGCACCTCCTTCCCCTTTGCCGTTGAAATGCCCCTCGGGGCGACGTGGATAACATCAATTATCCCAAGAGGGGGCGGAAGGGGATTCCCTCTGTGTGGGGCGCCATGCCCCGTTCCTCTATCCCCGGCGTCCGTCACAAAATCCTTGAGGTGTCCTGCTTTAGCCAACTGCCCGAGATGGTTCTTTAGCACTCGGCACTGCTCGGTAGTATGCCCCCGGTCTTTGTGGTAGGTGCAGTACAGGTTCTGATTTCTCCTAGAGGGGTCGCCAGCCATCCGGTTCGGCCATCTGAAGTACGGCTCGTGCTTGATCTTATCCACGATTTTATGCACGGGCTCCTTGAACGTCACGTTCACCTCCCCTGCTGGTGCTACTGGCTCTTGAATCCTCAAATTTCCCCGTGCCCTCTGTTGAAAACCGCTCAGCCGAGGACGATCAGCCACCTGTGCTTTGCCTTTGCTCTGTATCTTATCATTTTCCAACCGCTTGTACTCCTCGATGCGCCTCATCAGCTGCCTCATGTCCTCGGGAGGCTTCTTAGTTAACGACTCTCTCAACCCCGAGTCGTCAGGCAATCCCAATCTGAAGGTGCTCGCCGCAATCCTCTCGTTCCCTCCGCCAATGTCGTTGTAGAGCTCCCAGTATCGGTTAGCGTAATCCTGGAGGGTTTCCCCTGCCCTCATCTTCATAGACAGCAGTGCGTCCACCGGTTGTTGCTCCCGGCTGCACGTCACGAAACGGGAACCGAACTCCTGTATTAGCTCGGCGAAACTGTGAATGGAGCCCTTGCGCAACCCGTTGAACCACCTTAAGGCCGTGGGACCAAGGCTGGAGGGAAAAACCTTGCACATCAGAGCGTCATTGCGGGTATGCAAAGACATCATCTGGATATAGTGGCTGACATGCTCTACGGGGTCTGTTTTCCCACCATACGAATTGAACGGCGGGAGCGCAAACCTGTCCGGCATCGGTGCACGCTCAATATCTGCTGAGAATGGTGACCGAGCAGCCCTGCGCAATGCACGGCTCATAGCATCCATGGCCGCATTCCTCGACCGTCCCTCTGGAGACTCCGAGCCCCGATTCCCGTATTCCCGCGACCGAGAGCGATTTCGCCGCCGGTGAGACTCTGCTGAATGGGAGCGGTCTCGGCGGCGACGGGACTCCCTCGAGTGCGAGCGCTCCCTGTGGTGGCGGGATCCTGATTGATTCGATCCCACCCCGCGTCTTTCTCCCTCGGCGCCTGGCCCTCTCTCTCGGTCGTCTTGACCGGCTCGGCGGCGCTCGTTTCGGGCTTCCAACTCCAGGTCTTGTACTAACCTCCGCAGCCGCTCAAGCTCTTCATCCCTGACGTCGGGCTGCCTATGCCGGGAAGCATGGGACGCCGTTCTCCCCGTTTGATACGACCCTTCTCCAAGGCCGGACCGCTCTTCCAGTTGCTCGTGAAACGGATCCTCGCGTCTCTTCTGCCTCTGTTCCCGCCAGGTGGAGCCCCTGGAAGACCCCGCCGAGCCACTCTCGGCGTTACCTCCAGACATCTTTCCTGTATACGAGCCTTGGCAGAACCACTGCTTAGTAGGATTTTCCCACAGACGGCGCCAATTGTGCGCACCAAAAACTGAAACCCGTTGGGCTGGGCCTCACTTGGACTCACAACTTATTTGTATGGTGGGTTTGGATTTCCCACACTGGGTCGTTCTAAACACCAAGGCTCAACTGAAGCGCTTTCCTCTCCTTGGGGACCTGATCCACTTCCTTACTCTGTTCTCTCTGTTTACACTCTTCCTTCCCTTAATTCTCCAACCCTTGTCTTCTCAAAACTTCTTGTATTTATAGCTCACGAAGTAGTGGAGAGGTCATAAATACTCGCCAGTAAGTGCAACCGGCGGTCCAGTGTTATCGATCGTAAGTGGGTGGTTAGGTGGGCATGGGAAGCGGTGAGGGTGGCGTTGGAACTTGGTTCCTGCCTCCACGACAGTTCCCGGCAGCGGTGCCTCTCCGAGGTATGGCCGAGTAGGTACAGGGCGGGGTGTTCCGCGAGCTGTGTGTTCATCACTGCTCGGGAAGGGGTTTGCCGAGAAACGATGTAAAAGCAGATCTTGGGCCTGCAGCCCGCGGGGCTCGGGGTGGGCCGCTAGGTAGAGGGAGACCGGCCTCATGGGCCTTATACCCAGGCCAGGGCCCAAGGCCCACTACAGGTCATGGTGCGGGGACCGTACAGCTATATTAACTATTCAATTGTAATCTTTTTTATATGTTACTTTTTAAAAAAGTGGTATTAGAGCCCATAATAGTTTTGGATAAATGTGGCAAAGTTATCATAATTTTTTTTGCATTTAGAGCAAAGACAAGAGTTGAATAATAATGAGAATAAGAGATGATTAACATAATATAGTTATAAGAGCCCAAAAAATTATATAGCATAATATTAGTGGGTCAACTAGAAGTTACACATTTATATTATATTTTATATATATATATATATTAAATGAAATTTTATAAATGAAATACTTGGGTTTTACTATTTAATAATCTAGTGCATGTCTCAAGAAAGATCCTAAAACCGTTTAAAATATTAAATCAAAAATAGGATGTACATCAATAGCTAGTGTTGAAAGGAAAAATTTTCAACAATCACAAATTACCACGTCATTTTATGATGCTGAATTCTACCATTTCTCCACATACAAACTCAATTTTTACGAATATTAAGGCAAAAGGCTCATTCAAATGACAAATAACATCATTAATATTGAAGTTGTCAGTGTCACCTCCTAAAAAGCCAAAAGAGCATACTTTTCTCCATGACCCTGTTGAGCTCCATTATTCATCAGCCACGTTCACTTCCTTATTCAATCTTGAAGGTTAGAAGCCTGCACATGCTTACAATGCACATAGCTTTCTCAGGAATCAGCATCCTTGTGCTTGAGATGAAAACATACACAGCTCCACAATGAACAGTGCAAAATGCTCACTACAATATTTTGATAGGCAAAATCAGTTTCAAATGGCAGCGAAAAGATTATTTCTGATTTCTGACCCCAAGATCATAGCGGTAATTGTCACTATATCCTAACAAACTTGAGAAAAAGGTTGTGATTCTTGTGAAAATTTTGTGTCCCTATTTGCTATTTTGATTTTTTTTGGCTGTCTATCTTAGCGAGGATGCTATAATTAACAACCCAATATTCAAGTATAATCAATTTTCAAAATAACCATGGTTAGTTTCCTATGAAGCACAGGTGCGTTTTCGGATTTGGGTGCGAGTGCGGGACTCGGCAATTTTTAAAAAAGTAGGGTGCAGGTGCGGCAACTAAAAAATTATTAAAAATATTTTTACATAGTGAATTTAATATTTTTATATAAAAAAATTCAAGTAAAGGGTAGAGTTTATTATTAAAAAACAATTATTTATGATTTGTTTTTAATAAAATCAATATTTTTAGTAATTGTAAACAAAAAAACCACATTTCAAGAAGGTTCCTTTACTCATTTTCCAATTCCCAAGCCCACCCACATGAAATAATTGACTTTCTCACCTACTTAATTTATATTTTTTGTTATATACCTTTATTCTTCTTTCAACCATTTTTTTGGTTTCTTCTCATCTTCTTCTTCCTTCTCTCTTTATTTATTTATTTATTTATTCATCCATTGCAAATTCAATAAATTCAATTTAACCTACAAATAATTTGACAAATATATAATAACTATTAACTAAATAAAAAATAAAACCCAACTCACAACATTACAGCTTATATAAAAAATGTAAAAATCAGATCTCAAATTCACAATGAGTAATAGAACATGTGAGAGTATAATGGAGGGTGAAAAACTGAGATTGAAAGATTTGATTAGTTTGATACCTGAATTGAGAGTGGGTCGGTGAGGTGAGCTTATGACTTGAGAGTTGACACAATCCGAGTGATTTGAGACTGAGAGTCATGCAAAGAATAGACCAGAGATGGAGAGTGAGTGGCAAAGGCTGTGAGATTGTGTCTTAGGGAGTGATTGAGTGCGTCTGTGAGAGAGGGGAGACGGAGAGCAGAGAGTTGAGAGGGGAGACGGAGAGCAAAGAGTGAGAGCTGAAGAATGAATCGTAGAATCGGAGAGCAAATAGTTTAGGGTTTTGTTGTTTAAAGCTTAAGTTCAAACGGTGCATTTTGCATCTTTTTGTTTTTTGTTTTTTGTTTTTTTTGAATTTTGGCTTGAATCGGCCAGTTCAACGCTGGTATGACCTGAATTGGTCTATTTCGGCCGATATGGACAGATTCGGCCCGAATCAACATGAATCGGCCTGATTCGGCGCTAATTGGTGCAAATTAGTGCATATTAGGAAATGAAAAAAAAATCGATGTAGCACCGATGCGAGGGCAGTGGCATTGCCGCCGCATCTCGCGTCAGATGTCGGTGCGGCACCCATTTTGCCGCGTTGGTGCTTCCCAGTCAGTTTCTTGCATCTTAAAAAAAAAAAAACCTGTTCATATTTCAAATAAATATAATCTCAACAGGAAATTTAGGAAAAATTTCATAAAGAAAATTTCATAATTAGATCCAATAACATATTTCTTTCATTTAATATTAGCTGGAGAAAATAATTTCTCCTTTTTTGGTTAAGGTTGATTGGCTCAATCCATGTGGGGAAAGCGAAAATTTTAAGTAGGATTTTTTCTTATATTTAAATATTAATTGAAGAATATTTATAAATTGATTTTTTTTCTTCATTTAAAATTTAAATTTGCTTACTTTTGAGTTGCAAAATTACTAATAACATTTTTGTGTTATAAGTTTAGCTCACATTTCTTTTTCAATAGGTACTGTACGGTCCCCGCACCATGACCCATAGTGGGCCTTGGGCCCTGGCCTGGGTATAAGGCCCATGAGGCCGGTCTCCCTCTACCTAGCGGCCCACCCCGAGCCCCGCGGGCTGCAGGCCCAAGATCTGATTTTACATCGTTTCTCGGCAAACCCCTTCCCGAGCAGTGATGAACACACAGCTCGCGGAACACCCCGCTCTGTACCTACTCGGCCATACCTCGGAGAGGCACCGTTGCCGGGAACTGTCGTGGAGGCAGGAACCAAGTTCCAACGCCACCCTCACCGCTTCCCATGTCCACCTAACCACCCACTTACGATCGATAACACTGGACCGTCGGTTGCACTTACTGGCGAGTATTTATGACCTCTCCACTACTTCGTGAGCTATAAATACAAGAAGTTTTGAGAAGACAAGGGTTGGAGAATTAAGGGAAGGAAGAGTGTAAACAGAGAGAACAGAGTAAGGAAGTGGATCAGATTCCCGAGGAGAGGAAAGCGCTTCAGTTGAGCCTTGGTGTTTAGAACGACCCAGTGTGGGAAACCCAAACCCACCATACAAATAAGTTGTGAGTCCAAGTGAGGCCCAGCCCAACGGGTTTCAGTTTTTGGTGCGCACAATAGCATATAGAGAAAAAGAGAGAGAAAGAGAGAGACATCGCTTAATTAAAAAGATTAAGCTTATAATAAGCTTGAACTTAATTATGTTATATTAGTTATTTTTTATTATTATTATTTAATATGAGATTTTAAACACATATATACTTAATTATAAAAAAAAAATATAAAATAAAATAAAATAAAATGAAGATTATAACATAGGCATCTTCAATCAACTTTCAACTATAGTCACAGGCTTTTCCGCCTTCGACTTCTCTTGCATACAAAGGGCCCGTTGACGACGCATCAAAACAAAATAATGACCTCCATGTTCCACGAAACAATAATGTAGCATCGCAGGATAATAAATTCTCCTGACACACCAAAACAAAATAATGACTTTGACTTCCATGTTCCACGAAAAAATAATGTAGCATCACATGCTAATAAATTCTCCTGACACACCAAAACAAAATAATGACTTTGACTTCCATGTTCCACGAAAAAATAATGTAGCATCACATGCTAATAAATTCTCCTGACACGAAAACAAAACAATGACAAACAATTATGACTTCCATGTGCGGAGAAAGGTAAAATTCAATACCATGAAAATGACGTGACAATTTATTGTTGAAAAAAAAAAAAAAAAAAGACAATTTGTAATTGTTCAGAAACTTTTCACTTCTACACTAGCTATTAATGTACATCCTATTTTTGATAATTTGTTTTTTAAACAGTTTTAGGACCTTCCTTGAGACATGCTCAAAATTATTACTCCGTAAATAGTAGAACCCAAATATCTCATTTATAAAATTTCATTTATTATATATATATATATATATAAAAGATGTGTTTGGATACTGCTTATTTTGTTAAAAATTAAAAATAATAAAAAAATAATTTTTAAATTACTGTTCACATAAAAAATACTATTCATTTACCTTAATACACTATTCAAGTCCTATGAACAATGCAAGAGGTGCTGGTAAAAAAAAAAAACCAAAATTGTGTCGCGTGAAAACGCAAACGCAATCCAAACTATATTAATCATCCCTTTATTTTCATTATTATTCAACCTTTGTCTTTGCTGTAATTGCAAAATGAATTATGATGACTTTGCTACCTTTGCTCAACACTATTATGGGCTCTAATACCACTTGTTAGAAAAATTACACATTGGAATGACTACAATTAAATAGTTAATATAACATATATGTATATATAGAGAGACATCACATGACCAAAAAGATTAAGCTTATAATAAGCTTGGACCCAATTATGTTATATTAGTTATTTTCTGTTCCTATTATTATTTAATAAGAGATTTCACACACGTATACCTAATGATAAAGAGAAAATAAAATAAAATAAAATGAAGATGATGACATGGGCATCTTCAGTCAACTTTCAACTATAGTTGCATGCTTTTCTGCCTTCGACTTCTTTGCATACAAAGGTCCCGTTGATGACACACCAAAACAAAATAGTGACTTCCATATTCCACGAAACAATAATGAAGCATCACATATTAATAAATTCTCCTTTTCATCTCTCTTCGTCGTTGTTTTTTTTTTTTTTTTTTACTTTGTTGAAACTGAAAACATATTATTGATTTCAATCCAATGTATAGGCATGCCAAGTGGATTCATAAAAAAAAAAAAATTTTAAAAATGTGGAAAAGGGCGAGATGCCAAGTAGAGTCTAAAACTATTAGTACACAAGGATAAAAGTATAACGTAAAGTGTGTATCTTATAGTATTACATAAATGTAAAAAGCGGTAATAATATTACATTAAGGTTAAAATTGGCAAAAATACAATTCACACCCACTAATTTTGTCCAAAAATTATTTTGATTCTTTAAGTTTGAAATTGATTATTTTAGTTTGTAATTTGCACCAAAAACATTTTAGTTCTTTAAGTTTGAAATTTTCATTTTAGTCTGGTAACTAATTCATTCAAAAATCATTTTAGTCTTTCAAAGACTCACTTAGTGTCTGTTTGGGAACAACTTATTTAACTGAAATTGAAAACATTTTGCTGAAAGTACTGTAGATAAAGGTAAAATTTAATTGAACAGTATAGCGAAACTCATGAATAGTATCAAAAAGTGCAGTGAGATCCATGAATAGCAACAAAAATAAACTGAAATTGCGAATGAGCTGAAATTTTCCACTTGTCTCAAATGGAAACTTAGTCAAGTAACTTTGCCCAAAAATAACTCAAAACTACATATTTAAAGGAGTAAAATAATTTTTGGGTATAGTTATTGGGCTAAAATGATCATTTTCAAACTTAAAGAACTAAAATGAGTTTGGAGTAAACTTACTAGATTAAAATGACCAAATTCAAACTTTTTAAATGACTAAAATGATTCTTAAGCAAAGTTAGTGGTGTAAATTGCATTTTTGCCTAAAAATTTGTTACATGCACTAATACACATTAATGCACACATTCGAAAAAACAAGTAATTAAAATAATGATTTCAAGTCAAAATTTCTAACTTGGTCATTCAATTGCTTTTTCGCTACGCGTAGAGGCGTTTGTACTTTGTATGCGTATAATAAATGCTACTCTTACATAAATGACCCTAGAAAACGTGGTTTGTGGTTGTCCCAAATGGAAACTTAAGTCAAGTAACTTTGCCAAAAATAACTCAACACTACAAATTTAAAGGAGTAAAATAATTTTTGGGTATATTTATTGGGCTAAAATGATCATTTTCAAACTTAAAGAATTAAAATCAGTTTGGAGTAAACTTACTAGATTAAAATGACCAAATTCAAACTTTTTAAATGACTAAAATGATTCTTAAGCAAAGTTAATAGTGTAAATTGCATTTTTGCCTAAAAAATTGTTACATGCACTAATACACATTAATGCACACATTCGGAAAAAACAAGTAATTAAAATAATGATTTCAAGTCAAAATTTCTAACTTGGTCATTCAATTGCTTTTTCACTACGCCGTAGAGGCGTTTGTACTTTGTATGCATATAATAAACGCCACCCTTACATAAATGACCCTAGAAACTGGCTATTAGCTATACCCATTAGGTTTATCAAAAAAGCTATACCTATTAGTATTCCTGATTCTTCGTAATCGCATTAACATCCACTCCTTTTCTTCCAAGTGAAGGAACACATTACACAACTCTCTCCAGTCTCCGATAACCTTGTCAATTGTTAGATGCAAAAAATGGAGTATAAATGGCTTGTACCATTTACAATATTGGCATTTATATTAGTGCTAGTGAATGGTCTTTATGTTCAGAAGGACTGTCCTGACTGCAACACAGATGGAGATCAATGCTGTAATTTGGAGGAACACGAAGACATATGCTGCGACGGGAGTGTTAGTCAGAACGCCCGGTATGACCAGTTTAGCATTCTGAATGCCAGTGCTAAAGCTAGTGTGGGCAGTCTTAACAAAACTTATAATCTTAAGCCGGCGTCTTGGTTATTGGAGTTCTGGAACTACACGTCTTTTATCACTGCCGCAGCTCAGTACCAGCGTTATGGCTTTGGTACTTCCTACAAGGACAGGGGGCAGGTTTCCCTTGGAACCATGGAAGTCGCAGCTTTACTTGCACATATCGGCAGCAAAGTAACCTGTGAGTTCAGAGTTTCTCTTTAATTTGAGTTTTTCTGTTGTTGGTGTGATTTAATATATATGTATATATTCCGTCTGGCTTTGATGTCGTATATAGATGAGATCAAAGTGTTTACTATGTTTCAACTTAATTTCAAGACTTTTGTTCCTTTTTGTTCTTTTGAGAAACAACTTTTCTTTCTTTCTTTTCTCTTGTTGAGAAAATGAGAAACAACTTTCAAGATTTAATTCTAAGTCCAAAAGATACTCAAAAAAAAAAAATTCTAAGTCCAAAAACACTTACTTTATATCTAAAAAATTATTATTTTACATTTTATTAAAAGTATAAAATTTACACTGTACATTTATTTAGTCCATAATATAAATCTTATATTAATAGCACAATGTAAATCTATAACTATCTGTGGGGCCTGAGGGCCTGGTGACCTCGACCCACTTTACATCCGGCCTAGGGCCCATGTCGAGGAAGAAGGATCGTCCGAGGACGATGTATGAAGGCCTGAACTGCAGGGATCCCCGCCGAGGACGACCCTGTCCTCGGTAGATCGAGACCAACACCAAGTGGGGGAACAAGTCTAGGACAAGTTGTCATCTCCACACTAAATGTGCTCACTTAACCCTCTGGCCACACTAATGGAGATGTGACTCCTGGACAGGGCAACCTTGGTCACTGCAAATCACATGAGTACTGATAATGCAGTTGATGGGACAGATGATCAGAAGGAAAGTGCATAGATGATCAACAGATGGAAGAGAGAGAGGGAAAGATGGGGACTATATAAGGGGAACCAACAGAGCAGTTAAAGGGGGGAGAAAAAGAGAAAAAAGGAGAAAGGAAAAGAGAAAGGGATCACTGTCAAGCTCCTCGGATCAATGCCGAGGAGTGATCTTGAGGGATAACTTGGACGCGCCGGCCTTCAACGATTGTGAATCCTGCATTGGGCGTTGTCCGTTTGTTAGGGCCTAGTTCTTCAACCCACTCGCTAAAAATTTATTGTTTGGGCTTGTTGGATCATCTTCCTTCTTATTTTCGAGGGCTTTTCCAAATTGAGTCCTTACAATTGGCGCCGATGAGCGATCTTGAGGGGTAACTTAGACGCGCCAGCCTTCAACGGTTGTGAATCCTGCATTGGGCGTTGTCCGTTTGTTAGGGCCTAGTTCTTCAACCCACTCTCTAAAAATTTATTGTTTGGGCTTATTGGATCATCTTTCTTCTTATTTTTCGAGGGCTTTTCCAAATTGAGTCCTTACAATTGGCGCCGTCTGTGGGAAGAACTAGGGCGTTAACAAACGCAACGGCTAACAGTTCCCCCATCGGGGGCTTGCGCAGGGTTGGGTAATTTTTCGTCACCACCGGCGACACTGACCCCGACTTTCAAAAAAAAAAACAAAAAGGAACAACCAACAATAACGCTTTTGCACAAGATATGATCGTTGCGGGAAAGTAAAAGATTCAGGGAATAGGAAAAGGAAACAAACATCGCAACATTTTATTAATCAAAAAATAAATATAAGGTACAAACAGAGGCTCAGACAGGCTTGTTTTAAAGCTAATTCTATAGACAGAGGCCTAGACGGGCCTGTATAGAACTAACTCTAGGGAAGGGGGCTGAGGCAAGCTTGTTTTAAGGCCACCAACAACCCCCGGGCCGGTGCGGATGGTGCCAGCGAGAAGAGAGGAGCAGATGCAAGGGCGCTTGACGGCCCCTCCCCATAATGTTCCCTTGATTCTCTCCCAGCCCCACGGTGGTTGACCATTGGAGATGGCAACACCCGGGCACCAGACATGACGTAGTCTTGCGAGCCTCCACCGGCGGGCAGGCCAGGCGCGAATCACTGCCAGTCTGAAGGGCAGGCGTGGATGCGCCCCGGAGAAGAGCGTTATGTACTTCAAGGACCTCCCTCCTGACCGCCATGCACGACACCATCAGGATAACGCCTAAACTTTGCCACGCCGAAAGTCTGACGCGGGCTACAGCCGCAACGGCTCTCGGTCGAGGGATGAGGACCTTTGGCCTGTGTGCCCTCACTCCCGTCCAAGGCCGTCCCATTTCTCCAAACTCTTATCATAATCCTGGCAAGGTTATTGAAGGGGCTCGGAAAGTTGAGGGGACATGTTTCCTGTTTTGTTAGAGGGTTCATGGAGTGTAGAAGGACGTTCCCCCCCCCCCCCCCAAAAAGCCTTATATAGAGGATGGAGGTTGGTGGGAATTGATCTACACAGAATTCGAGAGAAGGATTATCAGCAGCATTAATCCTGACCAAATTCCAAGGAGGCTGTCGACCGCTGGATCTGCATCAATCCACGAGGATATTAATGAGAGCGCGCCTCGCGCGTCGAAAGGTCAAGCGCGAAACGCGAACAGTCAGGAAACGCCTCGTAACTGAGGAGGGCAAAAACTTGAACTGAAGGTAAGGTTACTGCCACGTGTAAGGTTAGAAGTCCAAACCACCCCTGCCCAGGGCACCGCGGGGTCAAGGTTCTGGTCCGAGGGACGAACCACTCCTGACGAAGCAGGGCCGAGGCCGTCATCACACCAAAAATAAGATTCCCAGCGCCGAGGATAAACTCCTTCACCCCATACAGAAGTGTTAGACTGAACCAAGGTCTTGCATAGTCCTCGGACTCAAGCCTATGGGAAAACTAACCACTCAAATATACCTGGGTACTAGACTGAACCAAGGTCTTGCATGGTCCTCGGACTCAAACCTATGGAGAAACTAGCTACTTACAGAAGAACAGAAGTGTTAGACTGAACCAAGGTCTTGCATGGTCCTCAGACTCAAGCCTATGGGAAAACTAACCACCCAAATATACCTGGGTACTAGACTGAACCAAGGTCTTGCATGGTCCTCGGACTCAAACCTATGGGGAAACTAGCTACTTACAGAAGAACAGAAGTGTTAGACTGAACCAAGGTCTTGCATGGTCCTCAGACTCAAGCCTATGGGAAAACTAACCACTCAAATATACTTGGGTACTAGACTGAACCAAGGTCTTGCATGGTCCCCGGACTCAAATCTATGAGGAAACTAGTTATTTACAGAAGAACAGAAGTGTTAGACTGAACCAAGGTCTTGCATGGTCCTCGGACTCAAGCCTATGGGAAAACTAACCACTCAAATATACTTGGGTACTAGACTGAACCAAGGTCTTGCATGGTCCCCGGACTCAAACCTATGGGGAAACTAGCTACTTACAGAAGAACAGAAGTGTTAGACTGAACCAAGGTCTTGCATGGTCCTCAGACTCAAGCCTATGAGAAAACTAACCACTCAAATATACCTAGGTACTAGACTGAACCAAGGTCTTGCATGGTCCTCGGACTCAAGCCTATGGGAAAACTAACCACTCAAATATACCTAGGTACTAAACTGAACCAAGGTCTTGCATGGTCCTCGGACTCAAACCTATGGGGAAACTAGCTACTTATAGAAGAATAGAAGTGTAAAACTGAACCAAGGTCTTGCATGGTCCTCGAACTCAAACCTATGAGGAAACTAGCTACTTACAGAACAACAGAAGTGTTAGACTGAACTAAGGTCTTGTATGGTCCTCGGACTCAAACCTATGGGAAAGCTAACTATTTGCAGAAGAACAGAAGTGTTAGACTGAACCAAGGTCTTGCATGGTCCTTGGACTCAAGCCTATAGGAAAACTAACCACTCAAATATACCTGGGTACTAGACTGAACCAAGGTCTTGCATGGTCCCCGGACTCAAACCTATAGGGAAACTAGCTACTTACAGAAGAACAGAAGTGTTAGACTGAACCAAGTTGTGGTATGGTCCTCGGATTCAAACTTAAGGGAAAGCTAATTGCCTCACGAGACTAAGTCCAGAACAGAACCAAGGCATTGAGTAAAATATTAAAGTATAACAAGTAAAAGGAAGCATCAATCAAAGAACTAAAAGCAAACTACTGAATATATACTTCAAATAGAAAGTATGTAGTTTCGTTACAATGTCGCCAAGGCAAAAAGCGTAATGAAATGAAAAAGAAAACAAATAAGAGTGTCTCATGCCATCAAAACGGGGTGATCCAACGAGATGGCTTACTCTCCCAACTCGGTAGGCAGCTTGTCTTGAAGAGCCTGTTAGAAGGCTTCGACTGACACCTCGGGGCCCTGGCTCAGTGGGGCTACTTCAGAGGACCCTTCCTCGACAGGAAGGATCTGAGGGACAGTGAGTATGGCTTGGGAGTCAGCAGGAGGCCTCACCACATCCTGGGGCACTTCCTGACCGTCAGTTCCTGCCCCTTCATGCTCCCAAGCTTAGCCATGTCGACGGGGAGGAGAAGGGACCTCTCTAGGGCATCGGCTACGCGAGCCCCCTCGCCTCCTCGGAAATCCCGGATGGTAGCGTCATCCATCAAAAGTTTTTCATGGAGCATGGCAGCAGGCAGCTAGGCCTGGGGCTCGGACTGCTGAACGATTTCTTTTCCTTTACGTTGACCACCAAGTCTCAGTTCTTTAGAAGGTTGGCGGGCTTCATCTTCCTCTGGAGAAGAATGGGATCTGCCCGCATCCACTAGGTCTTTGCCTTTGGAGGGCCTTTTCCTTTTTGGATCGAAGGACTCAAGCCGTGAGTCCGAGATTGGAAGGATGGAAGACGACCTGGTCTGCGCAGGCGAAGGCGTAGGTCCGGATGGAGGAGGCTTGGGCTGTGACTCCCTTGGCACACCTTTCCCAGACTTGCCCTCAAGCAGGTCAAGAAGGCTGGTTTAAGGCTGTCTCTTAGAACCCATCTCAGCCTGGGTACCAACCCTCGGGGGCTGAAGATCAACTTTGGACAAATAGGGATCCCCTAGGTCACCAGAGGGATCCTCGGGCTGATCGGCTCGGTCAAATGCACTAAATTCGTCCTCAGACAAGCTTAGTTCGGCCACTTCTCCCTCCTTCTCCGAGCTCCCTTCCTCGGTCTCTGTTGCTTGATGGGACGAGGAAGAACCTGCCAACGGGATGCCTTCCGGAATAGAGGGTCCTTCGAAAAACGCAAAACCGTCATCTACCACAGTGATTTGCCTAAGCTGAGGATCACGGGCCCTGATAACATCCTTGGGGACCGGGAACGACTTCTGGGCCGGATTGCATCCGAGGATCTTATGGGCGGCTCTAACCTGGTTATCGGCCTCATTCAGAAAAAGCTCCGCCCTAAGAACGGCTTCCAAATCCTCCTTGTTGACCAGGTGAAAATGAAGCGCGAAGGCGTGCGGATCTGTAGAAAGAGAAACAAAACTCCTATGATCAATCAACCAAAGAAGATCTACGACAAAGAAAAAATAAAAGAAGCTAGACCGCCTCCTACTTCGAGTACCCTACCTGGCTCTCCCTCTACTGTCGGGCAGTGGAGAACATCGTGCCATTCTTCTGACACAATGAGAAAATCTTGAGTCAACCCCTTACTAGAATCGGGGAGGCACTGGATAAGCCGAACCCTATCATCCCTCGTCTTCATATTGTACGACTTACCTTCAGGTGCTGAAGATTGTAGCACTAATTTACATCATGGTGGGTTAACCTCAACCCCATCTTCTCATTCAAGGCGTCTACGCACCCTAGTATCCTAAACACATTAACGACGCACTGGGTAGGAGCCAGCCGAAAATGCCTAAGGTAACCACTCTTCACTGGCCCCATAGGGATTCTCATGCCTCCCTCTACAAAGGCGACTATATGGATCACAACTTCACCCTCGTTCCTCTTAATATACCACTCTCCTTCCTCGCAATACCTCAAGCCCACATTACGGGGTATCCCATAATCAGCAATGAACTTCTCCATTATCTCTTCAGACTCAACTAACTTCTTAAATTTACCCATTCCTAGCAACGACTAAAGGACCCGAGAGAGGGAAGGAGAGAGAGGAATCAAAGAAAATTTTCTGCTACAGGGGGAAGAAGACTTACAGAAATGGGGAGATTCTCCTCAGGCAAGCTTTTTACGCTGGAAAGGGGTGCTGGTCAGTGTGGAAATTGGACCAGATTCAGAGTATGTGCACCAAAGTTCGTGAGTGCGCAAATAAGGAGGCCAAGCGGTTCAATCGAGTATTTATATCCCTAATTAAAGTTAAACCAAGTGGAACTTCCCACCCATAAAAGCAGGAAATCCCCGCTGAGTGATTGCCATCACACCGTTGGACGTGGGGAACATAGAGCCGCCAAAATTTAATGCGAGCGCACACCAGGCCTCAAAGCGCTAGAAACGTACATTGGGCAGGCAAAAAGACTCCAACGCTGACGTGGACCAAGGTTGGGTGAATCGGGTAGAAAGCCCAAGGATATCAAAACCCTCCTCCCCGTCCGAGGATACGGACAGCAGGATTTTGAGGGGCTATTGTGGGGCCTAAGGGCCTGATGACCTCGGCCCACTTTACATCCAGCCCAGGGCCCATGCCGAGGAAGAAGGATCATCCGAGGACGATGTATGAAGGCCTGAACTGCAGGGATCCCCGTCGAGGACAACCCTGTCCTCGATGGATCGAGACTAACACCAAGTGGGGGAACAAGCCTAAGACAGGTTGTCATCTCCACACTAAATGCGCTCACCTAACCCTCTGGCCACACTAATGGAGATGTGACTCCTGGACAGGGCAACCTTGGTCACTGCAAATCACATGAGTACTGATAATGCAGTTGATGGGACGGACGGTCAGAAGGAAAGTGCATAGATGATCAACAGATGGAAGAGAGAGAGGGAAAGATGGGGACTATATAAGGGGAACCAACAGAGCAGTTAAAGGGGGGGAGAAAAAGAGAAAAAAGGAGAAAGGGATCACTGTCAAGCTCCTCGGATCAATGCCGAGGAGCGATCTTGAGGGGTAACTTGGACGCGCCGGCCTTCAACGGTTGTGAATCCTGCATTGGGCGTTGTCCGTTTGTTAGGGCCTAGTTCTTCAACCCACTCTCTAAAAATTTATTGTTTGGGCTTATTGGATCATCTTCCTTCTTATTTTCGAGGGCTTTTCCAAATTGAGTCCTTACAATTGGCGCCAAGGAACGATCTTGAGGGGTAACTTGGACGCGCCGGCCTTCAACGGTTGTGAATCCTACATTGGGCGTTGTCCGTTTGTTAGGGCCTAGTTCTTCAACCCACTCTCTAAAAATTTATTGTTTGGGCTTATTGGATCATCTTCCTTCTTCTTTTCGAGGGCTTTTCCAAATTGAGTTCTTACACTATCTTTTACATCTTCCATGCATATCTATTTTCTATATTTTAAATAATTTGGAATTACAATTTAATAATTTAAAATGTGTATAAGCATATATTATTGTGGATTTTGTGTATAAAGATGTAAAAAAATAAGTGTAAGCAAATAATTTCGGTTAATTACATTGTAGGCCTAGGAGATTGTTTGGTTTGGATTGAATCTTAGAATTTGTTTTTTTATTTTTTATATTTAAAAAAAAAAAAAACTCTTTTTCTTAATTATTTTTAAGATTTTTTTTTCTTCAATAAAATATTTAATTACCTTAAAACATAGGAGTTGCCAGGGGCAAGAAAAGAGCACCCATTTTACCTTTTATATATATATATATATATATATATAAAAAGAGAGGGAGGTTCAAGTTATACTTTTTATGACCGTTGGATCTACCATTAGATTTAAGTAAATTTAACGGTAAAAAAAAAAAAAAAAAAAACACTCATTAATGTTAATATTCTGATTAGAATCTCATTTATTATCGCCTATTTATGACATTTTATACTTATCTCTAAACCTAAAAATAGGTATATGTTTCACACTCCTCTCTCTTTCTCCTCCATCACTCTTCCACCTCCACTGCCATAGGAAAATAATTCAAGAAAAATTATAATTAGACTTTAGCTTTTGTTATGAACACCATGAGTATATATATAACCTTTAAAAGAGCTAAATGGAAACAAAGAAGTTCATGTAGCAGATCCAACCAAATGAGAGTAAGGCGTAGTTGAGTTTGAGTTTCTTTTGTGACGAAATTGTTTGAGTTACATAAGAGGTATATGGCTAAATATAAACATTTAATTACTTCAAATGAGGCACATAACTTTGTTTGCTGCAAAACTGCTGATACAACGGTTAAGAAAAACTTATGGAAATTTGAGATCATCATTGAATTTCAAGAAGTCATAAGACTGAAAACGTTTCCACCTATCTACAGTTGTTGAACATGCCATGATTGTGTCATACTAGTAGTAAATTGGCAAGTCACAAAGGAAAGTGGGGTTTTGTTCATTCATAACGCCATATGCAAGGACAACATTTCCCTGCAAAATGAAGTGTAAGTCAAAATCCAAAAATCCATGGTCTGCAACCGTGAGGGCAATGTCAGATAAAGGGAGCAGAATGAACATATACCAGTTTTTGGTTTTGGAGATAAATATAGAATGTTATAAATATGAAATAATAAATGAGATCCTAATAATAATATCAATATTAATGAGTATTTTTTTTATTGTTGAATTTACTTAAATCTAATGGCTTAAAAAATGTGTAACTCTTTCAAGTTACATTAGAAGTAACTTGAACCCATCTCTTTTTATCACACACACACACACACACATATATATATATATATATATATCCGCAGACTTGATCATATTTTTTTTTGGAAACCGTTTTGATACTAAGCAAAGATATAATACGTTATAAGTAGGGGTGGCAAATGGGCGGGTTGGGTCATAAATGGGATGGGTGTGTAATTACCCATTTATCCATTTATGACCTGTTTATATATAAATTAATTATCTATTACCAACCCAACCCATTTAATTAGTAACCCACCCATTTAACTCAATATGGTTTAAATACCTTTAAAACTGCTTGAATACCCTCTTGACCTCCAAAATTACCAAAATACCCTTAAATACCTAAAATGATACAAATACCCCTACACTTCCAAAATTACCAATATACCCTTAGACATCCAAAATTATCTCAAAATCTCTAAAATGAGCAAAATACCCATAAAACTTCAAAAATGACCAAAATACCCCCGATATCTCTAAAATCACCATATATGCTTAAAACCCACTAAAATGACTAAAATACCTCCAAAATCTCTAAAATGACCAAAATACCCCCTAAAACGCAAAAAATGACTAAAATACCTCCGAAACCTAAAAATTACCAAAATACCACCAAAACCTAAAAAATGAACAAAATACCTCAAAAACCTAAAAATGACCAAAATACTCCCAAAACCCAAAAAAAATAACCAAAATAGTCTTGAAACCCAAAAAATGACCAAAGTACCCCCAAAACCCAAAAAATAACCAAAATACTCCCGAACCTCAAAAAATGACCAAAATACCCCCGAAACCTAAAAATGGCCAAAATACTTTCAAAACCCAACAAATGACCAAAATAACCCCAAAACCCAAAAATGACCAAAATACTCCCGAAACCTAAAAAATGACCAAAATACTTCCAAAACCCAAAAAATGACCAAAATACTCCCGAAACCTAAAAAATGACCAAAATACCCTCGAAACCCAAGAATGACCAAAATACTTCCAAAATCCAAAAAATGACCAAAATACCCCCGAAACCCAAAAAATGACCAAAATACCCGCGAAACCCAAGAATGACCAAAATACCCCCGAAACTCAAAAAATGACCAAAATACTCTTGAAACCAAAAAATGATCAAAATACCCCAGAAACCTTAAAATGACCAAAATACCCCCCCCCAAAACCCAAAAAATGACCAAAATACCCCCGAAACTCAAAAAATACCAAAATACCCTCAAAACCTAAAAATGACCAAAATACCCCCCCAAAACCTAAAAAATTACCAAAATAACTCAAAACCTAAAAATTACCAAAATACTTCTGAACCCTAGAAATTTATCGAAATAACCAAAAAATCTAAAAATTATTGAAATAACCCTAAAACTAAAAGATGACATAAATCCCTCGTAACCTAAAAAATGACTAAAATACCCTTAGAATCTAAAAGATGATCAAAATAATCCCGAAACCTAAAAAATTACCAAAATTCCCTCGAAACCTAAAAAATTACTAAAATTCCCTCGAAACCTATAAAATGACTGAAAGACTCTTAAAACCTTTAATTTGTCAAAAATATCCTCGAAACATCCAAAATACCCTAAACCTCTATTTTGGTAATTTTAGATGTTTCTGGTGTATTTTGGTAATTTTATGGGTTTCAGATATATTTTAGTCATTTTTTAGGTTACAGGGTAATTTGGTAATTTTTTCAGGTTTCAGGGATATTTTAGTCATTTTATAGGTTTCAGAGGTATTTTGGTCATTTTTTAGGTTTCAGAGGTATTTTAGTCATTTTTTAGGTTTTAGAGGTATTTTGGTCATTTTTTGGGTTTCAGGGGTATTTTGGCCATTTTTTTTGTCATTTTTAGGTTTTGGGGGTATTTTGGTAATTTTTAGACTTTGGAGGAATTTTGGTCATTTTTTGGGTTTTGGGAGTATTTTGGTAATTTTTGGGTGTTGGGGGTATTTTGGTCATTTTTTGGGTTTTGAGGGTATTTTGGTCATTTTTAGGTTTCGGGGGTATTTTGGTCATTTTTAGGTTTTTGGGGTATTTTGGTCATTTTTTTGATTTTGAGGGTATTTTGGTCATTTTTAGGTTTCGGGGGTTATTTTGGTAATTTTCTTGGTTTTGGGGGTATTTTGGTCATTTTTTGGGTTTTAGGGGTATGTTGGTAATTTTTAGATTTGGGGGTATTTTGTTCATTTTTAAGGTTTTGGAGTTATTTTGGTCATTTTTTGGGTTTCGGGGGTATTTTGGTCATTTTTTGGGTTGTGAGAGTATTTTGGTCATTTTTAGGTTTCGGATGTATTTTTGTATTTTTTTTTTTGGGTAATTTTTAGGTTTTTGGGGTATTTTGGTCATTTTTAGGTTTGGGAGGTATTTTGGTCATTTTTTGGGTTTTTGGGGTATGTTGGTAATTTTTAGATTTTGGGGATATTTTGTTCATTTTTTAGGTTTTTGGGGTATTTTGGTCATTTTTTAGGTTTCAGGGGTATTTTGGTCATTTTTTGGGTTTTTGGGGTATTTTGGTCATTTTTAGGTTTTTTGGTCATTTTTTTAGGTTTTTAGGGTATTTTGGTCATTTTTTGGGTTTTGGAGGTATTTTGGTAATTTTTTGGATTTTGAGAGTATTTTGGTCATTTATTAGGTTTCAAGAGTATTTTGGTCATTTTCTAAAAATTTAGATTTTATGTTGTTTATTTAAATTTTAGATGGGTTTAGTGGGTATTAGTGGGTTTATCCATTTAAACCCATCTAATTAAATAACCAAATGAGTTTTTACCCATTTAACCCAAATATTCAAATGCGTTGGATTAAGACTTATCCAAATAATGTGGGTAATGAGTGAGTTTATGGATATGAGTAAAAATTGCCACTCCTAATTATAAGATATGTTAAGCTACAGACCCTAACAAGTTTGGAGAACATATCTAAAACTTCCCATATTTTGAGGGGAAAAAAAGCATGATACATTTCGTCCTAACCTAAATAAAACAAGCTTCTATTAAAAAATAAAAAGATAAAACAAGCTAATTGATTGGTCACACACTTTAAAAAAAAAAATTTCTTGATAGTTCCTACTTCCCACATATTTTCACCCTACTCACGCGAAGTCAAAGGTTAAAATAACCGATCCTATTAAAATAATTAAAAAATCACTATTTTATTATTTTATACTTAGCAACGTTTGAGACTGTAAATATGTAAAATAAAATCAATTTCAACTAATAATTTTTTTAATATTTAAAAGGACAAGAGACCAAATGATGAAATTGACAATTGATGTTAAAATTTGAGGGGCTATAATTGGTACAATTTATAGTAGAGGGGCCAAATTAAGCATAACATGTTTAGTAATGACCTTCAAATGAGTTGAAAAGCTGTCTCAGGACTGCCCATATTTAACTTAAGTGAGATAAAGTTGGTTTTCTTATTTAGTTTCACTTGAAATAGAATTGTTTTGTAGAAAATTTTAGTGGAAACAAGTTTATCTCACATCAAGCTAAACAAGAAAAGTTAAGAGATAATTTTCTTTTAACCCACTTTTTCTAATACTCCAAAATACAGGAAAATGTGGAAAACTATTTTACATAAAGTTTTCTATTAAAACAAACAGATTGTAAATTATTTTATCTAATCAATTTGTTCCTATGGAAAACATTGTGTATAGATAGTTTCTGCATTTTTGGTATTTGGTGGCAGCAGAAAAAATAAGTCAAAGAAAAATTATTTTTAGTTAACAGAAAAAGTATGCTTTATTTTTTAAAGATTGTTTTTCACTAATTTTTTTTTTTTTTTGGGAAACAATCATATCTCACTGCAAACTAAAAATAAGAAAAGGTAGGAGATCATTTTAAAACTCTTTTAAGATTGCTATCAAACATAGGAAAATGAAATAATTGTATATAAAAAAAAAATACTACCTTTTTACCTACATTTTGAGGCCACGGTCAATATAGTCCCCACAATTTGGTAGCTATTAGTTTGGTCCCTATTATTTTCAACTTAAAGTCGATTTGGCACCTATTGTTAATTCACTAAAAGAAAATGCTTACATGGCTGATAGTGTGCATCCCATTGGCACACACATGGCAAACAAAATAATATAAAATTAAATACTTAACATTTAAAAGGCATGTTAGAACCCAAAAAAATAATAATAATCTTGAAAATTTAATTGAAAAAAATAATGAAATTTTTTTTTTATTTAAATCCTCAAAAAAAAAAAAAAAAAAAATTCTTTTGTATGCTTACACTTCCTTAGCGATCAAACACAATACCCAGTAACACACCAATAGAAAATCCCAACCAAATAAAATCCCTCACATAATCAAACCCTACCTAACTAGTTCCCCTTCCTACTAGAAATCTTTTCTTTATGTCTGACCAAACCCCAACCTCCATGGCCATAATCTTGATCCTCCAGAAATATCATCCCTTCTAGTTCACCGTTGCATGCCACTGCTAGCATCGGCAATGGCATCCCTTCGTTTCTCACTGTGAAGCTCTCTCTCTCTCTCTCTCTCTCGGCAAACCTTTCTTTATCTCTCACTCACAAGCCGAACCCTCTCGCAAGCTCACACCACCACCATTCCTTCTATTGATTTCATTCCTTTCCCCTTTCTCACTCTAGCCTCAGCTCTCTATTTGCTTAACCTAAACCCTAAAGGTTCTACTCTTACTCTCTCTTCTCAAACGGGTGTCTAGAGGGGACATGGCACAAGATTTGTGAAATGTTGGTTGTCAAGGTTTCTATGATGTGTATGTGGGTGACAAGTTATGTGTGAATAGAGGAATTTATTGTATGGGTTGTGAATATGTGATGTTTGTGTTTGATCAGTGAGCACATATTCTTGATTGGAGCTTGATCAATTCTTTTTGCGTGTTTGGTTTTGTAAGGGGTTTTATTTTAGTTGGGATTTTCATATTGGTGTGCTACTCGAATTGTGTTTGGCAGCTAAGAAATTGTTAGAATTCAAACGAAAATTTAAAAAATTAATTACTATTTTTTAATTCATTTTATTTATTTATTTATTTCAATTAATTTTTCCAGTTTTTTTTTTAAATGGCTTTTTTCTTTTTAAATGAAATGCTTATGTGGCTTTTAAATATTAAATATTTAATTTTATATTGTGGGGCCAAGAAATCCTACAACCCAGCCCACTTCGTTCCTGGGCCGAAGGCCCAAGCCAAGGAGGCACCTGAAACCCGAGGAGGAAAAGAAGAAGCCCAGGCACAAACAGAACGGGCCAAGGACGACCCCATCGTCGGGCGTCCGAGAACTTGAGGGACAAGCTCGTAACGAGCAGTCACCTCCACATTAAGTGTACCTGACAACCGCCCTGGCCGCATTAATGAGGAAGGGACTTCACACTAGCGTCGCCTTGGTTGCCGCGACTCTCCAAGAGACTGAGAGGGCGGCTGATGGGACAAGCACCTGAGCAAATGTCCTGATCGCTCAACAAGTGTAGGGCTAGGATTAGTTGGGTAAAGGATATATAATGTAAGGGAATCCCCCAGAAAAGGGGGCTCTCTGGGAAAAAAAGAAAGGGGAGAGGAAAAAGATGGAGTCCAAAGGGGAGAAAAGCCTCCTCGGCCGTGGTCCGAGGAGCATCCCCCAATTGTAAATTACTCTAAGCTTTTCATTAAATAACAAGAGAACGGAGCCCACGCCCCGTGAGCGCCGGCCGGCGCCTAGACCTTCGATCCACTCTCTACAAATTCATTGTTCGGGGCTCGTTGGGCCCTTGACCCAGCTCCGTTGGGCCTGGGGCACCAAAAATGCGGTCCCTACAATTGGCGCCGTCTGTGGGAAGGATTAGTGCGCCAGCCGGCGCAGCGGGCGACTGTTCTAAACAGATGTTCTACAAGAGATCGGCGGTGATGCAAAAAAAGAAGAAGAAGAAACTACCAAAGAAACATTGCAGAAAGATAAAGGCTCGAGACAGAAGATTCAATAACAAAAAGAAAAACTTGGTACTATTTCACAAAAGGAAAATCTACAAATTACAATCAGAGGCTCAGACAGGCTTGTTTTACAACTGTTCCTACCAGCTAGTCCTACAATCAGAGGCCCAGGCGGACCCGTCCTAAAACTAGCTAGAGGGAAGTGTCAACCCGTGCCCTTACTGGCATCAAGAGAATGGGGGAGCTTGGCAGTAAGCGGACGGAAGGGGGGTGAGGCTGGCTTGTTCCAAGGTCACCCACAGCTCCTTTCTCGGAGCGGCTGAGCTTGAACAAAGCGAGGAGCAGATGCAGGGGCTCCGGGACGCCCTCCCCCATGATGTTCCCTTGATTTTCTCCAACCCCCACGAGCGACGGCCGTTGGAGGTGGCAGCACTCGGGCACCGCCCATGATGTGAGTTCGCATGTCTCCTCCGTCGGGGGTGCGCTCCAAGGAGGGACGTTAGGTACTTCAACGACATCCCTCCGGGCCACCTTGCATGGCGCCATCGGTGTCACGCCTAGACTCTGCCGCACTGGAAGCCCAGTCGGGGCTGCGGCCACAACGGCTTTTGGCACGGATGTCCTCACACCCGTCCAAAGCCGCCCCATATCTCCTAACTCCGGTCACAATTCCGGCGGGGTTATTAAAGGGGCATGGGGAGCTGAAAGGTGGTGCTTCTTCTGTTTGTGTTGAGAGGCTCATGGAGTATGAGGAAACCATCCCCCTAGAAGGCTTTATATAGAGGAGGAGGGTTGGTGAGAATTAATTCACGCAGAATTCGAAAAGGGAGTTACCGAAGCGTTGGGCTTCTGTCAGTTCACGAGGCCATTAATGAAGGCGCGTCTCGTGCACCGAAGCGTCAGGCGCGGAACACGAACAGCCAAGAGACGTTTCGTGCAAGATAAAAGATGGGGCTCGAACTGGAGGCGAGATCAACGCCACGTGTAAGATCATCACCCCACTGAAGGAGGAATCGCCCCCAGTAAAACAGTCCGAGGGCAAACCCCTACTCACGGAGAAATGAAAGTATTAGACAGAACCAAGGCTCTGCATAGTCCTCGGACTCAGACCTATGGGGAAACTAACTACTTCAGAAGGACAAGTATTAGACAGAACCAAGGCTCTGCATAGTCCTCGGACTCAGACCTATGGGGAAACTAACTACTCCAGAAGGACAAGCATTAGACAGAACCAAGGCTCTGCATAGTCCTCAGACTCAGACCTGTGGGGAAACTAACTACTTCAGAAGGACAAGTATTAGACAGAACCAAGGCTCTGCATAGTCCTCGGACTCAGACCTATGGGGAAACTAACTACTTCAGAAGGACAAGTATTAGACAGAACCAAGGCTCTGCATAGTCCTCGGACTCAGACCTATGGGGAAACTAACTACTTCAGAAGGACAAGTATTAGACGGGACCGGGGCTCTGCATAGTCCTCGGACTCAGGCCTATGGGGAAACTAACCACCTCAGATGATCCTAAGCGTTAGACAGAACCAAGGCTCTGTATGGTCATTGGACTCAGGCTCATGGGGAAACTAGCCACCTCAGATGATCCTAAGCGTTAGACAGAACCAAGGCACTGCATGGTCCCAGGACTCAGGCCTATGGGGAAACTAACTCCTTCAGAGGATTCTAGGTGGTAGACAGAACCAAAGCACTGCATGGTCCCAGGACTCAGACCTATGGGGAAACTAACTCCTTCAGAGGATTCTAAGTGTTAGACAGAACCAAAAGCACTGCATGGTCCACGGACTCAGGCCTACGGGGAGCTAACCACTTAGCAACTGTACCTAGGTCTTGCATGGTCTTCGGACTCAAGCCTACGGGGAGCTAACCACTTAGCAACTGTACCTAGGTCTTGCATGGTCTTCGGACTCAGGCCTACGGGGAGCTAACAACTTAGCAAATGTACCTAGGTCTTGCATGGTCCTCGGACTCAAGCCTACGGGGAGCTAATCACTTAGCAACTGTACCTAGGTCTTGCATGGTCTTCGGACTCAAGCCTACGGGGAGCTAACAACTTAGCAACTGTACCTAGGTCTTGCATGGTCTTCGGACTCAAGCCTACGGGGAGCTAACCACTTAGCAACTGTACCTAGGTCTTGCATGGTCTTCGGACTCAAGCCTACGGGGAGCTAACCACTTAGCAACTGTACCTAGGTCTTGCATGGTCTTCGGACTCAAGCCTACGGGGAGCTAACAACTTAGCAACTGTACCTAGGTCTTGCATGGTCTTCGGACTCAAGCCTACGGGGAGCTAACCACTTAGCAGCTGTACCTAGGTCTTGCATGGTCTTCGGACTCAAACCTGCGGGGAGCTAACAGCCTAGCAACTGCACCTAGGTCTTGCATGGTCCTCGGACTCAAGCCTACGGGGAGCTAACCACCTATACTGAAGGTAGCAACAAGACCAAGGCTCTGCACGGTCCTCAGACTCAGGCCTACGTGGAAACCAACTACATTGAAAAAATCCCAAGTGTCTACTTGAAGAAATTGTATCTGGCCCTTAGGAAACGAAAGGTGCACCAGGGCATACACAAGTAATAGTTGACGCCGCGATTGGCCGAGATACAACCGAAGTCAAAATCACACAAGTAAAGAAAAGGCGAATGGCGTGCAAATAAGCCAACAGGCACAACAAACAGAAAGAGATATAAAACACGTATTTCATTAAGTCCATAAAGATTACATGGTGAACACCACATTACAATCTAAAAGAAAAAGACGCAAAAGACAAGGGAGGCGACAGGTTCGAGGGGCCTGTCCTGCCCACTTATTTTCCTCCCTCGGCAAGGGGCTGGACCACGACAGCTCCAGGGCCTTCTGACCCTTGGCCAGGGGGGACAGCCTGTGAAGGCGCGGCAGAAACGGCTGCCTCCTCAGCGGCGGGAGCCTCAGCCTCAGAGGTGGACTTAGCAACCCCCTGAGGCGCCTCCTCAACAGGGCCCTTACTTGATTCAGCTACCTTGGGAAGGTCACTTCCTTGGGTGGGCTCGCCCGAGGGTTCAGCAATTGAGGTGTCCTCACCCGCAGCAGCGCTGGCTTCCTCCACGGCCTCTCCGGCCTCAGCGCTACCTGGAGTCGCCTCACGAATGGCCGGAGGGTAGTACACGCTTTCCTCTTTCCACAAATCAGACGAGGGCTCAACCCTGGCCTGTCTGAGAGCCTCCCTCCAAACCTCAGTAGAGTAGCGCCTGCACAACCCGGGGACTTGAACTTTAAAGGCTGCCTCTGTCTCTGCCATCCCAGCATCATAAGCCTTCTCCTCGGCTTCCTGCTTAGCGGCCAGGGCGTCTTCTTTGCCTTGGACAGCCTCAGACTTGGCCCTAACGGCCTCGTCTCTGGCCTCCTCTGCCACCCTCTTGGCTTCTTCTGCAGCAGCCACCTTCTTTGGCAGATCAGCAAGAAACTCCTTTGCCATTTTCAGCTGCTCCTCCGCCTCGCCCAGGCGCTTTAAATGATCTTCGGCCTGCTTCTGGAAGCCGGCGAGGCCTGACAGGGCGGTATCCCGAGCACTAGTCGTCGCACTCAGCTCCTCCCGGGCCTTGGCAAGATCGGCCTTAGAGTTTTTAAGGACCTGTGTGGCCTCCAAGAGTTTCGCGCGCTCCACGTCCATGGCCTTCCCCTGGTCATGGGCCACGTCCTCCAACCTGTAGGTGGCCTAAATGGCCTGCCCAACAAGACGAGCACACGGTTAGCCAAGCTCAGAAAAGGGAGTGAAGGAGCTAAAACTGGGATAGTCACAAGTGTTGAGGCATTTACCATTCCCAAGTACCTCTTGAGGCATAGGAAGACCTCTCGGCTCCTCATAGTCCCCAGCTCCGCCATGTCAGCTGGGAGTAACAGACACCTTTCCAGCGCGTCGGCCACGTACGCGCCTTCACCCTCTTTGAAATCCCTGAGGGAGGAGTCTTCCCTCAGCGGCTCCCATGGAGCGTTAGGGAAGGAAGCCAGGCCTGCGGCTCGGGCTGGGCGTCAGCCTGCTTTTCCTGACCTCGGGAGCCTATCTTCAGTTGTTTGGGTTGCCGCCGAGTGCCATCCCCCTCCCGCGGAGACTCGGGCCTCTCCTCAGCTGACCTTTTGCCCTTATCCTTCTTCTGCTTGGGATCAGAGGGCTCGTGCCTAGAAGGCAGACTCGTCTTGGACGGAGAGGGGGGAAGCCTCGACTGGGTAGAGGCCGACCTGCCCTGAGCAGAACGGGTTTTAGGAGGAGGAAGCTCTGGCTTTGATTTCCCCGGCTGGCTTTCAATCAGTTCCGACAAACTAGGTTGGGGCCTCTTCTTGTAACCCATTCCGTGCCGAGAAGAGGACTTGGACACTGAGAAGTCTGCTTCAGTCAGACAAGGGTCACCCAAATCTCCGGGAGGGTCCTCGGACTGTTGGACTTGTTCGAACACGTCAAACTCGTCCTCGACAGGGCCAAAGTCAGCAACCTCCTCTTCCTTCTCTAAGCCTACGTCGGCGGGCTCCGAGAGTCTAAGGGAGAAAGAGGAAGGACCCGCAGGTGTTACGCCTTCTGATGTAGAGGGCACCTCGGGGAACCGAAACCCATCCTCGGTCACGGTTATTTTTCGAAGCCGAGGATCCTTTGCTCTGATCACGTACTTCGGCGCCGCAAATGACTTGTGAGCCGGGTCGTATTTCAAGATCTGGTGAGCGGCCCTAACCTGATTGTCAGCCTCGTTCACGAAAACCTCTGCCCTCAGCGCCTTTTGCAGGTCTTCCCGATTGATCAGGCTGAAGTGGCGTGTGAAGGCGTGTGGATCTGCAAGAGGAATCACATTCACATTAGAAGCCAAACGGTACAAAAATAAATGGACGAAGTAAAAGATGGAACTGATTAGGGTCCGAAAACCCTCTCCCCATCTTCCCATTGCCCCACCTGGGGTCCCCTCCGTCGTCGGGCAGTGAAGGCCATCGTGCCACTCTCCGGATACGATGAGGAAGTCCTTGTTCAACCCCTTGCTGGACTCAGGGAGGCACTGAATGAGCCGGACCCTGTCATCCCTGGTCTTCAGATAGTAAGTTTCACCCTTCAAGCACTGGAGGTTATAACACCAGTTGACGTCATGGTGGGTCAACCTCAATCCCATCTCCTCGTTTAGGGCATCCACACAGCCCAGAATCCTAAAGACGTTGATGGCACACTGGGTGGGGGCTAGCCGGAAGTGCGTTAGATAGCCCCTCATCACCGGCCCCATGGGTATTCTCATGCCACCCTCAACGAGGGCAACGATGGGTATCACCACCTCGCCCTCCTGCCTCCGAAGGCGCCACTCGCCCTCCGCGCAATACCTCAAGCCCACGTTGGCAGGTATCTTATAATCGGCGATGAATTTCTCCATCGCCTCCTCAGTGAAGACATACTTCTTAAATATACCCATCCTAGACGATGCCTAAGCAAGCTAAGAAAGAGCAAATGAAAAAGAGGAAGTTCAAAGAGAGGGAGGATGACTTACAGAAATGCGTAAGGGCTCCTCGGACCAACTTTATATGCTGGAGATGTAGACTCTCGTGTGCGAATGAACAGAGGAACCAGTTTTTCAAATGGGCATTTATACCCACCAATCAAGGGGTCGTGCGGGTTTTTCCATCCCCAACTGCCAGGCGAATCCCCACCGTTGGATCGTCATCCTCCCGTTGAACGTGGGGGGGGCACAGAGCCGCTTGGATTTAATGAAGGGAACGTCACGCCCTTCGAAGCGTCAGTAACGCATCTGGGGCAGATGAAAGGGCTCCGGAACTGACAGGGGATCAGACTTAATGGGACGCGTGGCAGGCCCGAGGACATCAAAATCCTCCTTTCCGCCCGAGGATGCGGATAGCATGATTTTGAGGGGCTATTGTGGGGCCAAGAAATCCTACAACCCAGCCCACTTCGTCCCTGGGCCGAAGGCCCAAGCCAAGGAGGCACCTGAAATCCGAGGAGGAAAAGAAGAAGCCCAGGCACAAACAGAACGGGCCAAGGACGACCCCATCGTCGGGCGTCCGAGAACTTGAGGAACAAGCTCGTAACGAGCAGTCACCTCCACATTAAATGCCCCCAACTAACGCCCTGGCCGCATTGATGAGGAAGGGACTTCACACTAGCGTCGCCTTGGTTGCCGCGACTCTCCAAGAGACTGAGAGGGCGGCTGATGGGACAAGCACCTGAGCAAATGTCCTGATCGCTCAACAAGTGTAGGGCTAGGATTAGTTGGGTAAAGGATATATAATGTAAGGGAATCCCCCAGAAAGAGGGGGCTCTGGGGGAAAAAGAAAGGGGAGAGGAAAAAGATGGAGTCCAAAGGGGAGAAAAGCCTCCTCGGCCGTGGTCCGAGGAGCATCCCCCAATTGTAAATTACTCTAAGCTTTTCATTAAATAACAAGAGAACGAAGCCCACGCCCCGTGAGCGCCGGCCGGCGCCTAGACTTTCGATCCACTCTCTACAAATTCATTGTTCGGGGCTCGTTGGGCTCTTGACCCAGCTCCGTTGGGCCTGGGGCACCAAAAATGCAGTCCCTACATATATTATTTTGTTTGCCATATGTGTGCCAACAATGCACACAGTTAGCCATGTAAGCATTTTTCATTAGTAAATTAACAGTATGGACTAACTTGACTGTTATCAAAACGTATGAATCATATTGACTATGACTCTAAAATGTAGAGACTAAAATGAAATTTTCAGTTATAAAAAATACAGTTTAAAAAATAACTCATTTTTTGGAAAATATTAATGTTGAAACAAATAGAACTAAAATAACAAATTAAGTTGGGAACTAAATTCACTTGGGGAACTACGTATTGATGAACTAGCTATTTGTAAATAAAGTAGTATATTAACAATGATTAATAATATTTGATCATTCAATCTTTAAGCAAAGTAAGTGTGGATGATATTTTTTAGGTGACGACGGAGGGTACGTTTCTAGACCTGTAACTTGCGGTTTATGCAATTACAAGGAAAAGAATACCAGCTTTCATTATTGTGATGAGAACTACAAAGACATTTATCCATGTGCACCTGGAGTTGCATATTATGGTCGAGGTGCTCTACCTATCTATTGGTATCTATCTTATCAATAAATAGCAATAATTATACGTACTTTATATCTTTGCATCGAATGATTTTATCATTTATACCGTTCAATTTTATTTAAGTTGAAACTTCTTTAGAAATTTTATGTTTGCCTTAAAAGAAAAAAAAAAAAAAAAAAATCAAAACATGATCGTTTTCTATCATAATTCAAATATGAGTTCGAAGGTGATTCGGAAGTTATCATTAAGGCTCTTGATAATGCAGTTTTTTCGTCGCCTAGTGTTGGTCATATTGTAAAAAACATTTGGTCTATGTCAAGTTTATTACAAACCAAGTCCTTCTCTTATGTAAGGAGACAGGACAATTCTGTGGTCCATGCTTTAGCCCAAAGAGCAAAGTTTTCTTTTCTTGTTTTAGTATAGATGGAGGATGTTCCAACAGACATTTTGCGTTTTGTTTCTTCTGATTTTCCAAGCTTTTAATATAAGTTGCCACGGTGTGTGGCTTCTCAAAAAAAAAAAAAAAAAAATCATACAAAATCTAGGTAACCGATTCTTGAGAAAAACATGTGCAACCTAATTTTTGGTAAAACTAAATACAAGAATTTTCCTTTTCTTAAAGACATAACATTTTGCTTTACAACTGTAAGACTTGTATGTATCTTTTGTTTCCTGCCCTTAAAGAAACTGTAGATCAATTGACAGCTTCGTGACACAATCCAATGGATTCTCTTTATTCATGATATCCATCAGGAACTACAATTATGGGGAAGCCACTAAAGATCTGGACGTGGATTTGTTGAACCATCCAGAATACATAGAAAAAAATGCTACCTTGGCCTTCCTGGTTGCAATTTGGAGGTGGATGACGCCAATAAAAGAAAATCAACCTTCAGCACACGATGTCTTTATTGGCAACTGGAAACCCACCGAGAATGACAATTTGGCCAAGAGAGTTTCAGGTTTCGGTACTACCATGAATGTACTCTATGGAGATCTTGTTTGTGGTAAAGGTAATAATGAGACGTCTATGAACAACATCATCGATTATTACCTACATTACCTTGATCATAGCGGTGTCAACCGAAACAAAGCAGGACCTCTTGAATTGCTTAGTTGTGCTGACCAGGTTCCTTTCAATCCATCTGTTGCCTTACCTCCTTGAGCTTTGTTTGGTGTTGATGGATAGTCCATACTTTATTGAACCAATCCTCTTTTAAAGGTAATGCATTAATAAATTTTTAAGAACCTATCAAGTAGCAAGAAGGAGATGTTGAAAGACGAACAGGGAATAAGAGTTTGTATAAACTATGTGTGTCATGTTATGTTAAACTTGCTTAGAGGATAAGAGATTGCCTAGTTTTGTGCGACTCTTAGGATATACTTTTGTTTTCAATTTCCTAATTAATATCGTGTAATTAGTTAGTGTGGATTGTATATGAACCTCTCTATGTTTGTATTATATGCATTTTAATTGAGAAATCTTGAATTATAAATAACAACTCGTAAAACCATCAGCATGTATTATTTTGATTAGTCACATGACTCATTAAATAGACCATGTAACAAGCTTCATTTGGTTGGGGGCTAGAAAATTGGAGGAATATAAAACTCATTTGTTCAATTGGAAAGAAAAATGAGAGCTAGGATAGAAAATGTAAATTGTATAAATTTGTTCAATTCAATTGTGTATGGATGGACACTTCATTAAAATATACATACAAACACACACACACACAATAACGCAAAACAGATAAGGAAAACAAACGGATGTACCAAAAAAAAAAAAGAGAAAAAAAAAAAGGATGAACACACAAAAGAAAGGGTAGAAAAATGAATGAGAAGTAATAGAAAAAGACAAAAAATGAAAGAAGAAATTGACAAAAGAGGGAAGAAAAGAAAAGTTTTACTAGTCGAAATTTCAGTCCAAAACACGTGAGACTTTTTTTTTCCCCCTTTTCTCTCTCGTTTTCTCTTTGATTTTGGGAGATTGTATTTTGGTGGGCCCGTGGAGAAAATAATCGTGCCCCACCAGTTTTCCCTCACATTTTCTCCTCCAAATAAAAACCCAAAAGATATTTTCTCTCTTTCCATTTTGTTAGGACATACGTGAAACTTGTTAGAACATATATTATTGTAAATTGGCTAATCCTTTGACAAAACGTATTTTACTTGTATTTGGGTAGATCTAGGATGTATTTAATACTTCAAGGAATAAGAGTTCAAGTCTAATATTGAAGACATTCAAGTCTGTCTAAGAAACAAGTGAAGAAGTGATATTCATTAAAGCTCAATAGATGTATCTATCGAGATTTAATGTTTAATTCTCGATAGCTCTCGACAGAAGCTGTATCTATCAAGAATTATGAAATTCAAATTTCTAGATCTGTTTTTCATGCATATCCAAGTTATTTATGTAGGGTTTCTTTTCTCACAACTCTAAACATATATAAGGATTATTTTAAGGGCCATCAAAGGTGATGCAACTTGATACAAAGTGATTATTCACTTAAATTGTGACCGAAACAATTTGCCCTATTTCATCTTCTTTGTAGGAGCTACTGCGTCTTTGTGCCAAGGGTTTTGTAACCAAGGAGCTTCTTGATCTTTATCGTCTGGATGAACTAAAAAACTTTACAACCAACATCTTTTTCAAGTTGATGTGTTAGTCACATACTTGGATCCGTGCATCTAGTGGTTAGTCACGTACTAGGAGCCGTGCATTGAAATGAGAGATTGTCACTACATTGCAAGTCGAATTGTGTATTGGGGTAAGAGTTCAACTGTAAGTTGATATTAGGTACTGGAATTCCTTTTACTTGTAACTGCTTGTTTTGATAATAGTGGATTCTCAGGAGTGGTGACCTTAAATTTACCCGGTGGGGTTTTGCCTTGGTGATTTTCCCCATTTGTAAACAAATCACCCGTGTCAAATTTAATTTCCGCTGCATTTAGTTATTTGGTGATTTGTTTGTGCTACCACGCTTATTGCATGTAATTGAATCTAATTAATTTCACTTGCCTAAATTAATTAATTAAGTTATCAAAGGGTCAATACATTCTTGGCCTATTACATTTCCTTCCCTCCAAAATCACCCCAACTAAATGGAATCAAATGGGGCCAATGTACACATGAATAGTTTTATGAATCTTCATTTAGTGAGTTGGAAGAATTGTCCTTCAAAACGATTTGAAAATAAATGTTTTTACCTCGCTGAAACATCATCATCAAGCACACCATCATCCTCATTAACACTGCTTAGGTTCATCATGATTCGTAGGCATTGGAGGTTTCAATTTCCTCGATTACACACACTACCATGACCAAATTGCAAAGTCTCCTCTTGATAGTTTTTCTATCCTAGACATTCCTTAGCATTGTGTTAATATCGTACTTTGTTTGCCTTGATTTGCATGTTAGACCCCAAAAATTCGAAAGAAAAATCATTTTTTTAACTAAAGGACCATGGGAACATCGAGATCATAATGGTTTAACATGTTCAAGCATCAATGTGCTCAAAGTGTCATTTTAGGTCAAAATGATCAAAATCCCCATAGTCAACCATGAGTTGACTGAAGGTCAAAATTGATCAAAACTCCATCAAAATGACTTTTTTTTTTCATGTTTTTATATCAAACTTAAGGTTATTTGAGCTTTTGATCAACTTTGACTAAATTTGACCTAGAGTTGACTTTTGCGGCAATCAAGAGTTGACTTTTGATGTGGCCATCTGATTAAGATAAAACCAATGTCATTGCAAAGAGTATTGAATTCCATTTAAAACGATGGCTCATGGATCGAAATCAGAGTTAAGACAGTTGAAATATCATGAAAATATTGCTAAGCACATTAACTTGCTTTTTGGGCCCATAACATTTTAGTTTGCCATTTGATTTTCATAACGTCAAATGATCTGGAAACTAAACATCCATATCTTTCTACTTCCACTAGAATAAGGTCAATCAAATTTTAGTAAGGCCTTCCAATAATTGTCCAAATTTGGAAATTGAAGCATCACAAAAATATGTTATTTGAAACATGGTACCAAACACATTTTTTTGCATTATGAGTACTTTAAACACGCATTTTAACAACACTTTTTAAACCACAGTTTTCACATCATTTTGAACAACTATACTTGAAAGCTACTACAAAACAGGCTCTTTTTTATCGTTGTGGCTGAAGAATTTGATCGCATTCTCAGTTCATCTTCAAACAAAATTTTGTCTATCATAGGTTTGGTTTTTTTTTTTTTTTTTTAATTAAGTATCAGTAAATTAGAAAGTTATGGATCATGGATGTACAAATGAACTTTGGTAAGCAAACTTTTAGAGTGCAGCTACTCAAAATAAACATGGTTAATTCTCCCAATAAATAAATAAATAAAGGTGGAAGTACTATTTTTGTCCCCACATGTTCACCTCATTTCCACTTTGGTCCCTACTTTTTATTTTTGCCGCTTTTAGTCCCCAAAATAAAATATTATTCCATTTTGATCCCTACCGTCATCTCACTAATGGAAAATAGCCTACGTGGCAAATAAAATACATAGCTCAGCATTTTAAATATTTAAAAAAAAATCATATCATTATTTTTCCTTTTCTTTTATCATTTTAAAATAAAGATAATTAATAGTGTCTTACAGTTCCCTTAATACCAATTTTTCAAATAGTTCCATTATACACACGCACACGTACACCCATAGTTAGTATGTTGCATATGCACACAATTTATGACCTTACCTCTACCCCCATTTTTAAAGGAAGGGCCTTTTGAGCCATCATTGTTCACTATATGATGCTGTGCTATGGCTTCTAAGTAATGAACCCAATTACCCATCAATGACTAAAGTTACTTGCTATAGTTATTGTTATTGTTTTATTATTTGCTAAGAACTTGTTATATGAATTAATTATGCTTCTTTTCGTTCATTTCAGGTGTGGCTCAAGTGCTCAACCTAACTACTTGGCAAGCTAAGCCAGCTTTGGGCATAAAGAGCAATGTTGAGAGGACTGAGGCTGTAAATACATTGATATTTGCCAAGTTGAAATGTTTCTGTTGTCAGTGTCTTTCTTAAGTGTGCATCTGAAATCCACAACTATAAAGGCATATTTATTTGTGATTCAGAATTTGTTACCATCCATAATTTGGTACTTGAAATTTATGCAATCTAAAAAGAAAAAAAAAAAAAATTATGCAGTTTTCAATCCTCCTCTATGCTGAGCTCAGCTGATCTCAATTAATTATTTAGTTGTTTTTATTCATGTCACTCATATACTTTATATAGTGAATGTCAAAAAATTTTTTTGAGAAAGTAGTGAATGTCAATTTGATAACACTTTATTATTATTATTTTCCGTAAAGATTAACAGATTTAATGATGTAATGTACGCATCTGCCAGATCATGTACATTATGGTTTTTTTTTTTTTTTTTTTTTTTTTTTGAGAAACACACATTATATGATTAAATCCATTAATTTTAATGGAAAATATTAACAGGTCTAATTTTGTCACAAATGTAATGTGCACGGGTTAATTGTTCAAATCAAAAGTCCAAGGACTAAATTAACACTCATGTCAAAATTCAAGGATGATATTTGTACAAGTGCATGCGCTCATGAGAGAGAGAGAGAGAGAGAGAGAGAGAGATTTTGTAGCCTTGAATAAGAAAAATACACATTTATGAAACGCATATTAATTTTTACCATTTCAATTAAATGTCTGACTTACCTCCAATACTTTTTTAACTGTAATCTCCTTTAGTTTTAATGAGAGACTATCACGTCACTCACTAACTAAATAAAAAATGGAAATTAAAACCAACTATCACTTGTCATTGTATATTTAAAACAAAATGACATGTCCAGTTAAAAAAGTACTGGAGATAAGTCAAACCCTTCAATTAATTACATTGTTCATTTTATTTATTGTCACCTGGGCAAGACTCCACCATAGGATTTTGGTGATATTTTAGTAAGTTGATCTTCATATCCCTCTCTTGAAAATGATTAATCAAACATACTGATATTTTGAACCTATGCTCTTGCTAATTATAGAACACGTGTTAATTACCCCATGTGACAGGTTTGCTACAGAGAAGAGACATCACATCATCAATTGAAGGAGAAGAATTGTATAGATAGGTAGGATTACAAACAAGAGGTACATGAAGGGTCTTGGATACTATTTTCATAGTTATCCTAAACACCTCACCTCGAATCCAAGTAAACAAAATATGACTACCTGAATAATTAGACTCGATAGAGAGATTCACATAGAATTATCTAATCAGAACTGTAGGAGGGGGAACAAGACCTTGACACAAAGGTAACCAACCCCTAGACTCTAGATTTCTATGAATGGGAGATTCTAACTCACAAGATGAGGGTAAAAGAGTCATACCAAGTATGTAGATGAAAACCTTTAAAGCTTTGACTTCGAAAAAGCAAAAAAAAAAAAAAAAAAATAGTGTAGAGGAATCAAGAGGGGTCAAGAGGAAGAAGACAAAGTTTTTGAAATATACTGATCTGATTCCTTTTAAAAATTTGAAAAATAGGAAATTCGATCAGACGAGAGGAATCGAGAGGCAATCGAACAATTTTAAAAACAAATTTCGACTGATCGAAAGGAATCGAAAAGGAATCAAAAGAGACAATGAGTGGCCTAAAAACTACCCTTTTTCGATAGGTCGAGAGACAACTTTGATCAATCGAAAAAGCTGAAACTCAGAATTTTTGAAAACTTGAAATTTTCTGCAAAAACACAATTCAAAACCAATTTTCATGATATGAAATGCATATGAATGATTCCAGAAGTTTTCAAAAACACATCCTCTTCAAACAATTAAATTTTCCTCATCAAAAATTTAACTTTTCCTCTTCAAAAAGTTCAACCCAAACCCTAAAAAGAGCATTAACATCACACAATGTATAATTTCGAATGGCCAAATCAGTTAACACACATTCATATGTACAAAGTTTAACAAAGATTTGCATGTAATGTATGCAACTAGTAAGTGTATAAGATACATAAAAGGTGATATGTAGATAGTAATTAAACAAATTTTCTACATCATCAATCACATTGGTTTGAAAGTGACTATCACCTAAAGAGTTACATCATATAACCCTTACATCTCCTAGAAAACATGCTTGCAATCATATAAAAGCATTTTGATTCTTTTTTCCTTTTCTTTTGATTCTTTTTTCCCCCTCTTGAGCACAATCAAAGATATCATGCTTGGGCATATAGGAGCTAGAAAAAAAAATACCCTTGTTACACATTCTTATTCTTTTGAAAATAACACCTCATCTAATCTTGTTGTGCAAGTACTGCACCTTACCAAGCACAACTTTTATAATTTGCACATAGGTGTTCCTGATTGGCGAGTAATAGTGATGAGATGGTTATTTTTCCCTTTCTCCTAGGATTTTCTAGTTCTTACGATTGAAATATGTGACATCAGAATTAAGATTGTTTGTTTAAAAAATATAAACAACTCACACAATTAAGCACTACATAGCACAAACTAGCAAAGTGCAAAAAATAGCTCATCAAAGCTAAACATGGAACACAGTCCTGAAATGTAAATTTCATAAGCCAACCTCAAGTACACACTTAGTGGTGAGCAATACAAAATTTTTTTGTATTTTTTTTAAAATAAAAATAAAACTTAAAAGCATCCTAATCAAACCTAGAATGAAATGGATGGAAAAAAAAAAAATTCTAAGCAAAAACATTTTGGTCCAAAAGATAGAGAGATTAAGCACGAGGACCATGAGGTTTAGGAAAACCTAGGGGCATGTGAACACCAATCACTTGATGCAGAGACTCAAATTTCTATCATAAGGTTTGGTAAATATGTGAGCATTCTGATGCTCAGTAGGGATATATTTAAGAACAACTATTTTTCTTTCCCCAAGATCCCTAATAAAGTGATATCTAATCTCTCTGTGTTTAGTCCTAGAGTGTTGAACCGGATTCTTAGAGATATCAATAATACTAGAGTTATCACAATATACAACCATAGTATCTAGTGATATGCCATAATCCCCTAACAACTTTTTCATCCACAAAAGCTGTGAGCAACATCTACCTACAACAATATATTCAGCTTTTGCAGTAGACAAAGAGATTGAATTTTGTTTCTTACACTCCCAAGCAACTAAATTGGTTCCAACATAAAAACACCCTCCAGTAGTGTTTTTTCTATCATCAGCATTCCCAGCCCAATCAGCATCAAAATATCCAGCAAGGGATACATTCGACTCTTTGCTATAGAACAAACAAAAATCACTAGTTCCATTCACATATTTGATTATTCTTTTAACAGTAGTTAAATGTGAAATTTTAGGATTAGCTTGAAATCTAGAACACACACCAATACTAAAAGATATATCAGGACGACTAGCAATAAGATATAACAAACAACCAATCATACTTCTATGTAAAATAATGTCAACGACTGACCTGATGGATCCATCCCCAATTTTGTGCTAGTGCCATTAGTGTTCTAGCATGGGCTGCATTTTCCAGTCCAAATCTCTTTACAAGAATTTTGGCATATTTTGCATAGTTGATGTAGATTCCTTTGTCAGTTTGCTTCACTTGTAGTCCTAAGAAGTAGGTAAGTTTGCCTACCATGCTCATCTCAAACATTGTCTTCATTTCATCAGCAAAAGACTTGATAAGATTATCATTAGTGGAGCCAAAAATATTGTCATTCACATAGACTTGTGCTACAACAAAATGTTTCTTATCCTTCCGAATTAAAAGAGTAGTATCTGCATTTCCTCTTTTAAATTGATTCTCCATAAGATAAGAAGTCAGTCTGTCATACCAAGCTCGAGGGGCTTGTTTTAGACCATACAATGCTCTCTTCAGTTTGTAGACATCATTAGGTTTGTGTGGATCTACAAATCCTTTAGGCTACTCCACATACACTTCTTCTTGCAACACCCCCATTCAAAAATGCACTCTTCACATCCATCTGATACAGTTTTAAATTTAAGTGACATGCAATGGCCAATAGAATTTGGATGGATTCAAGTCTAGCTACAAGTGCAAAAGTTTCATCAAAATCTACTCCTACTTGAGTATACCCTTGTGCTACAAGTCTTGATTTATTCCTTATAACTGTGCCATGTTCATCAAACTTGTTTTTAAAAATCCATTTAGTGCCAATTACATTAACTCCTTGTGATTTAGGAACCAATTCCCACATATCATTCCAAATGAATTAACGAAGTTCTTCATGCATGGAGTTTATCCAATCAATATCTTCAAGAGCTTCATCTACCTTTTTGGGTTCTATTTGAGACAAATAGCAAGAATGAGTGATCACATTTAGTGCTTTTGATCTTAGTTGCATATTGTCATTTAAGCTTCCCAAGATGTTGGTAATATGATGATTCAGCTTAACCCTTCCAAGGATGTTAATGTGCTGGTCTACCTAGAAGGAGTACTTCCCTCACCTTGTTCTTGTTATCCTTTCTAGAACAGGTGTTGTAGGTTGTGACACTGCATTATTTAGAATTTGTAATTCTTGGTCATCAGGCCTGCTAACATACACCTTGGATAGAGTGTCTTCACTATCAATGTGACGGTTTTGGGTTCCTTGATACACTTCAGAATGATCTTCAGTACTCTGTTCATCATTTATTACCTCATTTTCTTATTCCATCACTGTTTTGGTTCTGAGATTGTATATTCTGTAGGCTTCGCTTGATGTAGAGTATCCAAGAAAGATCCCTTTATCACTTTAGGATCAAACTTTTCAAAATTCTCACAATCTCGAAGAATGTGGGACTTACTACCAAATATTCTAAAGTATTACATAACAAGCTTTTTCTCTCTCCAGAGTTCATATGGAGTTTTCTTGGTATCGGGTCTAAAGTAAACTCTATTTAGTATATGACATGCAGTGTTCACGACTTCATTCCAAAATGACTTGGCCATACTTTTGTTGTTCAACATAACCCTAGCCATTTCTTGGATTACTCTATTCTTCCTTTCCACAACTCCATTTTGCTAAGGTATCTTGGGTGCAGAAAATTCTTACTTAGTTCCTTGATCATTGCAAAATGATCCAAGCTTGGAGTTTTCAAACTCTCTTCCATGATCACTTCTGATACAGGCAACAATAGCATTCTTCTCAAGCTAAAGTTTCTTGCATAGATGTATCATCTTTTTAGGTGCTTCAGATTTATCTCTTAAAAGAATTTCCCAAGAATATTGAGTAAAGTCATCAACCACTACTAGTATGTACTTCATTCCACCTAGACTTTGAACTCTGGTTGGACCCATTAGATCAACGTGCAGTAATTCTAATGGTCTAGATGTTTGAACCTCACTTATTGATGAATGTTGTTTACCAATCTGACATAGTCCACAGATACTTTTCTCTATCTTCTTAAATTTTGGTAACCCTACTATAGCCTCACACTTAAAGATCTTTTCAATTTTCCTGTGACTAGCATGTCCTAACCATTGATGCCATAAGTCCACCTAATTTATCTTCACACTATAGCATTTGTGACTGATGCTTGGCATTATGCCATAGTAGTTATTAGTGGTTCTTATCCCAACACAAATGCAATTACCACCATCATCAAGTATCTCACATTCATACTTGGTGAATAACACATTCAATCCATTGTCACAGATTTGACTAATACTCAGTAGATTTGTCTTTAATCCATCCACATACCAAACTTCTTCAAAGACGGGCAACCCTGATATGTCTATTGTGCCAATACCATAAATGACTAATTTGCTTCTATCTCCAAATGTGACAGTTCCTATCTTTCCTTCAAAAAGAGTCTTGAACAAGGCTTTGTTACCTTTCATGCGCCTAGAACAACCATTATCCAAATGCCACAAATAAGTATCACGTACTTTTAAGGTAGTTAGTGCCGTATAACAAATATAATTATTGTAACTTGTAGTTATACCAAGGTATTTAAGAATAGGATTTGCATATTTTATAAGCCACATAGTTCAAGATGAAAAAGATTTAATTTTAAATCTAATTAAATTTAGAGAAAAGACAAGAGAATCCATGACAGCAGGGGTCAAGGATCAACTCAAGGTAACTACCTAAGCAAGAGCTAACTTGCTCTGACACCACTTGTTTGTTTGTTTAGACCCTTGAACAGTCAAATTGTTTAACCTAATTAATTAACCAAGTTAATGCTTAAGTTTATTATTCAGATCTAGGTTAAATAGTAATAAATCATATCTTGTAGTGCAAAAAAAATAAAGAAGACAATGATATGATTACCTAGGAAAATCAATAAAACCATCCAGTTTCAAGGTAAAAAATCTAGGGAGGATTTAACCTAACTATCCCTAAGATAAAAGATTCACTATGAAAGAATGGAAGTTTACAATAGATTTTCTCCCTAAAATCTAAAGCTACCTCTTGTAGAACTTACTTACACAACCACATGCAGCTCCAAATCCACGAACTCTTCTATCTTGAATCCGTTGCACACAAACACCCACATTTGTGACTTTGAGATCTCACTCAAAGGTTTCAGATCACCGTCAGTAGTTGATCTTTTGCAGCAACTTGGTTCCACCAGTTCTTGATTATAGATCTCTTGATTTGGCAGATGCTTGTTGAGTTAGAAGGTACAGAACCTCTCAGATCTCACAGGAGTAACTCGCAAGACTTCTTAAAACCTCTAAAATGTAGTTAGGGTTTTCTTTTTATACCTAGCTCTGTTTCACTTGAAACCCTAAACATTTTTATAGTGTTTGGATTGAAATAGAATTCTGCAGAAAATCTTGTTTGTGATTTTCAATCGGTCGAACTTCACTGGAAGTAAATTCTTCTTTCTACAACTTCAATGTTCTTGAATCCTTACTTGTACTATCATGAGCAATGTCTAATACATAATTTAGACATGTTTGATCATCTCGGTTTGCCAACATACATAAAAATAGAAATCTAAATATTTAAACCTAAACATTTAGAACCTAACACTGCTGCTTTTGATTTTGTGTCATTTCCTCTTCGTGCATCTCCTATCGCTTTTGATTTTGTCGTATTTCTTCTTCATGTGTTTCTTGCAGCTGTTACTCTGCATTACTTCACCTTATTTTGTCTCTGTAGAATCGGAATTCATATTTATCCCCATACAAGGACATTACAGGCCTCCTTTTCTCTTTATTTATATAATTATACTGGGCCTCACTTATTAGGCCCTATTTTATTTCTCTACTTTTGGGCTTTTTAAAACCCATTTTACTTTTCAAGAAAGTCCTCCTATTACCCTTCTCCCAAAAGGGGTCCGTGTGCCTACCTTGGGCTTTATTCACCATTCTCAAAAATACTCTTTAAGAAGGGCCTCTTATAACTTTTCTCCCAAAAAGGGTCAGTGGGCCTACCTTGGGCTTTATTCTCCATTCTCAAAAATATTTTTCCTTTTTAGGCCATTGCTTGACTTTATTTGTGCATTATGTTCTCTTTGGGCCTTTGGAATACCACCCCATTGCTATTTCTTTGCTCATAATCTTTCCTATCTCTTAGGGCTTTCTTGAATACCTATTAATTATAGTTGCACCTACTGCGTATAATGTTAATGGCTGCAGAATCTCCAAGGAAAGTGGCACCACTGCGCATGTTCCCAAAATAAAAGCTATTATCAATGTTTAGAGCATTCTCATCATGCGTGTCAAATGCCAAATATTTGGCATTTGACACACCAAACACAAAAAACAGAGCATCATGAGGTGTGCTATATGTGCTAAAAATTTGAGACATGCTACAGTACACTTTCATTTTTGGCACAATACAGACTAGAATGTCAAACACTGTTTGGCTTATTTAATTCATTTTTTTTCTCTCTCTCTTCATTTATCACTCTTTCTTTTTTTCTTCTTTCTTTCTCCGCCTCACTTCATCTTCTCAGTTTCACCTCTCTTCCTTTTTTTTTCTTCTTCTTTCTTTCTCCAAAACCCCCACCCCTCCCTTTTTCTTTCTTTTTTTTCCCCCCTTTTTTCTTTTCCGTCACTTTCTCTCTGCACCTTCTCTATCTCATTTTTTTTCCCTGTCACTCTCCCTCTCTGTATTTTTTTTTTTCAGCCTCCCTGTCACTCTCACAGCCCGCCGCCATGGAGTTCGGCCTCGCCCTGGAGTTCAGCCTCACCGCTGAGGCCACCGCCGTGGAGCGATCTATTCTGATCTCCCTCTTTTTTTCTTTTTTTCTTTTTTCCTTCGGTTGTGGATTCCATGTGATTGTGATTATGGGTTGTGCTTGGGTATGGTGGTGGCCGGCTGTGCTGTGTATGGTGGGGTTTTGTTGAAGATTTTGAGTTTTTTTTTTTCTCATTTGTTGTGGTTTTTGGATTTGGAATTTGTTGGAGGATTCGGTGATTGTGGTTGTAGTTTGTGGCGGTGGTTGTAGCGGTGGTTGTTGGTTCTTGGTTGGTGGCGACTGCCACTGGGCTCTGTGATTGTATATTGCTGGGTTTTAAGTAAATATATTATTTTAATTTGTAATAAATATTGTTTTAATGTATAGAATTAAAGAATAGAACATCTGATAAATGGTATGTTGTAAAATGATGTGTTAAAATGATAAAGTAGGTTTTTGGTGTGTCAAAATGACATTTTTTATGAGAGAGCTGATGAGAATGCTCTTAGATAGACCAATATGCCAAAGCATGGGCACGTCTTGTAATAGTACAATTAAAGAAAAATTGTTAGGCTTATTTAACTATAGGGTGAAGAACAATAAGACGCTACACTTAGACCGGAATTTTTTATCATGTGTCATTGTCAGTGTCAAAATATTTGGGAGCCTACTTTAACAAATTGCAAACACTTCAATTTTTTTCACACCTGTGAACTATTTTCATTTTCAAAAACTTCCATGATCCTTCCTATACTACTGTTTTTGTTCGCAAATAAAGTAAGGAAGAAAAAGTATCTGTAACAAGAAAAAAATTTATTGTTAGGCTCTTGTAAAATAACCAAAAAAAATTGCATTTTTGTTATGGAATATTTAAATGCTAGCTACTCTCTTTGATTTGGCTAGCAATATTCTTCAAGGGGTTCAGTGTTGAAAGTTAAGGATGGTGTATCTAGCAAGACTCTGTCTGTCTGCCATGGCTACTACAGTATCACATTGTATTCCTCACTCTTCTTCTTCCACTCCATCTCCTTCCCAACAAGGCAACAACTACAAACCAACCCCAAAACCCGACCACTACAAAGCTTTTTGAAGTGGTCAGGTTTTGGGGTTGAATCAGGGGCAGCTTGATGTATTTGGTGGCCTAAGGCGAAAACTGATTATTTTGTTTTAGATGCAAAATTACTACTATTTAACATAAACCACGTAGATTTTATAAAATAAAAAAAAAAGGTTTATAGACACAAAAAATTTGACAAAATTTTTCACACTTATTGATGTGGCAGATTAATAGTGATAAATAATAGAGTGAAGTTAATAGTGGACTAGTAAAAGTTTGCTAACTCAACTATTGTGAAAAAAGTTGTGAATTTTTTTTGTGTATTGCTCTTTTTTTTTTTTTTTTTTTTTGAGAAGTGCAACATTCACAATATTTTTCACAACAAATCTTAGGTGTTAAGTTGCTTCTTGTTTTCTATTTGAACCCATCACTATAATTATTTTTTTGCAACAAGCTATAACAACTTATTACTTAGAATTTGTAAGTTATAAAAATGTTATGAAAATGTTGTGAACGTAGCATTTTTCTCTCTTTTTTTGTTTGGTTTTCATTTGATAAAAATATATTATTTTATTTATTGGTTATAAATAACACATTTGGTTAAAATTTGGAGGCTTTTTTTTTACTTGGGGCCTTAGGCGACCGCATCAATTGCTTCTAGCATCCAGTCAGCCGTGGGTTGAATAGAATACGTTTGGGTTTTGTAGGGGTTAGGCTTGAATAGAATAAGTTTTTCTCAAAATAATTGTAAAATATATAGATCTTATCTTTCTCAATACTCGATCTCTTTTGAATCTATGACGAGATCAATAAAGGAAGCGTCTTCTCTTTGCTGGTTATGTTGAGCGCCCTATAAAAGTGGCCAATGATATCTTTGGATTTTTCAATCTCCATAAGCAGACACAAGATTCTGAACAAACTTCCTAAATGGTTAGATATGTCTAAGCCCCTCCATCCTCATGGAATTTTATAACTTAATTTTGATGTTGTTGTTAATACGGCAAAGTGGTATTTGTTGTGTTTAGCCAGAATCACACTGCTCAGGGAGACATGTTGAGCTAGAAAACACGGACGCGGTTGGGAGGGTGCCGCACCCGAGTCAGACGCGGCCTGACGTGGGACGCGACATCCGACGCAGTTGACCGCGTGTCGGTGCCGCGTCTGAGTTTTTTTTTTTTTTTCCTCGGATTTGCTCCGACTCGGCTCGATTCGCGCTGACGTAGCTCGATTCGCGCCGAATCGGCTTCGATTCGGCCAGAATCGGGCCGTATCGGCCGGCTGCCGATACAGCCGAAACATACTGAAAACGGCCAAAACAGGCCGATATCAGCCTTGAAACTGGCCGGAATAGTCGAAATTCTGACCTCAAAGGCATAGTAATGTGTTTCTTGCCTTCTTCTTTGTTTGTTTTGTGAATCAAGGCACAACAATGTGTTTTTTAAAAATATTTTAATAGTAAAAATATATAGAAAATATAAATAAAAATATTTTTAATAATTTTTTAATCGCCGAGTCCCGCCGCACCCGCACCCTACTTTTTCAAAAATTGTCGAGTCCCGAAACGCACCCGTGCTTCATAGATGCTGAGAGCAATTAAGTACACACTGCTGGAATTTTAAAAAAAAATATTTTTTTCTATAATTTTTTAATTTATAAATTTTAAAATTAAAAAAAAAAAATCAAAACTACATAATTTTAGGCACTAAATATTAATGGACATTAACGGAAAGACTAAATTAATTAAAATTAAATACTAGAGAATTGAATTAAACAATACAAAATTAAATTAAATTTTAGATAAGATTAGAAAGTTTAATTTTATTCTAATTTAGTCTAATTTTTTTTATTAAAAAAAATAATGAACAAATATTATATATATAGACATGTCACATGTGTAAAGTGTAAAAAGAGGAAACCTCTAGTCGTCAATTGTACAGGAAGCTGAATTATTCCCCCTAAATTAATTGAGTCAATTTGGTCTTCCCTTAAATTCGGAATCTTAGCTTTTTCTTTTTCTTTTTTCTTTTTTTTGGATAATTGTCTCTCTCTTTTTGTGTCCCACAGCATCAATACAATGTGAATGAAATTTACTGGCGGACATAGACCAACAACTCCCGAGTCCTCCACTAAAATAATAATTTTTTTTCTTTTTTTCTTTTTCTCTATCATTTTTCTTTTAAGTACTTTTTTTCAAGTGATTAATTTTTGAATAAATTATAATTTTATTCTATGGTTGTAGATTTATAGTTGAGAGATTGCCTCAAAGTCTACAATTTTAGAAGTTTCAAATTAAATCTTACAACTATTCAAAGTTTTGTAATTCAATTGATACTTCTTGTATTTCTTAGATAGATGTGTAAGGATCAAATCTTCTTTTCTTTATTGTAACTATCAAATTATTAATAAAAAATTTTAAATTAAATCTTATGGAAAATTTTGAACAAAACAACCAACGTGGTTTTGATTGAAATTATATATATATATATATATATATATATACCAGTCTTTGAACTCGCGCTCATGCGTGTGCTCAAAGACTTTTTTATTTTTTGAGTAAATGTTAATAATTTGTATCTATTATAATTTATAAATATATTTTTTATTTTTCAAACAAATAAAAGGATAAATTTTAGAAATAAGCTATAACTGTAATTTCGTTTTTGAACGTGAATGAAAAAAAAATCCAAAATTTTAGGAGTTCTCTTTTTGAATTCAAAATAAAATTTGTTATTTGACATTTATGACCTTATTTCTAAATAAAGCTACCATTTATTAATGATGATATTTTTGAACCATATAAAAGTCCAGTTGAAAGAGGAGAATCCTCTTATATATAGTATATATATATATATATATATATATATATATTGTACATGTGTTGAAATAACCACCCGGCATTTTTTTGTTTATAATATAATTTCTATTAAAAACATCATCATAAATGAGTTTTTAGTTTGAGTGGAAATGTTTTTGAATGTAGGGTTTAATTTGAAATCACCAATAAACTATATACTTAAATTTTAAATTGACCTTACTTTATGGTCTCTATTGTTTCTTTTTGTTATTTTTAATTGATTAATCGTTTGGAATGAGATGTGATAATTATTTAATATAATTTCTTAGTTACATAAGCTTGATTATTTTTTTAATTTTTAATTTTTTCCCTTTTTTTGAATTCTTTTTTGTTTTTAAGTTTTATATTTACAGATTTAAAGATATTGTTATGCTTTTAAACAAGACAACTAATTATCATTGTTAATGTATGTGAATTGAAATTCAAGGAATGTAGGTTTCAGGGAAACTGATTACATTTCTACTAGAAAATGGATTTGGACCAGATTTTTCTTTTCGTCTCCTTTTCTCAGAACATATAGTTTTAGAGAAGTTTGTTTGGAAATTCTTGAAGTTATTGCTGAAATCGGAGTTGGTTATGTCAATTGGTCTGTAAAATTTTGGTGGATGTGCATGAATTCAATGGGATTGTCTATTTGAGTGCTTTAAAATGGAGCAATGTACAATGATTTCTATAATTCTATTGAATCTCTGCGTACACCATTCATGTTATGCAAGCATTCTGCATAGTTTGTGTTTGACAGGAAAACTGTTTATAAAAAAAATGGTAATATTTGAATTTGATTTCCTAGACTTGTTGGTAACTTGGTATTCAATGACCAAACCTTTTTTATTCCACTATGGTCTTGGGGTCAGAATTAATTTCTGCTGCCATTTGAAATTGATTTTGCATATCAAATTGTGACAGCATTTTGTAATGTTCATCAATCTTCATTGTGGAGCTTTGTACATTTTCATCTCAAGCACAAGAATGCCGGTTCCTGAGAAAGCTATGTGCATTGTAAGCATGTGCAGACTTTAACCTTGAAGTTTCAACAAGTGAACATGCTGAACAAATGAAGCGTTGCAGGGTCATGGAGGAAAAGTATGCTACTCTGGCATTTTAAGTGGTGAAAATTTCAATATTAAAGATGTTGTTGGTCATTTTAATGCTGGGAGTGGGGACTCTACAATCTGCATGATTGCTTTCCACTTGGACCCCGAAAAAGGAAAAAAATCATCTTGAGAACAATATGATTATTTAGAAAAAGTTATTTGTAATCGTCAGCAGTACTGCTTCTCTATATTTTTGCAAATCATCACTAATCAGTGATTATTTTTGACTATGTTGAATATTAAACAAAACTATTCCTAACACATATCAGTGTGGCCGAGGTATTCGCTTTCTCAATTCATCTTCATCACTCACCCCCAGATCAACTGAGATCCAATTGTGTCACTTTATAGGTAAAATTTTTTATTTTTTTTATTTTAATTAAAAAATTATCTTTAAATTATAAAGTTATGGATGTACAAATTAATGTACTTTGATAAGCAAGCTTTTAGAGTGCAGCTACTCAAAATAAACACGATTAATTCTCCCAAAAGAAAAAAAAAAACATGGTTAAGATTTTAGATAAGGCCAACAACAGCTAGCCTGGCACTCACACAGCACCAAATTTGAAGCTCTTTCTGCCCATCCAGGAAAAAGTAAAAACAAAGGTCTTGTGGCCTTTTTGCCAAAATTAATTAGTTAATTCATGTGTTTTAGAAGATAATTATTAAAAGTTTAGAATGCAAGATTCATGTGTTTAACTTTAGATAAATATTTGATGCACAAAACTTTTTTTAGTTGTCTTTTGAACTGTATGTTAAATTATGTAAAATAGTTTGTGTATAATTAATACAGGCCAAGGTAGCAAATTCTTATGGTAGCTAGAAATTGATGTCACGAGTGTTAGACTTATAGTTAAGTGATTAAATTCACCATTTCTTAATAGCTTAAGCTTTTGGGAGAATTGGTAATTTAACATGGTATCAGAGCAGGAGATCCTGAGTTCGATCCCTGACTTTACTCTACCTCCCATTTAAAATGTTAAATTCCCACTTGTTGGACCCTCACTTAAGTGAGGGGGAGTGTTAGACTTATGGTTAAGTGATTAAATTCACCATTTCCTAATAGTTTAAGCTTTTGGGAGAATTGGTAATTTAACAACGAGTGGATTTAGATAAAACCAGTAAAAACTTATCAAGTTCTATTATGAAAATTGCCGTTCCGGTCAAGGGAAGAAGAACCTCTTTGGCCAAAAGGAAAAAAGAAAAAAAAGAAAAAGAACAGAAGAACCTAAAAATGCGAGGGAAAGATGACTTGCGTGCACAGTTGCGCGCACTTGACTTGACTATCTTTTCTTTACTTGTCCTTCTCCCACCCAATATATATAGGAACTAGGAAGGAACAGACCTGTCTTCAAAGTTCAAACTCCACCCCTTGTTAATTGTTACATGCAAATTAAGATGGAGTATAAATGGTGTGTAGTACTATTGACAATATTGCCATTTATATTAGTGCTTGTGAATGGCCAAGCTCCAGGCCATCAAAGAGCAGTTACTTCTAATCCGAATAAACCAAATATTCCGAAGCCATGCCCAAACCCAATTGTTTATAACCGAGGGACAAACTGTTTTGGGTGCAACAGGAATAGAAAACAAGATTGCTGTGTAGAGGGGGCTGTTACTGACTACTTCCAGAACGAACAGTTTGAGAACATATTCCCAAACCGTGACTCGGTTGAGGCCCATGCAAAGGGCTTCTGGGACTACCACTCTTTTATCACTGCTTCTGCTGAATACCAGAGCTATGGCTTTGGCACTACCTACATGAACTTGACCTTTTTTGGAGCCAAGGAAGTCGCAGCTTTTCTTGCCCATGTTGGCACCAAAACCTCCTGTGAGTACCTCCTGTGAGTACCAAAATAAATGAAGGTATATGTTGTAAGTGAATCTACTGAGAGTGGCTTAAGTAGACTCTTTTCTTCTAAAATCCTATTGGGTCGGAAGTTGGAACAAAATGAATCTGGACTCTGGAGCATTACATATTGAAGAATTGGTTGTGTAATTAAACTTGTATATGAGCTATGGTCATATATTGGTCCTTTGCTACTAAATCTATTTATAAAGTAAAAGTGGATTATATTTTTTCAGGTGGATATAAAGTGGCCACCAAGGAACCCTTAGCTTGGGGTTTGTGCTATAACAAGGAAATAAATTCCAACTCATATGATTATTGTGATGCGCACTACAAAAACATTTATCCATGTGCTCCTGGAGTTGCATACTATGGACGAGGTGCCCTGCCTATTAACTGGTATTTACCTTTTCTATCACACTAACAATAATCATACATTCTTTATATTTAAGCGTTTGAATTATTTTCTCATCTTATATTGTTCAATTTTATCCTAAGTTCAAACTACTATAGAAGGTTTATGTTTCGCTAGCTGTTAGAAACATCAAAATGAGTTCCTTTTCAAGGAAGCTCAAGGAGTTCCTTTTCTACCACTCCCATTTTCGGCAATGGTATTGCCACAATAGGGACAAATTTTTTTTAGTTTGTTTGGGGCACCACTCAGAGCACTTCGTCTCACAGTGCCCGAGCAGATATTTGGGCAGCGAATTACGGCAACAGTGTTGCCGTAATTCACCATTTTTCTCTCTCCACCTTTTCCCTCATTCTCTCTCCTACTTTTCTTGGAATTTCGGCAACACTGTTGCCGAAATTCAATCTCTCTCCTCAAATCCCCAAATAACTTGTAACAGTACCTATAACGCAAATATGTTTCAGAATTAGCAATATTTAGCCAAAAGACTCCATTAATTACGTATGTTCCAATTTTATAATAAATATAACATTAAATATTTATATTTATAATTTTTTTCATAAATTTTATATAATGTTTTGTATTGTACGATACACAATGCATAAAAATGGACCCAAAAAAAAAAAAATAGTAAGATTCACGTTTTGACAACTATGGCTTAAATTTAATTTGCCATTACCTTCTTGTCCCTATCTTTTCTATTTGTCATTTTTTAATTAGTTGGAAGAAGAAATGGATCAAAAGTTTCATAGGCCTATAAACCCACCACAAAAGGATATTGATTCATAATAGATTACTCCAATTCTCAAAATAGAGAGGAAAGATAAACTCTTAGATTTTAGTGAATATTGGGTCTTTGGTTATCATATAGTTTATAAGATGTCATTACAATATGGTAATTCTACACTTCACCAAGAACCTTGTAGCTCAATTGGCATTTTTTTATGTTTTTAATAGAGACATTCAAAGTTTAAATTCTCTTTCTCCAATTGTTGTAATTAATTATATAAAATAATAAAAATAAAAGATTTACACTTCTAACCCTTTATAAAATATATATTATGCAAATTACAACATGGAAAAGTGTCAGTTTGGCTTGAGTTTATTTGCTTATCTTTTAACTTTTATGTATAGTTTTTAAAAACCTAACTTTTTTTTTTCACTTTGTTGAAGTACAAATATAGCTTAGCACATTTTTTAGCAAAATATTTTCAACAAAAAATTAGATAAGTTGTTTTCAAGCGGACACTAAGTGTCTCATTAATTTCTTCAAAAGTTTTTAGTCTTTTTTTCTAAGCTCATTGGTTCAAAATACAATTATATCTAGATAAAATGAAACTTTAAAAGAAGTGTATATATGAGCTTCTTTTTTCATTTTCTTTTCTTTTCTTTTTTTTTTTTTTTTTTTTGAGAAGAAGTGTATATATGAGCTAAAGATTAGAATATCTATTTAAAAAAACAAAGAATAAGATAATCAGCTGGGCCATCCGTTGGATCTAATAACGTGATTCAGTTCAGCCCAAAATGAAAACCCAACCCAATCAGAATAGTTAGACCCGACTCTCTCGAAATTTTAGGGCTTTTTCTATCACAGCTAGGGTTTTGATCTTTATTCCTCTTGACAAGATAATCTAAACCCTTATTGAAATTTTAGGGCTTTGATCTTTATTCTTCTTTCACACATTTCAGTAGCAATTGGTAAGTTTTAATCTCTTTTTTTTTTTCCCCCTCTTTGGCTCTTTCCATAGAAACCATATGCTTATGTTTGAGCTCGAATTTGGTATAATTTCTTAGCATTTGAGTTTGATCATACTTTCTCTTTAATTTTTCAGCTAACCCATTTCTTTAAAAGTTTATTAGTGCAAGTTTTTTAATGAAACAAGGATTTTTCTACACTCAGTATAATGCATATGTGGTGGTGAATTATGATTGCGGCTTTAATATCATTTCTTGGTTACATTAGCTTGATATTGTATTTAAGTTTTACAGAATTAAAGATGCTGTTTTTGTTTTAGACCAGACAAGAAATTATCATTATTAATGAATGTTAATTGAAATTCTGGGAATGTAGGTTTTGGGGACCCTGATGTGATTTCTACTGGGAAATGGGTGTGGATCAAGATTTTTTTTAGAACATGTAGAATTAGAGAATTTTGTCAAAATTCTTGAAGCTAAAGCTGAAATCAGATTTTGTGTGTGAATTTGATAGGATTGTCTGTTTGGATGCTTTAAAATGGAGCAATGTACAATGATTTCTATAGAATGTCTGTGTACACAGTTCATGTTATGCGAGCATTCTGCATAGTTTATGTTTGATGGGAAAACCGTTTTGAAAAAATGGTAATAACCCATGTAGAAGTGGGAGAAGCCTTCAATGCATATTTAAAATTGGATTTCTTAGTTGGTATTCATTGACCAACTGTTTTGATACCCAATATGGTCCTGGGGTCAGAAATGATATCCGCTGCCTTTTGAAATTGATTTTTCCTATCGGATTGTAGTGAGCATTTTTACTGTTCATTGTGGAGCTCTGCATGTTTTCATCTCAAGCACGAGGATGGGTTCCTGAGAATTGGGAAAGCTATGTGCATTGTATTAACGTGCAGACTTTTAACCTTGAAGTTTCAACAAGGAAGTGAAAGTGGCTGAATAAATGGAGCTCTTCAAGGTCATGGAGAAAAAGTATGCTCTTTTGGCTTTTTAGGTGGTGACAATTTCAATATTAAAGATATTATTGGTCATTTTAAAGCTGGGGACTACAATCTGCATGATTGCTTTCCATTTGATCCAAAAAAAAATTTCATGTTGATAGAAATATGGTCGTCATTGTAGAAAAAGTTATTTGTAGTAGTCAACACTGCTATATTTTCACAACTGATCCAAAAACAAAAGGTGATATTTTAGACTATTTTGAATATAAAACAAACTATTCTGTTCCCAGCACATATAGAGCTTTTTAGTATTCACTGAATGTTTATTTATGCATCGGTGTGGCCGAGGTATTCGCTTTCTTAGTTCATCTTCAAACACCCGGATCAACTGGGATCCAACTGTATCACTTGAACTCAATCACCCTACCCTTATTTTGCTTGAGAAATGTTGCATAAGGGATCATTTCAAGCAGATATTGGGCCAGATGATGAGGACCAATCTCATTGGGCAAACATTTCCCATGAGCAGGCTCCTCTTATACTCAGCAATCACACATCCTGAAAATCTAGACATGGCCCTCCTCCTTTTCAACAATTATACTCCACATCCAAATCTCTACATTTACAACACCATGATCAACGCCTTATCGTTCTTGACAAATCAGTCATTTGCTCTCTATAATTCAATGCTCCAGTCAGGCATATACCCAGATAAACACACTCTGCTTTACCTGCTACAAGCCTCCCAATGTATATTAGAAGTAAAACAGATCCACTGTCATGCTGTTGTGTTGGGTTTGTTGTCTTATGGTTATCTGCAAAACTCCCTGATCAAAATGTATTTGGAGAATGGACTTGTGGGGCTTGCATATCAGGTGTTCCAGCATATGCCTGTATTAGATGCTGTCTCATTTAATATTATGATTTTTGGTTATGCTAAAAGGGGATACAGTTTAGAAGCACTGGAACTATTTCGTGAAATGTTGGTTTCAGGTCTTGAACCTGATGACTTTACTATTGTAGGTCTTCTTGTGTCTTGTGGGCAGCTAGGAAATGCAAAATTGGGGAAGTCTGTTCATGCATGGATTGAGCAGAGGAAATCCAATAGTTCTTCAAATTTGATCTTGGGCAATGCTCTACTTGATATGTATGTCAAATGCAAGAAATTGGAGTTTTCTCAAAGAATATTTGATGCTTTAGTGGAAAAGGATACCATTTCATGGAACACCATGATTGCAGGATATGCCAAGGTTGGGGAATTGGACCTTGCCCACACTTTTTTCGATCAAATGCCTAGGAGGAATCTTTTTTCTTGGAATTCTTTAATTTCTGGCTATTCCCAGAAGGGTGACTATATGATGGTGATGAGTTTATTCAGCAGCATGGTTGTAAATAATGTTATGCCTGACAATGTCACAATGGCAATCTTGGTCCATGCTGCAGCAGAAATAGGAGGACTGGACCAAGGGAAATTGATACACAGCCGGGTGGTTAGGATGCAGATGAAAGTAGATGCGTTTTTGGGTTCAGCATTAATAGACATGTACTGCAAGTGTGGGAGTATTGAAATAGCTTTCATGGTTTTCAGGGGGCTAACCAAAAAGGATGTTAATGTATGGACTACCATGATTACCGGATTTGCATTCCATGGTTATGGAAGCAAAGCTCTTGAATTATTCTCTGAGATGCAAGGGGATTTAATGCCAAATAATGTGACTTTTGTTGCTATTCTTACTGCTTGCAGTCATAGTGGACTTGTGGATGAAGGGATCAAAATATTCAATAGCATGAAGGAAAAATATTGTATTGAACCAGGAATCGAGCATTATGGGTGTTTGGTGGATCTTTATGCGCGATCAGGTAGGCTGGCTGAAGCAGAAGAAGTGGTTGACAACATGCCAATGAAACCAAGTCGATCCATATGGGGATCAATTGTGGGTGCTTGTAGAGCTCATGGAAACATGGAACTTGCAGAGAGAGCTTTGAGAGAGCTACTAATGTTAGAACCTGAAGAACCAGGTGGATATGTTTTGTTGTCCAACATATATTCTACCTGGGGAAGATGGAGTTGTTCAGACAAGATTAGGGAACACATGGAAAGGAGGGGAGTAAAGAAGACTGCTGGTCGCAGCAGTGTGGTTATTGATGGAGTTTTTCATGATTTTGTGGCTACAGATAAGCAGCATCCAAGATGGGAAGAGATTCAGTCCATATTGAATTGTATGAAAAGTGAAATGACGTCCAGCCCTGCTTTTTCATTCGTCTTGCAAATGTTACTATAGACCTATGTTGATTTCCGTTTGAGGCCTGACACTTGCTTTTTGACTTTGACGACAGTGATGCAGATATGGAATATTTTTAGTTTGCTGGTCATGAGAAATTAACTTCTTGTATGCTGTTCTTCTAGTATTTTCTCTTGACTATGCACGTCTTAGGAATTCTCTTCAAGGAATTTTCCTAGTGGGCTTTTGTTTTGCATATAATTTCATATAGAGCCTAACCAAACAATATTTACTGGCCTAGCATTGCTGTTTGTTCATCTCTGTATTTCCATTTTATATTATTGCATTTGTTGGGATGGTGAACATGTCAGTCTAAGCTGGAGGGAAGTACACAGAGTAGGCAACAGGTTTGTCAAACCTAATGCAGCATATTATGGCACTAGCAGATAGTTTTCATGCTGACAGTCCTCAGGGAGACTCATTTTACCGTGTATGAGTGAAGGTAGTCTTGAATGCTATGTGACTCATATTTTGGTTTCACTTATTCGTCTTTCTGGCTGCTCATGGTCAGGTGTTCTTTTTAACAATGAATTTCTATGTAGTTACAGTTTTGTTAGGTCTTACCCAAAATAAATGCTTTGTAACTGAATGTTATAATGCTCAAATTGGGACTATTTGTGCCTTATGGGCAGTAAATGTTTGAGCAACCATTATATATGATATAGACACTAATTGTTCACCTGTGCCAGTGAGGTTAGATATGAAGGCAAAATCATGTGATTGCTTGCTTTTCTAAAACTTCCAACATACTATCTTTGGGGTGGAGATTACAATACAATTGTATCCCCGAATCGAAGGCCATGGGCTGTTCACCTAGAACTATTGAACCTCCCTCCTTTTGGGGAGAGGCAGGAAGTGCTAGTCAACCCACAGGCCAGTGACTGCTGACGTGAATCAGTAGTGTCTTATAGTTCCCTTAATACCTTCAGATAGTTCCATTATACACATGCACACGTACACCCATATTTATTATGTTGCATATGCACATAATTCATGACCTTCTACCCCCATTTTTAAAGGAAGGGCCTTTTGAGCCATCATTGGTCTCTGTATGATGCTGTGCTACGGCTTCCAAGTAATGAACCCAATTACCCAATCAATGACTAGAATTTACTTGCTGTAGTTATTGTTATTGTTTTATTATTTGCTAAGAACTTGTAATATGAATTAATTATGCTTCTTTTCGTTCATTTCAGGTGTAGCTCAACCTAACCACTTGGCAAGCTAAAGCCAGCTTCGAGCATAAAGAGCAATGTTGAGAGGACTGAAGGCTGTAAATACATTAATATTTGCGTACTTGAAAGGTTTCTGTTGTCAGTGTCTTTCTTAAGAGTGCATCTGAAATCCATTACTAATTATTAAAGAAATCGTGTGACTATTAAATGGATTACAAGTAAATCTTTTGAATTGCCACCTAACAATTTGAAAGGATTTCTTCCAAACTGATATGGAAGAAAATTCTCGTTGAAAATTTTTTAAGTATATCAAAACCCATCAAGGCAAATGTTACCTAGATCCTTATATACTGCATCATTTCCATAACTAACATTTCATTCGGTGCTTTTGGCACTCCACAACATTGAGAAAGTGAACAAGTTCTCGCCCTAGTATATATATTATAAAAATCATTCTCCTACAATACAGTACAAGTCTTAAAGTCAGATTTGATGGATTTTCTAGTCGAGGTAGAACACCGAGTAAAGGCATCTTAGGTTTGAACCTTTTTGCCAACAAGGACTCTAGAAGTCCACAATGAAGTCCTTGACTAAAATTGTAATCAGAGGTTAATTATCCTTGAATCGCTTTTAGAGAAAATGAGCATCCTTAAAAGTGTCCCATAGGGGTATACAACTCCAGCTGAAGCAAATTTTTTACAAAGTTCGTATCTAATTTGTCTAGTGTGACCTGTACAAAAGAAACCACTGCCCCAAAATTATGTTACCAATGACAAAATATACTAATCTTCAAAAACATTTTACACCCTAATTATCAGATGATCTACGTCCAAAAACATCATCCGCCCTACTTATGAGAGGTCTACGTCAGCTCTGTCAATCTCCCCCCCGCCTGCGAGCTCTGCGAGTTCATCATTCAAACATCTTTAATCACGTTTTACCTGGACTCTATTCACCCATCGCTGCAAGTCCCTCCATCGACTCAATTGCATTACCTAAGAATAGAAGAAAGCACATTCCATGACATATCTATACAAGACCCCCAAGAGACTCGCTGGCAAATACCAATATTTCAGAACCATATATTGCTACTGACAGTGTGCCAATTAATCACGTTGACCCAGAGCTTGCTATAACCCCACCACCATCCCGAAGGAACATATGCAGTGTTCTTTGCACACTATCTGCAACTATTTTCAATCTACCTTGACTAACATCTGCTGTCGAAGATCCATTAACCTCCACAGCTCGAGCCACCCTCAGTCTACATTTCTCCCAGTCATCAACACGGAACCAGCAAGCTCGGCCTCCATGGCTTCCTTCCATACCAAGAAAAGACACGTTCTGGTTTTCTCCAAATGAATATCTTAACCTAACAGAAACACAGTAGGGCAACCAAGCAGCACCACCAGCAGCATTTATGTGAGGTATGTGTGCAGGATCCAGAACAACAGTGAGAGCAAAATCAACAGAATTATGGGGCCGATCATAATGGATATTGCTTTTAGCTACAGATGAGTTCTCAGAGTTTTCTTCCGTACTCAACCCTGTGTGATTTTCAAGACATAATTCAATACGTGGTTTCTGCGCAGGGGCTAAGTCTCCACCTTGTACCTGGGCTAATCCTTTTTTCCATGCTATTAATTTCAAGAATTCTCTTAGAATTGATATGGGTAAGGTGAGAAGAGTAATGAATGAAGCAACACGTGAAGCATCATATGGCTCTGATGCAACACGACGGCTGAAGTAGTCACATATCTCGCTAATTTCAGGTTGTGTAAGTTCCTCCTGTGCAGCAGCAGAGTTTGGCTGCTGTTGTTGTTGCTGCTGTTGATGATGATGGAAGCGCTTCACACTGAGGACTTGAAGAAGAAGTTGAACTCTATGGACACTTACAGCAAATACATAGCCCCTGCAGAAAGGGGGGCAATCAGATTTAGGAATCATATGTGATGAGCAAGGAATTAGCAATTATCTTTCTACATTGTCCAAGCAGCATTAGAGTGCTTCCATTCCCTTATACAATGCAACAACTTATGAGAACACAAGCTTTCAAGAATTTTCTTTTTTCTAATTCATGGCTTTAACACCTCAAATTGCCAACAACAGAAGTAAAGTGTGGACAAGGTCCAAGCAGTCAAGTCAAAAACAACCAAAAAGGGTGGGGATCAAGCTACAATTATGAATTTGAGGGTAACAACTACATATGAGAAGTTGAATAATACAAACAAATAAAAAACAAAAAAAAAAAAAACAGTAGATCAGGTATCTCAATACTGATGGAGGTGTCTTGTAAAAAAGTTTTACATCCATACATCAGAAAATTGATACATAGAACATGGTGGAATTTGTGAGGAGAAAACTGGAATTTATAAATAAATCCACTAAAAGTATGTTTAAACATTTTTCAAGTTGACTAGTGTCAAGTTTCAACAGATCTACGCATGATATGGCCTAGAGAACAATGATCTGTGTCCTAAATGTTCCAGAGCCAACCATGTGCAGATCAACAAACAAACTATCCACTTCTCAACACTACAGAATCCTCATGCCAAGAGATTTGACGTTAAGCCATAAATGGGGATGCTACATCCTAAACTCCTAACGATATAAGAAGCCGTATCCTTACATTACAGCCATAAATCTTTTAATCTTCCCATTTTTTATAAACCCGTTGATGTTCCATCTTAAAAAGCCCAATTTAAGAATTCCACTAGTTAGTAATTGCATGCACATCTGTGCTTTCATTTTGATATCATCAATGATAATATGAAGAAATTGAAACTAAGTAATTTGCAGAGCACACCATGTAAGATCATGGGCACCATTCTCTAAATAACATAAGGAGAAACAAAATGTAGAAAAAGGAAGGTTTTTAAGATGTGAACAGAAACAGCCAAAACAAACAGGAAACTATCTTACCCTACGAAGAAGCGCAAGGCAGGCTGCTCCTGGTCCAAATTCAGAAGTGCACCTTCATTGTCTTTCAAAATTGATCCTAGGATCTCTTTCAAAAGATTTGGTAGCTGGGCAAATAGCCATAGCACTCCAAGGTACTTGAGTATACCTCTTAGAACCTTCTTTAGTGCAACCAGAGGAACCCAACCACCTCCATACCCTCCATCATCCCCAAGACCAATAATGGCAGTATTCAGTTCACCTCGCAGATGTGCAGGGACACTTGTGCCTGGGGATCTACGTAAAGCCACTCCAGAGCCCATAACAGCTAAATTTGAAGGTCCTAGAGCATTTCCCACACGGTTTATACCAGCTACTTGGTTTCCTGCCCTAGACATTGCAGCAGAACTAGGGAGGTTAACTCGGTTTCCATTGGCAGCAGACAATTGAGCAACTGTACTTGGGTTTTGACCATTTGAATTTGCTAACCCAGCCATCTGTTGAGTACTGGCGAAATTAGGATCTAAACAATTGAGTTCTTGGGCAACATGCTCCATAATAAAAGGGCGAAACTGTGGACATGGCAATGACCCTCCAACTGCAGAGCCCCCCTTCGGCGGTGTTGCCGGTTGCAACCACACCTGATCTCCAGCAAAGCAGCGCATGTCAACCGCAAAGTGCTTACGATATATGATTCGTATCCAGTAAGGACCACGTAGCACAACTGAGACATCAATAGGCAACAGAGAGCTTGGAACAATGCCTGGGCCACCACGCCCAGCAGCATTTAACATTGGAGCTCCATGAAGGCTGTGATTGGGAGGAGGACCAGTAGCTGAAGATGGAGTTGGGTTCCCTGGAGGAACAGAGGTAGCCTGACTAACATTTGTTGTTGAACTTCCAGGCAAGAGACCTGGAGATGTTATGTACCCTGGCTGTTTTGGGAAAGCTACCCCAGGGACCCCTGGAACAGGACCAGCTCGTGCTGGTCGAGTTGCACCTGAAAGAGCATGCAAGGGCCCTGTAGTGAGGCGAATGCAGTCCAAAAGTGATGCAACTTCAGCTCCATTTATGAAATCTTCCAGAAACTGTACAGAACAGAAAAGGCTTCATATGCTTATAAATAAATAAAAAAGGCTTCATATATAAATTCACAGGAAAAATTTGCATTTTTTTTTGTGGGGTGGGGGGAAGAGCTACATATCTTATTTTCAATAATAAACACAAATATAAAAGTATTAGGAATTAAAGGAAAAAAGATAATCTTGCACAAAACATCTTGATATTTCACAGGATTTAGTGTTCTAAATAACAACACTGGCATATAACATAAATCCATTTCTGAAATTCCATGAAAACATGGTTGCATTGTTCTTGATCATGAAATTTCCTGGAAAGGGTGCAAGCTGAAAAAAATTCTGATTTATATACATAAGGAGGAGTGTGAAGAAAGCAAATGGGGGAAAAAAAGATTTAAACATGCTACAGTAGAGAAAAGACTAGGCCAGATACAGGCATAAAAGCCAGCACAACGCAGAGTGTATATGAAGCACAAATTCAACTCTAGATTAATCCCAAAAGGATAAGGAAATTATTCACACCACTTTCTGATCCCCAGCCTCCCCACCGGTGGGCACCTGCCCCCTCTGACCCCCCAAAAAAAATAAAAGAAAAGGAAAATAAAAGAACTTAAAGAAAAAAGACAAAGCAATACACAGTTAAGTAAAATTGAACAAACCTTTGTATGTGGCCAAAGTTGGTCGGGAGAAACATGCATTGTGCAACCCTCTTTACCTGATTCCCACTCAACAACAAAGCGAGCTAGAACACCTGAACCAAAACTAAACCACAAGCTCATTAGTCCAACTGCCTCGATTCTAAATGCCCTTCTCATCTGCTCTGACAACTTATCAGCTGTCTCAAGAGCACATTTGGCTCCAACTGGTGTTTTAACATCAGAGTTTGCACTGCACTCTTCTGGCTTCTCATCTGCTCTTACTCCAAGGAGTTTCCGCATGCCAAGGGCAAACATTCTTGCATTAGATAGCCTTCGGATATCAGCCACCAACTTCTTTATACTGTCAGCCTCAACAGACTGATAACTCAGAACAACACCATCTGGATCATATCGAATATGTGAATCAATATCAGATGTATTGGCTATGCGAACGCCAGAACCCCATGTTGTACTACTGCTTCCTTTCTGAAGCTCCCATAAATCCCTGAAGTGCTGATCATTTATTTTGACGTCCCAATGCATGCTTCCGGGTCTGCCAAGCCGCAAGCAAATGTGTTGCCATGAGTCACCTCTAGCAAATGGCAGCCGGAACCATATGTTCGAGGATACATTTCTTAACCCCACCTCTTCAACATAAGGGATCTCTAGTGCCTCCATCTGGCTAGTCAGTCTGGCATGCTTGATACAGAGTGAACAGTGTCTGACCACTTGAAGCAGAGCTGAAACATAAATGCTGGAAGGCACATTGCCTTTATTTGCTTCAGCTATAAGATTCCCATAGCTATATCCTTCACTTTTAGCCACTATCTCTGTTGATAAAAGTGCCTGAGATGAAGGCTGTTGAGAGTGAGTGGACTCCGAGATTTTCCTTCTCTTATAAAATCCTGTATTTTCTTCGAGACCTTGAAGCGATGGAATTGAACTCAAAATATCTGAAACCATACGCTTTCGAGGATTTTTATCATGCTTGGAAACATCTTGACTAGGACTTTGACAAATTGCAGGTTCTGGTGTATGGGCTGAAATGAGGCCAATCTCTAGTCAAACATTGATATCTAAAGAGTAGAACTGAATTGGGAGAGAAAAAAAAAAAAAAAAAAAAGTATATATCCCAACTTAATGTAAATAAACACGGAGAAGGAATCTTACATACGGGAGTTGTAGTACATGAACTCGATCCAGCAACTCTGAAAGATCCAGCTCGAGGCCCGGTAGGTGAACTTCTAAGCCCATTAGGTTTTGCACCTGGCGCAGGCATTCGAGGGCCAGTGGTTCGGGAAGGAGATAATAGTCGAGCTGACCGACTCCCATACACTGAATCCTTTGAAGTATCATTTAGCAATCTGAGCTGATCTTCATCTGTTGTGGCCTCAACCGAATGTGGAGATCTAAGTGAAGCCAAATCCTGCTCAGACTTTGAGGCTGATAGCTTTTTCACAGTTGCACTCCTTCCTGTGACAGAAGATAGTGAACCAACTGAATTGGACTGTACAGGGCCCTTCAAATTGCCAGATGAATACAAAGATCCATTATAATGAGTCGCCATACTCGAAACTTTTGCAACATTATTAATCTGTGATATCTGCATACCTCCCTCCCACTTAGGAGAAGGGGTTCCAGCTTTTATACTATGAAGATTCATTGGAGCAGAGCCAAAATGAGAAGCAGGAGATGTGTTGTACGATGAAGAGAGATTCTGAACAGAGAATGGAGGCACAGATGACCCTTTCTCAAGTTCGAACACCTCATCAACAACAGATGAAAAACTGGAAGGAGGACACTCTGCAAGCTGCATAGAACTCTCAAGACCAATATCAGAAAGAATACCGTGTTCAGAGGTCTGATTAGGACCTCCTGCACTAGGCAGAAAGGAATGTCGTTTTCCCAAGTCAAGTAGGCTCAAATTCATTTCATCTTCGAGCATCTGCATCTGGCCAATATCAATATTCTTTATATGCATCACATTATTTAGGTCATTAAAAGAATGGGCTTTTCCAGATGGATCTTGCTGAGTCTCTAACAACTTAAACAGGGGTTTAAAATCCTTATCAAGTAACATCAACAGAAAATATGAGCTCCCACAGTCTGGAAACCCCATTAGCAACATAGATGAACCATTCCCAATGTTCTTGGGTACTTTAACTGCAGCAAAACCTTGCTCATATACCTGCAAGAACCAAATTATACAACCTTAAAGGATACAAATTGAAGTTGTAAGTTTTGTTTTAAATTAAAAAATAAATTAAAGAGTAATAATCTTTATTGAATAGGAAAGACTGTACACATTATCTATGAAGCTGGTGGTATGTATAATTACTGATCGCTTTTCTTCTTCAAGAGAAAGCAAAAAAGAACAAACATTTACCTCAAGGCCTAAAAACCTGCCAATAGATGCAAATAAATGCAGAGCACTTTTGCTTCTCAAGCTTATGAAAACCTCAGCTGCAGTCATGCTTCCTTGGTTCAAAGCTTCTTCACATTCTGTCAATGCTGAAGGTTCAAGAATATTCCGGGATGACTGAAGGAGAAAGCGGCCATTCCTACAAGACACAAACACTTAGATATTCTACAGAAAATGATGAAATTGTGTCCTGAAACACCACAAAGTACAATTTAGAAGGGACTATTGTGTTTTCTTTTGTTTCTTCACTTTTTTCCTATGAAACAGATGACTATTTTAAAAGGAATAGGAAAAGGAAAAAGAATCCATGAAAATTTTTCAATAGCTTTTCTTTTGTAATGCCTAGCCAAATCAATTTTAATTGTGAGTACAGTTCTCCTTCATTTTCTCAATCAAAATAATAAAGCTTTTATTATGTTGCAGACCAAGTTAGCCCCAAATTAAACTGATGTCAATATAGGAAAACATAGAAGGTCACTATAGTTGTATGGGTAGAAGATACCTTATATTAATTCCAAGGGTAAAGAAAGATGAGCTATAGGCACGAACACGTAATACTTCCTGCCCCTCATAATCCCTAGTGCCAGACTTATTGTCCTTCTGCAGACAGAAATTCAAATAAAACAAAATCAAGTTCAGGAGATTCATCCCTTTAAAAACAAAAAACAAAAGGAAAGTTCATGAGCTCTAGAGGGAAAATGCATGAAAAAGAAGACAAATAAATGAAAGATCCATGATGGAATTTTCCTGGTACAAAACCATCTTCTCCAAACACATAAGAGATACCATGCAATACTTTCATTTACAAACAAGTCAACAATCTCAACAGATTTGAAAAAATACAAGGCGCATGGCATTCAGCCAAATGTGAAACTTCAACACATGAGCAATGATTCCATAATAAAAGTCAACTGACCTTTCTATAGTCAATATCAGGTTCTTCCAAGTGTGACTGAAGGACAACATCACCTACCACTCGGCAGATCTGCACATTTTTCCCCAGCTCTTTCTGAATTTCAAGTAAACGAGTATACCTATTACAACATATAGCTCTTAGTAGCAACTTCTCAACATCAATGCAACTTTGGTCAAGAGAAAATTCTGCCTCCTTCCCAGTTAATGGATCTATAACAAATGTGCTATGAAAACACTTTATATGCAGATCTGGTCCTGGCTCAATTTTAATAAATGGACATGATCCTGAGTCAGATGTCCCAGAGTTCTTATCAAAATCTAACCAGTATAAAACTTTTAATCCAGGTGTTCGGAGACCAGATGAATCAGCTTCTCCATCTGGATTCAATTGTGTGGAACCAGCACTCCCTCCATGACCTGTACTACCATCAGATATGAGCTCAAATCGAATTGCATCTTTCCACCTTCCTTGTCGAAGAGCTTGTACTTGCCTTATGACAGTATCCATGACAAGTGCAACACAAAGCTCATGAAGAACTGTATATAATGTTATAAATGGGTTTTCTGCTGCAGCCATTCTACGCTCTAGATCATCTCCAAGAGCATGCCGTCGTAATTCCTCCAGCTTCACAAGTCCACTTCTCTCACCAACCAGCAGTTCCAAATGTAATATCCTCCACATTGATAGATGACCTCGGTAACCAAGCGTAACTAAAACCTTAAATTCCCCATCTACACGAAGCAGTGCAGTGCCATCAGAAACTTTTACCTCAGAAATTTCTTTTGGCAGTGAAACTTCAAGTAATTTAGACCGCACAAGCATGTCCAACTTCTTCAAAGCTGGCTTTTGCTGATCCTCAGTTAATGTGCTCTGAATACCCACGTTCTCTATACATTTTGGGAAGCGCTCATAAGTCCCTGTAAGGAGGACTTCTATAGCAGAAGGCACATCATAGACAGGAGCACGAGCTTGTTGTAGCCCCTCATGCATGAAAAACAATGAATCTGCAGCTTGGGTGAAACATGTATCATGACTTGATAGTGTGGATCCAAGTTGCTGACAGTACTGTATCAAAGGAACCTGCAGAGTAGGCCAGACACATGAAAAAGAAAATGCATTTAAAAAATTGTATAACCTCTCTTTTAAATATCTGTAATTCTATAGAAATAAAGAATGGGAGCAAATGAAGTTTTTTCAACCAAAATAACTAAAAAAGTTGAAAACTTCATATATTTGTTCATTTTCCTCCATTCTTAACAACCAACTGGAGAAGAAAATTCTATCCACTTAAAACATCAATGAAACATCATAGGTTAATCACTTTCCAAAATAAAAACTAAACCCATCACTAATTTGAGAAGAGCAAGTGAACCGAGTTCAAAAGAACAACACTTGTTATCCATTTTCTCAACAATTAAAAAGTTGATGGCTTCAAGCAAGTTAACGAATTTAAGCTGAAAATGTACATTTGAGTAGTTAAAGTCAACTGATAAAACTGAACTGAATTTATTATTATTTTTAAACCTAGCTGGCTACTGAGACAAACTCACAAATAGTAGAGGTTGAAAACCCCAACATGCAACCTAAATTCACATTTTTCAAAAAAAAATATAATAATTAATTAAAATCTTGAAAATTGACATATTTAAAAACATGCATTTAACCAAAGAACCTAAATTCACATATTCTTAACCTAATTAGAGGCTAAAAGACAGAAAAAATTACATTTTCCAAACAAAATTCTTAAGTCGAATCCCACTAAACCGTCCAAGCATAAAACCCAAAACGTCAATTAAACTTACATTATCCAAATAAAAGTCACATATTTTGCAAGCATAAGCTCAACCAAATTGACCTACTTGAGCCAATGAATCCAATGCATCAATAGAGAAACCTAAACTCCCATTTCTATCAGTTCCTTCAAATTCTGCAGCAATGAAAGAAATAGCAAATCCAATTGAACCACCCAATTTCACATTTTGTTTAAAAAAAATAAAGTTAAAACAGATATTAACCAAAATTAATGAATCTCCAAACCTAATTGGTTAACATAAGATTGAATATAACCTAAATTCATAAAATTTCACCCTATTGAGCTACTTTTTTTTTTTGATAAGTCACCCTATTGAGCAACTTACTGAAACACCCTTCCCAAATCAACAATAAAAGCCCAAACTTCCATTTCTTTCTACTTCTCAGCAACCAAAGATATAGCAAATCTGATTAAACCACAACCCAAATTAGCCTAAACAAATAACTCTTCAACACTGATTTTTCACTAAACCAAAACCCACAACTTGGCTGAGTTCAAAATTCAATTTTCTTTGCATTTGTTGCATTTGCTCCACTTCTCAGTAACCATTTCAAAATAAAATTAAACCATGCCAAGTCAAAGTCTCTTAAAGATTGAGCAAAATTAAATTACATCCTCAATTATCCTAAAATTCATAAACCCTCAACCCTAATTCACCACCAAATCAAACATTCGCAACCCATCCAGGTCCAAAAGACAGTAGTTTTAGCAATTCTCTTTTCTTTTCAATTCTTCCTCTGGAAGAAAAGGAACACTTATTCCAATCAAAACCACCCAAAAGTCACATTCTCTTACAGAATCAATGCAATTCAACCAGACTCAAATTATCCCAAAGTTCAAAAAACCCTCAAACCCAATTGGCCATGAAATCAAACATTCACAACCCTTTCAGCTGCAAAACACCAAATTTCACACTCTCTCTGCTCCTCCTCCACTTCCTCGTCAACCAAATAAAAAAAATAAAAATAAAAAACCCAAATCCAATTAAACCACCCAAAAAAATCACATTTTAAAAAAAAATAACCAATCCAAACCCAATAAAAATAAATAAAAATAAAAAACACCAAATTTCACATTCCTCCCCCAACCCCAAATCCAACTAATTCAACCCCAACACAAATAAACCTGAAATTCATAAAAATTTGTCACTAAAACCAATACACCCACCCACCCACCCACCCACACACACACACACACAAAAATCCAAAATTTCAAATTCTCTTTGTTTCTCCTTCCACCAACCAATGAAAAAAAAAACTTCAGATTCAGTTAAAACAACTAATTCAACCCCAAAACCAATCACCCAAAAACACACCAAAAAAAAAACCCAAAATTTCCAGAATAGAACGAACTAAATCCAAAAAAATTGGACATTCTCTAACAAAAGGAACAAACTTTCAGAACCTGTTGGCACCACTTGGCGAGGACGTTGAGGCGGAGCATGCGCTGCTGGGTTTTGACGATGTACTTGAGCAAGTTGATCTTCCTCTCCGTATCCAGCTGCGAAGCTTCGCCCGAAGACGACGACGACGTCGCTGTCGATGTCGAAGACGACAACAACAGCGACTGAGACTTATCCTTCTCCTTCTCCACCAGCTCCTTTAGGGCTACGAAGGAGTCCTCCGCCGCTCGGCTCACCAGCGCCGAGAACTCCACCGTTTGCTGCCCTAGCTCCGTCCCCATTGCTATTGCTTTAACCCTTTCAATACGGTGTCGTTTTTTTGTTTGGGGGGGGGGGGGGGTTTCAGAGATTCGAAGTCTCTGAGATCTACGGTATCCACCACCTCATGGACCCCAAATTAGGGTTTTTAGAGAGAGAGAGAGAATTAGTGTTGAGATGTAATAAGAAATGGTATATTATAGCTGTAATAATAAGCTCTGTATTTCCAGCTCTCTCTCTCTCTCTTCTATTTTTTTTCGTGTCTGTGTGCGTTTGTGGATTCTGATTTGGGAGGGAGAGAGAGAGAGAAAGAGAGAGAGAGAGAGAGAGAGAAAAGGGGGGAAGAAAAGAAAAGAAGGAAGTGAGAACAGAAGAGAAAAATGCGATAAAATCTATACCTCCTCTTGTCCACCTAGGCTTTATTGCGAAATGAAAAAGGAGGCCATGGGTGGATATTGCCACGTGGCTCCATAATATTGGTCAATCTCTACTTCTTCTTCTTTTTGACCTTTACTATGAAAAATTGTAACACACGACCTATATAAGTTTGAGAGGAAAAAAATATTACGGATTCATGTGAAAATAACAAATCAGAAATTACGAATAAATCTAGTCATGTTTGATATGTGATTACAAACAACAGTATTCAGTGTTAAATAGTAAATACTAAAAATTGTTGTTTAAAAAAACAATGCATTTGGTAAGAGTATTTTTTTTTAGAGTGTTTGAGTTATGTTACTCATCTTAGAATGTTTAAACACTGAATTTGGAAAACTCTTTTTACTATTTTTTAATTTCAAACAATGTTGTTCAATGGCACTTTTGTAAATATTTTAAAAAACATGGGGTTCACTTGATTAGACAACACATAAAGCTTCTTTTTTCAAATATACATTATTGTACTAAATACATTATTTGCTTTATGAATACTGTAAACATGTGTTTTCATAACATTTTTTAAACCACAGTTTTCACATTATTTTAAATAATGATACTAGAAATCTCCAACCAAATTGGCCCTCTTTTATTATTAAGCCACTAATTGTCGAGCACTATTTCATTGTCTAGATGTATGCTTTTGTTACGTTGGATTTCAACTTATGATATTTATTCCATTATGATTGTTTTTTTTAAAGTCAAGATACTAACTGGATTTTAGTGTAGGTTGGGATTAAATCCTAGATCTGTTATTTGAGGATGACAATATATTTTACTAGTTAAGCTAACCACAAACTATTACTTTGATTTTTTTTTTTTTTATGGGACTTGGAGAATTTTTTTTTTTTTTTTATGGGACTTTGATTTTATTTCGTTTAACAATGAATGGTATGTAATAACTTATTTACATGATTTTCAAAAAAAAAAAAAAACTGATTTACTAGTAACTATTACATATTTGTTTTTTTATAAATGATAATTACAATAATGGAGAAGAAAATTTAAACCTGGTTTTCTTTGTAAAGAAAAGTCGTTATATGTATAATCAAAAATAATATCACTTAAGCTACGGAGAGAGAGAGAGAGAGAGGATGTACCAGTGCCCAGATAAGGAAAATATCACTTTCACTTTATAAGTATCCATTTAAGGATTAGGTGGTGAATGGCATCTATAATTAGGGTCTGTTTAGATACCGCTTATTACTGAAAATTAAAAACTGAAGACACTATAGCAAAATAATTTTTAAATGTGTGAATAGTGCCGTGAGACCTATTTTTAATGAAAATTTTGTTGAAAAAAGATGTTTATGAGTCCCATAAACAGTGCACGAGACCCACTAATAGACGTTGGACGCAGCTGTATCCAAACGTTCAGATAGTTTCCTCTTGAGTGTGAATTGATACTTATAGAGTAGAGTACACATGAAAAAAAAAAAATAGTGGGAGTTTGAGTAATTAATATTGACAGTCTTATTTGAATAATAATTCCTATTGTACGCATCTTATAATCCGCATCTAAAAAGCATAAACTGTTTCACAAAATCATCCAAATGTTGTAATACAAAAAGTATTAGATACAATTTGTTGACGTCTTTTTTTTTAATAAATACAACTATAATTTAATTTAGTTTATTTTTAATAAAATAAATCAATAAAAATAAGCTAATTCAAGCACAACATTAAAGAGATTCATTTAGCTTTTGAATTTTATAAGCTGAAGTATTTCTATAAAGAGCATTGATTAGTTTAGATGAATAGTACCATCTAAAGTTTATATTATTCAATGTGACTAATATTTGCCACTTTCAAAGAAAGTGAACCATTCTTATAACTACAATGTAAAAATATATAGTTTTCCCTCTCTAGAACAATTCTAGAAAATCTTGGCAAATGGAACTTGCATCTTGTTCTATTTCTTTTTTCTTTTGCTTAAGAGTTAAAGATAACTATAGAAGATAACTATAACATTTTTTAATGCTTTTTCGAAGCCATCCTAGCCGGGTTCAGACCTCCTCTCCCTCGTTGTAACTAATAAAAATGAAAAAATAAGCAAATATCAAATAAAAAGGTACCATTTAATGAGTTCCCGCTGAAATAGTTGATCACATTTGTCAAAACACAATAAGAAAACAATAATCAAAATGTCAAATGTGGCTTTGGCTTTATTGCAGTGGTATAAGGCTAAATTACAGACAAGCCAGGTTCGAATCTTGGCTTTATGTCAACTGGTAAAGTCTTTGATGGTTGTATAAGAGATCTGGGGTTCAATTCCCGCCTACACCAAAAATTGATTGGTGTCTTGGTTTGATGATAAAGAGCTATCATCAGGAGCAGACGCCATAGGTTGAAACTCTCTCAAAAAAAAAAAAAATCACAATGTTAATATATACAGTAATTAGGGGCTTATAAAGGGTTGACTCATTTGATAGTCTGAGTTTGTAATTTGGTCACATTAATTACTCTAAGACAATGATCATGTTCTACCATTTAATAAGGGGCACAATTTTTAATATTTATATGATCTATCTAACTTTTACTATTTAATATAAACACACACGAGTTAACTCCTATCATTTAACAAGTCTACTGCAGTAATATTAATGACAATTATTGATGAAAAAGTAAAAAATGATGTCACTGATGCTTAAAAGAAGTAAAAGAAATGTTTAGGTTGCTGAGAAAGCAAAGCCATGAGGCTAGGATTTCGGACACAGCAGAAGAAGAGCAACAAAATTAAGCTTTTGTTATTCACTTATTTCCTTCTGTTTTTATTTGATAAGTGAAAGATACCAATGTTAAGGGTTTTGCAAATTTTACTACATTAGTTTATGAATTGAGATGTCGATTGTAAAATACAGGACAAAACAGTTAAAAAGATTATTTATTATATGTATGTGATACCAATCACAATTGTCATGTTAGTTTGTAAGTATGTTATAGTAAGTGTATATCTTAGGTATATATTTTTAGGTCTAATTAATACATTAAATTCACCAATTAAATTTAAACTTATGTTCCTACAAAAAAAAAAAAAATTAAACTTATGTTTCTATTTATTAATGAAGCACAAACAATATTAGTTTTTTTTAATGACATTTAAATTCAATTCAATTATATTTTTGAATTTTTTTGGGAAAGCTAACAAATACTTAAGTTTTTACCTTGTAGTAAAGTTCATGTTTTTTTCCTTCATTAGCTTGTTAGGTCAATTTGTGATTTTCAAAACAGTGAAAACCGCAAGTTAGCGTTAAAAAGGATCATGCAAAATCAGATAATGATGTCACTGATTTTCAAAAGAATTTTTTAAAATGTTTGGTTTGCTGAGAAAGCAAATCCATGAGGCTAGGACTCAACCACTGAGGGGTGTGGTTTAGTGGTCTTTGGGTGATGCACAAGATGCGCGAAGTGTAAGGTTCAAGGTTCAAGTCCGAATATAGACTCACTTGGATTGCCTCCCTCAACAACTCAAAGTTCACTAGTGTCCCTCATGGGGCTGAGAAGTTATGGCTCATTGTGGTACCCTACACCCCAGCAGAGCCTTGGACTCAGCGAGTAAGGTGCTATTATAGTCACGCTTAGATAGGATTGCCACATTAGTCGCCTACCTACCCTTTTTTGTTCATCAAAAAAAAAAAAAAATTTGAGGCTAGGACTTCACACACAGGAGAAGAAATTAACGAAAAGCTTTTCATATTCCTTTTTGTTTTTATTTGATAAATGCTTGAATTTCAAGTTAGTATCACCTTGAAACTAATCGATGAAAGTTCTTGTTTTTTTTTATTTTCCTTTTTTTTTTATTTTAGTAATGAGTGGCTCAAGAGTTTAAGTAAGAGTCAAATGATAATCTTCATTGATACACTATGTCAAAGATACCATTCTGACTGGTAAAAGTTATTACTATTTGGGTTTTGCAATTGCATTTGTAGGCCATGTTGATTTTGTGACTTCAAAATAGTGGAAGCCACAAATTATTAGTGTCACAAAAGTCTTGGTCCTTGAAGGAAAAAAATGTGTTTTGCTCATAATAGAAAATGATTTCATTAATCAAGAGTGCTGTATCTGAAAATAATTTATTATTAGATAAGACAAAAGGTAAAAGCTATAAGTGTCTTATTTCGTTGTTAGAAAAAGGATACCCACAGTGCCATTTGTCCTATTGTTATCGTTTTACCTAAAGAACTTTGTGGAAAATGAAAGTTATGGATGAAATAACACAGTTTGAGCTTGTTGGTTTAAAAATAACAGTAGTAAACAACAATTTGAGCTTATTGGCTTAAAAATAACAGTAATAACACAGTTTGAGCTTGTTTGGTACATACATTTAAACAATAGTTTTCAATTTTTAAACAACATTACGTGTATTTCCACACATTTTTTCACTCATACGTATTTTTAAAAAATATAAACAACGTTACTAGAACAACATTACCAAACGGGTCCTAAATTTTTATACATAGCGCACTAAGATATGCATATTTGTGTTTGGTGCCAGTGTTTAGTCTCTTTCGCTAGAAACTACTGCTTGGAGTTTTTCTCCTCTCTCTAGAGTTTGAGGAAGTTGAATGTGTGCAGTCAATAGTCATGGTCCATTGTAAACCAAAAAGATTTATTTGGCGGTTTATTGTTGTAATTTTTATGTGAAAGTGATCAATGCATGTGATTAGTTAAGTAATGAAATCTCACGTTAATTAGATAATAACAACAAGAGTAAATGATTAATATAGCATAATAGAGTTAAACTCATTGGTGTAAGCTTTTAGATTAAGTGGTTTTCCTCTCTTCTCATTGGAAAACAAAAAGGAGAGAGAGAGAGAGAAAAAAAAAAAAAAAGGAGCGATGTTTATCTTATATTATATTAACTATTTTAGTCTTCTCAATGTATTCTCTCCCCTACTTAATTTGAAAAAAATTTTATTGCACCTTTTTTATTTTTTTGATGAACAAACAAAAATAGGTAAGAGTGGCAATTTGAGTTAGCGTCTTTAACCTAAGCGTGACCAAAATTTTTTATTGCACCTAATATGAATATATACAATAGGTAGGGTATATATTATAATTTCTCCAACATATGCTCTTTTTAGCTTTTATATATCAAACAATTCTAATTAGGAGGACATGTAATTTATCCAAGATTCCTAAGCAAAGTTAGAAGTGGATGCAATTAAAATTTTAAAATACACCAAACCGCAAAACATCAACATAAAAAAACCAATATCTTAACATAAAAAATTAAGGGTCAAGTGATTGTCTGGTAATAATGATATCTTAATTTTGTGGTGTTTTATATCTATGGTTTAAACTTCACATCATCCTCTTGCATTATCTACTTATCTCAAAAATAAATAAATAAAAGAACCCAATATTTCAACTCACTTGTTTGGATTAAGATATATTAATGTGTTTGGAAGCATTATGTTATTTGCAAGTTGTTACAACTCTAGGCGCTGTTGGAAAAGTTTCTATATATTACTTGCCACTTCTTGACTCCTTGTCATCTTTTCTCTCTCCCTCTTTGTTTGGTCATGACTCATAAGGGTAACTCAAAACTGTACGTCACGCACTTTTACATGCATACAATGATAAGGTGCAGATTAAGATCATACTATCGCTTTTCATTTTGGACTTTAATATTCCATATATTTAGTTTGATCTATCAAAGAGTGGAAAATCTCTAGAATAAATCATAAATGTGAATGTCTATATCTTAATAATTTTTAACCTCTACAAAAATAGTACTTTCAAATGGGGAAGCTTAGCCAAGGGAGAACAGAAGGGTAAAAGAGTTTACCATCTTTCTTGGTCGTGCAATTCATACTATAGAATTTTTGTTTTCTTCTCGTAATAACTCAATTGTTACAATAAGTAGGGGGGGTGAATTCGAACCCTAATTCTCCTAAAAAGGAAACTGAGTATTACATTTAACTACAAAACTCTTAGAATGCAAAATCAATGAATGCAAATGAGGTTTGGTGAATATTGTAGGCCCCTAATGTACTCTAGCTCAAATCACACATCTTTCCCTTGCAAGTGCTCGATGGAGGATAAGATTATAAGTTCAAGACTCATTTGGTGCATGTGTAACTTACCTATTAAAAAAAATTATAATGTAAGCCATAGAGACAACAAATTGTGCTAGTCTCTTTGATTTACTATTGTTATTGTTACGATGATGAATGAGGTTTTTTTTTTTTTTTTTTAAATAATTCAATAATGGAGAGAGGGATTTGAACTTTGAACTTCTTCATCAAAAGCATCTAAAAGTTCCAATTAAGTTAAAAGCGCTTTGGGATGAATGAGTTATATTATTAATTGTACATGCTTATAATCATATATAAAGGCATAAAATAATTGCACCTTTGTTTTTGTTTTCTTTCGTTCTTTTCTTGGTTGTTTTCTCTTTCATGGTGCTTTTTATTTCGTCCATCTCCTTCTTCATGCTCCTGAGGAGATCGTAATTAGTCCTCTCGAGCTGTTCTGTTTTCTCTGAGCCCTCTCTTCTACAACTTGTCTCTAGGCTCTAGACTTCGACTTCATTCCTATTGTGATCAATCCTCCTTGGTGAGGGGCAATTTTCTCCTTGTTGTAATCGCTGCCTCATTTCTTGATTCAACTTAATTAGTTCTTCTACATTAGCTGTGAGCGTTTGGATTTGTAGGGCCAATGCCATTGGATTCTGTTGCACATTAGATTCCATCTAGATGTAGAGAATTGAATGGTAGAGCTACATTTTCAAACTAGAGTTTGAAAGACGTTCCCTACAAACAGCGCCAAACTAATGAAGCCGAATTCGCCAGTTGATAAATTCGTCCAAACGGAATTCAATGAGAATGAGTTCGAGATGTGCAAAATAATAACAAAGGTGTTTCACTCTTTAAGGTCACTGGCGTGGTGCCAACCAATGAGCCTCTAATGATAAAATTAGATGATGATTGAGAGAGATAGTAATATATTAGAGTATATTGCAGTGTGTATATGTGTGAATATATATATATATATATATATCTATATATCTTCTCTTGATTCTAAGGTGATTTATATAGATCTCTGTCTTTTCTAGCCGTTGGAGGCCTTTAATGGTGGCCTTAATGGCTCTTGTAACACCTCTAATGGCTTAATGAGGTGATTGATTATCTTGCCAATGGTCATGTATACGCGTGTGTCCATTGGTAACAGCTCATGCATTAAATGCATATTTATGGCGCTTTAATCATCCAACGACACTTGCTTTGGTCGTCCAACTTGCTTTGATAGTCCAATGACACCTTTAGACAATACGAATTTTATTGGTTCATCAAAAACTAATATGATTTTTTCCCCAATTCCAAAATCATACATATTCCGGGGATTGTAGAACAATAATCATCTTATCCTTGTTATGGGCTTGGGTTTGGCCTTTTCCTCTAGCAATCTTCTTCCATTTGGCTTTCCCTTTCAGCTGCTTGTTATCTTATAGGCTTGAGTCTTGGTTGGGAGCTTTTGCATTGGGTTTGCATTCAGACTTTGGTTTCATTGGGCTTGTGACTTCCTGGGCTTCATTGTTGGGTAATTGTCACTAGCCCACGATTGAGAGAGCATCTTCACTTCCATTCAAAGTAGGGGTGTCAAATGGGTGAGATTGGGTAGGAAATAATTGGGTTGAGTACATAAAGCTCATTTGCCCATTATTACCCATTTAATCAATTACTTCTAATCCAAACCCAACTAATCCAATTATTATGGGTAAACCCCAACCTACACAATTACCCAATAATCAAAATTTCCAAAATGCCTTTAAAACTTGAAAATGACCAAAAACACCATAAAATTTCCAAAATACCCAAAACCATAAAATGATCAAAATACCTCTCTAACCTAAAAAATGAGCGAAATAGGCCCAAAATTAAAAAATGACCAAAATATTCACAAACTTCAAAATAACAAAAATACCTTTGAAACCTACAAATAACAAAACATCTTTGAAATCAATAAAATGACAGAATATACCCCTATTTCCAAGGGCCTTATAGGTGACTTGACTCACCATTAGCATAAAAGTTCCCTAAGATTGGTTTCCCTCCATAAAATTCGCTTCTCCCGATGTCATTAGAGGATTAGAATCGGGTACAATTCACCTACTTTTCTCTGACAACATTTTTTCACTTTTTACTTTTTTACAACATTTTTTCACTTTTTACTTTTACTTTTTACTATCGGCAGATTTTGCTTTGCTGGCCCCCTTTTGGATTCTAAGGGCACTTTTTTTCTACCCATTCCATTTGTTACTTGGAATTGAATTTGAACTGCATGATATCCTAACCCACGTCCACTATTCTTAGATCAGAGCCCAATTTCCAGGCAGCATGAAGAGTGTTTTTGAGGACTCGTTGGTTCTATTGGCAGTCGGAGAGCAATCTCCCAAATAGACTTAAGGAACATTGTTCAAGTAGATTAGCACTGCTTGGGGTCAAGATGCATATATCTTCTTCTTCTTCTTCTTTAGTTAGCTGTAAATTTTGGAGCCTATCTAGGACTGTTTCTTCCATGGTTGGGTGGGAAAGGCTCCTACGAGGGAGAGCTAATACCAAACATTACCTCTCTCTCAATTCTCAAACCAACCAAACTCAAAGCTTTATATCCTCATAAGTCCTTTTCCTTCTCCCTCTAAAAAACCATGCCTATCTCCTCCTTTCCTTCTTCTCTCATTTCTCAACCCCTAAAACCCTCATGCAGACCCGCCACCTTCTTCCCCAAAACCCTACTCTAACCTGTACCACATCCTAACCCAGTAAAAACCCACCTCCAAAAAATGTAGAAAAACATCATATGGTACCTCCAAAGGGTCTATTCTCAAGAAAACCTTCAACCAAGAGCAAGTTATATTCACTGCACTAGTCTCCGATGATCCCATTGTGATCAAGATTATCGGTGGAGGGATGACGGGTTTGGTTTATGCCTTGAATTTGGAGAAGAGAGGGGTTCGGAGGGCTGGCCCTTCCACTAGGCCAATTAGGCAATTGCCTAAGGCCCCCAAGTGGAAGGGAGGCCCCAAAATTTTAGAAAAGAAGGGGTATTAAGGAAAAAATAATTTGGTTTCAGATGAATCTAAAAAATCCGGCACATCCTTTTGACCAAAAAAAATTTTTTTTGTAATACCCAGTTAAACATTGGTAGCACAAAATTTTTTTTTGGTCTAAGTAAAATCAATTGTCCCAAAAATAACATCATTATCCTTTAGACAAACTAAAATTCAACAAGATAAACTACAAATCCGGTCTAAGAAATTAACCAAAAAACAATCAATAATCAAAACAAATAAAAAATCTCTAATCCCTAAAATTTTTACTGTCTCTTTCTCATTCTTGCTTTGCTTTTTTCTCTCAACTCTTGCTCTCCGCCTCTCTCATTCTTTCTCTCCACTGTTGCTGGGCTTAGCTGCTGGCTCAAGCTTCCTTTCCTCCGATCTAAATCATCCAATCGCATCTGATTGTTGAGCCGATTGCCTTTTTTTTTTTTTTTTTTCGCTGCTGTTGTGCTGCGTTTTGATTTTGGCATTCTGCATAATGGGTTTTGACTTTTGAGCTTGAGGTATAACTAATAACTTATAAGGCTTGCTTTCTATTCTACTTTAGATTTGTTAAGAGGGCTGGGCTGTGGCTGGACGTTTCACGTTTGGGCCTTCAAGTTTTTTTTTTTGGTTATAGGTGTAATATGATTTGTTTTATGTTTTTTGTGGGTGGGTCTTGGTAGGCATCTTCTTGGCTGGGCTGGGCTTGTTTTTGTTATGGCAGTGCTTAATTTTAAAAAAAAAAAAATTTAATCTTGTGTTTATAAATAAATAAATATATATATATATATATTTTAGTTATTGGTAATATAATGAATAAATCTTTATTTATGCAGGTTGAGATTGCTAAAAACTTGTTATTATTCGGTGAAACTACAACAATACTTTTTATATAAATCAGGTTCTATTTCTCATTTTCTCTACACTTGAATGTTATTTTTTATTTTAGTCTTTATAAATATATTGTTTGATTAGAAATGTCTACTAGAAAATATGCATTTGGATATGAAAAACTTAAAAAAAGAAAAAAAAGAAGAAAAATTAATTGAGTCTCAAAAAGGATCAATGAATAAATTTGTTATTAGTAATAAACAAAATATAACACAAAATTTAGATGAAAATATCACAAATGAATAAGAAATTCACCAAAAAGAGTTAGAAGATAAAGAAATGATACAATTGCAAGATAACAATGATGTTCCATTTTGCAATACAACAAATCTTGATAATGAACTTCAAAAGAATTTAGAAGAAAATGAAAATAATGATGAAAATGTCACAAATGAACAAGTTCACCATGAGGATAGTTTACAAAAATACTGTCTTAAACTTGAATCTTTTCTCAAACATGATGTTTATTATGATATTGATGGTTTAGATTTATTTTCAAAGTTAAAGGTTTTAAAAGAAATTTTACAAATAAAAGATTATACTCCAATTGACATACTAAATTATATAAAAAGATTAGATTTATTTCCAAATACATGCATTACTTATAGGATTTTACTAATAATACCTGTTATAGTAGCTTCTGCAGAAAGAAGTTTTTCAAAATTAAAATTAATAAAATCATATTTAAGATCGACAATGCCCCAAGAAAGATTAAGTGGATTAGCTATATTATCGATTGAAAATAAGATGTTAAAAAAACTTGAATACAAAAATTTAATTAGTCAATTTGCATCTCAAAAGGCAAGAAAAATAAATTTTAAATGAAATATATTATAATATAAAAATATTAAATAAATATTAATTTAATTAATACAAAAAAAAAGGCTCCATTTTAGTTCTCACTGTAGGCCCCAAAATGTTTAGGGCCAGCCTAGGTCTGGTTCACGATTTTGGACACTGCACGGTTGGTCAGTTGCTTCCTTCTTCTTTTTTGTTTTAGCTGTTTTTACTATCTGGGTCTTTTTATTATGAATTTTGATGTGGGTTTTGAATGATTTGTGAATTTTGGAGGGGATGGTTGAGTTGGTGAATGTATGTGAAATTTGAGAATGTGGCTTCGTGCATTTTTTGGGTTCTTGTATGGTTCAAAAAATTTCAGTATTACTTATTGTTTCATTGTTGAGAATGTGTGCGAAAACAGAAGAATATGGAAAATGGAATTTTCAGTTGATCAAAATGTTCAACTTGGTCAAACAAGAACAAATAGTCAATATGGTTAACCCTGCTAAGACTAGGTAGCTATATAGAGTAGTGGTTGTATCTTATGGTATTCAATCTATGTTTAGTCTAACTTCATGAATTTTATATGAGAATGAGGACATGTGGTTCTGAATTTATTGATATGTGTAATGTGTTGTTCTCATTTTTCTTTCAGTACATTGGAAACCCATTGTGCCTAAGGGCTACACATTGAGAGTTAGTCCTCTCCCTTCCCTCTAAACACCATTCCTAATCCTTGGTATAGGTATGCCATGATCCTTTAATGATTAATGACAAGACACTTTACTGGTTGAATTACCTGTTCACTAAAGGTCAATACTTGGAGATATTATCTTCTGAGACGAGCGCATGCGCCCGTCTCACCCAAGATTTTTTCCAATACTTGATGCTGTGTTCTTGTCAACTTTTTTGTAATTGGTAGATTTTTTCAATAAGTAATAAATTTTATTGATGAGAAAAAATGAGAGAGAGGAAAAAAAAAAAAAAAAAAAAATCCATCAAGTATGCAGGGGTTATACTAGATAAACATACATTTAAGTTCTGAGGTTACAATGACCCATAAATTCTAATACATTATAGAAAGGGTATGCTCCTGTTGCCATGATCCATTCCATCAATGTTCGGAAAAACTGTAACTTCCCTTCTAGGATAGTTTACTCACAACCCTCAAAAACTTGAGCATATCTCTCATGCCAAATACACCACATCAAACAATGAGGGATAGCCTTCCGTATTGCTCTGTTTCTATGTCTTCCAAAACGGCCTTGCCAGCAAGCTAGTAAACCTACAACATCCTTGGGCATTACTCACTGAACTCTAAGTTGCCCAAAGACCATATTCCATATTTTTCTAGCAAAAGGGCAATGCAAGAGCAAATGAGGCACCAAATCCCCGTCGGACTTACACATACAACACCAACTAACCAAAATAATGTTTCTCTTCCTCAAGTTTTCTGCTGTTAAAATTTTTTAATTAGTAATTTACTCGAGCAACTCGTGGTCTTTAATTTACTACTTCACCTTCCACACATTCTTGTTGGGGAGGAGGAGGAGGTGCCATTTGCCATGTTCTTACCAGCTTTGCCAGAAAATCAAATCAAGAGTATATTCTTGGATATGTTTTGATACTCAATTATCTTTCTTTAAAATTTTATTATTGCAATAATTTTTTTCTTAATATTATCGCATCACCTTTTGCACTTCATTAGATTCCTAGGAAGAGATAAAACAAAATGGAAACTGGAATTATATTGTATGGTGGGTATTAGGATGTCATTTGTTAAAAATGGAAGAATTATCCTTTTCTTTCTATAAATTCTTCCCCCCTTGTGTTTTCACTGAAAGATTAAAAGAAACAAAGGGAAAGAAGGCTTAAAAATGTCTTAGTTTCTTATGCACCTCGACCATTTTCATTTTTTTATTCCTGTTCATGTTAGGAATTCCACTTACTGCTACAACCTTTCAAAATATGTTGATTGAATAAAGTCTATCGATTGAATAAACTTCAACCTTTTAAAGAATGGACTATAATTCAAGAAAAAGATCATATCAGTAATTTTTTTTCCAGGATACATATAAGTTTCTCTCAGTAGACTAACTTTCAAGTGCTTCATTTCAGTGATGATGACCATGTTTTCTGAGTTTCTTACAATATTTTATTATTTTAGGGGATTCATCGTTTGGGAGGACTAATGGGAACCAGAATAATTGATCCTCAGCCATTGATATTTGTCCATGCAGCTCAGTTCTTTACATTGAGTGATTCACATTTTGCTGAGTTGGTGGATTGCTGGTTAGAGAAAGGTCTGGTTCAAGAGTGGCAGGGTATAATTGGGAAGCTTGACATAGATGGTTGGCATGTTCCACTTCCTTCTTTGCCTTCAAGATATGTAGGTGTTAACCTTGCTGACTCATTACTGTCTGAGGTGATTATCCTTTATCCTTTATCCTTTATTCTTCCTTCTTATTCTTTTTGTATTATATTAGGTTTCTTTTATTGGAAAAGATTTGGTCGACATTATTATGTTGATATTTGGAAAGAGGTTCCCCATTGTCTGCTATGGCGTATTTGGAGAGAGTGTAATTCCAGAAGTTTTGAGGATGTTGAAAGGAACCTGCCAGATCTTAAGCTTTTCTATTTTAAAACCTTTTTAGATTGATTGTCAGCTCTGAGATGTTTTTCTTTCTGTTCAATTTGTGATTGATGGATCATTGTAATTTGCGTGATTGAATGTTTTGTCCCCATCTATATACTTTCTGTATACTTTGGGTGATTCCTTTTTTTTTTTTTTTTGATATAAAAGATAGAAAGAGATTCCTTTTTTATATCAATAAAGTTTTTATCAAGAAGGTTTCTTTTATAAAAAAGGTAAAAAAATAAAGATTTCTAGCGAACAATTGAATAATCCTAAAAGGTTGCAATCCATTTTCTGAGAACATTCTAACCTGCAGGGGGTTATTGGGGATGGGGTAAGGGGGCTAGGAGCTATTTTTATTTGGTTTGGCATACTTCATCTATCAATTTGCATTGTAATTAAGGCTGCGTTTGTTTTGGTGTAAAACCATTTCAGGAAATAGTTTTCCGTAAATTCGGGTGTTTGGTTGCGCATGGAAAATAAATTTTTCGGAAAATATTTTCAGTTGACCGTGTAAAATGAGCCTTTGACCCGGAAATTATTTTACATTTTTATTTTCACTTCAAACCATTTCCGGACTCACGCGCAGAGAGAGAGAGAGAGAGAGAGAGAGAGAGAGAGAGGAAGAAGAGACTTCGCTGGTGAACCTCGAGCTCCAATCCGACGACCATAGACCGAGCTCCAGTCCGATGATTGCACCCGATCGTCGATCGCACCAGATCTTCGATCGCAGCACCACGCCGATCGCACTGTGTCGCTCGAACTCACCTCCGCTGCACATCTCACCTTCGCCTCTGCTGTGTGATCTCAATTTGACCGGATTTGATGAATTTTTTTTCTGGGTTTTTTTTCTTTTGTGAGTGAGTGTGGAATTGATTCATTTTCCGCATGTTTACAGCTGAGGAAGTGTATGGAAAATTGGGTGGCTTGGCTATGTAAAGCATTTTCCGTTAAAATGTTTGAACGAACCAAACACCGGAATTGATTTTCTGTAAAACGAATTCTGAGGCAGCCAAACAGCTTGAATACATTTTCTTTTCCCGAAAATAGCATTTCCAGAAAATATTTATTTTCGGAAAAATATTTTACGGGAACCAAACACAGCCTAAAAAAATGTTTAGTTGTTATTGATTATTATATGGGCATCGATATTATAATGGATGAAATTGGAATAGCTACTTGTTCATAGATATTCAAATAATGCTTTGGATGCGTGTTAGGACTTGAACATGCAATTATGATTACATAAGTATCTACCATTTTAAAAGAAAACCTGTTTATCAAAAAAAAAAAAAAATTTAAAGAAAACTTAGCATGGCTTCATAAGACATTGAATATGTCAAAATATGTTGTGATTTTATATGTGTTTTTCATTTTAAAAATATGCTATGGTTCTTTTTCCAGCACCAAAAAAAAAAAAAAGAACTTATCTCATCTGCTTCTAATTTTAGCTCTTTGCTTCTTCTGTTGTGTCCATGAGCTAATAAATTATTTTACACTTTGTGGCAGACTTCTTTGGTTAATGTGGTGAGACTTTAATGGATAAGTAAATTTGATCCATTTAATGGTATGTGGCACTTAAGTGAAAACCGAAAACCTCAGGGACAGTTTAATGTTATTGTCATTGCTCATAATGGTAACTTAGTGCCTCCCTTGTTAAGTTTATTTTTACATTTGCTGCAGTATCCTCACATTATACGAAGATTCTAATAATTTGTTATTCTTGTTATTGCATCATAAGGCTTACCCAAAAAAATACTGTATCTATGTGCACTGTTCTGTTCCTAGAATTGAAACATATTAGAGTTCCCAATTGTCTTATATAAATGTAATAGAGCTGGCTTCTGGCATGGCAAGAAGAATATGCGATTATGCTCCATGGTTTACTATTTAGCGATAATGTCTGAATGCATTAAATGTTGGATACCATTTTCTCTTTGAGTCATTGTAGGCAGCCTTTCATCTATTTTATGAAATTTGATCTCTGAATTTTTTTTGAGCTCTTTGAGCTTAGAAATTGATATTTGCTTGTTACAAATTTAATCCTATTATCTTTTCTTTGCTATAATCTTGTTTTGTTGCTGGAATTTCTTCTTAAATCCTTAATCTACACTAGTCTGAGTTCTCCCTATCACATCACATACCAGTGAACTTAGATGTTCTCCGAAAAATTATTATGAATATCATCCTAGGGCCTTATGGTTAGAGGATGGAGACGAACACCAAGGTATGTTTGAGAGAAGCCTAATTGCTACATATTAGTCTCATTGGTAGTGTATATAAAATATTCCCTAGGGTGCTAGCTAACAGGTTGCTGTTTGTTTTAGGGAAGTTCCTCTCCCAATTTTGAAATGCTTTATCACATGCTGAAACAGTGCGGCTTTGGAGAGAAATGGACGAATTGGATTACTTTTTGCATTTCTACAATTAGGTTTTTGATTCTAGTTAATGGCAGCTTGAATGGAAATGTGGGATTTTTTTTTTTTTTAGTTCTAAAGGCTTATGTCAAGGTGATCCATTGTCACAATTGTTATTGATGATAGTGATGGAGGCACTGAGTAAGTAATTCGTAAGAGCAGTGGCAGGGCAGTATCTTGTGAAGTGCAGGACAGCATCTTGCTGGTTTTACAGTGGGAAGTAAAACATGTGATCTGTTGATGGTTTCTCACCTCCTATTTTTATACGATATTTGATTTTTTTGTGGGAATGCCTGGAACAACTTAGGTACTTGAAATGTGTGTTGTGCTTTGAAGTAGTATCTGGATGAAAGATTATCCTGGCCAAATCTGCATTGATACCTGTTGGTATTGTACCAGACATTGAAAAATAAATTCCCATGAGATATTTGGGTTTGGTTAGGGTTCTAAATTTAAATCAAGAGCAATACAGGATTGTGTTCTTGAGAAGGTGGAGGGGAGATTAGTGGGGTGGAAGAAGGTTCACCTTTCAGAGGGAGGTAGACTGTATACTTGATAAAAAAAAGGAAGTAGACTTATATTGATAAAGAGGACATTGTTGAGTTTGTAAACATTTTTTTTTTCTTTATTTCCTATTCCCATAATATTGCTAATAGTATTGAGGATTACAATGGGATTTTCGTAGGTGTGGTATAGGAGACAAGTTTATGTTCCATATTGTAAACTGCAAATTTTTTTGAACCAATTAGATATGGAGGATTGGGCATAAGAAGTACGTTCTTTTTTCTTTTTTGATAGGTAAATAAATTCATTAAAATGAAAAAGGAAAATAATACAAAGGTGTCCTCGTTTATGGGCAGTGCACCAGGAAGTTCAGGAAAATAAAAAGGACAAAAATAAATAAGAAGGAAAATACAAAAGAAGCCGTATGTTTGAGGTAAAGTTCTTTTATAGAGTGTTGCATGCTGGAAATGCTCAAACTTTTCCTTGGAAAAGTATTTGGAGGGTTAAGGTCCCCACCAAAGTGGCATTCTTCACATGGTCAGCTGCACTACGAAAGATTCTTCGGATGGATAACTTACAAAGGAGAAATTTAATTGTAGAGGAGTGGTGCTGCATGTGCAAAACAATGGGGAGTCCATAGATCACTTGCTTCTCCATTGTGATATCGCTCAAGAATTATGGTCATTGGTCTTGTGTTTATTTAGGATAGGGTTATGCCTAAGAGGGTAGTTGATTTGTTGGCTAACTTGAAGGGGTGATTTGGAAGACACTGTAGTTCAGATATTTGGAATGCAATTTATTTTTGTATAATGTGGACTATTTGTATTTGGAGAGAATGCCATACTTGTTTATTTGAAGGGAATGAATTATCTACATTAGAGCTAAAAATGATATTTTTACGTTCTATTTATAATTGGATGGCTGCTTTGAGCAGTCATTATTTTTCTAATTTGCTTGGGTTTCTTTATTTTTGTATTTTTTGATAATTTTTTGGGGTGTATCTCATGTATACTTCCAGCGTACTTAGGCTTTGTCCCTTTTTTAGCACATAGTTATTAAATTTCTTACTTACCCTATCAAAAAATGGAACATTCCAGCGTTTGAGAACCCTCTTCCTATCCCAGGTAGTTCGGCTGCATCTCCTTTTGAAGGAGCTTTTGTCAAAGGGGTTGATTCTGTCTCATGGATGGCAAACAATACCAAAAAACTTCTGCATTCCCAAAGCAGTGGCCCTCATTGTTGGACCTTTCTTAGTACTGCAGCTTATGGAATGCAGATCAAGATTCCACAGGTCAGTACTAAGTTGAATATGTGTGGACAAACACACACCCATTTGATGGTTTTGGATCATTAACAGAACTTGTAGTTGTACAATTCTTGAAGATTCTGGTTTTTGTCGAGGGCATTAGCAAACATGACAATAGATGGGAGTACTGGTAGAAAAGAGTTCATTTGGCCAACACCAACTTGTTTAAACACGGCAATCATGAGTTATGTGCATTTATACATGTAAACTTTGTTAATTGGACAAGCTTTTATCCTGATGCAGGGCAAAGGGTGGGAAAATAGAAATAAGAGAAAAAGAATGAAGAACAGGACAAATCCTATTCTTCATCACTTACAAATTGCTTTTAGTATTTTCTTGAAATTTTAAGCTTCACCAATCACCACCTAAGGGTGCTAGGAATCACTGCCAAGCTTAAAGAAACATATCTAATCATAAATTTTTTATTCAAATTGCATTGCATTGCTTTAAACCATTCTTGGAGCCTCTTTTAATAGGTTATAAGGAGGACATCAAGCAACAATTACCATAAAATTATCAACAATATTAAATTCTAGAATTCTAAAGTGAAATCTAGAAAAATCAGAAATTCAAAATTTAAAAATGAAATCTGAGACTCCACTGGGTACCTCTGAGTGGTGATTGTAATTATCCCCTTTTCAGTAAATTTTAGACATTGGTGCTTATGGAGACACAATTTTTACATTTAAACCCCAAGTTTTGTTGATGGATAGTTAAATTCCCATAACATGTATAAAATGTCTTCATACATTTAATTTAATAATATATTGCTTCACATCACTTAAAAGTCTTATAATTCTGCCATGCATAATAAAATAGTAAATGGTGTTTACCATATTTCTAAAATTTTAGAAGCAAGAAATTATGTAAAATGATAGTAAAAAATTTTCTATGCTTGTGTGTGTTGTTGTATCATGCATGCAACTGTCCATATTTTTAGGTATATGCGGGTGTTTTTTTTTTGGGGTCACTTTATTGCAAAATTTTGTTACCAGGAAAACATCCCAAGTGCAATGGCAGAGAAGGTGAAGGCGGGGCATGCTTGGGGGTGTTACCACTTAGCATTATCGCTAGTGAGTACATTATATTTGCATTATCGCTAGTGAGTGCATCATATTTTTTCATTGGAATCATCACAACCAACTTGTTTTTCAGGAATGGTTTTCCTTTGCGAATTATTCAATGGATTCATCATTATGGTTCTTTATAATAAATGTTTGAAGAAATTTTTGTTTTCTTTTATTTAAAAACTAAAAATTGGATAAAGTTTTCTGTAATGATTGGGTGTTTGTCCTATCTTCTGGAGTATTACAGGGGTGCAGCTCATCCAACTAATACACCTGGCATCCCCTGCATCTTTGATCCATAGGGAAGAGCTGTTACATGGTGATTGGTTACTTGGTTCAAGCTTAGTATTGGCAGCTGTAAGAATAGCTCTTGCCAATCATGTAAGTGCCACTTTTTCTCTCTACTTGTTTTTATTTTATTTTTCTAATTTTTTATGGGATTTATTATATTTTACTTATTGGTTTGTAGTTGCTTATATAACTACAAACTCAGAAAAGTTAATCGTGGTTTCAACTCATATTCTCCAAATCCACTAAACAGTTTCTTTCTATAGCTGAACTAAAAAGTCTATGAACATAAAGACTGTAAAAGTTGTGGTTCTATTTTCATTCAAGGTTTAATATAGTTTAAACTTTAAAGTAAAACATAATATCAAAAAAATATTTAATATTCACATCAGAGTTGGTTCCATGCAGATGGCAGATTATTTCCAAAGTGATTGAGCTCGCCCTGAAGAGTTTGCTCTTGGAATCCAAAAAACAAACAAATGAGGCTCAGACATATGAACTTGCCTCTTGAAGTTGTACTAGACCATGAAAATTATTATAGTTTTGGTAAGTTTGTTTTCTCAAATGTGATTCAGATTTAAGCTATTTTATTCTTTTGCATAGAATCAGAGAAAACAAATAAAAAGACCATGTATTCTTAGGTTCTCAGTTAGATGGTAACACATTTCATGGACAGTCAAATTACTTCCTTTGTTAAATTTATATACATGATAAACTGGCAGTTTTTTAAGGCTACTTGCTGTCACAACAGTTGTGAAGGAAGATGCTTATGTTTTTTCTCTCCAACTGTCTCCAGAAGGCCAAATTGTGACGTATAATTTAAGGTGGTTGAAGATTCATCTGCCCCATAGAGCTGAGGGAATATCTGTTACTCAGTAACTCATCACCCCAGGTGTATTGGTTTTTCAGCTCCTTGAAGGAAGTTTTAGACGTCTGGAGTTCAGGTGGAAGAGATATTATGATATTAGTATCTCAGTTCTCCCAAATTCCAGCCTAAGTATGTGAAGCTTAGACCGGCACAAGGGCAGTGTGACTACTCTACCAATGATAGCATGGAATTGGAAGCTATTCAAGATCTTCAATAATGCATGAAATGGCATTATTGCGTGTACTTTGTTGGATAGTTTTGGTAGATGTGATGATAATGTATTTTTGTTGTTTTAGATATTTCAATAGTTGCAATGGGGAAGGAAGAATTTGAACTATAGATATTTCTGTTAAAAACACCTGTGCTAGTCTATAATGTTTCACTATTTCAGATTTTGTATGATCAAATTTTAGATTTTTGTTCTCATCAGTTTTGGTCATTCAGTTCAATGAATGAGTTGTCTTAGTTGAATTCTGCGAATGTGATTATGACTTACTGTATTGAAAAAAAATTTAAATGGAGGTATGTAAATTCAAATTGTCCTTTCAAAGGATGACTGGCTTGTTTTTACAACATTTTTTTATTGGAAATTGCACACATACGGGTAGAGGTGTCATTTGAGCAACAACTTATTGGCTTTATTTAAGATTTAACAAGTCATCTATTTTGCAAATGTAGAGTAGACCCATCATCTGATTTAGAGTCCATATCTTACTGTTGCAACTTGCAAGTGACTGGAGACTAACTTATCTTATAAACCTATTGATGCACTTTGTTTAACTTAAAAAATGTTTATTAGTAAATCCAGTCTTTATTGGGGAATGTATCTTACAACTTAATTAGTTCCTGTAGAAGTTAAATCTTAAAGCTACATACTTACATAATTGGGGAGAATATAATGGCTTTTTAGATGAACGAAACATTGCTCAGTGGTCTTTGGAACTCACGAAAATTCCAGCTTATGCAGTTTCTAATCCATCTACTCCGCGAGTAAAGTAGTAAACTACCAAAGAGGGAAAGAGAACAAAGCACAATGACTATAAATAAGTCCACCGCCCATAATTAAAATTTGTGACTTGAAAAATCCTGTCAGTTCCACATGTAAGCATTTGAAAGCTTAAAACTTATTCTACACCAAATCAATTACAGTTAACGATGTTGTTTTCTCTCTCTCTCTCTCTCTGACTTACGCAATATACAAAATGTTTGTCACCTTTTTTTGGCACTCAGGACATGTTACACTAAACGAACAAAATATAAACTACAAAGCACTATAAATCTTAAGGAACAGAATACGAACTACAATTTTTTCCTCTCCTCTCTGTTGGAGTTTTCCCTCTCACTTAGGGTGAGTAATTTGCTTCGTAGTTTTCTTGTCAAAAGAAAGCGGCGGTTTTTCCTTTCAGTTATGTTTTATTTTCATTTAGAGCACTCTAGCTAGTTCTTTCAATCATTGATGGATTCTGATTTCATTGAACGATTACTACAGATTACACTAACATCAGAGGAAGGCGAGATCATTCAAGTGCGGTCCAGCCAAAGGTAGAAAATCCTTGAGGAGTGTACATTGAGTCTCTTTGGGAGATTTTTAACCAGCAAACCAATTAATCTAAGGGCGGCCAAGAATTTGCTTCGTATGAGTATAGGACGGGTGGTGGAAGTTGACTATAAGGGCTTCACCTCGGACCAAGCAAGGTTTCTTCGAATCCGAGTTGAGATTCCTTTGAACAAGCTTCTTCGTCGAGGCAGTCAGTTTAAAAACCCGGAAGGAGAGGTTGGGCAAGAAGCGAGAAATTGCGATAAACCAAGGGATAGAATAATCAATATAAGGAGTGGTTAAGGGCTGGTTATGGGAGGATGGACAATGTAAACATGAATAGAAACCATAATCAAATGGAGAGAGAGGAAGCTGCACGACACACATCGGTTCCTGGGCTTCAGTTTGTGTAGTTCAGCCGCCAACAACAGTCATGGATAACAGTTATGGAAATATCGAAAATTAAGGAACTGAGATGGAAATTAGCACGTTTCACGCAGGAGAAGGAGACGTTACAAACTCTACAAACGTAACAGTTAATCTCCCTTTGGTAATTGATACACAGCCCACAATAACTGCTAGTAGTGAGGAGACGCAGGTAAATCAGATTCAAAGGAAAGATGCAATTTCTGAAAATCCTGGAGATGGCTTATTTAGTGTACCAATCTTTGAGGTAGGGTCCATCCAAAAACCTTAGTCTAGGGAAAACTATTCCCCCGGGTTAGGCAAATGATATTGGAGTTGAGGTACGGTTGAAGAAAAAAATTGAGGGAAACACGAGACAAGCAACATGGAAGAGAGCTGATAGAAAGGAGGGTAATATAGAAAAATATGGAATAAGGGGATTACTTAACGTGGGAAAAAAACGAGCTTACAAGGCTCAGAACCAAAGGGGGGATGGAACAGGAACAGAAGGCAGCAAGAGGAAAAAGATACAGGATGATAGTATAAATATGATTCCAATGGCAGAGGCTAATATTTAGCCCCGCTGAGGGGGGCTTGGGAATCAACGTGCAGTCAATGTCCTCTCTCACTTGGTGGGGTAAAAAGCTTTCAATGTTTTGTTTTTGATGGAAACGTTGAAGAAATGAGACGGATACAGAATGATTTACAATTTGATTCTATGGAGGCAGTTTCATGTTTGGGAAGATGGGATGGTTTGGCTATGCTGTGGAAAGCAAATGTGGACTTACATATCCAAACATATACAAAAAACCGTATAGATGCCATTATTTTCTCAAATCCAACATCCCCTCCATGGCGAATTACTAGGTTCTATGGAAAACCGAAAGAACATCTCAGACATGAAACTTGGGCCTTGCTTAAGCATTTAAGTACTTGAATGTTGGCACCATGGTTGTGTATCGGAGATTATAATGAGATTCTAGCATATGAAGAAAAAGATGGTTGGATTCCAAAACCGGTGCACCTCATGCAAGATTTTCAGAGAACGTTACTGCACTGTGGCTTGGTGGATTTGGGGTATGTGGGGAATATGTTTACATGGGAAAATGGACAAGAAGTGGATGCGTATGTACATGAGAGGCTTGACAGGGCTTACGCTACACTTGAGTGGTGTGAATTATTCCTTCATACTAGATTATCACACTTGACAGCGTCTTACTCTGACCACCCATTATACTCACTACATAGGTGGAGAGTAACCATGACCGGTCTAGGAGAATCCCTAAGCGGTTTGAAGAGAAGTGGGTGACACACCCTGCTTGTGAAGATGTAATTAACCATGCCTGGACAGAGGTGAGAACCACAGGTAGCCCCATGTTTGTGCCCTTTGAAAAAATAAAGCAATGCTGTATGGCCCTAGTGGGATGGAGTAGAGTAACGTTTGGGAATTCAAAGACCAAATTAAAGGAGAAGCATCAGATTTTACAGGAGCTGTCTAGTAGCAACAGGGCCGAAAACTTGCATGAAATTTGAAGGGTAAAAGAGGAGAAATATACAATGCTTTACCATGATGAATTGCATTGGCGACAACATTCTAGATCTATTTGGTTATAGGCTGGTGATAAGAATACCAAATTCTTTCATCAGAGAGCAAGCCAATGTTGTTGGGAAAACCACATACATGGAGTATTTGATGGAGGTGGAAACTAGTATGAATCCGAAGATGATATTGCAATGGTGGCTGAAGGGTATTTCAGGAGCTGTTTAGGGCAGTAAACCTGATCTCAATGGGAGCAGTTATGGATTCAGTTGATTGAGTTGTCACATCAGGAATGAACTAAACTCTTCTCCTACCTTACACCTAAAGAGGTAAAATCAACATTATTCCAAATACATTCGTCTAAGTCTTCTGGCCCAGATGGTGTGACTTCCTTTTTCTTCCAAAACTTTTGGCATATTGTTGGGTTGATGTGATAAATGCAGTTTTATCTGTTTTACATTCTAGCCATTTTTTTTTGTGAAAAATGAATTATACACATATTGTACTTATCCCAAAAAGAATGTACATTTGTACGTGTCTAATTTTCGCCCTATCAGCTTAGAGAATGTGGTTTCTAGAATTGTTTCCAAGGTCATCGCAAACAGGCTGAAAATTGTTTTTCCAAATGTCATTTCGGATGCCCAAAGTGCTTTTGTGCCATATAGGCAAATCATTAACAATACTACTGTAGCTTTTGAAGTACTTCACAGGATGCGCAATAAAAGAAAAGGGAAAAAAGGGCAGATAATGGCAATGAAGCTGGACATTAATAAGGTGTATGATCAGGTGGAGTGGGCTTTCATAAGGTAAGTGATGCTTAAACTAGGGATGGATGAGAGATGGGTAGATTTGGCAATGGAAACAGTATGTACAGCAAGCTACTTGGTCTTGATAAATGGGGAACCTAAAGGCTTTGTTCAACCAACTAGGGGAATAAAGCAAGAAGATCCGCTATTACCTTATTTGTTCCTGCTTTGTGCTGAAGGTTTGTCCAGAATGATAAGGAAGGCATTGGAGGAAAGACAAATACAAGGTATTTTATCTTGCACAAGGGAGGTATGCATCTCCCATGCATCTTTTATTTGTAGGTGATAGCCTATTGTTCTATGAAGCTTCTGTGGGAGAACATCAACGACTTTTACATATTTTGGGTTAGTATGAAGCAGCATTTGGTCAAGCCATTAACGGTTAGAAGACTTCTTTGTCTTTTTAGTAAGAATACAAGAGCAGATGTAAAGCAAAAGGTTCAGATTATGTTGGGGGCTAGAGTTATGACTGATTATGAAAAGTACTTAGGCCTTCTGATGATAGGGGTAAGTTGAAGGTTAATACTTTTAGAGAGCTTCATGAGCGGATCAATAAGAGAGCAATGAGTTGGAAAGAGAAGGTCATATCTAAAGCTGGGAGGGAGATTTTAATCAAGACTATTGCACAAGCCATCCCTACTTACTCTATAAGCCTTTCTAAAATTCCAAAGGCGGTGGGTGGTTCTATTAACTCTACTTTGGCCAAGTATTGGGTGATTCTATTATTATTATTACTAGTCACTAACCTATGCGATGCAGGGGATTGTTTTAAATCAAATGTTAACATGTTCAGGTTTAAACATTTCTCTAGTTTCAATTATTGAAAGCTAAATTAGTTCTAATATAAGATGAAACATGTAATTATGATGATACTATCAAAATATTACTCATAAAATCATTAAAAATGAGATAAATACAAATATTATGAAGTAATATATTACAATAATCATAATGTGCTCTTACATTTGGTTTAATAAGTATTACAAAAGAACTTGTAAATAGAATAAATATACAATTGTGCTTATATCTTCAAGCTTTATCTAATGCTTTTCAAGAATCTATTTCCTCCCTTTCTTAGGCTATTCTCTTTTCTCAACTTCTTTAAACTACTTAATTTTTCACCAAATTAGTATCAAGTATAACACCAAATTATACCAATTCATCAAAAATTTACAATGTAAAACCAAACACTTTTAATGTCAATAAATTTCATAATAACCCCACCCCAACTATTGTATTATTAAAAAAGTTCAATACATCTATAATCTTCACGAAAATAAGTATTCCATTGGATTTCAAAACTAACACAAGAGACCACCTCTTGTACTTGGTGAAAATGTGAATTTGGTGCGCCAATAACAAATTGACACTTAGTGTGAGTTTGGATAGAAATTATTTTCTTGCGTTTGGCGTTTTGCGTTTTCCTTTTTTTTTGATGCACGCGTTTCAGCTTTTAGGAGAGTTCATGCACTATTCACTCACTATTCATGCACTGTTCACAGGATCCACAACTACTTTATTCAAAACAAAAATATTAAAAATGGGTTTTATGGCACTATTCACACATTTAAAAATTATTTTGCTACAGTGTTTTTAGTTTTCAACAAAATAAGCTGTATCTAAATGGACCCTTAAGATTGTTGTGGAGTTGGGTGTGAGTGTATGTGCCTCGCTAGAGTTTCCCGCTACTAAAAACCTCAAACTTTTTGACACTTTGAATTTTTTTTTTTAAGTTCCTCTTCAACCAATTGTACTAAAATAACATTCACACGTTTTCTCATGGATCTTTCAACAAATACACAACAAATAAATTGTCACAGCCTCACAGGTAGAGACATCTACATGCACTTGGCCACATTTTTTATTTTTATTTTATTTTTTGGATACCGGGTACAAAACAGAAGACAAAAAGCAGAGTCTCCAACAAAAAATAGCCTCCAAAAGAGAAACAAAGAGGCACACTTTATTGCTTTTGGCACCCATGATGGTCGAAATTACATTTGTTTTTATGCATTTGGCTCTTTAGCTTCTAACAACAGTGGAATCCATTTATCATAGTTTGTAGTAGATAAAAGGAACGATATGCATTATTTTGACTACAAAGAGTGCACTGATTGTAAAGACAGAGTTAAGACAGTACCTTGTGTCCATCAATATGAACTAATAGAAGTCTCAATCTCTTGAGAAACAACCGCTACCATTGGATTTTCTGAAAGGCGTTGGAAATATAGAGGAATTTGAGGCACGTTCACTTGCATCACTCCTTCAAGAATTTGAACTACCTACCACCAACACTTTATACTTCACTACTTCAGAGTCTTACATTCTTCTAATAAGCCACAGCACATTAAAAAAATGAGACCTCAGATATTTCCAAATAAACCAAGGTAAAATAAAATAGTTTTTTTGGCTGTTAAGTTGTAGCACTATTGAGCAACATAAATAGCTCCTTTTATTTTTGAAACGACATTTAGGCAATCTCACAAACACATCAATGTCATACCAAGGATGCTCGTCTAATATAAACACAAACACAAACAAATGGAAAAAAAAGGGTCTCATATTAATATATTGCACCCAGAAAAAAAGAATTGAGATGTAGAGATACCTTAACCGAAGCAGGAAAGTTCTGTCAGTATTTATACACAGTGTGGAAAGGAAGACAGGAAGGAAGGAAATCATATAGGTAGCCATTATTGCGAAATGGTAGAGCAGGAAGGTGGGTAGCTTTCAAATTCTCTGTTTTCTCACGCAATACATGAAGGCTTCAACATTTTTCCCCCTCCCTTTAAACTTCCCTCCACGTTACAATCTTCAAACTCTTTGTCTCCTCACGTTTCTATTTGGTCACGCAAAACCCTGAAGGCTTACACGTTATTTTTATTTTTATTTTTATTATTTTTTTCCTTTAAGCTGAAAAGGCTCACACAAAACCGGCTTCAATGTTTTTTATTTTTATTTTTTTTCCTTTAAGCTAAACTGAAAAGGCTTTGGGTTGGGCTTGATAGTTGAACTAAATAAATAAGAGGTAGGCTAGATTAATGATACAAATTTATTATAGGGTGATAGGGGAAGTAAATAAATAAATAGTGGGCTGCATTTATAGTGCTGAGATTTATAAGGTTGAAAATTGTAAAAACTATTTTAAAATTGAAGGACAAATTATATTTTTTTTAAAAATGACGTGGCAGCTAATGTGGCGCAACGTGAGAGTAGCAGCATTAAACGCTACGCTTCAGCTTTTAGTAATATATAGATATAGATTATTGTTTGAAATTGACTTGCTTTTGTATGGTTATTTTGTAAAAGAGAAAGATGGTAGATTATATATACTAAATGAGAAAGTCTAAAAATACAACAAAGTCTTACAAAATTTTGACAAAGCTCTTATTTTGAGTTATGCTGGATCCATATATATATATATATATATATATATATATAAGACCCATGGTAGGTTGACACCTTAGTTCAAAAATGGCCATGATATTTTTGCATATAAGAAATGAAAAACGATACCAATTACATTAAAGAAACAAACTCTTACCAAATTATTCAAGACTTGGAGAGTGCATAATATGATTTTTTTTTTTTAATTCCAAAAAAGAAGCACTTGACTTGGGACTGTGGTTGTTTTAGGAATTAATTCCACGGGGATAAATATAATTTTTGCCAATTTCATTATTGTAGAGACACTCTTACAAAAATATTGAAGACTTTGAGAGTGCATAATAAGAATTTTCCCTTTATTCCAAAAAGAAACACTTGATTAGAGATCATGATTGTTTTGGGAATTAATTCCACGGATAACAATGATCATATTTGCCACTTTGATTATTGTAGAGACAAGGGCCGGCCTGTTTTACACTCCACCAGCAATTGGATACGCATTGTTGCAAGTCTCTTTTATAGATGTAGACATCAAAATAGTGTGATGCGCCTATCCAATCCATACTGCAATAAAATTGTGTAGTAGGAAACAAAAATCTAGGTTCGAAATGAAATTCAAATGTGCCACCTTTAGGGAGTGCATGGATTCCAACATCGTCATTCTTTGATTTACAGTGGATGGTCAACTGGTCAAGACCGAACCATTTTCCAAATTGTTAGTGATTTTCAGATCTACTGCGTCGCACATAGTTATGAGCAAGAGAAGTAGCAGGGATGCTAATGTAATGAATGGACTCATTATGTTTGATTGAGATTAATTTGCTATTGGTGGGAGATAACTAAGGATTTACATGGGTCTTATTTTTGTGGATTCCTATTATATAGTATTACTTTCACTTATTGACATTTAGCAACTTAAGAAGTTAAATAAAATGAAATCTGATGAAATGGAAAAAGCAGAGATTCTTTGGAATATTCTGATATTGTTCCATTGATTTGTGTGAAACTTAATTTGAAGATAGATACCTTATTTGTGCTTGTTAATTCTGAATTCAAATTTTCTGTTGTAATTTTCCTACTCCACTCTATACTCTACCAATATATATTTGTCATGTGTTTACCTAGTTAATTAAATAGTATTAATAGGTGAACACGTGACAAGTATTTATTGGTAGAGTATAGAATGAAACAGAAAAAGTAAGACAGAAGATTTGGACTCGTCAATTCTAAGTTTAAAAAAAAAAAAAAATTATAAAAATACTCAAAATGATGAATATTGTTATTGTCTCATAATGGCCAATTACAAGGTGCCATGTGCTACTTAGTAGGTCCTACTATTCAAAGTAACAAAATTTTGTCAGTTGCTACTAAAATAAAAATTATAAAAAATTTCCAAAAGCCAATCACATGTCGATATTTTAATTAAAATGACTTAAGCAGTCTAATTATGGCCCTATTTGGTAACGGTGTTTAAATAACGAAAACTGTTATTTAAACACCACAACACGTTCTTTTCCATAGTCATACACTTTTTCACCCACATGTATTTTCACAAAATTTAAACAACATTACTAGAAATCTCTTATCAAATAGGCCCTATATATTGTCCTAGGTTACTTAAAACATAATTTGAAGATAGATACCTTATTTTTGTTTGGGTCACAGTAAGTTAAAGAATAAAATATAAAAAAGAACTTGTTTTTGTGATGTGTGTTTTGTTGCAATTATTCAAAAACTTAGAAAATATTAATAAATTCCTCCAAAGTCGGTATCTTACCTGTGGAAAAATGTCCTAAAAGAAAAAAGTAGATTCTTTTGGGGTGATTAATATGATTTGAACTTATAAAAAAATTGTCAAATTACACTATGACCTCTAAATTTATCAAATGAGTGCTTTTGTTCCCTAAAGTTTTGTATTGAGAACTATTGATCCTTAAAGTTTTAAAAAATGAGTCTAATTAATCATTCTTACTTGTCATCCGTTACATTTCATTAGTTTCCTTACCTATATGGTTAATGGGAGTCCAAATCTTCTGTCCCACTTTTCCTACTCCACTTTATATTCCACCAATAAATATTTGTCATGTGTTCACCTAATTAATTAAATACTACTATTTATTAATAACTGTAGTATTAATAAGTCAATAATGATAGTATAAAATTAATTAAGTGAACACATGGCAAATATTTATTGGTGGAGTATAGAGTGGAGCAGGAAAAGTGGAACAGAAGATTTGGACTCGGTTAATGGAGCAATGACGTGGAAATATTTTTTTATATTAAAAAATTACACATCATAAAACACATGACCTTCTTCCCCAAATCAAAGCCATACCAAATTGAGCCCTAACTCACCCCACACCTGTAGCACGGCTCCTCCCCCGTGTGGACCAAACATATCCCTAATATCTCCATCATTCACTGGAGGTTATAGTTTTGTTTGGTTGCTAAGAAAATTTCTGAAAAGACAAATATTTTAGACTCTTTAAATTTTTTTATTTTTATTTATTTATGTTAATTGAGAACAAGAGGAAGTAGAGCCTCCAGTTGCATCAAGTTGAAAGCTAATCGGCTTGAGCTGTATTAAGTTTCTAGTTTATTCTCTTTTTCTTTGGTTTTCAATTAAAAGTTTGTATCCTTTTTTTTTTTTTCATGGTCAGTAATTTGATTATTTACATTGAGTTAGAGGTAATTTTGCATTTAGTTTCTCATAAGTGGTTGGAAATAAAAATAAAACCTAAAACTTTTACATAACTTGCCAAGTTTTCTTATATAACTGGCAATGCTACACAGTCATGTTGAAACTTTATTTAACCTTCGATTTATGCGATGATGGGTAGCTTTGGGTGTGGGGACTATTGATGTTACTATTGGATCTTATCAGACTTGTCATGTGTTTTTTTTTGTTGTTGTCAATAATTTTATGTAATTTTTTAATATTAAAAATATTGTTGCATCATTTGAAAATGTTACATTATTGCTTTGTTAGCCACATAAGCAAAGATACTAATGATTGTAGACACTTCATTTGGCTCCCACTTATACTCGTGATCCTAGCCCTAATGTGGAAGAACCAAGCCGTTACCAAAATGATCAGCACCATGTGTGAGGTCTAATCTCAAAATCCTAGTTTATGGCCCATAAAGAATCAAAGTTTTGCCCAAAGTCCCACTTCTAGCCCAACCAACCAAAATTGTCTTGGTTGGCGAACGCTAGGTATAGGTGGCATACGCACTAGATTCCTTGCATACTCCAGCTTTGACAGAAAGCCACATTTTACACCATTTTCATTTTGGTGAGATGATTCGTTAACCAACTTGATCAACTAGCTGGCCAAACGTCCCATTGAAGTCCTAGTACCTATAAACCTCTATATATAACCCCCCATTTCCACCATCCAAAAGGTCAGAATTTTTTCATAGCGAAGCTCTGTCGAATTCACATAAAAAAAAATACTTTCTTTTAGTTTTAATAGTGTAAGGACAATTTGTTGTGGATCAAGTTGAGTTTTTTTTTTTTTTTTTTACTCTAGTTGTTGGAAAACTAATTTCCTTCTCAACATTTCTCAATTGCACTCTCCATTTGGTGATCCTAATTATTCCATCAAAATTGTTGTCCCATTTTTCCTCCCAAAACAATTCCAATCAATTCTCTTCCAAGTCATTTCTCACACGCAAAGTTGTGGTTGTTGGTGTCAACTGAGGGGTCGGTAATCTAAATCTCTTTAAGGTGACAAGGGAGTGAGGTATGAATTTTTATCGTAATCCATACTCTCCTCCTTGATTTATAGTCTCTTTTAATGTTGTTTTATGTTTTATGCTTTCAAACATGATGCATGATTTGTGGCATTTTTTTTTTTTTTTTTGCAAAATAAAATGGAACTAACAATCTGTGCAAAGGTGTGTACCGTGTACGCATAGAATGATCGGTGTATGCATCTTCATTCTGGCATACGCCACTTTTGGACAAATTAGGGTTCTTGTTTTGGCCATTTCCCTGGAAAACCAGTTGAAGCCATAGTCCATACGTAGATAGAATGATGCAAACGCGTCCATTTTGTGGCGTATGAATTTTTGGCCAAGACCCATCTTTTGATTAATTAATTAATTTCTTTCATTTGATTTTGTACAATCTTTTCTTTCCTTAATCATTTCATTTTTGTATAGTTATTTTATTTACCTTGCTTGTTTGTGTATTTGCTTTGTTGTGATTTACTTAATAAAATCTAGGGTTAATTATAGTTTACTTACCTATGGATAGACCCGATTTAGTTAAGTCCGATTTAATAGTGCCTACTTGTGGTTTGAATGTTGTTATTTTACTTATTTGAGGTAGTTTCCGTTAGACTTCCATAACCCATCTCATCACTACCACTTAAAAATAAATAAAAAAAAGTCAAGATCTAAAAGTGTTACTTTAAAAAATTTTATACTTGGCTCAAGGACACAATTTTTTTTAATAAGAACAGTCAAACATTCCAATCAAATTTTGAAAATAAAACCCATCCTATCCTAATACCCTTCCATTTCTTTAGCTTGTCTTGAAGGTGGGAAATTATAAGAACCAAAATTTAGCCTTAGTTGTGGCAGCCCCAATAGAGCTAAGCAAGGCCAGTGGCAATAATATCTGTATAAGTTTAGCAAGTGGGTCTAGAAGTACGGGTCCACAGGGAATTTTGGCTTCTTTAGGCAAGGATCAGATATTGTTGATAGTTAGAGAAGAGTTAGTAACTATGAATTCTGACCCGAGGAGCCTAAAGCTTTTGTTGAGTAAGTTACTTGATCTAGCACCAAAGGGAATTTCTGCCTATAGGAGGGCTGGTGAAGACAAGAATATCTCAAGCAATTCACTATCTGCCACTAGTGTCCCATTGAAAACCTTATCTACATCTAGCTTTTCTCAGCTATTTGAGTAGAAATCTTTGACAAGAAAGGGATTTATTTGTGGAACCCCAGAGGCTTGCAGTGAATTTGGTGGTGCAATTAAGGACCAGAATTATGAAAAACTAGGCTACGTAACTAAGGTAGCTTCTATGTGTACATCACTTACCCTACATTTGTGGTTGCTTGGATTTTGTGTGCAAACTCAGTCTTCTAGTCAACAAGTAAACCATATGTATTTTTAACATCATAATAATCTACCACTCACTTGTCAGAAAAAGTGAATTTAATCACTTAATCATTATTTGAATGATCTCGAATGAGAATTTCAAACTTTTAAGATTAAAAAAAAAAAAAACTGAAAACCAAAAGTTATAGTTATTAACTTATTATTTGTAATAAAGCAAAAAGTATGACTACAGATTTTATTTTTTGGGTTTAATTTCAATTCTACTCACATAAGCGCATGCTACCTCATAATTCTTGGAAACAAAAATTAAATTAAAATTTCACAGAATTATTTTTAATTTTTAGGAGAGAACTTTCACAAAAGTTGTGACCGGACGAGCTCTATTTGTTTAAATCTTTCAAATGATGATTTTCCTACAACATCACAAGAAATTCCTATTTGGCACCACCAAAAGAGTTTTTGAGCATTATTTATTTCCCTATAACATGAAATATCTCCTAGAATATAAAGTATTCAGGGATTTTGATAATTGATAGTCGTAATATATATGAGTCAGGGGTGGACACGAGCTATATACATCCTCCACATGTTGTTAGATAAATAGTGTGTCTGGTTGAGTTGTTTTTTTTTTTTAATAAATATTTTATCTTAATTATTTTGTTTACAAAAATAAGTTGTATAAAAATCTAATTAAGCTAAAAAAATAAGGTTCTAAAAATCTGTACATACATACTTTGATCATGAAGGATTTTGATCAAGGATAACGATGCTTATATCATTTGTTCCCACGCAAAAACACAACCTTCTTCTCTCATGTGATCACTTGTGTGTCTCACAAAATTATATTAATTTGTTAATACAATGACAAAAATAGTATATATGATTTATTCATGATATAAAAAATTGGGAAAGCGTAAGCTTTCCCCCCCCTTAATACATGGAAATTGGAAAAAGGAAATTGTGGAACATATAGGTAATGTTTGTAAACTTTGTACAATCCCTGTAAAAGCAAATATGCCGAACTATACAAGCACTTTTTTTTTTCCCTTTTCAATTTTTCTTTTTGCAACTGAGGTGAGGGAGATCTACATCCAAGTTTCTTCAGCCCAATCTCTTGAACAAAATAGATTTCCTTTTCTTCTCCATCCTTTCTTAGTGGCTTTAAAGTGCGACTTTACACAGCACAACCCAAGCCTCTAGCTTCTGACCCTTTCATGATTCTCATCCTCTTGCATGAAGAGATGAACATACTGTATTGAAAGAAAAATAACTATTAGATTTTGTTTCTTTTTGGTTTTCTTGGAAAAAAAAAATTTGTAAATTGCGAGAGAGATATATAGAGAGAACTTACTCCCATGGAACATCTCCAACCAACATCCAATCCCCATCTTTGTCTTCATAAGTTGGCACAAATTCTGATCCATTGTAGCCTTCTCTCTCAGAATATTTACCTAAACAAAGTACAAACAAATTGAAGATTGAAATCTCATTTTTATATATTTAAAATATAATATTTTCTACCACTACCACTATTATATATTAATTAAAGAATAAGACTTACCCAAAAAAAAAAAAAAAAAATTAAAGAATAAGATGCTTACCAACACTGAACTTGAACATGTCTTCCAAGGCTTTGAGCAGTTCTGGGTATCCTTTGTATACCTTCAAATCAATCTTTCTCAGATAAGGAGCTCCATCCATGCTAACTTTCACGTACATGCCAGTGGTTTCAGCCTCCATTTTCTTTGCTTGGAAACAGTTTTTCCTATAAGATCTCACTGGTGGCCACCCCACTACTTGTGCCCTATAGTAACACATAGCCATCGACCATATTAGCCCATAAATCACAACAAGGCATACCCAGAAATACAATAACTATATACAATCATTAAAAACAAGCTTATATTCTGCATGTAATTCATTGATTTGATATCCAACATAAGGGTTTTAACATAAAAATTGAAGAAAATTGCTTACTTGGCAGGTGGAGCAACTTCTTGGTCACATTTTTTGATATGTGAGACATTAGAACTGTCCTTAGATCCACACTCCTCACTCATGTCTGGCAAAACTCTCTTGTTGCTCTTGATGGCACTTAGTGTTTGCTTTTCTGACTCCTTGGTGCCTGGTTGGCCTAATCTAAGCTCTGTGGCCTCAAGGTTAAGGTCTTTCTCAAACACTATACTTTTCTCCATTTCTGAACGATCTTGGATGAACTCAAACCCTTTTGTCTCCCACTTCTTAAGCCAACCACGTAGGTTTTGCCTAGAAACCAAATATTTCAACCAAATTTTGAACCCAAGAATTGATTGATACTTCTTCAAAAGTTGTCTATCAAACTTAAGAGAGAGCACAACCGGAAATGTCTATGGCAACTAGACAATGAATTTCTCTATATTCCGATGAGTTTGCACAATTGCTAGCTAGGAAAGGTAGAGAAATGTGTATTTTAGGTGTAATGGTACTCAAAGGTATTATATAGAATTGTAGACGGAAAGAAAGTAATAAAGGCAATAGACACTGTCTAGGAGAAGAAAAATAAGACTACCATCTCCACCATAAGCGCGTGCATGACACATTATGCACTTTTAAATAAAGTAGATTATAAGAAATACTTATATTATGACTTTGATTGAAATTTTCCATTTATATTAAAAAAATTAGGATATTAATATTTTAATATATAATCGTTATTTTTGTTTACATTTTGAATAATGTTTTTTTTATTTAAAAAATTCTACAATTGACATTTTAGTGCAATAAATCATACTGTTTATCTTTTAATGTGTTTGTCAAACAAATGATAAAATTCTCGACAAGAAATAATGATAATATAGAATTATTTTAAACAACCGAAAACCACCTTCCCAAAATAACTTGATAATGAATTTTTTTTTTTTTTTTTTTTTTTTTGAAATTTTATTCCTCACCAAAACTTTTTATTAGGGAGTGTAAATTAATTCCCTTTTGGCTAGAAAGTAGATACACGCACCACAAAAGAGAGTGGAAAGGACAATATAGGGCATAGTATCGGAATGCATGAACTTAGACATGGCAGCTATGGTGTTTGTCACATGAACAACACAATTGAGGCATTTGTCCTTACATTTTGGGGACAAGGTTGGGACAAAGGCTTAGCCGCCCAAATTGAATACTGCGATTCCCAATAGATCAAGCGGTCCAGATGAAGGTATTGATTCCCTGAAAATAGATCAGGACCCTTGGATCAAGAGTGGGTAGGGTACATCCCATGTGACTAAGACCCACATGGGGTGTCGTTGATGGGCAAGGCATGGTGTTGGTTAGGGCTTTAATTTGATCAAAGATTGGGGCAGCTATGTCATATGCGCAAGGTCAAGTCCCATGAGCCATTGCCTTATATCATGGGAAAGGTTTCCTCTCGAGCAATTGACTTGTTCTCATTATTCAGCAAAAAAAGATAAAGAAAAAAAAAATTGACTTCTTCTCATTTATTTGGTAGTCTTAACTTCTGTTTGGATCTTGAAAAGAAAAAAGGAAGATGATTAATATGTCCCCCCCAAAAAAAAAAAATCACAACACTTAATGTAACATGTTGTAATTGGTTTACATTACTAAAACGAGATTAGTAACACTACAAAAAACTCAGGCTATAGCCGCATTTTAAGAACATGGCTATAGCTCATAAAAACGTGATTATAGGTCAGTTTGGTCTATAGCCGCATTTTCTATAGTCGCATATTTAGACGTGGCCTAAAACTTGATGTTACATTAAAACCTATTACCTTAACAAGTTATGAAAATAGCAAAAAATATATATTTATTTCTCAAGCTTTGCTTAGTTAACTCAGATGGAAAGTATGAATAAATTTATATAGCCAAGGCTGTGTTTATTTTGACGTAAAATGTTTTTTGACTTCATGGAAAATAATTTTAGTATTTTGTTGTGTTTATGAAAATATTCTGGAAAAAAAATTCAGACATTTGGCCCATATGAAAAATAAAATAAACTAATCCTATTGAAATATTGAACTAAACATAAATATTTTGTTCATAAAGAACACAAAATTTGCCATACATGCATTTATCATTGTTCAATATATTTCACAAAACCTAACGTAATGAACAAAAAATCCATGATATCAAAATATAATCTCACAATAATCCAACCAACGTTGGATTAAATTAACCACAAAAAGAAAAAAAAAATGTTCTAACAAAATTATCATGCCAAAAATTCGCAGCCAATTTGAAAATTTTATAGCATCAATTCCAAATCTAAAAAATGCAAAAATTAATTTTAAAAAATAAATGTAGAGGGTGGGAGAAGCAAATTGATAGAGAAGAAGGCGAAGAAGATGGACTTGTCACCACGATGACTACTATTAAAAATTGCCACACTAATGTGAATGCTCTAAGAATCCTGACCCTGAAAATGAGGCGTATGCAAAGGTTAACCTCATTCCTTAGTTAAGTACTTATGTTTTACTTAAAAACACAAAACAAACTATCTAATAGGCCTATAATGATTTTGGTTTTGTAAACAATAAAGAGTTAGGAAAGAGAGAATGAGCACATAAAAGCATATTAATAAACAAACCCTATTGGAACTTAAAAGTGAATTAAATTTATCTTTCAGCCTATGAAGTGTCTCTATAGAAAAATTTAAATTTTATGCTAGACAGACCCACATTTACTTTTAAGAGGTGATGCTAGTCCTTCAAAGTTCAAACAAATGTTTCTTTTCTTATTATATATATGTCAACTTTAATATTGTGAAATAGCCCTATATTAGTCAACTCGATTGTCATTGTCAAATGTTTTGATTATACTCAATGTCTGTTACCTTAAATTTATAATTGAGTAATGAACAATGAAAAAATATTGGTTTTTTCTTCCTCTCAAGTGCTGTCTACAACCGTATAACCTGTAAGATTTCGTATCATCTAAGAATTAGTTCCCTAGAAGGCTATATTTGAGGAAGTAAGTTTATAATCTACTTGAGGGTTTAACAACAAATTTTTTTATTTTTATATGAATAAGAGATTTGATTCTCACTGAAAACAATACAACTCAAAAACAACAAGCTTTTTGCCTTGTACTGATTTTCTGTTTTTTAGGTTTTTTCAATTTTCTCCATTTCTTTTTAATCATGTTAGGATATTTTCAACCATTTTGAGTGGAATTTAATTTTTAAATGTACATAACGACTATTCACAAACCATATGCTGATATATATGCATTAATGCAGCAATCTAAAGGAATCAAATCTGAACTTGGCAATTCCTAAGTCATCGTCTTAGCCAGTTGTTCAGTAAAAAATTGGTACATAAACTAAGAAAGATGGTTATAATATTGCTATGAGAGTATATATACTAGCATTTACAACCATTTAATGTGCTTAACTGATAAGGCGCTTGTAATGAGACTTGTGTTTTCGCAACACAGCAATGGAGATAGAAGTTCAAATAAGCTGGATATAATTGTTTCAAGAAGGGCACAATAAGTTGGTGCTGCAGACTATACTGCATGTTGTGCTATTAATAAGCCCTAAGAAGCAGTAGACTTTTTCATTGCTATTGGAATTAGAAGCTTTGTTTCCCTGTTCTTGTACAGCTATGGTTTGATTTATTTTCTGCAGTAGTAACATTGCTCCAATGGGTATGAAATGAAATGGTATATTTGGTTTGGACTAATATAGTTTGACAGTGGGTTTTTGACGATGCCTTATATACTCATCTATCCCTTGTTCACTAACAAAAATGAAAAAAAAAAAATTATATATAACTTTACCATGTGAGTATATAATGTAATAATCTATTTAAAACCATTTGAAGGCGCAACTTAGTTATAGGAAGTTTTTGTGATCCATTATACTTACGAGTCTAAGAATGATAAAAACGAGTAGTATTAGCAATTCCCTAATACTTAAACAATCCCACACCCTGTATGATAATGTTTACATGGGTGGGGGTAACAACGAAACAGACGAACTCCCATTGTTGCTTATACAAAAAAAAAGTAATTCATCTATTTAAAGGCCGTATTGATAGTGACTGATAACCACTGTTGCTCCCATTATATTTCACAGACAGCTTTATGAAAATCTTAACAAAATGTGAAAAAGAAATGGAGGCAAGCTCACTTGACTAGCGTTCTAAACCATTGAAAATAACAAATGATACTTAAACCAATGTCTTAATCCTAGTGTAAAACGTTTCTCCAAAAAAAAAAAATCCTAGTGTAAAACTGTGAAGTACATGAACAGTGATTCAAAAGAATCCCAAGTCATACATATTAGTTCATAGCCACTTAAAAGCAATCAATTATTTTTTTTTTTTGATACGAGCAATCAATTATTATACAAGAACAAAAGCTCTACCACCCTATTGTTTTAGGCCAAGCTTGCTATATGCTATTTAGGCACTTTAATTAGCACCGACACAGCGACACCTCCACACGTAAATGGTCCTATTATACAGCACCAATACAGCAAATTTCATGTGATTTAAGGCCCTAGAAAACCAAACCCTCATCTTCGGAATAGCCACACGCACAAATAGGGGTCCATTACCCTTGGTGATTTAGGACACAACATTATGAGCTTTATCTAGTGCCTTGGCTAGGGTCACTCCTCCAACCACATCCAGCCAATTAGAAACCTGCCCCGTCACAGTGTGGGCCCTCTCACTCGATGTCGAGACCAGGTGGGTCCCCTGAAAGCTATCTCCAGTTAATCATCAACTTGTTTCCATCCTCCATCAATAAGTTTAAGATATATACAATAAATTTTATATTTTTTTTTTCGTTTATTAGGGTGGTAAACTATAATTAGTGTAATATGAAAATAATATCAATTGTGGTTTTAGTAAAAGTGATGTTGCATTAATTACAATTTACTATCTCAACAAATTATAATATTTTTGAACATTTTATTTTCAAGAATATTTCTTTTTTCTGTTTTCCATTTGATACTCTTGATTCTTAATATTATTTATTTTAATTTTGACGTACTATAAAAGCATGCTATTTAAATTAATCCATATATAGCTAGACAATTAGTTCATTATTTATCCTAAATGAAACAAAAATCTAGTAATGTCATATACAAACAAAGATGAAAATTTGAACATGGGGTTGTCTTTTATTGTTCAAGAAAGAATTGGATAGCAGTTTTGTACTTTTGTTAGTGTTTAACCTGGTCAGTTACTATGGGAATTAAAGTTATATTTTTGAGATGGAATCAAAACTTGTCCTTGTCTACTGCAATTTCTTTCTCTGGTGAACTCACTTAAAAGAAAGGGATTTAAAAAGAAAAAGAAAAGCATCATCATGTATATTATCAAGGATAGTAAATCAGTCATAACAACATTATTCATATCTGGAGGAACAGAGTCACAAACTCCATTCAAACCATAGGTGAGAAAAAATGCCTTGTTCTCTAGGCTAAATTATATGCAACCGCATTATCTTGCCTAAAAATATCAAAGAAGGAAAAGCTTTATAAAGAACTAGCAAAAGATAGTGTATCTTTAATGAGGTGACCAATGGAAGAATGAAACATATCTCTATGCCTAAGAGAATTCATAACAATCTCCGAGTCTCCTTTAAAAGAGAATTGATGGAAACTAGTTTCGCAAATTAACTAAATAGCTCTCATATCAGTTTTTGAATAGAAAGAATTAATATATTAGTTTTTGGTTCCCTATAGGATATTGTGCCATTGTCTAGGCCTGACACTCTCATATCATATAATTCATATAAAGAAAATTTAAGGACATAATTATTTTTGTGATTGTAACATAATTATTGGTAAGTCATATTGTGATTGGAGTAATATCGCTTTAAAAAAAATCTATTACTAATACCACTTATATATATATATATATAAAAATAACTTTGGTTAAAGTTACACTTGATATAATTTTAAACAATATTATATTATTCAATATTTTTTAATTGGACGTGAATTTTAAAAAATCCACCACTAGATTACATTATCTTCATATATTCTAATTACTTGCAAAATTTCAAGATAATCAAAGATCAATAGCCTATATTATCGATTAATTATTTAAATTCAACGTTTTTGTAGTTTAAAATAATGTATAAAAAATAAGTTTATGTATTGAATGATAAAATAACATCTGATTGGCATGAAAATTAGCATGTATATTAAGAATATATAGAACATATAATCCAGCGGTGAAATTTTCAAAATATAAATTCAATAACAAGTTATTGGGTGATGTAACTTGGAACAACCTCTCTCTCTCTCTCTCTCTCTCTCTCTCTATATATATATATATATATATATATAAACTTATAGTTATTGATTCATATAATTCTTATCACACTGACTTTGAAAGAATCTTATATACACTTTTGAAATTCGGCCCGAGCAAAAATGAGTAGTAGACTCACAGAGAAATGGGAGCCCTAAGATGCAAACCTTCGCTGAGATAGAATTCATCCTAGTACTGAGTTGTTACCCCATCCAATGAAGGGAATGAACAATGAATATGCAACTTGCTTGTTGAATCTCATTGTAGTCATGGTTGATATTTATCTCATCAACATAATTTTTATTTGAAAAAAAAAAAAGATAATCGCTTTCTCATTAATTGTTTGACAAGGTCGGAGGGAGACAACAGACAGCACACTCGTGACCTCAATACAATCGCTTTTTAGCCTTTGATAGGTTAGACGTATGAGTTTGATAATAGACTCATATAATAAGTGGTCAAGGAGGGTGATATAGATGGTTTTCCAATTTCCATGAGTTATGTATCACTAGAAAGAGTGAAAATCATGTAATCAATGCTTACTAATTTAGTAAATTATATCAATCTCTTTTGAGATTTTAGAAAACAACAGTCCCAAAATTTTATTGGGAAGAGATTATTCCTAAAAATTACCTTAAATCTAACAGATTATAATCTTGACCCCCTTGCACTTGTAATAATTCTAGCAGAATGCTCTGTTTTTCTTTTGAAAAACTCATACATTTATTAACTTGTGTCAATCATAGTTTTTATTTTCTTGTTGTTGTAATAATTTGGTAATTATAATGGAGAGGAGAGGAATTGAATATTGAATGTCAAGGGCATACTAGAAAATGCTAACCAATTGAGCTATATAACTCTTGGCAACCATAATTAAATGTAACCAACTAAACCAACCAATTCTTATCTTTAAAGTCTTCTTCACCCCTAACCAACCAAAACCAATTGCTTTCTTCTTCTCCTTCATTATAATTTATTATTAATCATATTTAGTTTTGGTAATTTGTTCAAATTCGAAACCCATAAGAGACAATCTCAAGTAAAACCCCAAGGGTAACATTAGAAACTTTGTTGTCTTTTAAGGGCAAATGGTATTTTTATAGTTGGTGCAAAAAAAGCTAGGTCAAAACAATAGTTTAAAGTATTAAGCCAAAGATAAAATAAGAAGGTTCTATTTAACAAAAGGCAATTTAGTTCATAAAAATTCAAGGAAAAAGTTTGGCTTCAAACAAGTTTGAAATAATTTTTTTCCAACCCATTATGTAGTGATTAAAGAAATTATTTATATGTAATTTTAGTCATACGACTTTGTTAATGAGTAATGTGTTTTGTTTAAATAAAACACATGAATAAATTTATAACTCACCACGTAATTAGTTGAGCAAGATAGCTTCAAGAATAAATTTATAACTCGTCACATAATAAGCTGAATAGTAAAATAAACTGAAAAATTTTATCCATGCCAAACGAACACTTAAAATGTAATTTAACTCTACTTAATTTTATTTTAAAAATAATGTAATTGTAACAAAACTAGTCATTAATTGCAATTGTGGTAATAAGTGTGAATTACATTGTGGAATTGATTGATGTAATACTGGAAATATCATGGTGATTGGATAGAAGAAAATCGGTGTGCAACAATGGTGGTGGCTATTTCGAGTTTAGTTCTCACTTGCTAACGTGGTACTAACCCCCGGGTGGCCTTTGGCAAACACGTGGAAAAGTTATTGTTGATGAAAATTTCAGCACAGCAGTTGAAGCTGGAACATCAGTGATAGCTACTTCGAAACCGATATTCTATGTCTTTTACTCGACTTTCAATGGTATCTCTTTCATCACATTTGCCATTGCCTGCCTCTTATTTATGATTCTCACTACAAGGAAAAAAAAACCTATTCTTGCAATCAATTTTTTTGTTGCGATAAAGTCAAAGTCATTGCAGTAAAATCTTATTACTACAAAAACAGTTGTTGCACGCTATTGCAATAAACTCCATGGCACTAAATTATAGCAACAAAAAGTATCAATGCATTAAAATCAATTCAACGAATGATTTTTTATATTTTTTAAAAAATGCTGTTGTAACGAAACTAGTTATTGCAATATGGCAATAAGTATGGATTACAATTAATTGAATGGTTTGGCAACTACAAATTTCTAGCAATAAAATATCGCAATAGCAGTTTTTGTTGCAATATCAACCATAGCAGTTTTTGTTGCAATAGCAGTCTTTTAAGGGTAGACTATTTGTTTGATAGAAAAACAACTGTGGATATTATGTCAAAATTTTTGGTTTGGTGTTGCATAATGAAAAAAAACAGCATTACAATGAAATATTAAAGGCCCCCTCCCCATTTAAAATGTGTAAAAAATGACATGAATTTAAGGAATTTTAATTCATATATCTTGTATAATTAAGTACCATACAAAAATTTATGAAACGTATGAACAAACAAGAATAAGAAAGATCATATTTTGATTTAAATTGAGAAAATAATATAAAACATATTTTTTTGTTCCCTGTGGTGATTAGATTAAAAGAATTCAAAGCACTTACAATCTAAAAAACTTTTCTCTTCTTTAGATAAATAGAAAAGATGAATGGATGAAATTTCAATGCACTTACATTTACATTCTTATGAATCTCATCTCCATTTAACAACATGCACGAGACTGTCTGACCCATAGATTTCGAAGATTTGTAAAGAAAGGACGAGTTGATAAGCATTGCAGAACAACTATTCTTGTTGGTATACGGACTATGGAGCAGTTGCAAACAAAAATATGCTGGGACAACTATGAACTTTGACAGGAAACAGTACGGAGAAAAATAATACTTGTTTGAAAAGTTGAGGATGTGCTAGACCGTAGTCTGACCAGTGAGAGAAATTTTAGAGGTACTATCAGCATCAGCTTATTAATGACACACACGTGTGGTGTCTGTGTCTCAGATTTCCATAGATAAGGAAGGGTGTGACAGTGAAAGTGAGAGTGAGAGAACGAGACAGAGAGAGAGAGAGAGAGAGGTGGTAGCATCCAAAGAACTACACACGTTTGGGGGTTTTGAAAGTGGGCCTTAGGGGGCCCAACCCACACGAGGGCTCTGAATGTGGATTGGTTGGCATTGGTCTCTCTCTTGTTTGTCGTAAAAGGCGATGTCCTTGTCATTCTTGCTTTCTGTGTTTTGTCAGTTTTTAAGGAGAGGCTGAATTCAAACAAATTAAGTACGAACAGCTTTGAAAATTTTGGTGTGCTTGTTGGCGATGCCATGATCATAGCATGGTCATCCAAATTCAATGGATCAAATACAAATTTTAATTTCATCTTTATATAGGTGTCTAAGGATCATAGCTTCCATTTTTGAGTGGTCTAAAAGAAGTTAGCAATTTATCATTTTTTTTTTTTTTGGGTGAAAAACACTTATAATCACATTAAGACTCGACTTTCATTTGTATTAATTCCGTTTGTATAATCCTGTTCTTATCTACAAAAAAATATTAGTGTATTAATTCCGTTTGTATTAATCCTGTTTTTATCGACAAAAAAAAAATTAGTGTAGTCATTAGTATATGATTGATATGTACTATTATTATCACCCAATTTAAGTTAGGTGGCATCTTAGGCTATATAACTTTGCACAATATGGCAATTAGAATGGATTGGGATTCAAAGCACGTAACATAATGTGGCACCATATCACCGAAGTTAAGTCAAATCAATCTAAAGAACAAAAAAAAAAAAAATCACCAAACTCAAAATGTGAAAGACCTATAGCCCTTCCTATCCACCTTGCACAATGGCATTAAGAATGGATTGAGATCCAATGCATACTGTTCCCCAACTTTGCCAAATTCCAGATTTTTCCCTCCAAACCTCTTCACCATCTTTAAGTACATCTCATACTTTTTACTGTTAGGGTTGCCCAACATGTGTTTAAACATGCACCCACCATTAGCAGCCAATATATTACCTTCATCATCAAGTCCCTAATCTTGATCTTGTCATTTTGGTCTATAGCTTCAATCAGTTCTAAGATTTGGAGGTTATTTCAATCACTAATGCTATGTTTGGTTAGGTTGAAAAGGGAGAGACTGAAAAGTGAGGAAGGAAAAGGGAAAAGAAAATGTGATTTTCCATAGTTTGATTGTGATGAAAGGGAGAGGAAAGAAAATTATTTGTTGTTATACGTAGATCTGTGTCCAATCATGACGACATAATCGAGTTGAATTGTTTGTTGTTATACGTATATACATAGAGAACCCTATGATCCAGTTACCCTCATGATTCGTGCAAAGTTTAACATAGTTTGCTGGGGGAGGCCACCAAGCGATATACAGTGGTCCTGGCAGAGTTGGGTTCATTTTTTTTTTTCTTTCCCCTTTTGACTAAACAAAAAGAACTCATTTGTTTGGTGCACTATTCTGTGGATGCAATCTAACGGGACACAGATTAAAAGATTTTCAATATTAATAAATTATACAAATTTTCCATACTATTTGAAGGCTGTTAACTAAATGTATGGGGGTAGCTTCTATCTTCAAATCTTCCTCATATAGATTCAAACAGAATATTCAGATATTAACTTGGAACAAATGCTAAGTGATCCTGTGACTCTAGTTTTTTTAAGGTGGAGAATTTGGACTGAAAGAAAAAGAAAAAAAAAAAACTTGTAAAAAATTATTGAAATCAAATTTTGATTAGTTTGAAACTTTGAATAAGAGATTTCTTTTTTTGTTGAATGAATAAGTGATTAAGAAGTGCTAGATGTTCTTTGAAACATATATAATACTCATTCTATGTTAAAGTAATAAAATTTTATCTATTATTAATAATATTTCTTTACGAATATAAATTTTCTGTAGTACCTTTTGTATTCCACTTTGTTAGAATCTTATTAATTGCTAGAATTTTTTGAAGTTGTAATTGATGGGAATTTAACCAAAATTCCAACCTGTGAGAAACAAAAAAATAGAGAAAACACGTGTCAAAGAAAAATAATCACACGCACTAGACAGTATTTACGTGGTTCGGCAATTTGCCTACGTCCACGGAGTTGCAGGGATTTCACTATTATCAGGGAAAAAATACAAAGTGCGGCTACAGTGTTTTTTTTCTCTCTCTTTAAAAACACAACAACAGTTGTAGTCACAAACCCCTAATTATAAAAGTGGCTTTTATATCCTACTTATAGGGTTACAATGGGCTAGACCAAAAAAATAAACTAGGCTCCACAAAGTCCAACAAATCTCCCACTTGGAGACTAGTTCAATCATCAACATCAGCCGCTATCCTCCAAAAGCAATCCCTCATCACTGCAACTCATCCTCCTGTCCTCAAGCTAGAAGACCAATTGAAGCTGCACACAGCTTCAACTTCTCAATAGTGACACCCTTAGTCAACATATCTGCTGGGTTCTTAGAGCCACATATCTTCTCAAGTATTACCAATTTATCTTCAACAAGGTACCAGATAAAGTGGTATTTTGTCTATATGTGCTTCGACTTTGAATGAAAAGCTGAACTTTTGGCAAGAAAGATTGCACTTTGACTGTCACTGTGTAGAATGCCCATCTCCTGCTTCTTACTCAATTCATCTAAGAAACCATGTAGCCAAATCATCTCATTTTCAGCTTCAGTTGCTATAACATACTCAACTTCTGTAGTAGACAAAGTAACAATCTTTTGTAGATTTGAAGCCCATGATATAGCTGTACCACCCAGAGTAAAAACAAACCCAGTAGTACTCTTTCTACTATCAATATCACCAGCAAAATCAGCATCTACATAACCCTGCAGTTTCAAACTTGCACCTGTGAAGCAAAGACATGTATCTGATGAACCCTTCAGATATCTCAGAATTTACTTGACTGCCTCCCAATGCTGCTTTCCAGGCTTACTCATGAATCTGCTCACAACTCCCACTGCATGTGCAATGTCTGGTCTTGTACACACCATAGCATACATCAAGCTGCCAATAGCTGAGGCATAGGGCACCTTGCTCATATGGTCCCTTTCTTCTTCTGTCTTCGGTGACTGTTCTTTGCTCAGTTTGAAATGACTACCCAAGGGTGTGCTCACTGGTTTAGATTCATTCATGTTGAACCTGCTGAGAACTTTCTTTACATACTCTGACTGTGAAAGTTTCAATGTACCATTAGCCTTGTCTCTAATGATTCTCATACCAAGGATTTGCTTTGCAGCTCCTAAATCCTTCATTGCAAATTGTTTTGACAATTGCTTCTTCAGATTATTAATCTCCTCAATGCTAGACCCTGCAATGAGCATATCATCCACATACAACAGTAAAATGATATAAGAATTGTCAAAGAATTTAACATAGCAACAATGATCAGCTTCACATCTCTTGAACCCAATTTTATGCATAAAATTGTCAAATTTCTTGTACCACTGTCTAGGAGCTTGTTTTAGGCCATACAAGCTCTTTCTCAGTTTGCAGACTAGATTCTCTTGTCCCTGAACAATAAACCCTTCTGGCTGAATCATGTAAAGGTCTTCCTCCAAATCACCATGAAGGAATGCTGTCTTCACATCTAACTGCTCAAGATGTAAGTTTTCAGCAGCCACCATTCCCAGCACCAGTCTAATTGTTGACATCTTCACAACTGGGGAAAATATCTCTGTGTAGTCAATGCCTTCCTTCTGCTGGAACCCTTTGACAACTAATCTGGCCTTGTAACGTTTGCTACCATCATGCTCATTCTTTATTCTGTATACCCACTTGTTGTGCAAAACCTTCTTTCCTACTGGCAATTCAATCAATTCCCATGTCTGATTCCCCAACAAGGAATCCATCTCATCCTTCATGGCTAACTCCCACTTGCTTGAATTTTCATCTTGCAAGGCTTCATCATAACACTCTGGCTCACCACCATCAGTCAATAGTAGATAATTTAAAGCGGGTGAATAACGCTGTGGAGGTCTAATGTTCCTGGAAGATCTGCGGACTTCAGCTACAGGTGTACTCTGATCTACCTGTGAATCTACATTCTCCTTATTTTCTTCACCCCTTTTCTGGACAGTACTTTCAGTCAATCCATCTAAGTTGACAAACTCAGATTTCTTTTGATCTATCTCTGCAATATTTGATACTACAGTTGACCTGTCCTTGTACATAACCTGTTCATTAAATATCACATTTCTACTTCTGATGATTTTTCTGTTTTGTTCATCCCAAAACCTATAGCCAAATTTCTCATCACCATAGCCAATGAAAAAACATATTTTAGACTTAGCATCAAGTTTACTACGAGCATCAGAATCAATATGAACATAAGAAACACAACCAAAAACTTTTAAATGGGAATATTTTACCTCTTTACCGCTCCAAACCTCCTCCGAAAGTTTGAACTCCATGGGAACTGATGGCCCTCGGTTTATCAGGTAAGCTGCAGTGCTAACAGTATCAGCCCAGAAAGTTTTTGGTAGTCCAGCATGCAACCTCATACTCCTAGCACGCTCATTAAGAGTTCTGTTCATGCGCTCAGCCACACCATTCTGCTGTGGTGTCCCAGGAATGGTCTTTTCCATCCTAATTCCCTGTGCAGCACAATACTCACTGAACCCTCCATCTATGTACTCTCCTCCATTATCAGACCTCAAACATTTTAGTTTTAAACCTGTTTCTATCTCAACCATGGCCTTCCACTTCTTAAAAGTTTCAAATACATCAGATTTATTTTTCAGAAAATAAACCCATACCTTTCTGCTTGAGTCATCAATGAAAGTGATGTAGTACCTTGAACCTCCAAGGGATGCAACTGGAGAAGGCCCCCACAAATCAGTGTGTACTAACTCCAATTTTTCTGCCTTCGGTGTCCTGCCGGTTTTCAAGAAGCTCACCTTTTTCTGCTTTCCTAAGATGCAGCTTTCACACATGTCAAAATCAATTGACTTCAATTCTGGTAGTTTTCCTTTTGACAGCAGCATCTTCATCCCTTTCTCACTCATGTGACCAAGCCTGCAGTGCCATAGGCTTGTATCAGTACTTGCATCAGCAACTGCAATTGTGTCTCTTGGACTTGAGGTCATATAGAGAGTGCCAGTCTTCTTTTCACGAGCCAATACTCTAGCTCCCTTTGTAACCTTCCAAGTACCACCAACAAATAGTATTGCATGCCCTTCATCATCAAGTTGTCCAACAGAAATCAGATTCCTCCTTAGGTCAGGAATATGTCGAACCTTCTCCAGTAACCAAACAGACCCATTGGGTAACAATATCCGGACATCTCCCATACCCACAACATCCAGGGCTGAACCATCAGCCAAATACACCTTACCAAAATCACCTGCAGCATAGTTCTGTATGATTTCTCGGTGTGGAGTGGTATGAAACGAGGCTCCTGAATCCAAAACCCAATCATCAAGTGGACTGTCTACTGCAAGAAGTAATGCATCCTGTACCTCTTCTGTTACAGCATTAGTAGAATCATCTTCATTCTTCTTCGTAGGACTTTTGCATTGGTTCCTAAAGTGACCTGTTTTCCCACAGTTCCAGCATTGTACTTGTTGGCCTGATCTAGACTTACTTCTGTTCCGATTAAAATTTCTTGATTTTGATCTGCCCTGATTTGAATTTCTATTATTACCTCTGCCTCTTGTCTCAAGGTTTAGGGCAGAACCAGATCCTGAGGTTTCATCTGCATCTCTTCTGCGAATCTCCTCAGCCAGAATTAAATCTCGTATATCATTATACTTGAGTTTTTCCTTTCTTGTAGAATTGCTTACTGCCATCCTTATTGCCTCCCAATTGTTTGGCAAAGAAGCCAAGACGATCAGAGCACGAATCTAATCATCAAAATCAATTTCTACAGACGACAATTGATTTGTGATAGTGTTAAATTCATTCAGATGTTGTGCTACTGATGCGTTCTCTACCATCTTCAGATTAAACAGTTTCATCATCAGATGCAACTTGTTATTTGCTGACGGCTTTTCATACATACCAGACAAAGCCTTCATCAGATCTGCTGTGGTCTTCTCCTTTACAACATTGTGTGCAACAGACCTAGACAGAGTTAACCTGATAACTCCCAGTACCTGTTTGTCAAGAAGAGCCCATTCCTCAGCCTTCATAGCCTCAGGTTTTTCCCCTAGAAGCGGCAGATGCAGCTTTCTCCCATAAAGGTAATCCTCGATTTCCATCCTCCGAAATCCAAAGTCTGTGCCATCGAACTTTTCTATTCCAGACGCATTTCCTGCTTCCTCTGCCATTGCTCTCACTCAAACCTAACCCTAGGCTCTGATACCAGTTGTTGGGAATTTAACCAAAATTCCAACCTGTGAGAAACAAAAAAAAAAAAAAAGAAAACACGCGTCAAAGAAAAATAATCACACGCACTAGATAGTATTTACGTGGTTCGGCAATTTGCCTACGTCCACGGAGTTGCAGGGATTTCACTATTATCAGGGAAAAAATACAAAGTGCGGCTACAGTGTTTTTCTCTCTCTCTAAAAAACACAACAACAGTAGTAGACACAAACCCTAATTATAAAAGTGGCTTTTATATCTTACTTATAGGGTTACAATGGGCTAGGCCAAAAATAAACTAGGCTCCACAAAGCCCAACAGTAATGAATCATACATATCATGGAACTATATATATATATATATATATATATATAACTGACTCTATCCAATAAATTATTCAAGGCTTAAGATTAGCAACAATTATGCTAATGTCCTTTAGGTCAAAGGAAATTATTTGGTATTTCTAGCAGAAATATTTAGAGTTTAAATTCCCTGTCCCACCTATATTGTGCATATAAAAAATGTAAATTAACAACAATTAATCAATTATAACAGTTTAATAAATATCTTTTCTAAAATCTAGCCAAAAGAATCTTCTACAGACATTATTCATGTATATTTTTAATTAATGACTAATCTAATGAGACATAATTTGTTTAAAATTTTAATAAACACTACAAAAAGCGCTAGAAAGTGCTAGCATAGAAAGCGCCATTATAGCTCAAATAGACTTATACCAACGCTTTCAAGAGCTATAGCATTTTTGAAGCACTAGGATAGACCAATATTTTTGCAGTGAAATTATATGATTCAATTAAAAAAAAAAACAAAAACAAATAAAACAAGTTTTCTAATTTAAATAAATATTGATGATTTTATAAATTATCATGTAACAAGTTGAAAAACATTATATATATATATATATATAATTGTGTAAATTGCAAATTACACCCCTAATTTTGAAATGTCATAATGTAAAATCCAGACACCTCCAAATTTCAGGGAATAATTCCAAATTCTAAAATATGAAAGTGTAAAATCCAAATAATCCTAAATTTTAGGGGGATAATTTGCACACGGTAACGGGATCTCCACCTAGAATTGGCTATGAACTTTTGAGGAATCAATAGTGGAGCCCAACGTTTGGAAAAGTCCACGTAAGAAACACATGTCCTACATTTTATTGGTCAACCAGGTATTCTCTGGGGCCACTGCTCCACCAACGATGCATGTCACCCAGCTTCCTATCCAACATCCCATGATACAACAAAAGAAATTAAATTAAAAAAAAAAAAAAAAAAAAACTTCCCATGTGCTATGTATTAATTATCATAACATTTGGTATAACTTTACACCTGTTGTTTAAAATTAAAAGGTTGTCTAAATATAATCTTTTTCTATCTTTTATATCAAAATTAAAAGATAAATCCTTCAACCAATGTTATTATATATATTCAATATTTTATTTTATTACATGTAAATTTTAACAAAGTCATATTTGAATTATATTTTTTTTAATACTCTCCATACTTGTAAATTTTCAATATGATCAAGGATATATAACTACATCATCTATCAAAATTTTAAATTTATATATATATTTTTTGCAATTTAGAATTATGTATAAAAGACAAGTTTTTGTAATCGAATAAAATAACATCTGATTGATACAAAATTTGTGATGCATGTTAAGAATATAAAGAAAATGGTAAAATGCAAAACTGACCTTCTAAGTTTTTTCAGATTTCATTTCAGTCCTCTAACTTTATTTTTGTTCATTTCAGTTCTCTAACTTTCAAGTTTATTCAATTAAGGCTTTTTCATCAACTTTTGTTATATGTTGTGGTTAATTTTTCAATTTTATAAAATTTCTTCAAGTTTTTTAAATTAAAAAAATCAATTAATGATTGAAAAATATCTTCTAGATTTTTTTGTTTTCAAAATTTTTTTACAAAAGTTAACGGAAATGCCTTAATTGAATAAATCTGAAACTTAGAAGACTGAAATGAATGAAAGTAAAGTTAGAGGACTGAAATGAAATCTGAAAAAAATTATAGGGTCAGTTTTACATTTTAGCCTAAAGAAAATGTAATTCAATAGTAAAATTTTCTAAACTTTATTTCAATAAAAATGTATGGTCGAGAACAATAGATATTGTTTCTATCTTTGCAAATACCTATGCACTTATAGTTCAGAGATGCTCTTCATTCTAGAACATTGTATCCTGAGGGCGTAAGTTAAGATTGTGATAATTCTTTAGGTTTTCAATACCATCATTGAGTAGACCTTGTAGGATTTTCGGGCCGCATTTGGATGTTCCAATTTCTAAAACATGGTACACTTTTTCATTAAAATTTATATTTGAACTAATAATAAGTTTTTGGCTAAATTGCTAATTGCATCCTCTAAGTTTGATTGAATTCATTTCAGTCCTTTAACTTTACTTTCATTCAATTGAGTCCTCCATGTTTCGAATTTATTTAATTTAGGCATTTCATCCAATTCCGTTAAAACATTGCTGTTAAGTATGCAATTAACTAATGAAAAAAAAATTTGAAAAAAAAAAATCAAACATAAAAAATCTATAAAATATTTTTTTTATTAAATTTATAGATTTTTTCATTTGAGAAAAATATTTTTTTAATGGAAAAATTTTAACAAAATTCGAAGGAATGCCTGAATTGAATAATTTTGTAGCTTAGAAGACTCGATTGAACAGAAGTAAAATTAGAAAACTGAAATGAATTTTAGTCAAACTTAGGGAGTGTAATTTTTATTTTAGCATAAGTTTTTCTAAGAAAATATAATTAGTTTAAACATATTAGAAGCAATTTCAAATGAGATATAAATAGAATGGTTAGAAAGTAATTTTAGATAGATTTAAAATAGTTTTAAGTAGGTTGGAAGTATTATACATTCAAAGTTTTACATAGTAGTATAATAAATTTGTAATTGAGTTGTCTTATATTTTTTAAGTTTAGGTTCAAGAATCTATATGTCGCACTTAACAAAAATGTTAGGTTTTGAAGATTTAGGAATAAATATTTAGAATCATATTTTATTTGTGTTGGCAAATTGAGAACAAAACATGTCTAGTCTATGTATTAGGCAATGCTTAAAAGTATAGGTTTCGAGCTTCAAGTTCAGCTGACTGCAGAAAAAGGGAGTCAATTTCAGTCAAGCTCGACTGATTGAGAAATTAGACTCGACCGATTGAGAATCACATAAATCAAATTCTACAAAAGTTTTAAACAACGCCTAAGCTCGCGAAAACGTTTAGGGTTTCATTATAATTTGTCCACATATAAAAGGGAAACCCTAACTACGTTTTTTAGACTTTCAGAAGACTTGTGTGTTACTCTTTGTGAGATCTGAGAGGTTTTGTACCTTCTAACTATACAAGAATCTACTGGAGTAAGATCTACAATCAAGCGGTGGTAGAACCTAGTTGCTGCAACAAAATCATTATTGATGGTGATCTGAAACCTTTGAGTGAGATCTCAAAGTCACAAGCAAGGGAACTTGTATTGCTAAAAATCCAAGAAGAGAATGAGTCCGTGGATTTGGAGTTTGCACGTGGTCGTGTCAGTAAGTTACTACATGAGGTAGCAATAAATTTAGGGTTAAATCTTTTGTAAAAACTTCGATTCTCTTATAGTGTATTTACTTTACCTTGAGGATAGGTAAGTCAAATCTTTCCAAGGTTTTTACCTTGAAACGGTTTATTTCATCGGTTTTCCTGGGTCATCAGATTGTGGTGTTATTTACTTTTTTGCTTTTATGCATGATTTGATAAATGTTTTCTTAACCTAAATCTGAATAATAAACCTAATAATTAACTTGGTTAATTAACTCGGTTAAACAATCTGGTTTAATGGGTCTAAACAAACAAACAAGTGGTATCAGAGCGGGTTAGCTCTTGTTCATATGTTTCTTAACCTAGAATTGATCCTTGACCTTTGTTATCATGGATTTCGGTCACTCTCTTGTGATTCCTCCATTTTGATGGGAATAATTATGCTTATTGGAAGGTTAGGATGAAAGCTTTTTTGAAATCCATTGATGAGAGAGTATGGTTATCTGTAGAAAACGGTTGGGAAAGACCAACCACTGCTATAGGTGAATGGACCACTGCCCAAAAGGAAGCAACTAGCTTTAACAGTAAGGCTATAAATGCTATATTCAATGCTGTTTTTATGGAAGAATTTAAGAGAATCTCAAATGTGGAGATTGCTCACACTGCATGGAATATCTTACAAACAGTGCATGAAGGCACTAAGGTAGTAAAAATTAATAAATTGTAGCAGTTGACCTCTAAATTTGAAAGCATTAGAATGTCTAAGGATGATTCTTTTGATAAATTCTACGCTAAGTTGAATGATATTGTCAATTCTGCATTTAATTTGGGTGAAGTTTATTATCAACCTAAAATTGTTAGGAAATTTCTAAGATCGTTAACTAAGGACTTTAGACCTAAAGTGACTGCTATAATAGAAAGTAAAGATGTTGATTCCATTCTTGTAGATGAATTTGTAGGATCACTTCAGTCTTATGAATCTGACTTACCAAAAACTAATAAATCCAAATCAATGCCTTTGAAATCTATTGATGATGTTGATGATTGTGGATTTGATGATGAATTCTCATCTACTGAGATTGCTTATCTTGCTAAGAACTTTAGAAATTTTCTAAGAAATAATAATAAAAGGTCAAGAAATAGAAACAATGTTGATCCTAAGAATGTGAAGAAGAATGACACTGCCAAAAATAACAATTCTAAAAAATCAAAATACAAAGTAGGTCAATCTTCTAACAGTTCTTTAGGACAACAATGTTATGGTTGTCAAGGTTATGGTCATCTAAAATCTGAGTGTTCAACATTTTTAAGATCTAAAGGAAAAGCTATGGTTGTTACTTTAAGTGATGATGAAGTTTCTGATTATGAGTCTGAAAGTGATCAAGAAGGAAACTTCATGACTTTCACTGCTACTGCTGTAGTAAGTGAAATTGAGACTACTGATGAGAACCCTTTTGATGGGGAACTCTCTGAGAATGTTGACTTGCAAGATGCTTATAATAAGCTATGCAAGATTGCAGCCAAAGATGCTATGAGTGTTGAGTTAGGGTTGAAAAAGATAAACACTCTTGAAGAAAAAAGAAGAAGAAAAAATTGCTGTTAAAATTGTTTGATGCTAATGAACTCTTAAATTCTGTTAAGATTGAGAACATGACTTTGCTTGAAAAGGTTAAAAGTTTGGAATTAGAATTAGCTGTTGCTAGAGAACAAATAGATAGAACTTCTGCTTCTAAACTTGATGATTTGCTAAATGTTCAAAAATATGTTTCTGATAAGACAAGATTAGGGTTTGTTGAGAGTGGTTGTTCTTCTACTATTCATCCTCCCAAGTTTGTACCTGCTACATCTTCTTCTGTTGTTCATCCATCTATGTCTAAAGTTAAGGTACATAAGGAAGAAGTATTAGCTTCTAGAAGAACCAGGGTAGATTTAAGTGAGTCAAAACCTAAGAATCCCAATCAATTTGGAAGTAAGAAACACCACAAACCTCAGTGGTTTTGTCATTTTTGTGGTGGAGCTGGGCATACTAGGCCAAATTTCTTTAAGTTGCAAGTTTCAAAGCAAAGATCCAAACAAAAAGTGCTTGTGTCAAAAGCACAAGATCCTATGATACTTATCCATGAACTGGTAAAGGTTCTTAAACTTTATGCTAATACTGGAGCTAATTTTAGGGCCAATTCAAATAGAAATCCCAACTCCAAATTTCCATCTAAAAGAGTCTGGATGCAAAAGACTCAACCTCAGCGAGTCTGGCTAACATGGTCCTTATGTTAATTCTTTCAATCTCTTGTGACCAAAACTGTTTTTCTTTAGGGTTTTCATTTGCATTACATTCATACATTTCATTCTAGGTTTGTTTTTGATTTTTTTTTAAATTTAAAAAAAAATCAGAAAAAAGGTATTTGTATTATACATCTTCAAGATGTGTAATTAAGGTTGGCCTATGAAATTTAAATTTCATGACTGTGTACCTTTTTTAGCTTTGATGAGCTTTATTTTTCTACACTTTGCTAGTTTGTGCTATGTAGTGCTTATATTGTGTGAGTTGTTTATGATTTTTAAACACATGCTCTTGATTTTGAAGTCACTTTCTTTTGATTGTAAGGACTAAAAAAATCTTAGGACAAAGGCATAAATAACCATCTCACCATTGTTACTCGCCAATCATGAACACCTGTGTGCAAATCATAAAAGCCGTGCTTGGTAAGGTGTAGCACTTGCACAGCAAGATATTTAAGGTGTTGCTATGATAATAAATTAAAAGAAGCAAAAAGGCAAAATGAAAAAAAGAAAAGAAAAATATGCTTCAATAGAAAAAGAAAAAGCAAAAAAAAAAAAGAAAAAAAAAAAAAGCATGGTTGCAAGCGTGTTTTCTAAGAGATGTGGGAGTTATATGATGTAACTCTTTAGGTGATAGTCACTTTCAAACTTGTGTGATGGATAATGTAGAAATTGTGCTTATTTTCAGTCTACATATCACCTTGTGAGTATCACATACACTTACTAGTTGCACACACCACAAGCAAATCTTTGTTAAACTCTGTATATGTGATTGAGTGCTAAGCTTTGTGGCCATCCTAAATTTAACTTCTTGATGTGTTTAATGCATTTTGGGGGAGTAAGGAAAGAAAAGTTAGATAAAATTTGCTAAGGTTTGAATTTTTCTTAGAAAAGTTTGGTTTTGTAAAACATTTGAAATCATGAACATGCATCTCATATTATAAAAACTATTTTTCAAATGTTTTTGCAGAATTCCAAATTTTTCAAAAAAATTTGTTTCTTATGGATTCGATCGATCGAGTCTGTCTTTCGACCAATTGAAAAGGCAAAAGGAAATTCCAGTTTTTAAGCTAAAATTCTCGGGCTTGCTCGATTACTTCCCGATTCCTTTCGATTAGTCGAGCCTATTTTTATGTGAATTTCGATTCCTATCTCGATTCCTCCCGACCGATCGAATTTTTTTTTTTTTTTTTTAATTTTTTAACTAATAGGAATCAGATTAGCCTTTTTTTCACTATTCCTTTGTCTTTCTCTATTCCTCTCTCGATCCCTTCTCACTCAAATTTTTTTTTTTTTTGTCTTATTCTCGGTCAAAGATTCAAAGGTTTTCTTCTACATCCTAAGGTAAGACACTTTTGCCCTTTCTTTTTGATCAAATTACATGCATTCATGCATTTTTCGTATCAAAGGAAAATTGGGGTTTTTGATGATTTTGTACATTTTGGTCAAATCTGATTTATGAGTTCTTGTTCATGCATCATTTCAACATGATCCACATGCTTTAATTTCAAAACTTTCAAGATTTGCTCAAATTTTTGAAATCAGGGTTCTTATGTTCTTGAGAGATTTGGGGATTTTGTGAAATTGGGAAAAATTGAGTAAAATTGGCTTGTGATATTGTTTGATTGAGTGATTATAACATGTTTTATACTTGTTGTGTTGTTCAATTAATCAATATAAGAGTTTTTTAAAATTACGTTTTTGAAAATTGGGGATTTTGTAAAATTCTTAATTTTCTTGGTCAATTTTCAGGATTGTGATAAAATTGAACTGTTTTAGAGCATTAGATCATGCATCATCTGCGCACTATTGTCATGCATCATCTAGTTTTTCAAACATTCCATGTTATCTTGTCTTTAACCCATTTTAATGTAGTTTGCGCTTGGTTTCTGTTGTTTTTGTTTTCTCTTTAGTTGTGGCTCCTAAGGTTGGGAGAAAGTTTAAGACTATAGCTAATAGGAACAATGCTTCATCCTCCTCTGGGTCAGCCTTTGTTGATAGAGTTAGGTTTCTCTTGATAAGTGTGAAGAGACTTATGAGACCTTAACTAAATATAGGTTTATTTGGGGTTAAAGGAAGATTGTGTAGAGTGAGTTAGATCCATCCGTCCGTAGGAACTTTGTGTCTAGGAACTGGGTTTCTTTGTGTGAGGTGTTTGATCCTCCCCCTACTGGTTTGATTAGAGAGTTTTATTCTAATCTCTCTATCTATCCTAAAATGATCGGTGGTCATTATTTGACTTTCTGGATTAGAGGTCAAGAGTTCACTATTAATAAGCAAATAGTTTCTAAAGCTTTAGGAGTGCTTGTAGTTCGTAAACCCACATATCCATACACTAATTTTCCTCATGTTTATGATATCATGTCTTTACTCTATGGTAGGTCTGTTTCTAGGGGAACTAAACCAAGAATCAATTTTTGTGGGTTTACTGAGCTTAACTCTTTGTATTTACAGATTTTTTGCCATAACATTTATCCTATCTCACATGTTCATACTGTCCCTATAGATAGGTGTGCATTTCTTTTATGCTCTTGTTACTGGATGGTTCTATGTGTGTTTCCCTCTATGTTTATTCAAACCATTGTTGACATCTATAGGAGTATGAGTAAAGCTAAAAAATTGTTCTTTCCTATGTACATATATAGGATTTTGAGGCTTCTAGGATTGTCAAATTTTCCTCCCTTAGAGTTAGTTCACATCACTGCCCCTATAGGAGCCACTTTTCTTAAACAGTGACAGGCTCAGATGAAGAGTGCTAAACCAAGCACTGGGACTTCAAAGAGATCCCGAGGTGAAGCTTCTACTACGGCTCTTGCCTTTGGTGCTATGCTTGTTGTTAAGGAGACTTTTGCGGATCCGACTGTTGCTGTGGATCCTTCTGGTGGTGCTAATGATGTTGACTCTACTGTTACCCCTCCTTTCTCACTCCGTGCCATGATGGAGTCTTTCATGACTACTCAGGCAGCTCATGGACAACTTTTGGATGAGTTGTTGACTGAGGTTGCTGCCTTACGAGCTGATTTTGCTGACTATAGGAGTGTGTTTCCACGTCCTCCACCCTCTGATGATTGATGTTGCCTTTGGCAATTCGTAACAAAAATGAGGAGTAGGTTTTAGGACTTTTTGTACTTAGGGAGACTAGAATTTTTTGTATTTAGGGGGAGTTTGATGTGTTTACTTTTAGTTTGATGTTCATATTTCCTTTTATCTTCATATGTTATTGTTTCTATCTGTGTAGTGTTACTGTTCTTGTTTCACAAACATTGATGTGGTTCTTGATTATGATAGTTATTGATTATGAGGTTATTGATTATGATATTATTGTCTCTCTTTATATGTTTTGTGAATTAAAGATCAAATTTTTACTTTGATTTTGGTACTGTATCTTCCACACATGTGTTTATGGTTTTGTTTTCAGTGTTTCAGGAATTTACAGGTTAATTCTTTAACAGCTGCTATCTATATTAGTAACTAATAGTTAGTAGTTGTGTTAGAATTGTATTAGGGCAATATCTTGTATTTGGGCTAGTATTTAATTTAAGCATTTCATTGTGTATGTGTGTTTTGTCATGGATTGCCAAAGGGGGAGATTGTTAGGTTCTGAAGATTTATGAATAAATATTTAGAATCATATTTTGTGTGTGTTGGCAAATCAAGAACAAAACATGTCTAGTCTATGTATTAGGCAATGCTTAAAAGTATAGGTTTCAAGCTTCAAGTTCAATTGACTGTAGAAAAAGGGAGTCAATTTCAGTCATTCTCAACCGATCGAGAAATTAGATTTAACCGATCGAGAATTGTAGAATTCAAATTCTACAGAAGTTTTAAACAAGGCCCAAACCCGTGAAAACGTTTAGGGTTTCATTCTAATTTGTCCACATATAAAAGGGAAATCATAGTTACATTTTTGGGACTTTTGAAAGACTTGTGTGTTACTCTTTGTGAGATTTGAGAGGTTTTGTACCTTTTAACTACACAAGAATCTACTGGAACAAGATCTACAATCAAGCGGTGGTAGAACCTAGTTGCTGCTACAAGATCATTACTGTTGGTGATCTGAAACCTTTGAGTGGGATCTTAAAGTCACAAATAAGGGAGCTTGTGTTGCTGAAAATCCAAGAAGAGAAGGAGTTCGTGGATTCGGAGCTTGCACGTGATCGTGTCAGTAAGTTACTACATGAGGTAGCAATAGATTTAGGATTAAATCTTTTGTAAAACTTCGATTCTCTTATTGTGGATTTACTTTACCTTGAGGATAGCTAGGTCAAATCTTCCCTAGGTTTTTACCTTGAAATAGTTTGTTTCATCAATTTTCCTAGGTGATCATATCATGGTGTTATTTACTTTTCCACTTTTATGTATGATATGATATATGCTTGTTTAACCTAGATCTGAATAATAAACTTAATAATCAACTTGGTTAATTAATTAGGTTAAAAAATCTGGTTTAATGGGTCTAAACGAACAAACAAAAAAGATGACACTTGGCAGAAATTGAAGCCTATTTGAAATATAGAGACACTTGGCATCAAAATAATGACCAATTAAAAGGAAATTTGCCACTAAATTGAAGTTCAATTAGAATCTAATTGAATTATTGATTGAACTTGCTTTAAATTTCAACTTTAATATTATATATACATCTGAAAAAAAAAATGAGGGATTAGTGTTTAATTTAATAATTACTATTAGAATTCTAATCCGTAATTTCTCTAGTAAGTTGTTGAAATGTTTAGAATTATTAGCTTATAATTTTTTTATTTAGAAACTTACAATTTAATATGCTGGTTTTTGTAGTTTAAAATTATGCATAAAATATAAGTGTAGGGACTGGATATGCGCGGTTCTACTGCTGGAAGAGTGGACTTAGATCCAGTTGGCCCAATACAATGAATTTCTAGAGAGCGGGTTCAAGAACTAGGCCTTAGCACGCGGACAACGCCCAATGTGATGTTCGCCACCATCGAACGTAGATGAACCGAAACTACCTTAGAAAGTCCGTCCTCGGCCTGGTCCGAGGAGATTGGTGGTAGTATTTATCCCATGGGACTGGTCCCCTTTCAAGAGGGATTTCTTACATTATATACCCAATTTCAGTTGATCTTAGCCCTACATTTGTTGATCAAGTAGGTCACTACTTGAGTGCTTATCCCATCAGCCGCCTTCCCACTCTTTCTGTGGGTTGCAGCAACCAAGGTTGCACTGTTTAGGGGTCATTTCCTCATTAATGTGGCCAGAACGTTAGTTGTGGGCATTTAATGTGGAGGTGACAGTTCATCCTAGTCTTGCTCCTCCACCATGCTTCCATGGCTGACAAGTTGTACTTGTTCTTTCTCTTTAGATGCCCTGGAAGGCTGCCTTTGGTGGCCCGTTACTTCCTCCTCGGCATGGTCTTGGTTGGCCGAGGACAGGGTTGTCCTCGGCAAGGTTCCTAAGCAATTTGGACTTTCACATTTCGTCCTTGGGCGTTTCTTCCTCCTCGGCATGGGCCTTGGGCTTGGTATAAAGTGGGTCGAGGTTACCAAATTCTCTGACCCCACAATAGCCCCTCAAAATCCTGTTGTCCGGCTCCTCATACGGGGAGGAGGATTTTGATGTCCTCGGGCCTATACCATGGCTTGTCCAGTCTGGTCCTAAGTCAGCTCTTAGAGTCTTTTCACCTGTCTAATGCATGTTTTTGGCGCTTCGATATGCGGTACGCACCTATATTAAATTTTGGCGACTCTATACTCCCCACGTTCAATGGTGTGATGGTAATCCAACGGCGGGGATCTTTCGCTATTATGGGCGGGAAGCCTTGCACAATTGTCTTTAGTGAGGGGGTAAATACCCATTTGAACCGATTTGCCTTTTCACTTTTGCATTCAAGAGTTCTTATGCACACACCCCAAATCCGGTCAAGTCTCCAACCCAACTTGCGTCTCTTCGCAACCTAAAAAAGCCTGTTCTGAGCGCCTTCCCTCATTTCTGTAAGTTTTCTTCTTACCCTATCTTGTACTTTTTCCCTTTCTGATTTTCTTCTCCCTTTATTCCTTTCTTCTTTTCACTCTTCCCTGAGTCTCTTAGCCGTTCTTCTAGATGGGTAGGTTTAAGAAGTTGGTTGAGTCTGAGGAGGCGATGGAGGAATTCATCGCCACTCATAGGATACCCAGTAACGCGGGTCTGAGGTACCGCGAGGAGGGGGATTGGTATATCAGGAGGGAGGTTGGTGAGGTAGTGGTTCCCATAATCGCCTTCCATGAAGGTGGTATGAGGATCCCTATGGGGCCAGTGATGAGGAGCTACCTTAGACACTTCCGATTAGCCCCTACCCAGTGCGCCACTAACGTGTTTAGGATCCTGAGTTGCATGGATGCCTTGAACGAGAAGATGGGGTTGAGGTTAACCCATCACGACGTGAATTGGTGCTACAACCTCCAGCACCTAACGGGTAAGTCCTACTACATGAAGACGAGGGATGATAGAGTTAGACTCATCCAGTGTCTCCCCGAGTCTAGCAAGGGGTTGAATAAGGATTTTCTCATCGTGTCAGGGGAGTGGCACGACGGCCTTCACTGCCCGACAGTAGAGGGGGAGCCAGGTAGGGTACCCGAAATATGGGAAGGTTGATCTGCTATGTTTTCACAGTTTGCATTACTTGGTTGTTAACAAGAACTAGCCTTTCTTTTGCAAATCCACACACCTTTGAACGACACTTCCATTTGGTCAACAAGGAAGACCTGGAAACTGTACTCAGGGCAGAGGTCTTTGTGAATGAGGCTGACAACCAGGTTAGAGCCGCTCACAAGATTCTCGAGTACAAACCGATCCAGAAGTCTTTCTCGGCTCCCAGATACGTGATCAGAGCTAAGGACCCTAGGCTTCGCCAAATCACTGTGGTGGAGCACGGGTTCTCGTTTTCATAAAGATCTTCCATCCCCAAGGGCGTCCCGTCGGCAGGCTCTTCCTCGTCCCACCAAGCTGCGGAGGCCAATGGAGGAAGTTTGGAAAGAGAGGAAGAAGTAGCCGATCTAGGTCCGCCCGAGGATGAATTTGGTGCATTCGACCAAGTCCATCTATCCGAGGATCCCTCTGGTGACTTGGGTGACCCCCATTTATCTGAAGCAAACCTTCTGTCATCAAGGACTGGTACTCAGGCTGAGATGGGCTTCAAGAGACAACCTCAAACCAGCCTATTCTACTTGCTTGAGGGCCAGCCGGGGAAGGACACACCGGGGAAGTCACAATCCAAGCTTCTTCCTCTTCCACCCAAGCTTCCTCCTCCCCCACCTAAGTCTTTTCCTGCGCAGACTAAGTCGTCTTCCACTCTGCCGACCTCGGACCCTCGGCTCAAGTCCACTGATCCGAAGAGGAAGAGGCCTTCCAAGGGCAAAGACCTAGTGGATGGGGGGAGATCTCGTCCCTACCAAAAGGAAGACGAAGCCCGCCGACCTTCCAAGTAGCTGAGGATCGGTGGTTAGGGTAAGGGAAAAAAGGTCACTCAGCAGTTCGAGCCCCAGGCCTGGCTGCCTGCCGCCATGCTTCATAGGAAGCCTTTGATGGATGACGCCACCCTCAGGGACTTCCGAGGGCGCTCGCATGGCCGATGCCCTGGAGAGGTCCCTGCTTCTCCCCACTGACATGGCCGAGCTGGGGGGCTTGAGGAGGCAAGAAGTTGCCCTTAACCTCAAAAGGTACCTGGGTATGGTAAGACTTCTGATACTTGTGCCTTTGTTGAATTTTATTCTTTAGTTCCTGACTTACGGTGTACTTGCCTTGATTGGCAAGCTGTCCAGGCCACCTTTAGGTTGGAAGAGGAGGCCAATAACCAGGGTGGAGCCCTGGATCAGGAGCGCGATCAGGAGCGCGACAATGTTGACCCCGAAGCTGGCACCATGGTTTTAAAAACCGGTACGGTGAAAGAACCGGTCGAGGAGCTAATTACCGGTTTTCTGGTCGGACCGGGGTCCGACCGATGGTCAAACCGGTGATGTCATAAATAATTTAATTATTATTTATTTAAATTATATAAATAATTAATAATTTTTTAATTATATATAAAAATATATATATTAACAAGTGTGTGTGTCCGGCCTCTAAAAATTTCTAGAGTCTTTTTTTGATCCCTTGAAAAGTCAAAATGTTTACACAACAAAGCAACAAATACCCAGTTCAAAAACAATAACAACAACAACAACCAAATTGGCCAATACCCTTTTGCTCTCTCTCTCTCTCTCTCTCTGAAATTCCAAAGCTTTGATTTTGAATCAAATTCACTCTGAGGGTTGGTGGGTTTGTTTTGTTTTTTTGATTTGAGAGAAACAGAGTAGGGGGGAAAAAAAGCAGTTCTTTTCGTCTATGATGAGTTCCAATACGGCGTCGTCTAGTGCAGGAGTCGCTGGATCGGTTGATTCTGCAGCTCCCAGAAGAAATTCCAAGAAACCCAAATGTAATTTCTTCTCAAAAGACTTGATTTTTATGGTTTTTTTTTTGGAGTTTTGGCTCCATCCATGAGTACCCATTTGCTAATTTGTTGAGTTTTCACGTGGGTTTTGCTTGAGAGGTGAGAGCGTGAGAGTGAGGCGTGAGCTTGAGAGGTGAGACTCGTGAGAGGTGAGACTCGTGAGAGGCGTGATGCATGAGAAGGAAAAAAGAAACAAAAAACCCAGCACTTCAGAGTTCAGATCAGACCTGTGAGGATGAGAAGGAAAAAAAATGTTGGAGAGGCGTGGGCGTGGCGTGCATGATATTCAGAGAGGCAGAGAGAGTGAGCTTGACTGCTTAAGTTGAGTGAGAGTGAGGCGGAGAGGGCGAGGCAGAGAGGCGAGATAGGCGAGATAGGCGAGAGCTTGAGATGTCAGAGACTCAGATGAGGCGTGAGAACTGAAATGAGAGTGTGAGAGTGTTAGGACTTGGGACTTTAGTCTTCAGGGTTAGTTTTTAAGGCCAAAACGACGTAGTTTAAGGCTAGGAAAGGACAAAAAATGACCAACCGGTCAGTAACCGGTTCGACCATGCCGGTTTACGGTTTTCCGGTTGAACCAGCCGGTTTGTACTATTTACCAGTTTTTAAGCTATTTCCGATTTTTTACAATAACCGGACCGGATTGAAGGCTGGTTCCCGGTTGAACCGGTCGGACCGGCCGGTCCGGTCCAGTTTTCAAAACCATGGCTGGCACCGCCTCTAAAGCGACGGACGAAGGCCAGGCCAGTGCTGCCAACGATCCAATGTCAACTGATAAGCCTGCTGAGGAGACTAGGCATCAAGGGACGTTGAGAAAAGAGGAAATCAGTAACCTAACAGTGCCCCAGGACGTGGTGAAGCCTCCTGCTGACCCCCAAGCCACCCCTGCTGACTCCCAGGCTCCCCCCGCCGAGAAGAAGTCCTCCGAAATTGTCCCTCCTAGCCAGGATCTCGAGGCATCAGATGAAGCTTCTCGGCAGACCACCAAGGACAAGTTGCCTATCAAGTTGAAGAAATAGGCCATCTTATCGGGCTATCTTATTTCGTCGACCGGGTCCATTATGGTCTCTTTTTCTTTTCGTTCCATTTTTTGTCTTGGTGATACTGTAATGAAATTGTTTTTTTGGTGTAATATATCCAATCATCTGTGTTTATTTCTTCGAACGACGCATCCCTCTATTTATCTTGCTTTAATGCTTTGCTCAATAATCGGTTGATCCTAGCGGTGTGCCAGTAATGCTTGGATAATTGAAAACGATGGACCCGCGATGTAAATTTTGCCTCAGGCTTTAACCGAAAACTAAACTGTCTCAGCAATACAACTTGTTTCCCCTTTGGATGGGTCACAAAGGATTCTGGTCCATGATGTATACGTTATACAATCATACGTCCTTCGTAAGCTTGTCGAGCCTAAGAAGGCGTTTCAGCATTTAAAGTGCTTTAAGCGATGCTCATGGGCTCGCTTTCGTTTTGCATCTTTATCGAAGTAGGCGAGGGCAAGTGATCCGAGACACTAGACTCCCTTCTGGCTGTGTTCGCAACTTAGTTGAATGCTCTCGCTTCGTTTTGTTCAAAGTAGCTAGTTTAGCATTTAGTCTTGTGAAGTAACAAGTTTTCCCCGTAGGTTTGAGTCCGAGGACCATGCAAGACCTTGGTTCTGTCTAGTACTTAGTCTTGTGAAGTCACTAGTTTCCCCATAGGTTTGAGTCCGAGGACCATGCAAGACCTTGGTTCTGTCTAGTACTTAGTCTTTTCTTGAAGTGACTAGTTTCCCCATAGGTTTGAGTCCGAGGACCATGCAAGACCTTGGTTCTGTCTAGTACTTAGTCTTTTCTTGAAGTGACTAGTTTCCCTATAGGTTTGAGTCCGAGGACCATGCAAGACCTTGGTTTTGTCTAGTACTTCATTGTCACCATTCGGAGTGAAGGACCTTGTCCTAAATGTTGGGATATTTGCCTCTAGAGCGATAACAGCCTTGGCCTTGCCGAGGAGAGGCTCTTTCTCCTTTACGTGCAATTAGCCAGCATTGATGGCTTGCCCTTCCGCCCTTATGTGCGATAGTAGCCCCATTGCGCCAGCCTTTCGCCGCTTCTGATTACGAGGCATCTTTTGGCTATTTGAGTTGTGTGCCTGACGTTTCGGTACGCGAGGCGTGCCCTCATTAATATCTTCATGGGTTAACGCAGATCCAGCGGTTGGTGGCCTCCTTGGAAATTGGCCAGGATTAGTGTCGCTGGTAATTCTTCCTTCGAATTCCGTGTGGATTAATTCCCACCAACCCTCGCCTTCTATATAAGGCCCTCCGGGGGGAATCGTCCTTCCACATTTCACGAGTCTTTGAGTTCAACAGGAGCTCTGAGCCCCCAATCCTTCAGGTATTTCCAAGAATTTTGCCAGGATCGCGATCAAGGCTTAAGGGAATGGGATGGCCCTGGATGAGGGCAAGGGCAAGGAAGCCAAACCCCTTTCAGGAACCAGAGATGCCGCCTAGACCTTGGACGACGTAGTTGAGGCAAAGGGGGCGGGGGCCAAAGGTGTCCCTACCTTTCAACCGAGCAAGAAGGGAGGTCCTCCTTCTTACATCGAGAGCCGTAGTGGTCGTAGATCACGCTAGATTTTCGGTGCGGCGAAGCTTGGGTGTCATCCTGATGGTAGTGTGTCTGGTAGGTAGAAGGGAGGTCCATGAGGAACATAATATTTTTCTCCGGTACGCGTCCATGCCTGCCTTTCAAGCTGGTAGTGATTCGCGCCCAGCTTACCCGCCAATGGAGGTTTGCAAGATTACATTACGATCGGTGCCCGGGTGTTGCCGCCTCCAATGCTTAATTATCACGAGGCTGGGAGAGCATCAGGGGCACATCCTGGGATGGGGCTGTCAGGCGTTTCCACTTCTTCTCATCTCTCGTCGCCGGTACCATCCATACGTGCTCGGGAGTTGTTGGTAGCCTTAAAACAAGCCTGTCTCAGCCTCCCTTTCCTACGATTAGCTTTAGAACAAGCCTGTCTAAGCCTCCATTTGTACATTTAGCTTTAGAACAAGCCTGTCTAAGCCATTGTTTGTATTTTTAGCTTTAGAACAAGTTTGTCTAAGCCTTCGGGCGTACGATGTACTTTTCCTTCATTTAATAAAAAGGTTGTACTGTTTACTTGCTTCATTCTCTGAATCTTTCATTTTTCTGCAACAACTGTTTCTTGAGTGGGTGCGTTGTTTCCTTTTTTTTTTTAACGAGACTCGAAATCGGTGTCAGCGGCGGCGACAAAAATTTGCCTAACTTTGTGCAAGCTAGCAATGTAGGAATAATTGACCATTGCGCTTGCTAACGCACAAGTTCTTTTCCACAGACGGCACCAATTGTAGGGACTGGATCTGCGCGGTTCTACTGTTGGAAGAGTGGACTCAGATCCAGTTGGCCCAATACAATGAATTTCTAGAGAGCGGGTTCAAGAACTAGTCCTTAGCATGCGGACAACGCCCAATGTGATGTTCGCCACCATCGAACGTAGATGAACCGAAACTACCTTAGAAAGTCTGTCCTCGGCTCGGTCCGAGAAGCTTGGTGGTAGTATTTATCCCATGGGACTGGTCTCTTTTCAAGAGGGATTTCTTACATTATATACCCCTTTCAGTTGATCTTAGCCCTACATTTGTTGATCAAGCTGGTCACTACTTGAGTGCTTGTCTCATCAGCCGCCTTCCCACTCTTTCTGTGGGTTGCAGCAACCAAGGTTGCACTGTTCAGAGGTCATTTCCTCATTAATGCGGCCAGAACGTTAGTTGTGGGCATTTAATGTGGAGGTGACAGTTCATCCTGGTCTTGCTCCTCCACCATGCTTCCATGGCTGACAAGTTGTACTTGTTCTTTCTCTTTAGATGCCCTGGAAGGCTGCCTTTGGTGGCCCGTTACTTCCTCCTCGGCATGGTCTTGGTTGGCTGAGGACAAGGTTATCCTCGACAAGGTTCCTGGGTAATTTGGACTTTCACACTTCGTCCTTGGGCGTTTCTTCCTCCTCGGCATGGGCCTTGGGCTTCATATAAAGTGGGCCGGGGTTACCAAATTCTCTGGCCCCACAATAAGCTTATAGATTATATAATAAATAATATTCGATTGACACAAAATTTGACATGTGTATTAAGAGCGTAAAGAACATGCAATTGAATTGTTAGATTTTTAAAATATGTAGTAATGCTTATTTTATTGAGAAATGTTGTAACCTTAGGATATAACAATTTTGTAGTTAAAATTTGTCCTTATATTAATACTTAACTTGAAGTCTTCTTAAGATGTTACCTCTTAAACTACTTGTTTATTAGAATAATAATTTAGTCAGAAATTTAGTCTAATTAATAGATATTATCAATTGTACATATATTTAGACTATGTTTGGTTGCATGGAAATGGAAGGAAGGGTAGAGAAAGGAAATTGTTTCTTTTGTTTTGATAAAATTAAAAAGAGGAAAGAAGGGAGAATAGGAGGGAAAACTTTTTTGTGGGACCCATCATTTTTCCAATTCATAAATTACTCTTATACCCTTAAAAAATTATATTTTTTTGGAACTACTTTTATATCCTTATTAATATATAATTTAAAAAGATAAAAAAGATAAAATACAATCCCAATATTACGTTTCTCTTCTCCTTTACATCCAAATACATATTTTCTTTTCTTTTCTTTCTCATTTCTCTTGCCATTTTTTGTTCTCTTCTTTTCCCTCCTTTCAACCAAACATACTCAAAGAGAATTGTTAATCAAATCTTCGTGCGCTTCAATCAAAACATACTCTTTTGTTAATCAAAATTTTGTGTTTCATTAAGAAAAGAGAATTGTTTTGCTAAGGGTTAGAAATTGTTGGTGCAAACACGATAATAATGGAAATAACACAAGAGAAAACTAGATAAAAATACTTCTGAATATTATTTATTTGAGAAGAGATGTACAACAATATTTGGATTGAGGCATAGTACTTGCTCTCTATATGGAGATTCAAGCACTTGGTTGTCTTAACTTTGTAATCAGTATAGACCTTCTTTGACTTGTCTTTCTTGAGATACAACAGCCCAACAAATGTTGTATGACGAAAACAACTCATACACAAGACGTCAAACACCAAAACTCCATAAAAAAGAACACTCTTCTTTGCCAATAACCTCTCTATTTTATTTTGTTTTATTTTGTATAAAAATGCTTTTAATTGTTGTGTTTAATAGCTCATTCCTTCATCTTACTTCTGTGCACGTATCTAGCATAATATTTGTTTCAATATATTTTAGCATATTAATCATCGCACTTAAAATAAATAAAATGAGTCACTTTCTTTTTTTCGACGTGGGATCAAACATTTTGACTAATTCTTTATCTTCTATATTAACGTTCATATTTTAACATTTAAATTGTCATTTTTATTCATTTTAATTAAAATACTACGACAGAAATCAATCACCACCGCTGAATTAAAGATTAGTGGTTCAAAATTTCCTCTCCACGCACCAAACGCACTAAAAAATTGAGAGAAATCATATAATCATATCTAAAGTTTTACTATGCTTGATAGTGATTTTTCCATAATATTTTATGGGCTGTAAGCAACTGATAAAGTTTTTCTTTTTGTGATATACTTGTGCCCTTTCTCTTTTCAATATTTTTGCTACTCTCTTGAGGGAACATTTGGACCCATCCATGCCACGCTGAAGGTGCTTCGAATGCCGACCACTCAAAGTGGTAAAGGATAACAATACTAAAAGATTGAAAAGACTTAAAGGTAATCTTGAAGTGGCACAAATGTCCACTTATTTTTTATTTTATTTTATTTTTTTCTGAATCTCTATAAACCTTATCTTCCGTTTAATTATTTGATTTGATTGGAGCTAATAGTCTGATGACACATCATTAAAATTTTGTCCTACTCTTTTCATAAATATTATTCTTTCGATAATGCAGTCATGCAACTTTATGAATAAATATTTTCCTTAATTTTATAAAAGATGTTATACCTTCCAAACTGCCAATGAAGCAAAAACTAGAGGTGGTGGGAAGAGAAAATGAAGATTTTACAGGATATCTTCTCATAATTAAGTAGAGGACTGTATTAGACTAATAATTTTTTTCTTAAAGTACATGAAAGCATTATATATATATATATATATATATGAGAGAGAGAGAGAGAGAGAGAGAGATTTTTACGTGTAACTATAAAGGTGTTTGTGAGGTTTTACGTTTAACTATAAAGATAATGGGGTTGCTTTTGATTTTCTTTTTGTTATTTCTCTTTCGTACCTTTCTTTTTTTTTTCTCTTTTTTTGCTAAACTCTTTCGTACCTTTCTTTTTTACAAAACTTTCATTCCTCTCATGTTGTATTAATATTATAATAAGTTTCTTGGTATTCATTGATCAATTAATTAATTGCTGGAATCAAGCACTTTAGAGAGAGGACAAAAAGTGACAATTCTCCCAAATTCAGGCAACTGTCGAAATTACCACTAAAAAAAAACTTGAAATGAAATTCGGCAGAAGGCAATTATATTTGAAAATTTATCAAAGGGAAAAATAAGCATCTCCTAAATCAAAACAACTCATTATTTTCTAAGGTTATATATTGTGATTAATACATTATAAAAATGACTTTTATAATACATTTATGTGAAAATGGTGTTATATATACTAATAATAATTTATCACTTTATCAATAAATTGTGAAAGAAGTCATGCTCCTAACATTTACTTAAATTAACCCCAAATAGTTGGTTTAGTAGTTTTTAAGTTTTCATGATATTCATGAGCATTTAGATTTAAAATCTAGAGCCAATGTTTTGGGGCTATCTTTAAGAAATTTTTTCTTAAAATAACCTAGTGTGTACAGGACGGTAGGATTTCATACACCTATGAAATAGTTATATACGCTCAAAGAGCTTTGGATACTATTGTTTCTAAAGAAAAAAAAAAACATTTGCTTTAATTAAAATAACAAAAACCATAGTCACTCAAATGATTGTTATGAATCCCATGTGAGCACATAAAAGAAAAAAGAACCCAATATTTATTTATTTTCTTTTGACAAGCAGCATTATAGTAGTCAAAAGCTTCATAACTCAATTGATTAATATCTCATAATATTTTCAATAGAGACAATCATGGTTCAAATTCTTGTCCCCTAATTATTGAATTATTAAAAAAAATATAACTTTAGTCATAACATCAACTCTAAAACTATAATAGTTTCGTTGTTAAAATAAGATCAATATGATTTAAAAAAAAAAACCCCCTCCCCAAGTAATTATTTTCTTTTTTATAAGAAAAAACATTTATAACTTTAGCCACAACATCCCCTCTGCAACCATAATAATTTCCTTGTTAAAATAAGACTAATGTGATTAAAAAAAAAAAAAAATTGGCAATCCTACAAGGGAAAGGTTATATCTTACCGTCTGGTGGAATTCTTTCCTAATCAAACTTTATGTTTTTTACTTCTTTCTTTTTCATCTCTGTTTAAGGTAATTAAGCAGGAATTAATAAGGTGGAGCCTAGGGATTAGCCAATTTTTTTTTTATGTTTTTTCTTTTCTTAAAAAAAGGCAAACAGAGCCAACTGGTCTGCCCACTTGCGTTGCTTCAATCATTCTGAGCATGACATCATGCATGACATCAATCTCCCGACAAGTCTCGGTTGATCCAACTAACAGAAGCCTCCACGTGGCAGCATCTATACCGTCAAAAAGCTCCCCCAAAACAATACCACCCAAAAGGGCCAAAACCATATATTATCAACAGTACAGCTAATTTGCTATTCTTCCTACCCTTTTCATATTCCCTAGTCTCTACTTTTTCATGCACCCTCCTCTAGCAACATTAATTAGCATTTAGCAAGAGGAAAAAAAAAAAAAAAAAACTTCAACAAGAAAGAAAACAAACAAAATTGAGAGAGAAAGAAAGGGAGAGAAAATCAGATTAAGGGTGAGAAAAATATTGAGAGAAGGAACGTAGAAGGAAAGGGTTATTGAAAGTTTTTAGTATTGGATTCTACGTAATTTTTGGTGCAAAATGACTAGTGTTTTGGGTGCAGAGCGTGACAAATACAGTATGATTAATTTCGAAGAGACGGAATTACGACTAGGACTACCCGGAGGAGGTGGTAACGATGGCGAGGCGGCGAAGAACAATGGGAAGAGAGGATTTTTGGAAACCGTTGATTTGAAGCTTAACCTATCATCAAAGGATTCCGGGAAGAATATTGAAGCTGCTGAGAAGATGAAGGAGAAGACTAGTGTTGTTACACCTCGTTCTAATGATCCTGCAAAGCCCCCATCCAAGTAAGTATTATGAATATTATTCATTACTATAGTCATATACATGTTCTTCCAAATTTCATAATCTTTTTTTCTTCTTCTTCTTCTTCTTCTTCTTGTGTTTATGTTATGGGGGGATGCCTTGGATATTCAACGAGAAAAATGGCTGTAGTGGGTGTAATTATAAAGAGTGTGGTCGGAAAGCATTGAATATTGATGTACTTTAGTTTTTAAATGGTAGAAATTTAAGATTTTGTGATGAGTAAATGCATATATGAATGAAAGATAAGTATGCTTGCCTTCTTCCTAGATAGTTGGTTTTAATGTTAGTCCTTGGTTGTAATTAATATTGCAGGATTTTTTTTTCCCTTTATCGATGATACCCTATTATTTTTATTTGCTAAGAATTCATTAAGCAAACTTGTTTGTGTAAGAGTAAAGTGAGAATTTAAGAGAGTTCATTTATGGAATCGTCCTTTGAGTTATGTTTGTCTTAAAACTAAAATTTATTTATTTCAAATTTTCAGCTTTTTCTTCCTCTTCCTCTTTATTAAGAAGTTTCATATATCACACAACTTTTCTCACCATTTTTTTTTCACAACTTACTAACTATTTGTTAAATTGAAGTTTGTGTGTTGTGTGGAGAATAAAAAAAAAAAAGTGTTAGTGATTAGATCATGTTAAAGTTTTTGTCCACCACTCATATTCTGTAACTCCAAGAAATTATGAAAAAAGTGGTATTATTAATTAATTATTCTTATTAAATTCATGCCACCCACACTCTGTTCTCTCTATCACTTCCACAAATTATGAAAAAGTTTGAATTTTTAAATAATTGTTCTTATTAAATTCATGCCAGGCACCCACGCTCTTATCATTTCCACAAATTATGTAAAAAAGTTGAATTATTAATTAATTTTTCTTATTAAATTCAAAGGGAACTTTATGGATATAGGCTTACATTGCAGACTCGTGAGCCATTGAGTTGGCCTTTTCATGGCATTGGTTGGTTGTCGGGAAGACATAGCAAAATAACAAAACATATGGAATCTTTACTTTTCTCAACAACCGAACAATTCAATGGCCAAACAAGGACAAGGCAAAAGATAGTCCACAGCTAAGACACCTAACGCATTGTTTAACCGAATTCAAAAGTACAGAACAATAAAAATATACTTAGAAAAGCATCAAAGCAGAAAAAAGAAGAAGAAAAAGGTGGGGAAAAATGTCTTTTTACTCCTTAAATAATTGAAAAAAGTAAAGGCTGGTATATTTTCTTAGTTGATAAGCAAAGACAATGACCTGCTTTACAAAAAAGAAATAAAGAAAATGTTACCTAACAAAAAACATAAACAAAGAAAATGTTTGAGAATAAAAAATTATATACATAAAGTCTACAAACTGATGTGACTACGAATATGACGATGGGTTTTATACTTCATATACAAATGCTTTAATAATTTTTTCGCTGATGAGTATACATTATTTTATAAGTTTCATATAGTAAAATTTGTATTAGAGACAAACTGTAGCTGTGTGTGTATACACAAATGAAAATAAATATGTTTCTGTCTGGTGTGCCTTCTCTTTCAACACATTATGACAATTAATAACATAATTTGACTAGATCTAAATGTTTGGGATACTTAGATGGTATTGGTAGTTAAGGGTAGCCAACAATATTTAACGATGTGAACTTTGAATTTTCAGGGCACAAGTTGTGGGTTGGCCACCCGTCCGATCATTCCGAAAGAACATCGTGTCCGTCCAGAAGAACAGTAACGATGAAGCCGAAAAGGCTAGCAGCAGTGCAGCCTTTGTTAAGGTTAGCATGGATGGTGCACCATATTTACGTAAGGTGGACTTGAAGTTGTACAAGAGCTACAAGGACCTCTCTGAAGCCTTAGGCAAAATGTTCAGTTCCTTTACCATTGGTAATTAACTTAACAATCCCACTTAATATATGAATTTCATTTTGGCTAATAAAATGAGGGAAACATGGTCAACTTGTTATGCATGTATATAAACTGAAAAAGTGGTAAATTTTTGCTTTGGATTGAAGGTAATTATGGGTCACAAGGAATGAAAGATTTCATGAACGAGAGCAAATTGATAGACCTTTTGAATGATTCTGAGTATGTGCCTACTTACGAAGACAAGGATGGAGATTGGATGCTTGTAGGCGATGTGCCATGGGAGTAAGTTCTTAATTTGCTACGTTTTTCACTAATTACGTGTTATATTACATTGCATTTATAATTAGCACATTACTAATCCTTGTGTAATTACTCTACAGGATGTTTGTTGATTCATGCAAGCGTTTGCGGATAATGAAAGGATCTGAAGCAATAGGACTCGGTTAGTAAAATTCGATTAACACTTAGTAAATAACATTAATATCAAACCCCTATAAAAATTTGTGCTTATAATATGAGTTTTATTTGAATTATTACAGCACCAAGAGCGGTGGAGAAATGCAAGAACAGAAGCTGAAGTGGGTTTTGTCAGAGCTGTGTCTATGATCAAAAGAAGACAGACCAGCTCAAGAGGAAGCTGCAAGAGAGAGCACAAAGTTTGGATGTGTCTGTACCATGTTTTTTATTTTTTCTTCTTTATATATATTATATATATTATAAGCATATGAGAGACATATTCGAGATTTGTTAGGAAAAAGAAGCAATAATAATAGAAGATGTTCATAAAGACTTTGCTCAAAATGTTCATGTGTAAGTTTGTTTAATTGTCAATGGTTTTGTCTAATAATAATTGTCAACGTTCTAGTTGTCGTGACTCATTGACTGTTTTTTTGTCCCCCCTTCAAATTTTGATGTATCAATGGCATGTATTATCTTTTCTTCTAGTGTATGATGAAATTCTGTGAACTATGCATAACTTTATAAATAAATTTGTTGTAGTTTATTTGATTGGTTGAAAACGTGATAAGGTGGGAGCATGGCCATGTGCATAATGTTGGGAGCATTATTGATTCCAGTACAGTATGAGTTGTCAACCTTTTTCTTTTCTATTTTTTTTTTTTTTTAAAGGAAAAAAAGAAATTTAAGATCAAGCTACACATTGAGGTTAGTTCATTCCCAACCCAAACTTGGGGAAGGTGATCACATGGGTAATTAACCCATATTAATTGATCACTGGTTGAACTAGTGAACGGGTAATGGGTATATTAATCAGTTCGAATATTTAATTAGATTGCTTAAAAGCATAGAATTAGATCAAATTTGATGGGTTCTTTGTAATCTGGTTATTTTAGACAGATTCTTAAGATGTGTTTTTATGAAGAGTTTGACATTTTGGTCTTTTCAAAGGAGAAAAATACTATATTAAGAAAAACAATTGGTGAATACATCATTTTTTTTTTTTGGATGATCTCTTCCATGATTCAATTATTTCCAAATATGTATCTCTTAATTTATATAAAGTTTCCTTTGAATCAATTTATTTAAATTACATCTTTGGAAAAAATCTTAACAACATATAGTTTTCGTTAGTTGGTATTGTATGTGTAAGCAAGATGGAGAGACGTTGACTCATTTGCTTTTGCATTTACGCTTTTGCTAGAAAATTATAGGATGTGGGTTTTGGGTTTTTTTTTTTTGGAGTTTATTGGGTGATGCCTAAGGAGCTTTTAGATTTACTGGATTATTGGCAGGGCCAATTTGGAAGGAATAGAATCAAGTCATCAACACAATCTGGAAGGCCATTTCTCATAACTTGAAGTATTGTATTTGGCGTGAAAGAAATATTAGAACTTTCGAGGAGTGTGAACAGTCTATTTTAGAAGTGAATATGCAAAATTTTCAGCATTTTTTGAGTGGATGCTGGTTGCATGAGCATATTCTTTCTAAAATTTATTAGATTTTATGAATTGTTGTAATCTTTGAACTTAGATGTGTCATTTATCTTGTATATCCCTTGTGTACTTGATGCATTACTTTTTACCTCAACAAAACATAGTACTAATCAAAACAAAACAAATTGCTTTGTCTTCTGTTAATTCGTCAATGCAAAGTCAAGGAATCATTGATAACCAATGATATGATGTTGTGAAGTTTTTGTTATATTTGTAATTTCTTTTTGCCATTTATTTCAGTAAGTATCCTTGGTCTTCCTCAAGAATGAAATATTATTATGTGAAATTTCATTAATATCCGAAATTGGCCACAAGACAACAAAATTATTACAAACTTTAATATATCCTCACAAAAATAAGCATCCATCACCTTCAACAGTTATGTGATAAAGATAAAAATAGTGGGATCATGAACATGTCTACTCATAGAATTGACAAACATCTCATACAACATCTGTCATCAACTAATTCTCTAAAAAAATTTGAAATCAAATTTTTTGTTCAATTAACAATTAGCCAATTATGTATCTAAATTCTAAAGCATATGACCCCGTCAAATTAACCAGATGGGTTCTTTGTAATCTGGTTAATCCAAACAAGTTCTTAAAAACATCCGGGTTTTTTAATGTGCTCGAAATCACTTATATAATTATTAAAAATTTTAAGATATATTTTAGTAAATAGTTTGATGTTTTGGTCTTTTGAAAGAAAGAAAATGTTATGTTAAGAAAAAAAATCAATTAACACAATATCTTCCATGTCCATAAATTTTTGTCGGTGATCTCTTCCATGATATTTACATTTACCCTTATTTCCATAAGCATCTCTAAACTTATATATATATAGTTATGAATTTTTTTTTTTTTTGGAGATATATAGTTATAAACAAAGTACACCCTCATGTATCGAATGCATTACTTTTCACCTAAGTAAAACTTATTACATAGCAAACAATCAGGAACGGACTCAGGTGGGAGCCCAAGGGGGCTTGGGCCCCCCACCTGGGTCCATAAATTTTTTTTTAGTTATAATATTTTTTATTTTTGTAGTGAGGCCTCCTTCCAAAACCTTATTCCCTCTTTCTCCACAATAAGTTTAACTAACCTTACTTGAATAGCATTATCTAACCAAAAAATTTAACAAAAATATGATAAAAAAAAATTAACAAAAACAATAAAAATATTCACAAGGGTGATTAAATTTTAGAAAAAAAAAAAAACTATTTTATCACCAAAAAACCAAAAAACTATGTGTTATTGGTGAAGCTAAAACTAATTTTTTTTTGCAACTACAGTAAATTGGTATAAATATTAGTTTTTTTTTATTATTTTTTTTATTTTAGGGTAGTATAAATATCAGTTGACTGTAGCAAGTTGTTAAAAATAAAATAAAATATTTTATTAAGATTATATCTCTTCCTTCAATTAAAAAACTCAAATTCTCTCACTTCTTTTATTATTTTAATGTATAGTTTATATTATTTTAAATGAAGTTATAAAAAAAACAATAGAATATTTGATATTGGGTGTATTGTAAAGTAAGATGATAAAATAGATAAAGTAACTTTTTGAGATGCTAAAAGCTAAAATTTTTAGCACCATCAAATATGAATGCTCTAACTTCAAAAAAAAAAAAAAAAAAAAATCCTAGACAGCCTAGTATTAAAAAAATAAATTATTTTGTTTTTGTTTGTCTTTGTTGGTAAATGATTACATCTTAATGTATTTAGAAACAACGATTTTAAGTATTTATAATTTTTTAATACTATATGAATGTCTATTTGGATTTTTTTTTTCTTTATACTTTGGCCCTTACTAGCTTCAAATCCTAGCCCGTCCCTACAAACAACAACAAGAATCAATTGAAATTTAAATCCTCTACTCTTGTCCCATGTTTCAAGATAGTCCTTATCCTTTCAAATGTTTCATTTTAATCCTTAACATTTTGTTCTTTTGTCAAATAATGGATGTAAAAATTTGATGCCACAAATGGTGAGATCAAAATAATATGTTTTTTACTTATTGAATGCCACATGCCCTTTATTATTATTATTATATAAAACCGAAACTTTTGAAGCTCCCACATTTTTACACATCAGCATTATTTAAAAAAAATAAAACTATTAAAATAAAAATAAAACCCTAAACACCGTAACTATTTCTAACCCAATAACTATTTCTCCCCAAAACAAACTCGATAATCTTCAACTTCTAAACAATACCTGATACAAAAACCTATTTCTCAGTTTTTGTCTCTCCTTCAAACGCAAACTCAGCCCAACAAACACTGCAAGACCTATACCCTTCTCTCTCTTTCTCTATCTCTCTACCCTTCTCCTTCCCCAAAACCCAAACGCCAATCAGATCTAAGAGACTACCTCTCATGGGACATTGGGACAAATCAAGTTTCAAAGACTAAAACGATTCCGTTGGAGAGAGGCTACAGTTATTTCTCTTAATGGGTTTTCACCAGAATCATCTGGTTGTTAGGGGGGATGATATGGTATGTTAGGTTTGGTTTTTGATTTTGTTATTAATCTTGATTTGCGTTGCTTTAAATTTTCAGATCCCACACCCTCCTTTTCCCAGCCTCTCCCTTTATCAAGTTCCAAAATCAACCAAAGCCTCAACTTTGAACATACCCATTTGCAATTTTCTCTGAAGATCGTCACTGCCCCTCCAACCAAATCAGTGAAGGCAAATTTTGTGGTAATTTTTTTAAAATTTATGTTTCCAGGCGCAACCCACTTTAATACTAATTGTTTTCCTAGCCCCATCACGTTTTGTATTCCAATCACGCTTAAATTTAGAAATAGTTTTGTATTATAAATATCATTTTATAATATTTATTGGCTATTATTGGCTTTATATTATTGAAATTGTGTGTTTTTTTTGTGTGGTTATTATTGGCTATTGTTGTTGTGTCGTGTGAGAACTGAGTATTGTTTTTTATGGTTATGTATATTATAGTTGCTTTGAGTATTCATTATTTTTAGTACACACTGAATCTAGATTACAGGAACTATATTCTTATTTTAAAATTTTTGTAATTTAGGACTTCTGATTTATATAAGTTATTATTATTTAAAAACTTTCATCAATTATTAATAGTTTTCCACGTTGTCAATAAGTTATTTATGAAATGTTTTCCACATTGTCAAAGGAGTTGTTAGATGCCAAGCCGTTGATATCTACAAGGTTTGTATATCAAGTTTAGGCATACTTCAATTTTATTTTCTATGTATATTTAAAAATTTTGGGGTTAATTCTTCTGTGTTTTTCTGTTTGGCTATTGAGTTTGAGTTTATGGTCTGTAATTTTTTTCATTTTTAGTTGTTGCCGTTGGCTGTAGAGAAAAGCTCAGAAATTAGGCCCACTCTGTGATTTCTTTTTACCACCGACAGAGACCAATCTTTCTCAGACACTATTACCAGTAAGTTTTCTAATTTTGTTTTATAAGTTTTCCTGTTAAATATGATTTAGGGTTTTGTTTGGGAGTGTTTTCTCTTTTAAATTGATGGGTTTGGAGCACGTAGTGGGTTTTGTTAATTTCAATCAGAACTCTGTTTTAATGTGAAGATAGTTTTAAATTTATGGTTCATATTAGTTTTTACTGTTGTATAGCTTCTTTCTTTTTTTTTCCTTCCTTATGTTGTATAGTTTCTTCTCCTGCTTTTGTACCGTTCCTTCCCTGCAACAACAAAGGTTCCATTCTTACATTGTTTATGCCTTAATACTTCTATATTGTTCACTGTTGTTAAGATTTCGTCTTCCTAATTAATTTTTGATTTCTTATTTTCATTCTTTTTCGTCTTTTGCTCAATTGCAGTATACCGTATTTTTGTACCAGACATTAGGTCATATGCCAAAAAAAATAATTGAATTAGGGTTAAAGGTACCCTGATTTCCCATTTTATTTTTCCAATTTCTGGGGATCTGTTTTGTCAATTATTGTTTTTTGGTTAGAATATTTTTCCCTGTTTGGTATACTTTTGTGAGATTTTAAAGTTTTCTTTATTTAGGTTATGGTTTTGTCATTGTTAGAGGATTTGTTTCAATTTCTTTATGCCATCTTTTTCATTCAATTTTAAGTTTTGTCATAGGATGTTCTGAGCATCCTAAGACTCTTATATCAACATGAGTTGCAAGTGCTGAGATATATGTGATTCCAATTTTGAATCCAACTATAATTCTTTCCTAGAAATACATTTACACTTACCCATATTCATTTAATAAGAGAAATTTATTATCATCCCAGGTAAATTTGATGAAAGTTTTCATAACATAAGAAATTCATATGAAAAAACATGTGGCATTGTGAAAGTTGCTATCCAAAAAGCACTTAGATTATTTTTGGTTTGAGGATGAAATCCCCTACCAATCTTTTTGTTGACACATTTCAATTTGGAGATTAAACTAACAATGTAACCCTACGTAATTTGCATCTGTGACATCCCAAGTGGTGTATGTCATATATACACAAGGCAAAGCCTAATGTCACTAGCTGACATGACTGGGGCAAATCACACACAAAAGCTCCTTGTGCACACATAGAACATAGACACTTGTTTATAACAATAGAATTAAAAGTGCACAACGCACAAACACATATATTAGTGTATACGAACTTAAAAAGGCATGGATCACTAATAGAAATGGGCTCTAACTAAATGGGCTGACTTGGGCAGAGGAAAAAAAACCATTATGATTTTACATGTGCTATTGCTTGTCCTTAGAAAACTCGTTGTGGGCTTAAATCAACCAAAGCGACATTTAAGGCGTATAGGTGGGTCCTTGGATCCCATGCAACTAAAATGGGCCTAAGCCCACATGGCATTAAGAACAGAAAATTTGAAGCATAGTGTGTGAGTGTGAGAGCTCAGAGATATGCACAGCCTCCTTAGATGAGTCTCGCAGTGATGTATGGCGGCAACAGTTTTTTGTGCTTAGAGCCGGGTTTGTTCTCTCAGATAATTTTTATCAATCTCTCTCTCAAAATAGTTTTGAAACTCAGTGATAGGGAAAATAGAAAACAAATAAATCTATAAAACCTGTTAACCAAACATTAGTGCGTGTGAGTGTGAGAATGAGGAAAGACACAACTTAGCTTTTAGATTTCTTTTAAGTTAGGTTTTAATTGGTACAAAACCTAGTTTTAGATCTTCTTTTCTATTGATTTTTTTTAGTTTTTTTTTATGTTTTTGAGAGAAGAGAGACATAAAAAGGTAGCAAAAATACAAATTTACCTATATTTTTAACAGAGGTGGGTAATGTGAGACAAATGGAGCTTACATCAGGTGGGTAAAATGCCAATTTTTAAATCACAGGCAAACAAAGTGCTTTTCAAGCAATGATTTCTCCTAAAAAAAATGATTTTGTATATGAATATTTGTAAGAAATCAAGTGGATGACCGACCTTTTGAATCTTGAATTACTGTGAACCATGATGATTCTCTTCCAAAGGTATCATTGATGTTCACTTTATTATTTAATTTTTTTTTTTTTTTTGGAGATAATATAGACAAAATGCACAGGGATGGAGAAGGAGGGAGTGAGAAGACAAGGCTTACAACGCTAGCACTTATAAAAGGGCCTAACCTTTGTAAGTACTAGCGAGGATTATAAACCGAAGACTTACTTACTAACTGACCGACGTTCAATTGATAAACTCTCTCTCTCTCTCTCTCTCTCTCTCTCTCTCTCTCTATATATATATATATATATATATAACTTGTATGAGAATAGTAGTGGTACATATGTTATAAATTTTACTACATTAGTTTTACAAACTGATGTGTCATCAATTAGAAAGAGACAATTCAAAATTTTGTTATAGGGTAGTTGAAACCCACCAATTATATTCATTATTATATTAGTTTGTAAATTTTATCTAATAAAATTTGTAACGCCTTTAGCATTTATCTTATGGAAATATGGAAATGACCAATAATACTATCTCCTTGACTCAACGGTGCTTATTTTTGAGGGTGACCACCAAAGTATCATCATGTACCTGGATGGTTCCAATCTTGTCCTTGTCCGAAAAACTCAGAGCCAGTCGGATCTCCACTCTAGCCCTCTTCGGCTCAGAGTTAGAGTCATTGGCTTGTAACCGAGCCACAGACATCACCTTGGAAGGATGAGAACCAGTTCTCCCAAGTGCAGTAAAGATGATGTTGATTGTGCCTAACGGAGGCCTTGAAGAAGCGTTCCCCTGAGCCCCTAACCTTGATTGGTCTCCTTGCCCGTTGAGCCGATAAAAAAACTGTTGTAACCTTCCCTCTCTGACCAGTTGCTCCAGATGATTCCACAGGGTTTTGCAGTCCTCGGTGGTATGCCCCCGCTCCTGGTAGTATTGGCAATGAAGGCTTTGGTTGTGCCTCAAGGGGTCTCCTCCCATTTTGTTTGGCCATTTGAAGTATGGCTCATTCTTGATGTTCTCCAGGACTTGATGCACTGGCTCTTGGAACACCGCGTTTACCACTTGAAGAGCTGTATGCTCAGATTGCCCAGTAAAATCCTTCCAGGGTCTGTTATTGTTGTAGTGGTCTGACCTGAAATCCCTCCTCTCCTGAGGGATAACCTTACCTTTTCCCTTGCCTTGCTATTGGTGCTCCTTAACCCTCTTATACTTATTAATCTGATTCATGAGCTGGCATACACTGGTAACAGGTTTCCCTGTCAAAGACTTCCTTAAGCCATGCTCAGCAGGTAGACTGATCTTGAAAGTCCTAATGGCTACGTCGTCAAAGTCACCATCTATCTCATTGAACATCTCACAGTATCTGTCTGAATATGTTTTCAGGGTCTCCCTTTCTCTCATGGACAAGGACCGAATCTAAGGGCCGAGGAACCTTGCTGCATGTAATAAAGCGGGATCCAAACACCTGAGTGAGTTCCATAAAGGAATCAATGGAACCTACGCCTAGACCATCGAACCACCTCATCGCCACAGGCCCTAAGCTGGACTGGAATACCTTGCACATCAAGGCCTCGTTCTTGGAGTGCATAGCCATTCTTTGATTGAAGTGGCTAACATGCTCCACAGGGTTTGTTTGACCATTATACATGGTGAACGTGGGCTAAGTGAACTGCCGAGGAAGTCTTCCTCCCTCAATTTTGCGGGTGAAAGGTGACCTGGAAATTTGATTGAGTGCCCTACTTATAGCATCATTCCCCAAGCATCTCGAAGATGAATTTCTGTTTCTGCGCTTGTGATGGTAGTCTTCATCATACGAGAAAGACTCACTATGAGGGGTCCTTGATCTGCGCCTATAGCTACCATCCTCTCACCATCGGAAGAGAAATCAGAATTGGAAAGAGCTCGCTTTGTTTGTGGCATAAGCTTCTCTTCAAGTGATCAATTTCCAGCTGCATGGTTTTGGTATTTTCTCATGAAATAGGTGGCTACCACCCCGAGAGTGGCTCCTACGAGTATGGGTAGTATACACACTCTCCTCCCGGTCCCTTCTTTGTTCAAGATCACGGAAGTGATCTTGACGTTAAAGCCCCATAGATTCTGCCTGGTTTGGACCCGAACCTACCATCATCGAACGTTAGACGCACTATAACACCAGTAATTCCCACAGATGGCGCCAATTGTAAGGACTAGATTTGAGTCTCTAGCCTAAAAGATGGATGAACTTAGGCTCAAAAAGCCCAAAACAATGAATTTGTAGAGAGTGGGTTGGAAAACTGGGTTTTAGTGAATCAGACAACAAATAAGGAAGATCTTGATGATAAGAGAATGAAGATAGACAAATTTAAACTAAAGAAAATCGTTCTCGGCATAGTCTGAGGAGAGCAATTCTTATATATTTCTTTCAAGTTTGATTACAAAGTCAGTTTTTTATAGCTACAATATTTTTCTCTTAGTTTTTTGATCCATATATTATGGAGGGTCACTTCCATTATATATCTATTATATAGTTCTCTTTAGACGATCTTAGCCCTCCACTTGTTGATCATTCAAGCCACTACTTGAGTGTTTGTCCTATCGGACACCCTCTCAGGCCCTCTGTGCGTTGAGGCAGCCAAAGCAGCACTGTTCAGGGGTCTTCTCCACATTAATGCAACTAGAAAGTTAGCTGCAGAGCATTCAATGCGGTGGTAACAGCCTTCTCCTTAGATATTTTAGGACTCCCCTTGTCCTATGTTTCTGTAATGCTTATTTGTACCAACAGAATTTCCTGAAACGTTTCCCAGGGCAGCAGACCACCCCTGCGGACCTCGGCTTTGGTTAGCCGAGGAGGCATTCATCCTCGGACCACCCTTATGGGCTCTTATGATCAAAACTAAATTCTTCATTTATTAACACGGACTTCCCTGGCGATGCTTACTCCTCCTCGGCTGACTTCATGTCCTCGGATTGGGCCCCAGGCCTAATATATGCATAAATAATGAGCTCCCGGGCCCAATATCCCTACAAAATGTAATGACCATTTAATAATAATATGATGATGATGATGATGATTATTATTATTATTATTATTAACAATGACAACTATAATAATAATAATAATAATAGTAGTAGTAGTAATAAAACTATTATTATTATTATTATTAAATTATTGTTGTTGTTGTAAATAAAGCATAACCCATTAGTGTAGTTGGCCCTCAGTATATATGGGTAATATTGTAGCCATCTATCCTCTCTGAGAGAGAGAGAGAGAGAGAGAGAGAGAGAGAGAGAGAGAGAGAGAGAGAGAGAGAGAGAGAGAGAGAGAGAGAGAGAGAGAGGAATACTAAGTGATATACACATTCTCTTTAATTTAGAATCCTTGATGTGTGATTTAAAGATTCTTGAATCAAGTAGAAACTTTTTATTCTCTATTACTTCCGCAAACTAACAATCTTAACTGGAACAACAAAGTAAAAATTATTACCCAATAGAAAGAAGGAAGTAAATCATAATAGAGAAATTCTTTATTGTAAGAAATTCCAATTGGGGGAAAAGCTTGTGGATAATAAGGTAATATAATTTTTAAGCAATGTATTTTTAAAAACACTACATGTTTATTGAAATGAATTTTTAAACCTTAAGAAAAATTAATTATATTTATACGATTAAAATGTGGGATGAACTCCTCAAATTTATCTCCCACATTTTGCTAAGTACACTTGTCTCTCATGCAACCCTCCACGAAATCCATGCATCTCCCATGATGTTAGTGGAAAACCCCACAAGTAAACCCACTCCAAGATCTCTATAAAAGGGATCCACCCTTAACAATCTAAGGTAAGTTTTTCACTGCTTATCCATTCTCCATAACGATTCCACAAGGAGAAAACTGACTTAACTATCAGAGGGTTTTTAGCCGGTCTACACTGGTCCCTTTTGATAATTCTTTTCTTTTGCAGGTTATGAAGTTATTGTCATAGCCTGGTCTATCAACCTACTAATTTTTCAACCTTATCACCCCCGAAACCTAAAAAATGACCGAAATATCCTTGAAACTTAAAAAATGACCAAAATACCCTTGAAACCTAAACAATGAACAAAATACCTCGAAAACCTAAAAATTACCAAAATACCCCTAAGGCCTAAAAAAAGACCGAAATAGCCCTATAACCTATAAAATAACCAAAATACCCTCCAAAACCTAAAAATAACCTAAATACCTCTAAAACCTAAAAATGACCAAAATACCCCCGAAAAGCTAAAAAATGACCAAAATGCCCCTGAAAAGCTAAAAAATGACCGAATTACCCTTAAACCTATAAAATGATGAAAATACCCCCTAAACATTTAAAATGACCAAAATACACCCAAAACCTAAAAAATGACCACAAATAATCCAAAACCTCTAAAATTACCAAAAATACCTTGAACCCTCTAAAATAACCAAAATAGCTCTAAACCTCTAAAACGATCAAAATAGGCCATGCCTCTTGTAATCTCATTAAGCAGAATAATAACCAAGTTCTTACTCTCTTAGTTCTCAATTCTCCCACTCTTTCTTGTAGGCCTATCTCCCTTGAAGTAGCTAATTCGTAGACTAACTAACCACCTAAAGGAGGTTACTAACATTTGGTATTAGAGCATCCGATCTTTACATGGAAACTTAAAGCAGCAACCAATGAAGTGAGTTCATCCTTTCTGTAATTCCAGAGTCTGTTGAAGCAAATTCTACAGCAAACTGTGGGTTAGAATCTGAATTGAAACTCCATTATTCATATTCTTTAAAACCATAAACATCAAGAGTACTTTCCCCATTCCGTCCAACCATTAATCCAAGTTAATCTCACCGAAACCAAAGTCCTCAACGAAAGATTCCATCACAAGAAAGTTATGCAGCTAAATTTTATAGAATTTAACTGCACGTTCTTCATTCCAGCCCTCAAAACTCAATTCTTTAAATCCAAGAATCAGTTTCCACACGCTCACAAAAGAACCCTTAACCTTCATTCTCATGGGCCTCAGATTAAACATTGGAATAAATTGTCCAAACCAAAAGTTTTAGTTTATCCCACCCTTCTGTCATGCAGTAACTCATCACTCCAACAATAACTTATTCCTAAACCCAAAACCTTTGTTCTCATTCCACAACCTAACCTTAGAACCTTAGAAACCAAGCCATGGAACTTCCTAAGTTTAAAGGAGCATTTCCATACAATTGGTTTGATGCGGCTAACCTATTTTTCACCCATCATAAAACTCCTTTGCACCAATAGACCATTATGGATTCTCATTGTGTGGAAGGAGAGGCCATGGGGTTGTTCCAAGAAGCTGAAAGGGCAGGCAATTTTTACCAATTGGGAGACTTTTGTAGAAGCTCTTCTCTCAAACTTTGAATCCATATTAGATGTTAGTCCTAGGTTGGATATTGCCCAGAATATACCAATCTCATTCATGATTGCATTCCATATGGTTCAAGACAATCAAAATGCTGCACTACCTATGGTTCAAAACTATCAAAAGGATTTACAAGAAGATATACGAATTTCGGATCAAGACTGTAAAAAAACTATGCCAAACAACCTTGTAGGAGGTTATACAACCTTTTGAAAGTCTCAAAGTCTTGAAGGAGACGCAATCAAGGGTGCATGAACAGTCAAAGACCAAATTTTAGACATTCTTGAGACCATGGTAGAAGAAGAAACATTAGTGATTAGGTGTCTATAGAAAAAATTCCAGAAATTTGCAAGACTCTAGGTAGAGAATAAAAAGGGATTCAAGAATTAAAGATCCAAGAACCACCTAAGGTGCAAGAGGAATTCTCTTGGACAGGCATGGAAGCATGGCAAGTTAACGAGGAAATAGTTCTCTTGAATCAAGTGCAAGTCAACGAGGCAGGGTTCCTAACAGAAAGGCAGAAAGGTCACAAAAATAGCAAACAAAAAAGAAAACAAATAAAGGTACTTAGCCTTGATTCAATTGGCCATTAGAAGCTTGATTTAGGTCTCTTAGTAGTTAGTCCCATCATAGAGTAGTTTTTCATCACATCATCACTTTCATTACAAACATAGATATATAAAAAAATCAAATTAAAAATTTGAATATTTGTCAGAAATCAAGTCAATGACCGACCCTTTGAGTCTTGAATTACTGTGAACGATGAGGATGCTTTTCCATGCTCTTCCAAAGGTATCACTGACGTTCATTAGATATACTTGATCTATCAAGTTTTCAAAAGCATATAAGTTGTATGAGAATATTGCGATGACCAATAATACTATCCCCTAGATTCGACGTTGGTGGCAGCAATGAGTACTGAGTTGAATTCATGTTTATATTTTTGTTTAAATAAATGCCATATGACATACACAGTATCATCAGCTCAACATATACCAATTATTTTAGTATCCTCATTAACCTGCTTCAAACTTTTTCATCCATTATTAAAAGATAAGAACTATTATGACAACAATGATAAAAAGTTTGGGATTGAAATGAAATATTTGAAAGGTTTAGGACTATTTTGAAATATAGAAAAAAATTTAAGGACCAAAGTAGCATTTAGGTAAATTAAATCTAATAATAATTTTAGGTATAAATGCATTTTTAGTCCCTACATATTAACTTTTTTCCATTTTAGTCCCTACATTTTATTTTTACCACTTTTAGTCCCTAAACCAATTAATGCAGGACATTTAAGTCCTTTCCGTCACCCAACTACGGGGAAAGCTGATGTGGCTGATGGATCAATAAAATAATGATTTTTTTTTTTACACATGGCTCACCCACTTCGACATGTGGCTTTCCTGCCCCACACGTGTATGTCACTCACCAACCTCTCTGGTGCGCAGGTAAAGGGCTTTCCCAAATCAGACTTAATCCCTAGATCAGCTCTCTGCCTCTGCCAAACAGCCATCATCATCAACCATAAAGAAAAATTCCACTTCTCTCTCAAACCAGCATCATCATCAACCATCTCTCAAAATCCATCTCTGAAAGACACTAACTTGAAGCACCATCATCATAAACCATCTCTCAAAACCATCATCTCTGTCACTTGATACCCACACTTTTCATGGAGTGGAGAAAATGAAAGTTGGGGGACCTTTGTCTTTGTGAAAAGGTCTTCTCTCTCTTCTCTCTGTCCTTATTTATAGCTTTACAATAAGCTTGTTGGCTTTTTCCTAGTAGGGGCCACAATGTTTTTGCATATTTTGGCTTTTTGACTGTTTGTTGGTCCTTGTCTGCATGTGTTTGTTTGTGGTTTACATTGTAGTCCATGTGTTCCCCATGTATGACAAAATTAGTCTTCTTTATTTCTTTCAGTATGACAAAACTATTGAAGTAAGTGTTGTATTATATTTTGTTCTGTAACTAGCATTGTTTAATTGGTTTTGGGGTTATGTTGCATGCAGAATGGATGAGCTATTTAGTATATATATGCATCATGGTGGCCATTTTACTGAGAATGGCCGAAAATATGTGGGAGGTTCAGTAGATGTAGTTGATAATTATGACCCTGAAAGGTGGTCCAAGGTTGAGATAGAGAGTATATGTAGGGATTTTAGGTACACATCTGTTAGCAGGTTATGGTATAAAATGCCTAGAGTGGACCAAGAACTGGCAGACTTCCATTTGATTGTTGATAATAGTGATGCCATGTACTTAACAGAATTAGTGAGGGGTCATGAAGATATTCATGTGTATGTGGAGCACCCAATACATGACCCTATATTAGTTGATGAAGGACAAGATGCTGGTGAAGGTGTGCAGTCATTGGCATTGGAGCAAGACTTTACAGGTTATTATGACAATGATGATGGCTGTGAACATGATGACCATGATGGGGATGATTTTTACAGTTTTTATGATAGTGATGACATGTATGCTAATGATCAAACTTTTAACAATAAGGATGAGCTTGAGGTTAATATTGATGTTCCTACTGAGGTGACTACTTCTCAAGTGGGTTCAAGGAGAGTAGGTAAAGAACCTATCATTGAGTACCCACATGAGGTCTTTCATATAAGTGATAGCAATGATAGTGTGGGAATTGATGGTGGAGGAAGTGGCCTAGAAGATGATGTAGAGTTGAACCATGGTGTTAGGGACTTTGTTGAAGATAGTAGTGACAGTTGGGATGGTAAGGATGCTGCTGATGTTAATGAACTAGGCCAAATGGGTGTTGGTGTAATGAACTCTGATTATGAGAGTGAGGAATTGCACAGGCTTGTGGAATCATCATATGATGATGAGCTTGGGTATGATAGTGATGATAAGTCTGAGGATGATAACAGGAAACATGTGGGAGATGAAAAGGAACAGAAAAAAGAGCAAGTAAGGAACTTCCCTGGGTTTAAGCCAATGGCTAAGGCTGAGCATATTTATTTTGAGAAAGATATGTTGTTTACTACACCTAAGCAATTCAAGAAAGCTATAACAGATTATACAGCTCATGGAGGATGGGGGATTAGATTTGTTAAAAATGATCAGCAAAGGGTAAGAGCTGTCTACCAAGAAAGGTGCAAGTTTGTTGCCTATCTAATAAATGTGCCAAGGGAGAGGAGCTGCCAACTAAGGACATTAACATTGGAACACACCTGCTTTAGAAGTTATAAGAATTCTAGGTGTGTTTCATCATACATTGGGAAGAAGTTGATGAAGAAGGTGAAAAGACAGCCTAATATCAAGCTGAGAGACATCCAAGAGGCTGTCCATGACAAGTATACTCTAAACATAAGTGCAGGAAAAGCAAGGAGGGCTAGGGATAAGGCTCGAGAATATGTTGATGGGGCTTATACACAACAGTACAACCAGTTGTGGGAGTATTGTGTGGAATTAAGGAAGGCTAGTCCTGGTAGTACCATACTTATGAAAGTACATACCTTCCATGATGGTGATTTAGTAGCCAATATGGATTTGGTATGTAGGGTGCCTTATTTTGAAAGGCAATACATATGTTTGGAGGGCTGCAAGAAGGGGTTTTTGGCCGGATGCAGGCCATTCATTGGTTTGGATGCCTACCATTTGAAGAACAAGTCAGGGGGGCAATTGATTACTGCAGTATGTAGAGATCCTAATGAGGAGTATTTTCCACTTGCATATGCAGTGGTAGAGGCCGAAACCAAGGACTCTTGGACTTGGTTCATCAATCTGTTACTTGCAGACATAGGTCAGAATAGAAGATGGGTGTTTATGTCAGACCAGTAGAAGGTGTGTAGTTTATTCTCTATTTGGTTGTTTTTTTCTTCATTTATTCATTGTATCTATCTCTAAGACATATTTTCCTTTGATACTGTTTGTGATAGGGGTTGGTGCAAACTTTCATTGATAACTAGCCATAGTATGAACATAGGATTTGCTACAGGCACCTCTATAACAACTTCAAGAAAAACCATCCTAGTGTTTTGATCAGAGAACTGTTTTGGAGGGCAGCCAAGGCAACTTATAAAGAAGAGTTTGATAGGGTGATGGATGAGCTGAAGGGTATTGATGCTGATGCACACAGTTGGTTAGATGCTCTTTCATAACAAAATGGGCAAGACACATGTTTAGTGAGGATGCCTTGACTGACATTATAGTAAACAATATGTGTGAGAGTTTCAACAGTAGGATTCTTAAATTCAGGTCTAAGCCTATAATTAGCATGCTATGAGTCTTTGTGATCACCTATAGTTAATTAGATTCTTTGTTTGGTACTATTTTTAGTAGGTGTTGCAATTAATATCTAATGTTTCATTGTACTTGTATGTGCTTGCAGCTTGAGTGTATCAGACTATATCTCATGACTAGGTTTCAAGAGAATAGAGAGAAGATTTTGAGAGTAGAGTCAAATATTTGTGCCAAGGTTCTGAAGAGGTTGCATAAGGAAAAACTGGCAGTCAGTAGGTGGTTAGCTTCTTGGGCAGGGCAAACCCAGTTTAAAGTAAAAAATGGTCTGCAACGTTTCATTGTTGACTTGGCCACAACACACTGTAGTTGTAGGAAGTGGGATATAAGTGGCATACCCTATGCTCATGCAATCACCTACATATTTTTTAACAGACAAGATGCTGAGCATTATGTTCACCCATGTTACCATGTCTCTACATACAAGGCCTGCTATGAACCAATCATATCACCAATCAATGGACATAATATGTGGAGACCTAGTGGTGTGACCCCAGTTCAGCCTCTCATCAAAAGAAAACCACCTGGCAAACTTAAGAAGAAGAGAGCAAGGGAACTTAATGAGCCAACAAGTTGGAGAGCTGGCATCTCTAAGCAATGCAAGGCCTGTGGTAAGTTAGGGCATAATAGAAAAAGTTGCAAGGGTGAGATTGGAGGGAACTCCTCACTGCCAAGCACCACAAACAGAACCAGTACATCTAATAAGGTAATATATGGACATGTGTGTGAAATAGTTGCTTTTCAATATTCAATATTAATGTGTGTGAATTTTTTGTTTGTAGGCCAGCATGCACAGCTTTAGCTCCACTCCAAGTGCACCACCTCAATCTAGCATGCATAGCCCATCCATTCCAAGTGCACCATACTAGTCCAGCATGCCTAGCTTCAGGCCAGGTGCACTACCTCAATCCAACATGCATAGCCAAGCCACTCTATGTGCACCATACCAGTCCAGCTAGCCCAGTTTCAGACCAGGTGCACCATCTCAGGCCAAGACAAGCTTAGCCACTCAATTGCACCATCTTAGACCAGGATGCACCAATCCAGTCCAAATGTAACACCACATGCCAGGACAAGTTCATCCAATCCATTTCAGGCCAGCAAAAGCACATTCATCCACTCATATACACAGCAGCACAGCTCCACTCTAGCTGCACCACACTAGTTAGGCAGCACCACACAGAATCTAGGTGCACATTAGAACTCCAGCAGCACCAACCCAAATTCAAGGCAGAAAAAGACAAGGGTGGTCACATCAGAGACTCTGAAGGCTTCTAAGAATGCATCCAGATACATGGAAGCAATCAGACATGGTGGGAGTCAATCATCTATGCATGGTCCAAGGAAATGAAGAGAGCACATGTTCATTTTTCCTTTGCTTGTTTTGTGTATTTATGATGATAGGGTTAACTATGGAACAATACCCTTTGTTTTGTAGACAGTGATGATAATGGTGATAGGGTTAACTATAGAACAATGCCCTTTGTTTTTGTAAAAAGTGATAACCTTATATATTTTTAATCAATGCAGCATAATTTTTATTTGAAGAAATTTGTAGCATAAATTTTATTTGATGCAGCAGAATTTTTTCAATGCAACAAGTTTTATTTGTATTATTGAGTTTTATTTAGTGCAGCAGAACATTTTCAATGCAGCAGGTTTTATTTGCAGCAGAAATTTAAAGTAGCAAAAATTTTAGCAACTGTTTTATTTAATGCAGCAGAAATTTTAGCAGCTATTTTTCTGTTTTCTTCTTGTATCTAATCTGGAATTAGGTAGTTTAGGTTAAGAGTGAGGAGATTTTTTGTTTTGGAACAATCCATTATCATTCCAAATCCTGTTGGGAAGGAGATGGTGTAATTACACTAAACTGGCTATTGGTTTGCTCCTGGTTTGGAGGTTGCCCTTCTCCTTCTTTGTACTTTCTTAGATGAGCTGGAAGTTGTTTATTTTGTTATATGTATTAAAGAAAGAAGAATTTCATGATATTTCAAAAGTTCAGATTACACTAAACTAACTACTGTTCACTTGTTTCCTTTCTATATGGATGGTATCTTTACTATGATTTAATCAACTGATTCAACCTTTCAGTCATGGTATGCTTCAAATGTGAGTTGAAGTGTCTGTCCCCTTTGTGCTACAACGTGAGATGGTAGAAATCCATTCTAAACTATATGTTTTCCCTACAGTTCCCTATTTTTTGTTCACTCTGTGTGTGTGTGTGTGTGTGTGTGTGTGTGTGTGTGTGTGTGTGTGTGTTGTTTTCCATTAATAGTAAGTTGTACTAATTAATATATAGGTCCAGTAGTCTATTCATTGAAGTCGAAATAGTTGTGATATTAATATTATCCAAATTCCAGGGACTTGTCCTTCAACAGAGGACTCACAGGTTCCCTCTCTCCACGCTTGGGAGATTTGCAAAAACTAAATATCTTGTAAGATCCAATAAACAAACAAAATTATTTTCCTATATATTTCTTATCCATGATCCAATTCTCTTATGTTTTATTTTCTATATAACTGAAGCTTTTTTCCATCTTTCGAAATTCTAACTGGCTGCAGCTTCAGTGGTGATATTCCAGATGAGTTGGGCAATCTTCACAGCAAGTAGAGCCTAGAAAAAAAAAAAAAAAGACTAATTATATGTTTCACTTCAGCACAAGTGGTCTCTCTTTAACTTTTTGTTCCTTTAGCATTGATCCTGTAGGGGTTCTTGAGAACTGGTTTGCCAAAGTTCACATATGCAGCTGGAATGGACTGACATGTTTAGATGATCAAACACACAAATAGATAGACAATACTATTAAAAATATTTAATGTTTTGTTTTTAGGAGACAAACCCATGGAAAGGGAACATAGATACACACATTCCAGTAGCCCCACATTGATGTATACAAAACAAATGTTAAGCACACAAAAATTCCAAATCATTCAATGTGGCAAAAATGTTACAAAGGAGAGAATGAATCATTATTAATATTTTACCATTGAAAAACACATTTAGAAAATAGGGGTATTCATTTCATTCCAAGAATGGTACCAAAAAAAAAAAAAAAAAACCAGCAGGTGTTTCCATGCTAACTACCTAACCAAAAATTTTACACACTGCCAACCCTATGCATTAGCAATTACAAGATATTGAAACTCCCCCATCTATGTAACATGCTAACCAAACATACACTTCCACCACCCACCTAACCAAACATAAACACTTCCACACTTCCCACTTGCTGCCTAACCAAACTTCCACTACCTATCTAACTGAACTTAGGCCCAAAAAGGCCCAAAACAATAAATTTGTAGAGAATGGGTTCTAATACTGGTTGTAGTTGATCAAACAACCACTAAATGGATCCAACTGATAAGAGAATAAAAAGAAGAAGGCACGTATTGAAGAAAAATTATCCTCGGCAAAGTCCGAGGAGGTCTGATCTTTTGTATTAATCTCAGGTTCAATTACAAGTTTGTTTATTTGATGCTACAGTGTTTCCTCTCATGAATTCTCGATCCCCCATTCTGGTTGCCACCCTTCCCTTATATACCCCCTTTCTTTTTCATCTCCACCTTCCACGTGTATGCAGGATGGTCGGTGTTGATATTTGTCCCGTCAACCCCTCCCATAAGTCTCCATGTAGTAGTTGTAAGGCTGAAATGCACTGTTTAGGTATCATCTCCACATTAATGCGACTAGGGAGTTAGCTGCAGAGCATTTAATGCGGAGGTAGCAGCTTTTGTAGATATTTGTTGTTTTCCTTTTCTCCTCTCCTATCCAATGTCTGACTTCTAACCGTGATGCAACCTGATAGGATGTTCAGGACGATAGGACATTCCTACTGATCTCAGATCCACATTTCCGATATGACTTCTCTCCTCGGACATCTTTTGGACTATCATGTACAATTCTTATCTCTTCCTCTTCTACCATTCCCTATCATAACATTGTTTGACCATCTTCGGACAAGTAAATATCCTCTGACTGGGCCATAGGCCCAATATATACAGTTTTAACAGTACGTTCTGGCTATCTAGCCCCCACAAATACATTGATTAAAAATATGATAGCTTATATTGCTTGGACTTTTTCACAACTTGGAATTATTCACCATAGCATTTTTCCATTCTTTTTTCTTCTTACTTGCTTACTTTTGGTTCAATAAGAATTTATACCTTATTGTTTGGAATAATGTATCGTTTGCTCAATGGATACTGGTAATATAAATGTACTTTGTTTATAAAATTTTCACCTAAATATATGTAATGCTTTTATATATTTTTTATAATTTATGGTAATTTTCATTAATTTTTTCTATTAATTACCGAAACTAATAAAATTTAGTGCGTAAAAATATCATAATCCATATACCAATGGTTTGCTCTCAACTCCCAAAATCATTAATTTTCATTAATTTTTTCTATATCATTTTTATAAAATAAAAAATAAAAAAAACTTGCAGTAATTTTTAAAATGCGTAAAAAAACTAATGAAAGGTTTTAATTAATTATTTATGGCAAAACAACGGAAACTGAGCAACCAACAATAGTCAAGAGGGCCCCACGTACTAGCAGGCATGTATGGGAAAGGCCATCAACTATAGATTGTCTTTAACCATTAACTAGGGTTTCTAACTGAAACTCTATGTGCGACTCACCTTTTTTGGTTTCACATATCTTATTTTACAAACCTTCAATATACGTGATTTGGCGCCTTTAGAAAGTTTGTTCTATGAACTACATAAAATGACGTAAATTTGACATAGAAAAATATGTCATAATAACCTTATTCGCAATTTACATACACAAACTTTAGTCACACAATAAACTTGTCTTAATCACATCTAAATAACACGTTTGTTTTTATGACTCCTTGGATTGAGAGGGAGTTTGTTGGTACGAATGGTGTTGTTACAACCGGATGGCTGATAACTACAAAGGACCCAATAGTCCATCAATGGAGAAAACTTGGAAATTTTGGTTTTATGCCTCCTAAGGAAAACTATGGGTTTAGAAATCCCAAGAGAGAGCCCTGTGGCTCTAATACCAATGAAGCAAAATATGAAAATATGCCCCTATGATTATATTGTTGCATACTTGACTACAATTACCTTTTAGTTCGGACAAAAACTTTAGGCCTTGTTTAGATGGAATGATTATTGGGAGATGGAAAATGAGTGAGAGAAAAGTGGAGAGAAAATTGTATGTTTAGTTGTTTTGTAGAGAGGAGAAAGAATGAGATTTTGGTGGAGTCCGTATGTTTTCTCCTCGAAGCCACTAAAACATAATCTTTTCAAATTGGGGAGAAAATGAGAGAGAAAAGAGGAGCAAAAACTTATATGTATTTCGGACAAAAAAGTCATTTTTGTCTTTTTCTTCTTCACATTTTTCTCTCTCATACTCTCATTATTTTAAAAGAAAATGAAGTGCCCATTCATACACAATTCTTTTATAGAAATATAATATATTACTTTTGTGTTATTTAAAAGGGATATAATGATAAATTTATATAAATTAATGTTTTCATCATCTAATTTCTTCTTTCCAACCAAACAAATTAGTTATCTATTCTTCAATTTTTCCATCCCTCAACCAAATGGAACCTAAATCCATTTATATGTAGCGATAGAAGGCACACTTGTCAATACTTTTTGCTTAGAAAAATACGTTTAAATAGTCTCCTACGATAAAATCTAGTTTGAGTTTTTCTAGTACTGGGTTGTTTACAGGGATGGAGTTAGGAATTTTTTGTTTAGAGGGGCCAAATTTTGGTATTAATATATTAGTCTCAAGTCAAGATAAACCATTACACACATGCTTAAATGCACATACACAAATATAAATATTAATATTTTGATACTAGAGTGGGTTATAATTTATAAATATATTGTATATAAAATTAACAACTTTCACATATGTATATTTGCAAGATAATTTTTTCGGAGAACTTATCATCTTTTAAACTCCAACAAGTAAACAAAAGCTGTCTAGTTTGATATTAAACATGTACAAAAAAAAAAAAAATTAGAGAAAATAAAAACTACATTGTCTCTATAACTACTAGACTAAGTGACAAATTCTATAGGTTTTTAAGAGTATCATTGGACTAACTCAAACATTTGGGGAGGCCAACTTCTATTTTTATAGCTAAATATTTAAGGTTTTTAATACTTATACATAATATAAAATAATTTAAAAAAAAAAGGGGGGGGGGGGGGAATGGCCCCCAAGCCTTGCTATAGCTCGGACATATAAGCTCTAGTAGTAGTATAACACAAGACCTAATCCTATTGTAATACGTATTCTCACACACATATATAGTCCCCAATAGTCCGGGACCCCAACAAGTAAACAAAAGCTGTCTAGTTTGATATTAAACATGTACAAAAAAAAAAAAAAAATTAGAGAAAATAAAAACTACATTGTCTCTATAACTACTAGACTAAGTGACAAATTCTATAGGTTTTTAAGAGTATCATTGGACTAACTCAAACATTTGGGGAGGCCAACTTCTATTTTTATAGCTAAATATTTAAGGTTTTTAATACTTATACATAATATAAAATAATTTAAAAAAAAAGGGGGGGGGGGGGGGGGGGAATGGCCCCCAAGCCTTGCTATAGCTCGGACATATAAGCTCTAGTAGTAGTATAACACAAGACCTAATCCTATTGTAATACGTATTCTCACACACATATATAGTCCCCAATAGTCCGGGACCCCAATGTAGTTCATCAACTTCATACTTTTTAAGAATTCCGATCTTTTCTAAAAAAAATTTGCGTCTGTGTGTAGCACTAGGGTTGAAGATGACGAAAGTTATAGAAAAAGTTCAGCAACTCTTTGCAAATCTACAAATGAAGAGCAAGAAAAACCTCACGGCCATGCATGTGGGTTAAAAGTATAAACTATATGTGATTCCTAACCAATACTTCTCTTCCATAATGTTTCAAGCATTACTCTGTCAACTTAAGGACGAGAGGATTGAGGTTGGGAACAAAGAGTCAATCACATTGCCTTACTGATCTACATGGTTGTTTGAGTCGATACTACAAATCGTCAAGGAAGAGAAGGCGGCTAATGAAGAAGAAGTTAAGGAATGCTCCCCGTGTTGTGTTCAATATTAACAAATAAGCAAGTGCACCAATTTTAACTGGTATACTAGGAAGTTTTATTGTTTAATTTGTTAGTTATTTCCATTCAATACCCTAAGTTTATTTTGTTTGTTTGGGAGTTAAATACTAGCTAGTATGTTGTTATTTTGTATTATGATGACAATTAGCTTGCATGTGTGGAAATCTTCTTAACAGCCATTTCACTTCCCAAGTATAAATGCTTGTGGGGTGAGGGGGACAAGAGCCGGGGTTCATGTCTTTAGGAAGGAGCTTTACACATATATACACTTAGATTAGGCTAGAGTAGAAATTCTATCTTGTATCCCAAAAAAAAAATTATTTATTTTTGTAAAAATTTATGCACATTAATATCCAACATTTACTAGGAATGGAGAATTTAAGAGATAAAAGACTATTTAAATCTCGTGTGTGAAATAATTTTAAAATTTTAACGATCCTTGGGCGTGATCTCTCACAACTATGAATTAGATAAAACTATTCCAATTAAGTAATATATTTATATATAATACAAAAGTAAAAATGTTTGGATTTTGTTGACCACTCCTTATTATGCCACGTATACATTTAAAAATACCGAACAGTTGTGCTTTTTCATTTTACCTGTTAAGTTTATGTATCTACTCTGTGTTTCACATATGTATATATTAAAAAAAAAAAAATTGTCATTGAGAAGAAAAACTCGGTAAGGCATATGGAAGAGAATGAGAAATCAAAGAAGCAAAACATCCATAAACATTTAAAAAAATTGTTTAGTATTATTGTTGCTATCGTTGGTGTGGCTTGATTCTTGGACTTTTTTATTATTTAACCAAAAAAAAAAAAAAAAAAAAACTACTTACAAAAAAATCAACTATCTAAACAATTGGAAATTTAGATGAGTAATATAATGAAATAACAAAATGATCCAGTAGAAAAACATAAAATTTGATTGACTTGGAGGCAAAATTGAATATTATCCTTAGAAAATATTTTTCTCGGCACAAGAGTTACTAAAGGGTTACTACAAATTTGACCCCATGATACAACCATAATTATTAGAATCTACAAATAGCATTTTTGGAGAAGACCCACAAGTTTCTTGTGTTTCTAAGAAAGATGAAAGAGTAGAAGTTGAGAAAAACTTACCAAATGAATACGAACCACTATTTATACCAAAAAGATAATAACGTTTCAGTAAACACATATTTATTCAATAGACACTTTTTCAGTTAATAGACGCATTTTCATTCAATAGGCACCTTTTAGTATGTCTAATTTGAAGGGTTATGATCTTTCATAAAATACACTTTGCTATATATATATATATATATATATATATTACAATATATCTTGTATATACAGGGACGGACCGAGAAGGGGGGCAAAGGGGGCCCGGGCCCAAAAAAAAAAATTTTAGCAGCTAAAATTTTCTTTAAAAAAAAAAAAAGAGAAAAGAGCTTGGGCCCCCCCTTAGTTTTAGCTCGGGCCCCCCTCCCAAAAATATGAACCCCTGCCTGGCTGCCCATCAGATTCCGGCCAGCCCATGACCCATGTAAAAAAAAAAAAAAAAAAAACAAACAAACAAACTCAGCAGTCCAAAACCAACCCAAACGGAGAAAGCAAAAAAACGAAGGAAAAAAAAGAACAAAAAAGAAAAGAAAGGAAAGTGAACTTGAGAGCCCATCAGATTCCGGCCAGCCCATGACCCATGTAAAAAAAAAAAAAAAAAAAAAAACAAACTCAGCAGTCCAAAACCAACCCAAACGAAGAAGCAAAAAAACGAAGGAAAAAAAAGAACAAAAAAGAAAAGAAAGGAAAGTGAACTTGAGAGCTGAGACTGAGAGCTAGAGGCGAGACAGAGAGATCAGAGATAGAGAGGCGAGACAGAGAGACCCACCCCGACCCCGTGACACCGCCGCCGCCTACGCCGTGTCGCTGTGACGATTGCGAGAGCGAGACGCCGAGACCCATCTTGATCAGTTGATCTTGCTACCAGTCACGCCGGCGAGACCCACTTGCCGCCGTCGCTCACAGTATTTACTCTTATCTTTTCCTTCAAAACTTAATAAATATAAAATGTTTGTGATATGATCTGAGAATCTGAGATTCACAAAAACTGTGCTTGTTTGTGTTTTTACTGATGAACTGAACTGATGTAATGTTGGTGATTGACTAATTGTGAATTGAATCTGTGCTGCGGTTGCTGCCTGTGGTGTTTTTTTTTTGGCTTTTTGGCTGTGACTCTGTGACTCTGTGTTTGTGACTCTCTATATAGATAAGAGAGATAGAGAGAGAGAGAGTAGAGTTTGTAGTTGTAGGGATTAGTTTTTTCTTTGTTGACTGGTAATTGGGCATAATAGGGACAACCAAACAAGTGGAGTTGGGGGTTGGGCAACGGACAAAACAAAAGGTAAAGTTAAAGACAACTTTACCTTTTTTTTTTTCTGTAAGGTCAATTAGTGTCGGCAGTGGCCAGTGGGATTCATTGGGTTAGTGGGTCAGTGTTAGAAAGAGGGAGACAATCAGACAACACAAAGACATAAATAAAGGTAGAAAAACACAAAGACATAAATAAAGGCAGACCAAAGACAAAAAGAAAAAAACAAATCATATATTATAGAAAATTGTCACACAAATTTAAGAAAATAATGGTGATTCTTATTTTATTTGTAGATCATGAAAAAATCAACTACAATGCTTGATTTTTTCAAAAGAAAAGGTTCAACTTCAAATTCTTCCGAAGTCAACGTGGAATTGCCAACAATTAATGTTGCTATTCCAATTCCTAAAAATGTGGATGTTCCAATTCCGGAAAATGTCGATGTTCCAATCTCTCAAACACAATTTCAAAGAATTGACCTTGATTCTTTGGATTATGATCCCGGAACACACAAACAAATATGGGAATATCATGTTAATCAACGTGATGAAATTTGACGGGCTTACATTAAAAAAGGTCCGACCAACCTCCTCTAGGGACATTCAAAAAAAGTGGAAAACGCAATCGTAGCTTTCAAGCTTCTTAGTTTAAAAATAATTCAAAATGGCTTGAATATTCTCCTACAACAGATGCAGCTTATTGTCTACCTTGCTTTGTCTTTCATAATCCAAATGGGGTTGTGGGACAACAAAATGCATTCATTGTTGGTGGATTTAGATCTTGGAAAAAGGTTGGGGGAAAAGATTGTTATTTTCAAGGTCATATAGGAAAAGATCCTAACTCAGCTCATAGAGTTGCCGAGCAAATGTGTAAGGATTTGATGAACCAATCACAGCATTTGCAAAGGGTAGTTGATCATTTCACTCCTGAACAAATTGCAAATAATCGGTTGCAACTGAAGGCCTCAATTTTTATTGTCCGGTATCTTGCCTTTCTAGCTATAGCTTTTAGAGGTAATGATGAAAGTTTTAGTTCATTAAACCGTGGGAACTTTTTTGAATCATTGGGTATTGTGACTTTTTTTAATGAGAAGATTGCTGAAATAATAGAAAAAGCTCCCAAAAATGCAACCTACACATCACCTAGGATTCAAAAGGAAATTTTACACGTTATTTCTCAGCCAAAGTGAAGAAGGCCATTCGGGAAGAAATTGGTGATGCAATATTTTGCATAATGGTTGATGAAGCTTGTGATGAGTCCATGAAAGAGCAAATGGTTGTGGTCTTTAGATATGTTGATGTAGAAGGCTTTGTGAAAAAACATTTTTTTGGGCTTATTCATGTTGTTAACACTGCGGCTTTGACTCTAAAGAAGGGGATATATTCATTGTTATCTCAACATTGCTTAGATATACAAAATATTCAAGGGCAAGGATATGATGGAGCAAGCAACATGCGAGGTATGTGGAGTGGATTACAAGCTTTGATTTTGAATGATTGCCCATATGCTTACTACATCCATTGTTTTGCACATCGCTTACAATTGGCATTAGTAAAAGCATCAAAACAAGTTGTTCCCATTAGTCATTTTTTTCTTACATTGCTTTTTCTGATCAGAATTGTTAATGCTTCATGCAAGCGCAATGAGCAATTGAAAGTTGCCAATGCTAATGAAATAGCACGTTTGATTGATCTTGAAGAGCTTGAGACTGGAAGTAGACTTAATCAAATTGGCACTTTACAACGACCTGTAGAAACACGTTGGAGTTCACATTTTAGATCAATTTCTAGCTTATTAAGGATGTTTACTTCAACTGTTGAAGTTTTGCAAAATATAATTGATGATGCAATTGATGGAAAACATCGAGCAGAAGCATAGTCAGCTTATGATGGTTTAACTTCATTTGAATTTGTCTTCATCTTGCATCTTGAGAAGGAAACTATGGAGATCACTGATAAACTTTGTCAAGCTTTGCAAAGCCAATCTCAAGACATTTTAAATGTCATGCATTTAGTTTCATCTACTAAAACACTTATCCAAAAATTTAGAGATGATGGATGGGATGACTTACTCACCACTGTGATATCATTTTGTGAGAAGCATTGCATTGATGTCCTGGATATGAATGCTCGTTATGTTGCGAGGCGAGGTTGAGCTCGTAATCAACAAGATAACGTTACAAATGAGCATCATTATCGAGTAAATATTTTTTATGCTACAATAGATTCTCAACTACAGGAACTAAATTATCGGTTTAATGAAGATGCAATGGAGTTACTTAGGCTTAGCTCAGCTTTAGAACCTCGAGAGGCATTAAAATCTTTCAGAAGTAGTGATCTTTGTTTGTTGGTAAAGAATTTCTATCCACAAGATTTCACAGATTATGACAAACAAGTGTTGGAGAAGGAGTTTTATCATTTTGAGCATAATATAGTCTAGGATCCGGAGTTCAAAAAATTGAAAAGTTTATCTGAGTTATCTCAATGGTTAGTGAGAACTGGAAATTCAAAATATTACAAACTTGTTTATAGAATGGTGAGACTTGTGCTTACTCTTCCAGTTTCTACTGCTACTACAGAGCGAGCATTTTCAGCTATGAAAGTTGTCAAAACTAACCTTCGAAACAAAATGGAAAATGATTTTTTGACGGACTCTTTGATGTTATACATTGAAAAGGATATAACTTCGACATTTAGTTTGGATTCAATCGTAGATGATTTTGAAGATTTGAAAGAGCGTCGAGTTCCCTTTTCATAGATGATTGTATAAAGAAATAATAGTGTTTCGTGTATTTTGTTTTTGTTAGTAGATGATTGTATCTTAATATATTAAGAAACAATGATTTTTGGGTATTTGTCTTGGTTGTTAGTTTATTAATACTAAATGGATGTGTATTTGAAATTTTTTTTTTTCGCTTATCTCCGAAACCCCCCCAACTTAAAATCCTGCGTCCATCCCTGTGTATATATATACCTATACATACAACACAAACCAAACAAGAAACGCAACATTTTGTCTCTAATTCCTTCCCACAAAAAACTAATAAATAAAATAACATTGTTTTCTTTTGTCTAACTAATAAAACTTTGTGTGATTTTTTCAATATCATTTTCTTTTAATTTTATGCATTTTTACTTACTATTCCAACTCAAAAATAATAGTGCTTTTTTTCCCCTGAAAATCATCCATTAGTTATTCTCATGCATCGCATAAGTTAGCAACTAGTATTGCAATAAGTTCAAAACATACTTTGACATTGAAATATTGCAATCTATTTACCAATTAATGAAATGTTGTCCAAAACAAAGAATGTACTGCTAGAAATGGCTCTATTTATATATATATATATATATATATATATATATATTTTTTTTTTCCAAAAGTAGATAAAAAACAATTAATATGAAATGTTATAACCACAACTACATCATCATAACAGTAACAATAACAATAATTATTATAATTATGTTTTTTGAATACAAAATGCATTTATATTACTTGCACCCATTTAACAAATGAAACAAGTTTTCCAGTGTAAATTTGATGAAATTTTTTACTAAGAGCTACATTCATTAAAATAAATATATAGTGTTCAAAAATTATTATTATTATTATTATTAGGACATGGTTAAGTTGTGCCCTTAGAAAATTTGTTAATTATCAATTTTAAGAAAGTTTTATTCTAATTTTATGAGAAATATAAAAAACAGTAAAAAAAAAATCAATTATGTTTTTTTTTTTCTATAAAAAGTTTTTAAAATATTTCTTAAATCAATGCTCTTAGGCATCAGTTAAATTTTCTCTTATTATTATTATTATTATTATTATTATCATTTGATAGGACCTTAGTGTTGTTATTATTATAATATAGTTAATAACAATAACAATAACAATAACACCTTAAATATATTATATTATAAATACGTTATATTACCTTTTGTTTTTAGAGATAATTTGATCTAGTCTATATATAATTTGATCTAGCAGTGGTAGAACATAAAACCTAACCCTTTTGTAATACGTATCCTTGGTTCCTTACACATATGCATAGTCAAGGACCCCAACGAAGTTCATCAACTTCACTCTTTTTTATGTATTCCAATCTTTTCCAATCTTTGCGTCTCAGTGTGGCACTAGGTGTCAAAGATGACAAAAATTGGAGAAAATGTTCAGAGACTCTTTGCAAATCTACGATCTAAGAGCAAGAAAAACCTCAATATTTAGAGAAAGATCCATGAAAATAGGGTCCAAATCTGGGTTCTTGGCCATGCATGTGGGTGAAGAATATAAGCAATCTGTGATCCCTAACAAATATGTACGTGTCTTCCAAAATGTTTCAAGGCTTACGTACTCTTATCAATTTAAGGAGAAAATTAAGGTTGGGGACAGAGCCAATCACGTTGGCTTGCTCTACACAGATGTATTAATTTCAAAATTCTATCGAATCATGCTAGCTTATTAGTCTGTTGACCTCTAAATTAGTCCATTAATAGTTGAAACTTTCTACAAATCAATTGACATTTTTTCTCTTTCTCAAAAATAAAAATAAAAATGACATTTTTTCTCTAAATCCTATATAAATCCAGCTAAGAGATACTCCAAAGCTGAATGGAAATCCTCCACAGCTGCCTTGGGTGAGTCAGGGGTAAACTATTTGGTTTTATGTAGATTAATTTCCTTTTAAAATTATTACAAATAGAGACTAAAGAATAAATCATCCAATATCAATGTGAACAGGAATTTTATGCAAAAATTGAAAAGACAAATATACGGGGATCACAAATTGGTTCCTAACTTAATTCCTATTTATGTTTCTCATTGGAGTATTGCCGAGGTGATTGCAGATATTTTGGATTTTGTAAAGTGTTTTGATGCTATCTTCTTTTCTTTTATGTATAGAGAGGGCAAAGTTCAAGCCCATCTTTTAGCTCAATGGGCTATTTTTGTTAATTGGGTAAGGTCAATTCCCATCTCTAGGGTCCCTCTCCTAGTTACTCAGGTTGTGAGGAGAGATGATTTCAGACCCTCCCTTCTTTTCTACTTTGATATTCATAAATAAAATTTTTATTCAGCAAAAAAAAAAAAAAAAAAAAAAAAAGTAAAATCTCACTACTACTAGGTTTTTGGGGTGCAATACTATTTAAATTATTAACTTAATATTAACAATAATAAATTAACAAGATTCACTAGTGATAATATTATTTGTTTTATTTCATAATTATGCACCACTTAAAATCTATTTGTCCGAGAAACATCTCTTCTTGCATGCTCAAGAACACCTGTACATGTCAAGAGTAATATAACTTAACTAATTGATATCTATTTTCATGACATCTAGGGTTTAAATTCTTCCTCTCACTTGTAACTATGAGATTATCCCCATCACTCACAAAAAAATAATAATAATAAAGTCCTGTACATGTGTGTAATTGGAGTGCACTTCCACTCAAAATATTGCATTTGATATTAATAGTCAAGGTAAAATTTTAACTAATCTTTTTAAATTAAACCTAAATTTAGTGATTCTTCTTCAAGTATGTTTCATAACATATTCAAGCATACAATCAACAGGCATTTCATTTTCACAATACACATGCATAAACAAGCCAATCACCCAACATGTGATAGGATGTAATTACCATTTTAAAAACAAAAGACTAATCCTGAAATATTATACTATTAATTAATCTCATATACAAGTGAACCATCCAATTTAATTAAGTTGTTCTTATTATTTGATGTAAAAAAAAGTTCCAACTGCATATGTTACTAAAAAAATTAAGGGATAGCATTTACACTTTTTAGAACATTAATTCAAAATGGGGTTTTTGTTGAACAAGTTCCAATTATGCCTTCAATTGGCTGCAAAATGCAATAAATCTAGAAAAAATTATTTGAAACTTTTATTAGACCCTCACTATGTATGGGGATAGAGATGTATAGCTCCCAATAATTTTTAGTAAATTTCCAAATTAGTTACAAAAATAATAAATTTTATGGGCTTAGCCACCTCAGATTATCTTCCTGACTAAGTCCACCGTAGTTCTATGCCACTTGATCAATTGAATAATCACATTCCACCAATCTTGAGGATTATTTAGGCCCAAAATTGATGAGTATGTAGTCCCCATAAGCACACCAACATTACACTTTGGTCCTAATGTATATCCAATTTTAGTGGTATTTTGGTAATTCTCACTTGGGCACCCTTATAATATATAACCCCAAGCCATCTTAGACCATGATGTGCAAGAATTTAATTGGGCAAAAACTGGAGAGGTTTGGTCTGTGCTCAGTTGTTTTATTGTGTCTAGTAGCTAATGCAATAGCTCGACAATGTGGTTGGCAAGTAGGTGGAAAGACTTGCTCAAACAACCTATGTTGTAGCCAATATGGCTATTGTGGCACAACTGATGACTACTGTTCACCCTCCAAGAACTGCCAAAGTAACTGCCAAGGTGGCGGCGGCGGCGGTGGTGGAGAGAGTGCATCTAATGTGCGTGCAACATATCATTATTATAATCCAGAGCAACATGGGTGGGACTTAAATGCTGTTAGTGCATATTGCTCTACTTGGGATGCTGGCAAGTCCTATGCATGGCGTAGTAAGTATGGATGGACAGCTTACTGTGGCCCGGCTGGACCTCGTGGCCAGGCCTCTTGTGGCAAGTGCTTGAAGGTAAGAAATGAAACTGATTTTTTCTTGCAACATTCTTTAACTTGATACTAAAATATGACTAGGCTAGCTATTTGCTAATGGGGTTACTGATAGACAATTGTTTCATTCAACGAATCTTACCCACAAAAAGGGTCAATGTTTCTTGCCTATCTTAGACCTTTTATTAGTTTTTACTTTTAATTTGCTGCTGTACACCCCAGTTGGTCAGGCATATACATAGAGACCAATAATTAATGCTAATACCATAAATTTTCACACATATTTTGACACAATTTTCTACGTGACAGACTGTGATTGGTTTAGAAAAATAATATGTTCATGCAAGGTTTTCAGACCCGGACCGTTCATTAAACCGTAAAAGGGAAATGTTCAAGGTTTTTGAGGTCGAACCGAGGTCGAACCGGGGTCGAACGACGTCATAATTAATTTAATAATTAATTAAAGCCTAAATATAGATATTAAATTTATAAAACTAGCAAAATTGACTAATATATCTATATATGTGAGGGAAATTTAATGATTTTCAAACATATATTTAATAATTAAATAATAAAGTTAATAAAATAAAATAATAACCATGAAAACATTAAAATTTATGATTAATTTTTGAAGTAAAGTTGAATATCTTTGAAGGATTTTAATTATAATTTTTTTTATTCCTTGTAAAAGATGGATGATTTTATTAAGTGAAATAAAATTGTGTTAAGTTGTTTTTATAAATAAATTAAAAATTAAAAAAAAAATTTGCTAAGGGGTTGGATCGCACGGTTCTTGCCACCGGTTCGTGCAATCTAACCCCAGTTTTAGGGGTTCACGGAATTAACTAAAAATACGGTTCTTTAGGCTAAAAAAACCAATTTTTATCTCAGTTCCCGATTTTCACGGTCCAACCTCCCGGTCCGGTCCAGTCCGGTTCTGAAAACTATGTGTTCATGTCATAGTAACAAACCTTCAATCACAACCTGCCACATAGAACAATTATAGCAAAGTGTGTGGTATCATTATTGCTATAGAGACACAAGTTTGTTAGAATTATGTTATGTTACAGTGTACCCTTCTTCTTTGCTACCTTTGCAAAGAGTAAATATCTCCTCTAAATTTGTTTGGAGGATTTTTCTATTTTTCTTCAAATTATTATCTCGTACAAAATCATATGAATTATTTAATCATTTAACTAAATCACATGACTATTTAATATGCCATATGATTAAAAATATAACTCATTTAATTAAAGAAATCCAAACATGTTTAAAGATAAACTTTATCCCTTTGGAAATTTGCATTTTAAAAACATCATCCTTTTGAATCTTAGTTCATGAACCTAAATACATAGATTGTTAAATACTCACTTGATAGCCCACCAATTAGAATAAATCAGGATTAACCCAAATTCAAAGGCACTAGTAAATAGTAATTGGTGTTGAACTGGAGTATTGATTGTAGTGATCAACATAAAGTTTCACTTCAATAAGAGCAAGAGTATCCATAATGGTTACTAATTGATGATCTCGATCCTATCTTGAGTTGTATTTAGGTGACAAATGCGTGGACCGGGGCACAGACAACAGTGAGGATTGTGGATCAGTGCAGCAATGGAGGGTTGGATTTGGATGTTGGAGTTTTCCAACGATTGGACACAGATGGAAGAGGATATGCTCAAGGCCACCTTATGGTGAATTACCAGTTTGTGGATTGTGGCGATGGGCAGGAGCGTAGCTAGGAATTTGTACATGGGGGGCCCACCACTTGTGCATGGAGGTGTTGACCTACATGGACCCACCACTTTTTCCTCACCACTCACAACTTGCCGCATGGTAAGTTGTGGAAAAAATTGTATAAATTTTTGTGGTTCTAGCATTTTTCAATAACTTAAGCCCAACCCTATTTTCTTGTCTATCTCCCTCCTACTACACACCTTGACTCAAATGACTGCTAGGTTTCTTTAACGGCTTCTAGGGTTGGATTGGAAGTCTTTAATACCAAGTTGGAGTTGAGTTGTAAAGTGTGGAAGATTAGAAATAGGTGATAAGTAAAAGAGAGAGAGAGAGAGAGTAGTTTTGATATATAACCTAAGCAGTTTGAGTCTTTTTTTCTTCTTGGGTACTAATTCTGCATTTGGCTAATTATGACATTGTCAACATTCAACAAACATATTAATTTCATCATTTCTCAATACTCAATTAAGTCAGAGATATCTAAAAAAAAAGTAGCACAAAAATATAATCCAATGCGCAAATGAATGGTGAGGAAGAATTCAACGGAGAAAAGGAGACTGAGATAAGAGGAAGTAATATTGTGAAACAACGCCTAATTACCTATAAGCTTGCCATTAATGAAAACACGCAACATATCACGCATGCTATCAATGGTCAGTGTTGGTCTAACTTCCTTTTCCTCCCACAGGTGTCCTAATTTCTGAATTGCTAACATCTTTTTTCTTAAAGAATGCATCAATTGTTTTTCGTTTGCTCATAATTCTTTTAGCTTTAAGAATATGACTCAAAAATTAACCTGAAAAGAACTTTAAAAAATAAAATTTTAATTAGAAATTTTTGCTTAGTTATATGATTGTTACTCATACTCAAGAAAAAAAAAATTCACTATAATTTAAACAATCAACCTATTTTTAATACGACTTTAATTAATAATAACCCCTCAAACAAAAATAAAAATTAAACACACAAGTATTGGTACACAACATAAACCAAACAATTTAACAACACCCACAGCCACATCCACAGCAACATGATATCTATCAGAAATAGGTAATAAATCAAAACAATTTTACCTTAGAAACTTTGCAAAGATGGGTCACCCAGGTGGCAATGCCTACTGCCTCTACCTCCAACAGATCTTCCTTCAAGACTCATCACAAACAATCTCCTCATGCCTTCAATCATGTATTTCTCTAAAAATCTATGAAAATATAAAGAGCATGTGAATATTTAGGTGTAGATAGTTGAGAAAATTTAAAAAAAAAAAAAAAAAAAAAAACACTAAAAAGAGATGAATCATGAATGTCTAATGCTTAAGAAAGAGAAGAAAACTCACCAGGCGGTCACCAAGTTCCAAAACTAAAGCTGAATCAGTTGATGAAGAAAGAAAAAATTAGTCAGAATTTTTTTTTTCGGGACTGTGAGGACAGAACAAAGGACTGGAGTGTTGGGGGCTGGTAGGCAGTGGTACCAGTGCTGAAAGTGTATCAAAGAAGACAAAACAACCAAGTTCCAAAACTAAAGCTGAATCAGCTGATGAAGAAAGAAAAAATTGGTCAGAAATTTTTTTTTTCTTCGGACTGTGAGGACAGAACAGAGGACTGGAGTTTTGGGGGCTGGTAGGCTGCTGTACCAATGCTGAAAGTGTATCAAAGAAGCCAAAATAAAAGAATAAAAAGTAAAAAGGGCAAGGGATTCCGTGGGTCAGGGTGGGCTTTTTGAGATGAAGGGAAAGTGTATTTTTGTTGATATTTGGATTTAAGAGTATTTAAATGTTGGACTTATGAGTATTTCCGTGGGCCAGCAGGTTTTTGTTTTATTTGGAGTTACCTAAAACTAAAGCTGGGGCTGGGAGTGGGCTGGGAGAATAGGTGAGAAATGGGTAGGGGGGCCGGCTGTCTAATGTTGGGGAGGCCCATTTATTTTTTCTTCATAGTCTAATGAGAATTTTTTTTTTTTTTTGCAGGGGCCACAGCCCCCCAAGCCACTATGTGGCTCCGCCCCTGGTGATGGGTTTAACCCTCTGCTTTCTATTATCAATGATCAATAGAGATTTTATGCATAAAATGTAAGAAGTGACTTTACAATGGGTTTGTTAATAAGGACGCAAATGGCTATAAGGCTTGCATGTTTTGGTGCGAGTAGCTATAAAAGATGAGATGGCAATTGCTTAATCTTTAATTTTCCCCCTTTGAAATTTCGTTATGAATAATTATTGTCATCTTGATTTCTTTCAAGTCATTTTGAAAGTTTATCATATGCTAGGATTGTAATGTAATCATATATGAATAAGATAGATTGGCATGTGTTTTGTTTATTTTTAGGGCTATATGTGTATTTCTCTTTAGTAGAGGTCTATTGGGCTTATGGATTACACAACATGAAAAAGCCCTCTTCACTTAAAAATCCCCTCTCCTAATGAAGATGAGTTTGGGCGTACCCAATTATATTTTTGTTTTTTCATGAATACATGTTTTTATTGAAAGAAGATAAGCAATTAAGCAAAGACCAATGGGCCCTACCCATCCCATCCAAAAGAGGACCCAGAGAAGAATAGAGGAAATGAGGGAAGGCCCAACCAGGTAGTACGAGATGCAACACAGGCTGCAAGATTATGGGCTATACAACTTGCTATTATTATAGGGGCAAAACGAAAAGCCCAGCCACAATAATAAGAAAGCTTGGTGTGAATATACTCAACAAGACTTTCAGTCTCCTAGTTTAAACTTTAATGCACTTGGATCCCAAAGAATTACTATCATAATTGCATTTTTAGAGTCCCTTCAAAAATAATATAACGCAATCCAACTTTCAGAGCTTCATGAACTATCAAGAAATCAAGTTAAATCACACTCACATTCGTATATATTCTTGAAGTTATATAATTCTTTAGTTTATGGATAGTGAGGCGCAAGCATGTTGTATAAGTTGGGGGGAAGACGATATGGGCCTTACCTTTCCCTTGATAATTAATATAATCAAGTTAAATCAAACTATTATTTGTATCAATTTAATCCCTCAACTTTCAAACCAAATCAACTTCATCCTTCTCTCATAAATAAATAAATAAAATATCAATTTCATCCTCCAATTTCATCTTCATTTAATTTCAATAATTAATATAGAAAATTGAGCACACAAAAAAGGTTAATGTGAAAAGTGTAAAATTTTCAACCAAAAAAAAAACACACACACACACACACACACAAACAAAAATTTAATAATACATGCAATCAAAAATAGAAAATAATTACGCGGTTGAGTTAGTCAAAATAATTAAATATTTGTGAGTTTGTTCAGCCAATATGTTTGTATACTTAAAAATGCACACAATAAAAAATATAGAAAATAATTATGGGGTTAATTTAGTCAAAATAATTAAACATTTGTGAATTCATTTATACTGCATACTTAATCATATCAATCATAATAATTTAATTTTTCTCTCTTTTTAATGACATGTAATATAACTAATTCTCAAATATAGTACTACCTATTTACTATTATATATGAATTATAAAATAATTCATTACAAAATAATCTCATATAAACTTATAATGTACTGATGGGATGGCTTGTTGTAATAAAATTTGTAATGCCTTAAATTCTAACAACTTCCTCTAAATTATGAGATGTACATATCTTTATTATGCATATCATAACGACTACTTAGCCCTTTTTTTAAGCTCCTAGCATGGTCCATTAAGAGTTTAAGATCTTTTTTATTCCAACATAGGGCAGTGGCACTAGATGCATGGGTCATTAACAATTTAATTCAATTAAACTGATTTTATACTAAGGGTTTCTGTAATACCAAAAAGAGAGAGAGAGAGAGAGAAAAAAAAAAAAAGATTTAAAAGGTGGGGTATCTAAGTAAATCTATTTGTGGGGTCAATTTTACAATTAATTTTACTAAGGGGGGTTTAGAAAATAATGTTGAAACCCTAGCTATATATAAGTTAATTTAAGTCAGCATATAATGACAGATATTTTGAGAGATGATACTACCCAAAATACTCAAGTAGAGAAGATTTGACTATACAATTAAGGTAAAAACCTAAGAATCTCTTTCTTGTCAATCTAAGCTTTATTTGGAATTAGAGTTTTTTTTTTTTTTTTTTTAAATTTAATGTAGGCATTTTGGCCAATAATGAAACTATTTAAATATTCAAGAGTTTTAATGATGCAAACAAAGAAAAGTTTAGTTTTATTTTATGGTAAACTGGAAGATGTACCTGCAAATTTTTTCTAGGTTTAGTGATTTAATTTTTTTTTTATTTTTTTATGGGTAATTCTTACATGTTCCGATAGTAATGCTCACCCATGCATAGGGCCCACCCCTCATATGAGAGGAGGGAGCATTGCTCCCAGAGCAGTGCTTCCGGAGCACCAAAGGTATGTTTGGTAACAGTTTATGTTTTCTATTTTCAAAAACTTATTTTTAGGAATATAAAGAAAAAACAATTTCTTGTATTTTTAAAATAAAAAAACATGTTTGGTTAGCTGAAATTAAAAAGATCTTTTTTTGAAGAAAAAAATAGAAAATACTAAAATATATTTTTACTAGGATTTAAACTCTAATGCTAATTCATTAAATTAAATGCGTATTTTTATTGACTTTTGAAAATTAGAAACCGAAAATAGCCTTTTACATATTTTCAATTTCCTTCATAAATTAAGTTTTGAAAATAATTTTTATTTTCTATCTATTTTAAATTACCAAATAAGTTATTTAGTCTCAAAAATAAAATATTATTTTTTAAAATTAAAAATTAAAAAAAAAATTAATTACCAAATATACCCTAAGTTTCTTTCCTTTTTTCTATAGTTGCGTTAGGCGTAGACTGAGGCTGTAAACTTTTAGGCTTAACGGTCAAGTTTATGCGCAGTTTTATTTGATAAATAGTACTTGATGTGGACTTCTTAGGATATATGGCAGAACCCAAAGTCGTATTGGGGGAAATACAGAAGCCTAGTAGCCTAGGCATGCTTTGAGGTCTGACATAGAGTCACGTGTGTTAAAAAAACATTAGTAAAATCCTTATTTGTTTATTGATTTTGGTAGAAGTGAATAGGAAAGTCAATGAAGTCTGACAAGTTATAATTAAAAAAAAAAAAAAAAAAAAAAGGAAACAAAGGAACACATGTAATTGAAGATGGCCCACGGGCCTACATAGTAATAAGAGTCATGGTCATATCTCTAGGGCTTTAGTTGTGGCAGGAAAAAAAAAAAAAAAAATATATATATATATATATATATAAAGAAAAATATTATGATTAGATGAGATTTTGTTGTGAGATAATAATGGAGAGTTATTAGATATTTTTAATGGTCTTTCTTTTGGTCAGGTCTCGTTATAAGTTTTTTTTAAATTATTTAGTTATCAAGTAAATGGTGCTTTAAAATTGTTTTAGATGACATTTAAGAATTTTAGAGAATGTGTTAGGGAAATTTTTTTTTGTGGTGAGTTAGATGAGGTGTTATCCTAATTGATTTTATTTTGCTTATACTACTATATTTTAACTATTGAAATTTGTTTTTAATTATTATAATTTTATTTAATTGTTTTAGCTGCATTGATTTAAAGTAAAGAATAAAGAATTATCACAAATATATTTTAATTACTGAATATATAATTATATATATATATATATATATGTATTTGAATGAAATATATTTTTGTTTGAATTATAATTTGATATATATGATTTTAGACAATCTAAATATATTTTGACTTTGATATCCAACCAATGAGGGTTATTCATTGGTAATTAAACTAGTTCTATCTGGGGCATCACGAGCCTATTGTGTTTCTGGACTCAACTAATGGGGATATACATTAGCACAGAACTAGTTTCATCTGAATTTGATGCCCAATTACAGGGATATAGCGTGATCATAGTCATAAAGATTGTTAAAAATATGAATTATGTTTGAATATTTGAATTGTTTTAAGTCCTTGAAACTGCTTATGTGTTTTTTGGAACCTATTGTAAATTATAGCTTAATATATGGAAATTTGATTTTTTTTTTCTAATCCATCTATGATATATTTGTAAGATTAAAATATTTGATCTATGTTCAACTTATTATTTTACATATTTATTTGCTTGATAGAACTTATTAGGATTTTGGTTACTTATTGAGTTGTCCACTCACCCCCCTCTTTTCCCTTTCAGATTCTGATCAAGAAGAGTAGCATGTTTTGGGTTTCCGCTAGGATGTGCGTATGAGTGAAGTTTAGGAATCATTGGAATAAGATTTGGACTTTTATGTTTAATATTGTCTTTTGTTCTGACTTTAGTCTCAAAGATTTAGTTTATTTTCTTTATAATGTTGGAAGATTATTATTTTAGAGATCCTTTGATAATTGCATTATTGAAGATTTTTTTTTGGATTTATTAATAAAATTTTCTTTGAGGATAAATTCTTTAATTGTTAAAAAGATCTTTCGCACTTATAAGATATAAATTTTATAAGTATTTAGTTGTTGTCACGCCTCTAACTTTTACCCGGGTTCAGGGCGTGACAGTTTCAATGTTAGTTTTTAGGGAAGTCCTAAACTCCACCTAAAAATCATGTTTGTTCAAGTAACAAAAACTCAAACAAGAGCACGAGCAACGTACAGTATGACTTAATGTAGATCATGATGCAGGCATGTTCCAACAACCATACACCGATGCCTAGAAAGTAGAAAGGGTAACGCTCAAGGCCATTAAGAACTACGTACGGTAAGAACTACCCTCTTGTCGCGGTGATTAATGAAAGATGTTCGTACTTCATACTTCGACTTTCTTGAATAAATGTTCAGAAGAAATAAATGTTTCTTTTTTTACTGCCGACACTGACGTAATGGTGCGTACCGAACAAGGGTGGGTGGGTTAAAAATTGGATCATACTAACGAGTGCTTCTAACGTATTGGTTAATAATTTATTTTAAAAAAAAATTAACGCTATTTTTATAAGAAACAAAAAAAAATTGTCAAAATTTTAATTGATTTTTTTTTCATAAAAACTTTCTTTAAATAGATTGTTAACTAATGCCTTAAGAGCATCCGTTAGGATTTCTTTTAAAAATTTAAAGAGCTTAATGTTATTCTAATAACGTTGTTTAAGTATTGTAAAAATACGTGTGGGTAAAAAAAGTTATGAAAATATATATTATGTTGTTTAAATAATAAAAACTGTTGTTTAAATAACACAACCAAACAGACCTTAAATTATTAAAATTACTACAAATTTGACTTCAACATAAAGTCTACAACGTGATGAGTGAATTTTATTAATTTATATTTGTATATATAATAATAAGTGAAAGTAAGAGAAAATATAATTAAATTCTAAATTGAAATCTAATTTTGTGTCACGTGTCTTATCTAATTTTAAATTTATGTGTCAAGTGAATTATTAGGTGCAAAAATCAAAGAATCTAAATTCAATTAGATTCTAAATTGAATTTTAGTTGAAATTTAATTTTTTGCCATGTGCCTCATCTAATATTTTAATTTTTGTAATAAGTGAATTATTGGGTACAAAAACCGAAAAGTCTATAACCAATTAGATTCCAGATTATATATATATATAAAATTGTGATTGGTTTTAAATGTACATGTACATATGCACGAAATTACATTCTAGTTAATATAATTAAGGAATATCTTAATTTTTTTTTATGATTTGTGACACATCAATATAAAAAACCCATCACGGTATCACCACTTTGGTTTAAATTGTATATATATATATATATATATATATTCCCCCTCCCCCCCCCCCCCCCGGCGGTTAAACTCACACGCCATTACCAAAACAAGGGTTAATGTAGTTTTGTTCTAATGGACTATATGGCTACAATTACAGTTATTTTGCGCATTCTACTAAGTATAAGTAGAAGCTGTGAGTTGAGTGTTTACTCATATTTTTTATATAATATATAAAATTTGAAATGTAATATTTATTATTGCTATGCTCATGTTGCACTGCCTCCTTAGCTATTTAATTATTCTTTTTTTTTTGTTAACAATATTAAATATATAAATAGATTGACTTTACACGTTCATCTTAGATGGTTTTATCTTTACATATTCATTTACTATAATTTAGATATTTATAACTAAAAACTAAAATCAATAAATAATCAAAAGTCAAAAACAATGTCTATACATATCTATTTATACTCTATATAATATAGAAGCTTTGCAATAAATTTTACAAATCTCTTTTTGTACCACGTTAATTATTAGCATCCTTTCTTATTTTTTATTTTTTGCAATTTTTACTTTATTCAACTTTTCATCTCCTTCAACCACTATCTTCTTAGTTTAATCTTTTATCTCCTCCAATCATTGTCTTTTTAAAATTTTCATTTGATTCCTTTATAAATTTTCAAAATTTCTCAATCTTCTTAAATTCTACCATTTTTAAATTTTCTCAATTATTGTAATTTGAAATTTTCAACCTTTCATCTACTTCAACACTTTCTCTTCCATCTTAATTTTCTTATAAAATTCATTTTACTTCATTTCCACCTCTCTACCCTATTCCTTCCAAGTTGTTCATAGCAAAAAAGGTCAATACTCTCTCTCTCTCCAATTTTGTTTCACTTTTGATGGATTTTTTTTTTATTGTTTCAACCATTTTTTCCAACTAATGGTGTTTTTCGTTTTTATTGATTTAATTGTCACATTACATTTGTTTATCTTTTTGACAATTTTGTATCTATTTATTTTTTATTCCTAAATTTTGTTGACAATATTAAATATATAAATAGTCTGAATTCACACATTCGTCTTGGACGGTTATAACTTTACATATAATTTTGTCTTTAAATATTCATTTACCTTAATTTATATTTTTATAACAAAAAAAAATATCAATAAATAATCAAAACCCAAAAGCAATGTTTATACATATCTATTTATACTCTATATAATATGGAAGTTTTGCAAAAAAAGTTTACAAATCTCTTTCTGTACCATGTCATTAGTGTAATTTCTTATTTTTTATTTTATTTTTTACTTTATTCAACATTTCATCTTCTTCAACCATTGTTTTCTTAGTTCAATCTTTCATCTCCTCCAATCATTGTCTTTTTAAAATTTTCATTTGATTCCTTTATAAATTTTTAAATTTTCTCAATCTTCTAAAATTCTACCAATTCTAAATTTTCTCAATCATTGTCATTTGAAATTTTCAACCTTTCATCTACTTCAATCTTCCTCTTCCATCTTAATTTTCTTATAAATTTCTTTTTAGTTCATTTCCACCTCTCTACCATATTCTTTCCAAGTTGTTCATGACAAAAAAGGTCAATACTCTCTCTCTCTCCCCAATTTTGTTTCTCTTTTGGTGGATTCTTTTATTGTTTCAACCATTTTTTTTCAGCTAATGATTTAATTGTCAAATCACATATGTTTCTTTTTTTTTTGACAACTTTGTATTGACTTTTATGCATATTTATGTATTTTGGTATTCCAATTCCCAATCACAAGTTCTTTTTCTTTATCCTATTGGTTTGATTTAATGTGGGTTAGTAATTAGTTGTTTCGCAAGTTAGAATTTGATTTTTTCTAGTAATCTATTTAGATGTTAAACTATGAGACTACTAAATTTTGTTTATTTTTTAATAATTTTGGGTGAACAAATTTGTAGTTTTTGTAAGAAAATGCTCTTAATAGTTGTTTAGAAGTACCCTATATTACCACTTATTTAGACAAAAGCAAAGATTAGTCAAACAAATATAATTGGATGAATGACATATTTTAGCTTTTGCAATTGTATTATTATTATTATTATTATTATTATAAGGGTGCATATAGAAACTTAAATAGGAGATTTTGCTAATAATTTTTTGTTTGTAATCTTTTTGGGTGGACAATTTTACAATTTTCATAGAGAATATAATCTCAATATATATATATATATATATATATTATCATTATCAACAACAAATTGTTTTCCCAATCGGTCCAATTAATCATTGTTAAGCAATGATTGATATGGCATTTTGTTTGCTTGCAAAGCATTTTCATATGGGTATGTTTTGATTCGGTATATATTCATGAATGTAATGAGATAAGCATTGTATGCAAGAAGAGAAATCATGATCCTATTTTGTATACTTCGAAAGAGATAGATTGGTTTCGAATTAAAGATAATTTGAAATTTTTTTTTAATGGTGGGAAAACTCTATTTTTATCATTCATTTCTAACTATCATTATTGGAAAAAACTTAAATCCCCCTATGTATTCTATCACTAGCAAATTAGTTCATAATATGAGTAGATGAAAATTTTGATATAAAAAGAAAGTAAAAAATACATATAATTTTTTATTTATAGAGAACACAAAATTCTTAATTTTAAAAAAGAAAGCAATATGATATTTTTTATTTTAGAAAAAAAATTCTTGCCCTTTTTTGGTTTGGTAATGAGTTATATATATATATAAAAAAAAAAATTCTTAATTAATATTTTAATACATCTAAAATTAAATTATCTTATAAGAAAAATGCTTTATTACAAATTACTAATCTTAATATATGATTTTATGAATATTTTATAAAATAAATTATAAATTATATTTCATTACAAAATAGTCAGATATGTGGGGTTGCGACTAGTTTAAGTTAAAAGATCCCACTATGTGCAATGAAGACTCTGGTCTAGTTCAAACTTGGTCTAAAAGACCTCTACCTCAGGCCCCATTTACTAATTAGGCACACACTTCAGTAGCCCATGTATTCAGAACATAGGGAGGACTCACTAAGGCATGGGAGAGTACCCTTATGCTTATATTCCTCTTAATTGAATGGTCCAATGTATTTAAACAATGTAAAAATCATAAAGTTCAAGTAAGAAAAACAGAATCTAGAAAAAGACTCTACAAACAACTTGCTATTATTTTTCAACAAAGAAAAATATAAACTCTTCTAATCAAAGTAAGGCAAACAAATAAATTTGATTTCTGATACAGATATCCCCATTGACAGTCTATGGCATTACATGATGCACTAAATAGGAAAAGTGAATTTGATTAATTTCCTTGCTCTATTACAGTCGCAATGCTCAAAGTGAATTTGGTAATTACTGCATATTAATGCTTAATTTAATTGTAAATCAACATTATTCAAACAAACAGAACTCGAAATTATAAAACTCTCTAAAAGAACCATATAAGAACTTTATTACTTGCTAACTCTATGCAAGCCTCACAAAACTAAGCCAAATTAAAATTAGCAATGAAGGTTGGGCAAGATGTCACGGATGAGCCAGTCAGAAATATACTTGTACGCCTGTTGTGTCAAATGAACTCCATCCCAGATGATGCGTTTATCTGGATTTGGACAAACTGGTACATCTGGATCTCCACACCCTTTTCTAAGTGTAAAGTCATAATCACCTCCAGCACCACAGCAAGCTTTTTGTAAAGATTCAATATCAAATCCTATACATTGGGCGCAACCCAAAAAAAGTTATTCTCCATCAGATTTTTATTTTTATTAATATCCTTGAAGTTTATTAGAAGTAGGGAGAGACTCACCAAGAAGTGAAGCATTACGGTAAACCGATTGGAAAGCATTGTAATAATCACCATATGCTACAGCAACTTTAGGATTTTCTTTTCTCAATCCTTCAAGGGCTTGTTTGAGTTGATCATTGTAATATATTGCGAAATCGTTCATTCCCTTCAGGCAATGAAATTCGTCATAAGCTGTAGAATTGTTGGTCTGTAATGCTGTAAGAAAGATTGGTAAACAGCCTATTGGGAAGTTACCAGGGACAACCACTCGGGTAGCACCATAACCAATGATCCTCTGGAACCAATATTATAGACAATTAGGAATCAAAAATCAATCTAGTCATTTTGCATGAAAAAATATATATAAAAGGAATTTATTTTGTTTACTAAGAAAACGTACTGTAACAGCATCCTTTATTGCTATGACTACTTCTGGAACCAGGTTTCTAAGCTCCTCAATTGGTTTGCCTTGAACCAATGCAAAGTTAAAATCATTCCCTCCAATTTCTCCAACCATGAATAGGGCTGTTTTAAGCTTCTCAGCACAATCTATTCAACATCAAAAGAAACTTTTTTTTTTTTTTAAAAGTTGAAAATATGAAGGCAATAAATTTGACTTGGGGTATATTATATATGCTTCAAATGAGAGGCTAACCTTCAGCATTGAGACAGATCCCACTGAAATATGTGGACATCCAATCCAGTTGAACATTGAGAGAGCTATTAGTAGCTACGACTGAAATATTCTTTTTTACAAGAACCTCTGTGGGCAAAGCAGCTGCACCAGCTACTGCAAAATTCTCCCCATGACTGCCATTAACCGATGTGTCCCGATCCAGGTAGGGATGGAGGAAAGGAAGTCCAGCTGCTTGAGCTGTGCAAATATAGAACATAACAAAAAAAATTTTAGTATAACATAACTTTGGCAGTAATATTGGTTAATAAAGTGGTTCTGAATTCTAATATATGAAATCAAGTCAAACAAAAGACTAAAATCAACTTGCATAATGCCATAATGTACACAACTAGTAAAAAATTCAAACATAAGAAATAATACTTAGCCGGAAAACACAGAACAGAGGATTTTTTTCAAGGCTCAATCATGCATGTAGTGTAAACTTTATGGTGAGCAATCAACAAGGAAGAAGCATCACAAATTAATCCCCCACCCCACTTATATCTTGTATGATAATGATAGAACTCAGATATAATCAAAACAGGATTGGGAGAGAAAAATTCTTATATATGTGTCATTTAAACAGTATTGAATGACATTCTAAAGAATCAAGAGAGAGAGAGGAAAACATTCTTTCTGAAATATATGGAGCTTGAAAACTTTCTAGACAGTAATGTTTTTGGGCTTCTTTTAAAAACCAACGGCAATTAATAAAAAGAACCCAAAAAAAACAAAAACAAAAAAATCAACAAGTTTGGCCATTATATCCATATATAAGCATCACAATATTTTCTGTGTTCTTTTAACAAAATCCAACAACAAGTATAAAAGAACAAAAATAAGTAAATAAACATCAACGACAACAAGTTAGATTCTTACCAAAATAATCAATCATTAGCATCCCATTGGAGCACCGGCCAGTGGCATTGTTGACAAAGTTTTGGCCATAAGGAAGCCGAGCACAAGTCGAAGTTGGGACCTCACGAATTAAATTGCCAGTGTCAGAGAGCGAGTCTCCGAGTTGATATATTGCATCAAACTTGCAAACCTTAAGGGGCTGAGCATCAATGCAATGAGGAAGAAGAAAAAGAAGAAGAGAGAAAGTAGTACTGAGAGTGAAAAGTGCAATGGTGTTAGACATTGCTCAAGAACAGAATTACTCGGTTATGAAACTATGAAGATTAGAAATGCTAGGCTATGCTAGCTTCTTCCGTCAGAAAAAAAACAAAACAAAAAGAAACAGAAAAAGAAATGCTAGCTTCTGTTATGTATATTTATTAAGTAAAAAATATGATGTTCACAATATTTTTTATATTATTTTTACAATAAATCCTAATTAGTAGGTTATTAGAGGCTGTTATATAATAAAATAAATAATTTCAGTAGTGAGTTCAAATTAGAACCAGTAACAACTTAACAATTATGATTTGTTGTGAAAAATATTGTGAATGTAGCATATATAAAAAAAAAGCAATACACAAAAAAAATTCACATCGTTTTCCATAATAATTGAGTTGACAAACTTTTATTAGTTTTTACCTAGGTCCACCACTAATATTACTCTTTTACTTACCATTATCAATCTACCATACCAACAGGTGTGAAAGTTTTGTCAATTTTTTGTGTTTACAGACTTTCTAAAAAAAAAATTTACATTTTCATGTTAATTAGTAATAATTTTGTATCTAAAACAAGATAGTAGAATTTAAGTAATATTTTTTTTAAGTCATATTTAAATAAATATATATATATATATATAATTCCTTAATTTCAGTTTTCGCCTTAGGCCCCCAAATGCATCAAGCCACCCCTGTGTAGTTTTGAATGATATTTTGACTTTATGAATAGTAATTTAGTTAGGGTTTGATTTAACTTTGGTACTTTTTTAACTGGACATGTCCTTTTGTTTTAAATATATAACGACAAGTGGTAGTGTGTTTTAATCTTCACATTTTATTTAATTAGTGGGTAATGTGACAGTCTTTTATTAAAACAAAAAGAGATTCATTTTAAAAATGGGTTTGGCTTACTTCTAGTATTTTTTTAGCTGAAATCTTTTTTTGTTTTAATGAAAAACTGCCACATCCCCCACTAACTAAATAAAATGTGGAGATTAAAAACTACTACTACTTGTTATTGTATATTTAAAACAAAATGAGACATTCAGTTAAAAAAGTATTGGAGGTAAACCAAACCATTTTGAAAACCTAATGGGCCAAGTAGTTTGCTAATTAATTGAGAATTTCTTTGACCTTCTTTTAGCAAAAAATATTTACAAAAAATACTTTTTGTATTTTCGTGTTTATCTTGTTGTTAAGTATTATTTGTTTGACAGTAAATTTCTTTGTAAAATTTTGTAAAATGTTTAACCAAAAACACTTGATAAAACATTACAAAAAAAAAAAAAAAAGCGTCTCCCTCCCTCATTTTGTGGCTAGATCGCCGATCCGATTGTTGGGAGCCCAGGTTGTCAATTCAGTGCATGGGCCACCAATCAAGTTGGGGCTATGATGGGCTATCAGGCATCAGTTTTTTTAGTTTAAAAATTCTTAAAGTAAAATACTATTTTAAACCCTAAATTTTACCTAATTTTTTTTTATTCCTAAATTATAAGAAATTCATTTATAGTTTCTAAACTATTGAAAAGTTTATCTTTTGTTACTAAACTATTAAAAAAGTTTTATTTATGTCCTTAAACTTTATTAGAAATTTTTTTTTGTCTCAAAACTATTGAAAAAATTACTTTTTTTACCCCTATTTTTGTCTCTAAACTATTGAAAAAACTATTTATAAAGTTTAGAGACGAAAAAAGAACTTTTAAAGTTTAGGGATGAAAAAAAAATGTTAAAGTTTAAGAACCAAAATAATATTTTACCCAAAATTTTATGTCACACCAAACACTTGAAAATGTTTTGACGAAAAATATTTTCACTAAAAACTTTTAACTTAAAAAAAAAAATATATATATATATATATATATATGATTTTTAAAGCTTCAAAATAGTGTTGAATTCTTCTTAAAAAAAATAGTGTTGAATTATGTTAATTTAATCTGATTAATAAATTAGACTTTAATTTTTTCTAAGCAAATTCTAATTATTTTAGATAATTTATTTTCTATATTAATTAGTATTGAGTCGCCACTTGAGTATTTTTAGGAACAAATAATAAAAAAAACAAAAAATGAATCTTTATTTAATAATAATAATATTATTATTATTCAATAAAAGATTAAAATTAAATCGCCTTTCATTCTTTAAAAATAAGCTAATGAGATTGCATTTTAAGACCAAATCTATGTTGTGCACGAATTAATGTAATTCAAGATGTCAAATCTCACCACCGCACATTCTTGACGTAATGGTCACTCCAAAAGTATTAAATGTTTGTGGGGTGTAGGGGGCAAGGGTCAAGGTTTAAGTTTCTAGGAGGGAGCTTCACATATATATACACTTAGTATTGAGTCGCCACTTGAGTATTTTTAGGAACAAATAAAAAAAAACCAAAAATGCATCTTTATTTAATAATAATATTATTGTAGGGTCCGGGTTTGAGCACTTCTGCTATTGAGAGAGTGGACTCAAGCCCAGTTAGCCCGGTACAATGAATTTGTAGAGAGCGGGTTAAAGAACTAGGCCCTAACAAGCGGGCAACGTCCAGTCGTTCCGTTTGGAGGCACCGGAGGCTGGTTCGTCGAGATTGTACTCCGAAGTCTGTCCTCGGCACCTGTCCGAGGAGCTTTGCGATGGCCTTTCTCCCGGGGATCCATCCCCCCCTTTTCTGATCTTTTTCCCTTCTTATATATAGTCCTCCTTTTAAACCTCTATCTTCCACCTGTTGATCATCCCTGCTTCTTCCTTCTGACCGCCCGTCCCGTCAGCCACTTTCCCAGCACCCCTGTGAGTTGCGGCAACCAAGGCAACCCTGTCCAGAAGTCACATCTCCATTAATGCGGCTGGGGGGTTAGGTGAGCGCATTTAGTGTGGAGGTGACAGCTTATCCTGGGCGTGTTCCCCCGCCGTGCTGCTATGGCTGAAGTGTTGGTCTCGGCAGGATCGTCCTCGGCAGGGTCCCTGGCCATTAAGGTCTTCACACTCCTTCCTCGGACTTTTCTTCCTCCTCGGCATGGGCCTTGGGCCGAATATAAGATGGGCCGGGGTTGCCAGATTATCAGGCCCCACAATAGCCCCTCGAAATCCTGCTGTCCGGCTCCTCGGGCGGGGAGGAGGATTTTGATGTCCTCGGGCCTTCGTCATAACTCGCCCCATAGTGGCCTACGTCAGCGCTGGAGTCTTTCCGCCTGCCCAATGCGCGTTTTTGGCGCCTCGATATACGGTGCGCACCAGCATTAAACGCCCGCATTAAATTCTGGCGGCTCTATACTCCCCACTTTCAACGGTGTGATGCTAATCGGTCGGTGGGGATTTCCTGCCTTGATGAGCGGGAAGCTCCGCCTGATTATCTTCAATTGAGAGTATAAATACTTGTTTGAATCGATTTGCCTCCTTATTTGTGTACTCAAGAACCCTGGCGCACATACTCTGAATCCGATCCAACTTCCACATCAACCGGCGCTCCTTTTCAGCATAAAAAGCCTGTCCGAGGAGCTTTTCCTCATTTCTGTAAGTTTTCTTCTCTCTGTAGCGTGAATTTTCCTCTGAGTCCTTTCTTTCCTTCGCTTTTTCTCGAGTCTTTTAGTTGTTGTAAGGGATGGGTAAATTTAAGAAGTTAGTCGAGTCCGAAGAGATGATGGAGAAGTTCATCGCTGATTACGGGATACCCCACAATGTGGGCTTGAGGTACTGCGAGGAAGGGGATTGGTACATTAGGAGGAACGAGGGCGAAGTTGTGATCCCCATAATAGCCTTCTTAGAGGGAGGCATGAGAATCCCTATGGGGCCGGTGACGAGCGACTACCTTAGGCACTTTCGGCTAATTCCCACCCAGTGCGCTATCAATATGTTTAGGATACTAGGGTGCGTAGACGCCTTGAACGAGAAGATGGGGTTGAGGTTAACCCACCATGACGTAAACTGGTGCTATAACCTCCAACACCTGAAGGGTAAGACATACTATATGAAGACGAGGGACGATAGGGTTCGGCTTATTCAGTGTCTCCCCGATTCTAGCAAGGGGCTGAATCTTGACTTTCTCATTGTGTCGGGGGAGTGGCACGATGGTCTCCATTGCCCGACAACAGAGGGAGAGCCAGGTAGGGTACTTGGAGTAGGAGAGGGTCTAGCCCCCTTTTTTCTTTTTTTTTTCTCTTTTTTTTTTTTTTTTTTGCTGTGAATCTGCTTTGCTCAGCTGATGACAAGAGTTTGTTTTTCTTTCTGCAGATCTGCACGCATTCACACGCCATTTTAACCTGGTCAACAAGGAGGACCTGCAATTCGTGCTTAGGTCGGAGGTTTTCGTGAACGAGGGTGACAATCAAGTCAGGGCTGCTCACAAGATCCTCGGGTGCGATCCGGCCCAGAAGGTGTTTCCGGTCCCGAAGCATGTGATCAGGGCTCGTGACCCTCGGCTTAGGCAAATCACCGTGGTGGAGCACGGGTTTTCGTTTTCTGAGGGATCATCCATTTCGGAGGGCATCCTCTTGGCTGGTTCTTCCTCATCCCATCAAGCTGTGGAGGCCGAGGGAAAAGAGGGAGAAGTAGTGGATCTGGGTTCGTCCGAGGACGAATTCGCTGCATTCAGTCAAGGCTATCTGTCCGAGGATCCCTCCGGTGACTTGGGGGACCCCCAACTGTCTGAAGCCGATTTTCTGCCTCCGAGGGCTGGTACTCAGGCCGAAATGGGTTCCAGGAGACAACCCCAGACCAACCTACTTGACTTGCTTGAGGGTAAGACGGGGAAAAGCACGCCGAGGGAGTCACAACCCAAACCTCCTTCATCCACACCCAAGCTTCCTCCTGCCCTGCCTAAGCCTTTACCTGCACAGACCAGGTCGTCTACCATTTCGCCTATCTCGGATCCTCGGCTCGAGTCCTCTGATCCGAAGAGGAAGAGGCCTTCCAAGGACAAAGACCCAGTGGATGGGGGGAAATCTCGTCCCTCGCAGGAAGAAGGTGAAGCCCGCCGACCCTCTAAACAACTGAGGATTGGTGGTCAGGACAAAGGGAAAGAGGTTATGCAGGTGTTCGAGCCCCAGGCCTGCCTGGCTGCCTACCGCCATGCTTCACGGGAAGCCTCTGATGGACGACGCCACTCTCAGGAACTTCCGAGGGGGCGAGGGGGCTCACGTAGCCGACGCCCTGGAGAGGTCCCTCCTCCTCCCCGTCGACATGGCTGAGTTGGGGGGCATGAGGAGACAAGAAGTGGCCCGCAACCTCAAGAGGTACCTGGGCATGGTAAGACTTCTGATACTTGTTCCGCCATTTGAATCTTATTGCTTAGTACTTGTCTTACGGTGCTTTTGTTTCGGTTTGCAGGCTATCCAGGCAGCCTTTAGGTTGGACGAGGAGGCCGACAACCAGGGTAAGGCTCTGGATAAGGAGCGCCATAAGTACTTGACCGCCGCGAGTACTCTCAAGAGATCTGAGGCGGATCTCAAGAAGGCATTGGAGAGTTTGAAGGAGATGACGAGGGCTAGAAACAAGGCGGCATCCGACCTGGCCGGCGCCATGAAGCATGCCGAGGACCAGACAGGGCGCTTGCGGGATGTCGAGGGTCAGCTGCAAGTTGCCCAAGGGGGTATTACCGACCTGAAGAAGGAGCTGGCCGAGGCCGTGGCGGCAAGAGGCATTGCCGAGTATGCCAGGGACGAGGCCGAGAGGGCTAAAGACGAGGTCGTGTTCACGAGAGAAGATGTCGAGCGCTCCGTAGAGCAAGCGGAGGAAGAGGCCTTTGCTAAGGGGATGGCTAAGACTGAGGCTGCCCTCAAGGCTCAAATCCCTGAAGTGTGCAGGCGTTTCTGCTCCGAGACTTAGGAAGAGGCCCTCAACCAGGCGGGGGTCGATGCCTCGTCTGACCTTAGAAGGGCCGAGAGAGTGTATTACCCTTCTGCTATCCGAGAGGTCGCCTCCGTTGCTCTCGAGGCTGGTTCCACCCTACAAGCGACAGATGAGGGCCAGACCAATGCCGCCGAGGATTCTACTCCAGCCAATAAGCCTGTTGAGGGGGTTGAGCGCCATGGAGCATTGGAGGGGGTAGGAGCTGGTAGTCAAGAGGTGCCCCAGGATGCGGTGAAGCCTCCTGCTGACTCCCAAGCCACACTCGTCGCCCCCCAGATTCCTCCTGCTGAGGAAGGGTCCTTAGAAGTGGCCCCTCCGAGCCAGAGTCCCGAGGTACCAGTAGAAGCCCTCCAGCAAACTCCTCAGGACAAGCTGTCTACTGAGTTGGGGGAGTAAGCCACCTTGTCAGGCTACCCCATTCCGATGGCCTGGGCCACTCTGATTTTGTTGTTGTTTGTTGTTGTTTTTTTTTTTTTTGTTTTATTGTTGTTCTCCTTTTCTTTTCTTTTTTTTCACCTTTTGTCTTGGCGACATTGTAACGAAACTATATATTTTCTTTTTATAATATATTTAGTTGTTTGTTTTTAGCTCCTCGAACGATATTTCCTTTCATTTGTTATACTTTAATGTTTTGCTCGATACCTTAATTGCGTCTAGGACTTAGTCTCGTGAAGCAATTGGCTTTCCTACAAGTTTGAGTCCGAGGGCCATGCCCCACCTTGGTTCCATCTGACGCCTTTGTTCTTCTGTAAGTAGCTAGTTTCCCCGAAGGCTTGAGTCCGAGGACCATGCAAGGCCTTGGTTCAGTCTAGTACCCAGGTACTCCATGCAGTGGTTAGTTTTCCCATAGGCTTGAGTCCGAGGACCATGCAAGGCCTTGGTTCAGTCTAACGCTTGTTTTCTTCTGTAAGTAGCTAGTTTCCCCATAGATTTGAGTCCTTGGACCATGCAAGACCTTGGTTCTGTCTAGTACCCAAGTACTCCTTGCTGTGGTTAGTTTTTCCAGAGGCTTGAGTCCGAGGACCATGCAAGGCCTTGGTTCAGTCTAACGTTTGTTTTCTTCTGCAAGTAGCTAGTTTCCCCATAGGTTTGAGTCCTTGGACCATGCAAGACCTTGGTTCAGTCTAGTACCCAGGTACTCTTTGCTGTGGTTAGTTTTCCTAGAGGCTTGAGTCCGAGGACCATGCAAGGCCTTGGTTCAGTCTAACGCTTGTTTTCTTCTGTAAGTAGCTAGTTTCCCCATAGGTTTGAGTCCTTGGACCATGCAAGACCTTGGTTCTGTCTAGTACCCAGGTGTTCTTCTGTAAGTAACTAGTTTCGCCGCAAGTTTGGGTCCGAGGACCGCGGGAGACCCTGGCTCAGTCTAGTACCCAGGTGTTCTTCTGTAAGTAACTAGTTTCGCCGCAGGTTTGGGTCCGAGGACCGCGGGAGACCCTGGCTCAGTCTAGTACCCAGGTACTCCTTGCTTAGAGTGAAGGGATTTGCCCTCATCGTCGGGGGGTTTGTTTTTTGCGTGATGGCAGCCTCGGCCTTGCTTCGCCGTGGATGGGCTTTTCGTCGGACCGGACCTCTGACCCCGCGCTGCCCCGGGCAGGGGTGGCTCGGGCTTCTATCCTCACGCGTGGCAGCAGCCCGCTCTTCGCTCCAATTTTCTGCCTTCTTGGATTACGAGGCGTCCTCCGATTGTTCGTGTTCTGCACTTGACGCTTCAGTGTGCGAGGCGCGCCCTCATTAATACTCTCGCGGATTAATGCAGATCCAGCGGCTGTAGGCTTCTTTAAAATTCGGTCAGGATTAATGTCGTTGATGACTCTTTCTTCGAGTTCTGGTTGGACCAATTTCCACCAGCCTTCGCCCTCTATATAAGGCCTTCTGGGGGAATCGTCCTTCCACACTTCACGAATCCTCTAGTCGAACAGGGAACATGACTCTCCCACCCCCTAAGCCCCTTCGATGACCTCGCCGGGATTGCAATTAGAGCTTGGCGAAATGGGACGGCCCTGGACGAGGGTGGAGGCAAGCAAGATCAGGGTCCTTCTCCCTCGGTTGAGAACCACTGCGGTTGTGGTTCGCGTCAGACTTCCGGTGCGGAAAGGTTTGGGCGTCATCCTGGTGGTATCGTGCCTGGCGGTTAGGAGGGAGGTCCATGAAGTACATAACGTCCTTCTCCGGTGCGCATCCATGCTAGCCCTTCAAGCTGATGGTGCCTCGCTCCCAGCTTATCTGCCGGTGGAGGCTTGCGAGATTACGTCACGCTTGGTGCCCGAGCGTTGCCGCCTCCAATGTTCAAGCATTGTGCGGCTGGGGGAGCATCGAGAGAACATCATGGGGCGGGGTCATCCGGCGCCTTTGCATTTGCTCCTCTCTTCTCGCCGGTGCCATCCATACCGGCCCAGGGGTTGTTGGTAGCTATGAAGCAAGCCTGCCTCAGCCTTTTCTCTTTTAGGGTTAGCTCTAGGACAAGTCCGTCTGGGCCTCTATTTGTATAGTGAGCTTTAAAACAAACCTGTCTGAGCCTCTGTTTGTATCTTGTATTTACTTTTCGTTTAATAAAATGCTGTGCCGTTTGTTCTCTTTTCGTTTTCTTTGAATCTTCTTGTTGATACCCCATTTTGCAACCCGCATTTAACCTCACATGGAGGGTAAAAGGGTAATTTTGCCTTGGAAATATGCATCTTGATTCTGGCCATTAGATCCTTAATCTCATTTCACTAAAATGATCTTGATGTTGTAACGATCAAATCGACTGGTCATAAGCCCTAATCGGACCACTAGATTGAAAGTTATCATCAAATCAAGTTTTAATGGCTGAGATGCACTATCACAAATTGAGTCCGACTATATGTGATTATGAACAATTGATTTCAATTGGTTATAAGTGTAATCAATTTGATATCAATGATGTGTCATAATTTGATTGGTTAGGACTACATTTTATGGTGAGGTTGCATACACCTAATTAATTAGATAGTTAAACATTAATTATTCAATGAGTAATTTGTGCAATTATCTTTTAATTAGAGTAAATTTGGAACCAATTAAGTCTGAAATGGGAGTGATTGGAGCCATTTAATGTTAATTGGGAGCTAATTTGGGACCTATTAATGTTAATTGTGTTGAAACCATTTTCTAACAAATGACCTCTGCTCACCATTTCATCAATATCTCTCAGAATATTTTGAATCTGTGAATGAGGTTAATTTTTCCAGAAACTAGACATCCGGGGCTTCAATTTGAGTACAAGAACGAGACAATTCCGATCATAATTGAGCCATATATGATTTTTCAAAGTTGGCTCTACAAGCTGTTACAGTAGCTACGGGAAAACCGAATTTTGGCTTGCTCCCCACTCCCACCAATCTCTCCATTTAATGCACCAGATTTTCCCCAAGGCTAAAATGAGGTCTAGGTTCATAATCCTTGTCAACCCTCATTAAATGGCCTTCCATTCATATTCCCTCCACTACTACTATATAAACCCTCCCTCTCCTTCATTCCAAGACACACAAAAACCCCCATCTCTTCTCCTCTCTTGAGTTCTAGTGAAGTAGAGTAGTCTTGTCATATCTTGGTCTTCTTGAGACTCAAGGTATTGAGTGAGACTCACTCTCCCTCTCCTAGTTCTTCTTCTTTCCTCCACCCTTAGGACCTCCACCAAAAGTCTCCTCCTCCACCGTATGAATCTTGCATGAAGGTATAATCCATTTCCCTAACTTGTTTTTTGTGTTGCCATGATGAGAATTTAAGATTAAAGCATGATAGTAATTATTTAAATTCTCTTAAATATGTTTGAATGTTCTTAAATGTTCTTATGTGTTCTTCACATGTTCTTGGTTGTTCATCACATGTTCATGCATAAACACTAGTTTTGATCTTAAATCCACATCAAAAATATGAAAAACATGTTTGTTTCATAATTCTTTCAAGTCCTTGAATCTAGGATGTCACCATACACACACATTCACTAGAATTTATTTTTCAATCCAAATGCAATGCTTAATAAATTGAATTAGGGTTTATCACATGCACACACTTCAAATTCAACATGCAAATTGATTGATAACATATTGGATGATGTGATATGAATGTTGGCCACCATAGTCTAGAAGACCGGTTTCACCGGGTAAGGTGGGTGCCTAACACCTTCCCACCTTGTAACATAGCCTCCGAACTTAGATCAAGGGTTAGTAGACAAATGCTTATCCTTGTACTTTTCAATTTCTAGATTGTAACTAGGGAACAAAGCCATGTACTTTATCTTAGATTGTATTTAGGACCAAAGCCATGTAATTTCCTATGTTCAATGTAAATTCAATTTCAAATTAATAAAATGATGAATTTTTCAATTATGGTTTTCTTATTTATTCCAACAATTAAATAAGTGGCGACTCCATTGTAAAACCCTTAATCTAAAGGGGAAAATATAACTAGTCGAACCTCCATTTTGAGAGGTAATAACACGACTCCACCCATTCACGTGGGTTTGGCCCAACACTCATAAAAAAAAGGGGGTCGGGGGCGCGGTCTCTCACACTTCTGCTTTTCTGCAATCATTTTTTTTTTTGTGTGCAAACACGCCATTGTTAACCTTCCGCAAATTAGCCATCTAGGAATGACTGTCCATTGCGCCTGCTAGTGCACAAGTTCTTCCCACAGACGACGCCAATTGTAGGGTCCGGGTTTAAGCACTTCTGCTATTGAGAGAGTGGACTCAAGCCCAGTTAGCCCGGTACAATGAATTTGTAGAGAGTGGGTTGAAGAACTAGGCCCTAACAAGCGGGCAACGTCCAGTCGTTCCGTTTGGTGGAGCCAAAGGCTGGTTCACCAAGATTGTGCTCCGAAGTCTGTCCTCGGCACCTGTCCGAGGAGCTTTGCGATGGCCTTTCTCCCGGGGATCCATCCCCCCTTTTCTCATCCCTTTGCCTTCTTATATATAGTCCCCTCTTTAAACCTCTATCTTCCACCTGTTGATCATCCCTGCTTCTTCCTTCTGACCGCCCGTCCCGTCAGCCACTTTCCCAGCACCCCTGTGAGTTGCGGCAACCAAGGCAACCCTGTCCAGAAGTCACATCTCCATTAATGCGGCTGGGGGGTTAGGTGAGTGCATTTAGTGTGGAGGTGACAGCTTATCCTGGGCGTGTTCCCCCGCCGTGCTGCTATGGCTGAAGTGTTGGTCTCGGCAGGATCGTCCTCGGCAGGGTCCCTGGCCATTAAGGCCTTCACACTCCTTCCTCGGACTTTTCTTCCTCCTTGGCATGGACCTTGGGCTGGATATAAGATAGGCTGGGGTTGCCAGATTATCAGACCCCACAATTATTATTATTCAATAAAACATTAAAATTAAATCGCCTTTCATTCTTTAAAAATAAGCTAATGAGATTGCATTTTAAGACCAAATATATGTCGTGTACGAATTAATGTAATTCAAGATGTCAAATCTCACCACCGCACATCCTTGACGCAATGGTCACTCCAAAAGTATTAAATGCTTGTGGGGTGTAGGGGGCAAGGGTCAGGGTTTAAGTCTCAAGGAGGGAGCTTCACACATATATACACTTAGATTAGATTAAAGTAGAATTTCAATTTTGTATCAAGATGTTAGATCTCATCTCACATAATCATGCTTTCAAAAATATTTATTCTCTTTGTGTAAGAGACTGCACAAAATGGAGTCTCTAATTTGACATCAATTTTTTAATTTAACTTTATAGTTTATTGTCTTATGTGAAAATTTTTAAAACCTCTTTTTACATCATACCATAACTAACTTCCAACAACTAAGAAAGAAATAATTAGTATAAAGTTGCATCCAAATGCACAAATACATGTTTAACCTTAGCTCATATGATATTCTTTTTGTTTTGTTTTTTGTTTTTTGTTTTTGTTTTTGTTTTTTTTTTGGTGGATACAACGCGTTAGTGTAGCATGTAATTGAAATCTCATGTGATCAAAAAAGGAAACTCATTTTCTTACTCATTTGCACTACCTCTTGGTGAATACAAATCCTTTGTACCATTTTTTGTATTTCACTAATTACAATTTGCCATGTATTTGTTTAAACTTTAAATTTCCTTATAAAATAGCAAAAGTTTAAAATGAAAAAAAAAAATGATAAGTTCTGATTGGTGAAACATAAAGTGGAATATAAAATGTGGTACAAAGGATTTGTATTCCCTCTTGGTAAGGAGTCTGGTGACAAATCTTCGTGATTGTAACTCTTGGGTTTAAGCTTTGTAAATGTCCAACTTTTCACGCTTACCTTTCATGATTCCTGAACTTCCTCCCTAACAAGAATGGAGGAGATGTGTTGTGGGGAACCTTGGTGGCTGTTGCAAACATGTGCTCATTCATCTTTAGTTACCAAGATAGACTAGGAATTTGAAATTTGAATTCAACAAGGTTGAACAAGCCTCTAGGCCATATGGTTTGGATGGGATAATGGCTAAGAAAATAATGGACATTTTTCAATTTTCAATTTATTGTGGTTTGATCTTTCAATTCAATCGTTTGATTTTTGTACTCAAAGTGTCGTTTCAATTATTATAAACGCTAATGTTCATAATTAAATTCATGCTCATCTAATGATTCAAATGATATTTAACCTTTCTGGGGTGTCAACATAAATTACATATCAATAACTATACCCAAAGTCCCGCTCCCAACACCTTGTATATTGTGTAGGGTTCAATTGTTTGAGTCCATTTGGGATTGCTGTAAAAATTAGAGAATTAGCTGTAAATTTCTTCTTCCTCTCTCTCTTTTAACAATAAGGAGCCTTTAACCTAAACTTTGTTAGCATTTGGCATACTATACAGTTATAAAGTGCTTTGAAACTGTTATATATATAAGAAATGACAAAAAAAGGACACCCTAAAAGTGTTTATGGTTTATTTTAAAAATATTTATTTTCATACTTCATAGTCTCATCTTTTTTTTTTTTTTTTTGGAAAAACTTTCAAACTTATGGTTTCTGCTTCTAATGATTGCACTCTTCATTATCAAACCAGGACTTCATAGTCTCGTCTTGATTGCCCATTATTGCATTTTTTGTCATCCCAAAATGCTTGTCCAATTGAATAGGCAAAAGATCATTGATCTACACTTTCCAAAATTTCTAAAATTTTATTTTATTTAAACTTAAATTCTCTTGAAAGCTTATTAGGGCAATTTGAAGATTTTTTTTTTTTCCACTTTAATAGACATTTACATTAAGTGATATTTTTTTTAAAAAAGGTTAGATTTTCTAATTTGACAAACACTGTGGAACATGAGAATAATCAAAAAAATTTGAGAGAGTTTCAACCTATGGCGTCTGCTCCTGATGATAGCTCTTTATCATCAGATCAAAACACCAATCGGTTTTTGGTGTAGGCGAGGATTGAACTCCAGATCTCTTATTCAACTATCAGAGTCTTTACAAGTTGAGCTAACTAGAACCTACGAGAATAATCAAATTCAATTAATGGCCAATATATTTAACTATTATAATAGTTAATAATAGTCAAGGAGAATACCCTAATGATAATGGAAAGTTTTATTTTTTTCCCAAGAAGAATCTCCTTCAATCCATTATATAGTGATTCATAAAACCATCAATGGCATCTCTAGGGTGTTTTTTTTTTTTTTTTTTTTTTTTTTTTCTTTCTAGAGTGGTAATTAAGAAACTTAAATTATGCAAAATTTAATCAAAAGAGAAATAGAATATATTGACATCACAAAAAAGAAAAAAAGAAAAAAAAAAGCATGCAAATACATGAAGTTTTACAATTTTCTTATACAAATAAAATTAAAAAAAAGGGCAAAAAGTGACTGATAAGAAATTAAGTGAGAACTAAGAATGTTAAGATGAGAATAATAAAGTGAAAATAGTCTGAAATGATGGTAGAGAAGATAAAAATGGAGAAAGTGAAAGAGAGCAATGAATGATATATGTTGTGATTGCGAGCCAAACTGCTGAGGAGTAAAGTTCCCAGCATCATCGAGGAGCAAAGCTCTCAGCATGTCCTTGAAGAACTCATAGCCACAATCTCTCTTTTGGTACCTATTTTTAGGAAAATGAAATTAGAGATTTTTTAATTATTTTTATGGAATAGGTTGAACAAGTTACAAATTTGAGTGATTAGGGTTTTTATTTTTGGTTTTTTAAACAAGCTTTTGTTGAATATTTTGTTTATTTGTTGTTATTTGGCCTAATTTTTTTGTTTTTTGGTCAATTTTTGATTTTATAAGGCCTAATTTTTGTTGTTATTTGAACTTTTTCTTTTTAATAAGGAATCAATTATTATATTTGGGAGCCAGATTATTCTTGTGAGTAATACTAGAAACAAAACAAAATATCACAACAATTTCAATATTAGCATACAAAAAAAATCCATGTGTGAGTTAGCATGCTAATTTTGGAATGTTATGAAATTATTGCCATATTTTATTGTATCCCTAGCATTACTCTTATTTTTTATGAGAAATACTACGTCCACAATATTTTCACAACATATCATAGGTGGTTGGTTGTTATTAGTTTAAATTTAAACCTATCACTGAGATTACTTTTTTGCCCCAACAATAGTAATTAACAACAACTTGCCACTTAGAGTTTGTTGTGAAAATATTATAGACATAGCATTTCTCTATTTTGATTGAACCTAAATTCTTGAGATTATCAAATTAGGTTGGTTAATATTTTTTTAGGATAGACAACATGTTAATTTAAATATAATTATGTATATACTTTTTTTTTTGCAGGTATAATTTTTTTTTGGCAAGTTAGGGTGTTTCTGTGACTACCCTGACTACAATGTGTATCGACCCCAAAAAACCATTCACGTGGAATAAAATTATGTCTCATTAAATCATTTTAATAAGTTCATAACTCATTAAAACATGACAAACTTTACGTGGGTAGTTGTTTGAATTTGTACTTGCATCTGCAACACATACAAGACTAACCATAAAAACCCTAAGACTGTAGTATCTGCACTACAAGTAGATTTAGAGTTATTTTTTTGTATATTCCAAAAGCACATTGGTAGTTGGGTCCTATAATAGGTTTGAAAATGTTGGGTCATAACTCATAATATCTCTACTGCCGCGTTATACTCTTTGTTCTCTTTTTTCTCTCATTAGACAAAACCATATGGAAGCTGAGGATACATGGAAAGGCAAAATATGACAATTGAAAACAAAAACTTAGCCAAACAACTTAACATGGTGTGGGTTCCACAAAAAATGAGTGATGAGTAATGGAAAATGGAAAATGAGTGATGAAAACTTGTTAAACCAAACACCCCCTTAGTTGTTAAGGTGATTCTCTTCAAGAAGAAGTTGCCTGAGTTTACTCAAATTTCAGACAAAAGATGCCCACTGTGTTGAATGAAGACTCCGGTTTCTACTAGTTTAACAGATGTAGGCAAATGGAACTTGGTTTGGTCTAGTTCAAACTTGGTCTAAATGACCTCTACCTTAGGCATCATTAGCAACTTAGACACACACCTCAGTAGCCCAAGTATGCAGAATATAGAGATGACTCATTAAGGCAAGAGAGAGGATAATCATGCTTAATCTCCTCTTAACTGAATGATCCATGTACTTGGACAATGTAAAAATCACAAAGTTCAGAGCAAGAAAATCAGAATCAAGAAAAAGAAATAGAGTTATAAATAGCTTTACTATCACTCTATAAACAACTTTCTATTTGCAACAAGAAAAAGAAAATTTACTCATCTAATCAAGTAAAGGTAAACAAATAACTCTGATTTCTGTTACAGATACCCTCATTGACAGTCTATGGCTTTATATGCTGCACTTAAGCTCCGAGATAAAATTAAACTCAATTGTAAATAGCCTTAATAGAAAAGTGGATTTGATAAATTTCCTTGTTTTAGTAAAGTCACAATGCTCGAAGTGAGTTTAATATTACTACATATAGAAAAACAGTTAACTGAATATCAATGTCGGTCGAACAAAAAGAACTCGAAATAATAAAACTCTATTAAGTAGAAATTTACTACTTATTTGCAATGAAGGTTGGGCAAGATGTCATTGATGAGCCAGTTTACTGGTAAGCCTTTTGTGTCAAATGAACTCTATCCCAGCTGATGCGTTCATCCGGATTGGGACAAACAGTTGCACCTGGAGCTCCACACATTTTGATCAAGCTAAAGTCATAATCATCTCCAACACCACAGCAAGATTTTTGCAAAGATGCAGCATCAAATCCTGTCCATTACAATAAATATAAAATTCTATTACTAAATCCCCATCATGTCATGTTATATTAGACTTGTATTGTATTAGAACCATAAAAGTAGAGAGAGACTCACAAAGAAGTTCAGCTTAACGGTTAACCCATTGGAAAGCATTGTAATAATCCCCATATACTATAAGTCTATAACAACATTAGGAAGTTCTTTTCTCAAATCTTCAAGGGCTCTTCTGAGTTGATCATTGTGGTATATTGAGAAATTATTCATTTCCTTCAAGCAGTGAAATTCAACACAAGCAGCAGAATTGTTAGTCTTGAATAATGTAAGAGAGATTGGTAAACAGCCTATTGGAAAGTTTCCAGGGACAACACTCGGGTAGCACCAAAACCAATGACCCTCTGGAATCAATATTATATAGAATTATGAATCCATAATCGTAGCAAGCCGTTTAATTTGCAAGAAAAAATAGAAGAAATTTTGTTTTGTTTACTAAGAAAACTTACTGTTACAGCATCCTTTATTGCTTGGACAACTTTTGGAACTATCTCTCTGACCTCCTCAATTGTTTTACCTTGAAAAAATGCATAGTTATATCATTCCCTCCAATTTCTCCAACCATGAATAGGGCTGTTTTAAGCTTCTCAGCGCAATCTATCCAACATCAAAAGAAAAGAAAAAAGTTGAATAGTACATAATATATTTAACTTGGATATGCTTAATTCGAATGAGAGGCTAACCATCAATATTGTGACAGATCCCATTGAAATAGGTAGACATCCAATCCAGTTGAACATTGAGAGATCTTCTAGTATCTGGGTTTAAAATATTCTTTTTTGCAAGAACTTCTGTAGGCAAAGCAGTAGAACAAGCCACTGCAAAATTCTGCCCATGACCGCTAAAAACCAATGCATCCTGATATCCAAGTAGGGGGGGGTGGGGGGGTGGGGAGAGAGAAAGGTAACTCCAGCTGCTAGAGCTGTGAAATCATAGAACATAGCAGACAAATTTAGTTTAATATAACTTTCACAATAATATTGGTTAATAAGGTGGGTCTGAATCCTAACACCTGCAATCAAGTTGAACAAAGGAATAAATTTGACTTGCTTAATGTACACAAGTAGTTAAAAATACAAACATAACTAATAATGCTTAGCCCGTAACCATTGAACAAAGGATGTTTCCAGACTCGAACATGAATTAGTATAAACTTTACTGTTTTTGGGATGGGGGGTTAAGAAATCGTGTTTCAGTTAGTCAGGTTGTTGCTTAACTGCCTTATGAAAAAACTCTATATATGGCAATTTGCATTTAAAGAGCATTGAATCTTAGTTTATGAATTAGATCAACCCCTTGTTGCGGTGATTAATGAAGATGTTGGTGATGTACACAAAGACATTCTTGAATAGATAATGTTCAGAAGAATTAGATCTTTCTTTTTTGAGTGCTGACAGTGTTGTAATTGTGCCTGCCTAACAACGTGGGTTAAAATTTTAAATTTATAAATTGACTACAAATTTTACTCCAACATAAAGTCTATAAGTTAATGTGAGAATGAATGTGATAGGTGAATTTTATTAATATAATAAATTACTCTAATTGTGCTTGTAGTACTTGCACTACAAGCACAATTAGAGTAATTTTGCGCATTCTACAAAGTACAAGTAAAAGCTGTCTTAGTTTACTCAAATTTAAGATGAAAGATGCCCACTTTGTGCAATGAAGACTTGGGTTTCCACTAGTTTAAAAGATGTATATTGGAAAAGGGAACTTGGTTTGGTTCTAAATGGGGGTTTCATAGTGTGATGTTCCTTAAGTTTGGCCTAGTTCAAACGTGGTCTAAAAGACCTCTACCTCAGGCCCCATTTGCTGGTTTAGGCACACACCAAAGTAGCCAAAGTATGCAGAACGTATGGAGGACCCATTAAAGAAGCAACAGGTCAGCAATACACAATAGGAAAGAATAACAGAGCAAAAAATCTGAAAATCATTCATTCCTAGACAAATCACACATTGACAGTCTATGGCTTTATATGCTGCACTTAAAGTCAATTGAGTAAAGCCTAAATAGGAAAACTGAATTTGATTAATTTCCTTGCTTTATTACATTAATGCTCACGGTGAATTTGGTATTACTACACATTAATGCTTAATTGTTACTCAAACAAACAGAACTCGAAATAATAAAACTCTCTGAAAGAACCATATAAGTAGAACTTTTCTACTTACTATACTTTAGCCTCACAAAACTAAACCAACTTAAAATGTGCAAGAAGGTTGGGCAAGATGTCATGGATGAGCCAGTTAGCCATATACTGGAACGCCTGTTGTGTCAAATGAAGCCCATCCCAGCTGATGCGTTCATCTGGATTTGGACAAACAGGTGCATCAAATCCTACAAGTCATTATCACCACAGCATGGTTTTTGCATAGATTCAACATCAAATCCTATCCATTAATTGCACGCAACCCAAAAAAAAAAAGATTTTCTCCATCAGATTCTGATATTCTTGAAGTTTGTTAGAAGTGGAGAGTGACTCACCAAGAAGTAGAGCATTACGGTAAACCAATTGGAAAGCATTGTAATAATCACCATATACTACAATAACGTAAGGATTTTCTTTTCTCAAATCTTCAAGAGCTTGTTTGAGTTGATCATTGTGATACATTGAGAAACTATTCAATTCCTTTAGGCAGTGAAATTCGTCATAAGCAGAAGAATTGTTGGTCTGGAATATTGCAAGATAGATTGGTAAACAGCCTATTGGCAAATTTCCAGGGACAACCACTCGGGTAGCACCATAACCAATGACCCTCTGGAACCAAAATAATAGAGAATTAGTTATCAATAAACATAGAAAGTCATTTTGGAAGAAAAAAAAATAGAAGGAATTTATTTTGTTTACTAGGAAAACTTACTGTAACAGCATCCTTTATTGCTTGGACAACATCTGGAACCATGTCTCTGACCTCCTCAATTGTTTTGCCTTGAAGGAATGCAAAGTTATAATCATTCCCCCCAATTTCTCCAACCATGAATAGGGCTGTTTTAAGCTTCTTAGCACGATCTATTAAAAAAACAAAAAACAGTTGAAAAACTGTAGATAATAAATTTGACTTGGTATTATATGCTTAATTCAAATGAGGCTAACCTTCAGCATTGTGACAGATCCCATTGAAATATGTGGACATCCAATCGAGTTGAGCATTGAGATTGTATTTAGTAGCTGAGAATGAAATATTCCTTTTTGCAAGAACATCTGGGGGCAAAGCAGTAGCTCCAGCCACTGCAAAATTCTCCCCATGATTGCAAATAACCGATGCGTCTTGATCCAAGTAGGGTGGGAGAAAAGGCAGTCCAGCTGCTAGAGCTGTGAAATTGTAGAACATAACAAAAAATAAATAAATAAATTAGTAGTTTGACAATAATATTTTTAGGTGGTTCTGAATTCTAACATATGCAATGAAGTCAAACAAAGGAATAAAACTAACTTATATGGTGTACCCAACTAATAAAAAATTCAAAAAATAACAAATAATTCTTGGCCGGAAAACACAGAACAAAGGATTCTTCCAAGGCTCAAACAAGCATGTAGCTAGTATAAACTTTATAGTAAGCAATCAACAAGGAAGAAGCATCACAAATTAACCCCCCACCCTACTCAAATTTTGTAGATATAATGATAGAACAGATATAATCAAAACAGGATTGGCAGGGGAAAATTCTTATATATGTGTCATTCAAATGTGTTTTCCTAATGTGGCCGATGAACATTAAGATGAAGGAAAACAAGTACCATCACAAAATTATGTCATCACCATAATCATGAACACCATTATTATCATAAGCACAGCATAATTATAAAATTAAAATAGAAATATTCCTTCGAAAAGAATAATCCAATCCACACTAACACAAATGACATTCAAAAGAAAGAAAGAAAAAAAAAATCTTTCTAAAGTATATGGGGTGGTTAAGAAACAGAGTTTTCAGTTAGTCAGATGGTTGCTTCTTTATTCTTTCTGAAAGAACTTCTTCTTATAAGAAATCTATAAAAGGCAAAGTATTTTCTGCGTTCTTTTATAACCAACAGAAACTAAAAAGAACTAAATATATATATATATATATATATATATATATATGCAACAATTTTTTTTTTCTGTGTACTTTTAAACAATCCAACAACAACTGAAAGTTCAAAATGGGTATGAAACACCCTTGAACGTTTAGACCCCCAAATACAAAAATATCAATTCAAGCTATTTAACAAACAACGTATGTGCGGAAAATGATAAATAGCTTATACCAGAATTGAGAAATAATCTAAACCATAAATAATCACACACACAGCAATATTAAATGGTAAAGATAGAGGGAAGAGAAATGCAAACACAAGGACAACACTCGATGTGTTATCGAAGAGGAAACCGAAGCCCTCGGCGTAAATCCTCTTTGCCGCCCTCCAAGCGGTCAATAATCCACTAGAAAATGTAGTTGGGATACATGAACAGCAATAGACCCTCCAAGCCTAATCTACCCAGGTACCTAAGCCCTCCAAACTTGTTGCTCCAACGAAGTTACGCCGAACCTTTTTCTTTTCTAGCTTACCGGATTCCGCTATAGCCCATAGCATCAACCAATCACCATTGGTTTCTTCCCAAACTGCTTCCCTAAGCACCAAATAAACCTTCTCACAGACGTGGGTGTGGTGAGATAAGGATTTGGTAAAAGACCTCTCAAGGATATATCAATGGAGAGGAAGAGAGTAGAGGAATTTGTAGAGTTTCTTAGATGAAGATTGGGGATGAGGCAATCTTGTTTTGCTCTAGGGTTTTCTCTCACAAAATTCTCTCTGGAAGCTCTCTCAATATGATGGGTATAAGGGTGTATATATAGTAGGGTGAGAAGGGAATGCAAAACGTCAGTTTTTGCCAAACAGGGCAATTTGGCGACTTGGTCTCGCGGCTTGTCCAAGTCGCGAGTTCCAGTCGCGACGTAACGGCCTGGCCAGCCTGGGACTTTTGTCCTGTAGCGTGACAGCTGGCGCGACCCTTCAGCTCCCCCATGTGCCACTCACGTGCCAGCTTTTGGCGGCTTGCCCAGTCGCGATCCACCCGCGAGCCCTAGCCGCGAAGCTCTGTTTTCTTGCACACTCTTGAGCTTTTCTTCACAACTTCTCACACACTACCCTTACAATTTTCCCACCTTAATACAGGGTTACTAAGTGCTAAATTACAAGCAAATTGGTCACGGAATAAAGCCAATTAGATGGTTGATTAAATTCAACCTTACAATCTCCCCCTTTGGCTATTCCGTGACAAAACCCTACAACAGACTCTAGACTTAAACGTGAGTTGGGAACAGTTGGAAAACTCACTCACACCTAACTCTAGATTCTGTAAAGCTCTTGAACATATGAATAAGTAACTCCTAAAACACAATAACATAGCAATATCATTGTATGCAGAAAACTTAATATGCATATGGAGCAAAATAAGCATGATCAAGCAAAAATGAACATAAGCATAAAAGCAATACTTCATGGCAAGATCAACAACTGTAGTCACTTAAGCAAAAGTGATTACTATGGTCATTCACAAGAAATGAACCCGGACATGCAAAAATGATAAACTCAATTGAAGAGAATCATTTGCAAGTCCAACACTCAACCAATGCATACAAACATATATGCATCTAGGAACAATCCTACAAGGGCACAAGAGTGTTGTACTTAAGAAAATGCAAAGCATTAACAAGTACCAAAGCACAAAGCACAAAGGCTGCATATGCAAAGTTTTGCAAATACATGGCACAAACCATAAAAGCCTACAAACAGTGCATGAAAACAAAACAACCCTTAAAGCTTACATAAGCAACATGGGTACAAACCAACAACATAAAGTGTTGAAACTGAATAACATAAGATGGATACAGAACTATGATAAAAACTAAAGATAGACAAAAACAAAAATCTGTTAGCTGAGAACTCCCCCTTTCGTTTAGCTCTCCCCCTGCCAATAGCATCTCCCCCTTTTTGTCATGGAATAGCTAGTCGTCATTATCTTCTAGCTTTTGTTGAATTTCATCCAATTGAGTTTGAATCGAAGTAAACTTCGTATCCCATCGAAAGTTGAGATGATGCAAGGTGGAAGTAAGATCGGACATCTTTGAACTCAGCTCATGAACAGAAGCTACAATAGAGTCTAGCTTCTCGTCAGCGGGGAGTGAACTAGAGCGCGAGCCACTGTGGGACGCGGAAGCTTCTGTTTTGATTCCCTTCTTGCTATGACCAATGCTAGCGTTGAAAGTGCGCATGTTGATTGGACATGGTTTTGCACAGGGACTTTCATTCTCAGACGGATGGATCCCTTTACGCTTCAGAATCTGTGAGATGAGACAGCAAAATGGGATGCACATCCTTGATTCTGTTCTAAGAGCAGTTTTGCGAAGGATATGAAAGATATGAGCACAGATGTCAATCTCGACATCAGAAATCAGATCATGAAGAAACAGTGCACGCCCGAGATTCATATACCCTGTGCTGGATAGGGGATACAGGTTGTGAAACATGACGATCGTGAGCACCCTCAATTTTGGAGGAAGAGATGAAACACTGACTGAGTTCCCATTTGAGGAGAATTCCAGATTGTCCCTAAGAGCTACTTTAAGTAATTCTTCATCCGGATGAAGATCATCATAGACCGGTGAGATCCCAAGTATTGCCCTGTTGATGTGCAAAATCTCTGCTAGATATGCGGGAGAGACTGAGAAACTTCTTCCTCGAACCCAGCACTTAAGTTCATCTCCTTCAACAATTGCATTGGCATAAAACTCTTTTATCAGATCTTCATATGCATCATCAAGGTCAGAGAGGAGATAATTCCAGTCCTTGCGAGCAAACCATTGAGGAATGTTGGTGTCAAACAGAGAATGTTGGTCAAAGACTCTTTCAATCAGAGGTGTTGCTTTTTTGAAGTAATTGTCATGAGTCTGAAAAGCAGCATACGATCGAAACTTGTTGGGATCGAACACACCAGATGGGGAACGAGCCCGCTTTGGTCTAGGAGAGAAATCATCAATTTTAATGACATGTTCTTTCCCTTTGCTGCTTCCTCTTTTCACAGCTGATCTCTTGAATGGAGACATTTTCACTCTGCACTATGATTTAATACACACACAAACACCAAACAAGACAGCAACCATTATTAGCAATGTGTCAGTGCCATACCATGGATAATGAAGGAAACCCTAAACACTTGAAATTAAGGGTCAAAACATGACAATGAGTGTGTGTAACCAACCAACACCACAATAAGAACACAAGATAGAGATGATCAGTGTATGGATCAGCGCAAACATACAGTATAACCCGAAAATCAGAAATCCATGTGCAAACATGATAAATCACAATACACAACAACATCTTCACAAAACGAAAAAAAATGCCCAAATCAGGAAGTATGAAGGGTAAGGAAGAAAACCCATACCTGTTTGTTGAAGATTTGAGAGAAGAAGATGCAGAAATGGAAGATTTTCAACGAGAAACTCGGAGTGTTTGTGAGAGTAAAGTGAGGAAGACAGTGAACAGTCACACAAGTACGAGGGAAAACTGAAAAACAATTTTAAAATTGTCTTTAAAACGCAAAACACGCGTTTTTCGCGACTGGATCAAGTCGCCAGGTTAAGCCGCGAAACACTGTGAAGAAAAGAGACTTGAGAAATTCTCTAAGTGTTTTTCGCGACTGGAAGGTCTACCCACGAAATAGTCGCGATATGAGCCGCGAAAATCCCTGAGTACCTCTCGCGACTGGACCTTCCACCCGCGAACCAATCGCCACACTGACCCGCGAAAAGTGCAAAACTCAAATTTTGAAAAAATTTTCTAAGTCTTTTTCGCGACTAGAGTACTGACTCGCCAGTAAGCCGCGAAAATCTCTGAGTGAGCTCGCGACTGGGTCAACCCGCGACTTAGTCGCCAAAACAGGGCAACACTGTTTTTTGAAATTTTTGACGATTGAAAACAAAACAAAGTATTTTCCAAAAACAAAACAAAACACTCAAAAATCTTTTTGTGTTTGATCAACAAAGATAGAGCATGTGAAAACACATTTAATCAAGTACAATCACACAAATGAATATGGCATTTATTGAACATAGACTTGTGTGTTGTGTGTGGATATCAAAAATGAGATAGTCCTTAGTCCAATGTGAAGCTTCAATGATCAATTCAATCAAGGCATACACAACTAGCACTAGATAATGTGACTTATCTCAATTATAGAAACATGCATATATGACCTCCCACAAGGACTTGATAACAATACTTTGAAGCTTTTCATTTGGCTCCATATTCAACATATCATTTGCAACTTTTGAGCAAAGAAAATCTCATTGTGAGATAGATGCCTGAAATTTTTTATATTTCAATTGATGAGTTAGCCTTTGGCTTTTTGGCATCTTGCATACATTTTATTTTGGTCGCTTTCCCTTTTTCCTAGTCAAATACTAGTATGTGCAACAGGCTTTTACAGCTCTATATCTCTTTTCATTTGGAGATTTACATTTAGAGAGCTCTTTAAAGCAAAAAAAAAATAAAAGTGGGAAGATACATAGGCATGAGTCTATGCATGTCTTAAGATCAACAAAACCATTCACTAATCATTCATGACAAGGTTGAAGATCTATTTACAACAGTCACATAGATTTCAGAATTTCTTCCACAATGATATGAGTGCATGAGAGACAAGCTAAGCTCGTTAAATGCACAAAGCCATAAGTACAAAGGTACAAGGCAAAACATGCTTTGAGACAAAACTCAACAAAGTGATCAAACTTTTTGGATTTTCAATTTTTTTTTTATGTGTTTTTGGATTTTTGACATAAAACAAAACAAAAAAAATCAACAAAAAGAAGACACACAAAAATAAAACACACAAAGCAACTAAAAACACAATAAGATAACATGAAGGATTGAGTTTAAGGAATGATACCGACACCAATTGTCTTACGCAAGGATTCAAACCTTGGGCCATCAAGAGGTTTGGTGAATATGTCTGCCTTTTGATTGTCAGTATTGATGAATTCTAGACAAACTGTCTTGTCTTCTACCAAGTCTCGAATGAAGTGATAGCGGATCTCGATATGCTTTGACTTGGAGTGCTGAACCGGATTCTTTGACAAGTTTATGGCACTCGTGTTATCACAGAACACACACATAGTGTCTTGAGAAATGCCATAGTCATGCAATAGTTTTCGCATCCATAACAGTTGTGCACAACAACTTCCTGCTGCAATGTATTCAGCTTCAGCTGTTGACAGCGATACTGAGTTTTGCTTTTTGCTCATCCATGAAACCAAGTTATTTTCAAGATAGAAGCACCCACTAGAAGTACTCTTTCTATCATCTATGCACCCTGCCCAGTCAGCATCTGAATATCCTGCCAAACACTCATTCGAATCTTTTGTATACCAAATCCCATAGTCAGATGTGCCATTTACATAGCGAATGATTCGCTTAACTGCTGTTAAGTGGGATTCTTTAGGAGCGGCTTGAAACCTTGCACAGACTCCGACACTGAATGCAATATCTGACCTACTTGCTGTGAGATAGAGAAGGCTGCCAATCATACTCCGATAGAGGGTTGGATCAATGTCAACACCTGCTGCATCTATGCTCAACTTTGCCGAGGAACTCATGGGAGTAGAGGTATGTTTCTTGGAGTCCAGACCAAATCTTTTGACAAGATTTTTGGCATACTTTTCTTGAGAGATAAAGATGCCATCTCTCCGTTGTTTCACTTGAAGACCAAGGAAGTAGTTCAACTCTCCCACCATACTCATTTCAAATTCCCTTTTCATTTCTTCCGAGAACTCATGAGCTAGTTTATCAATTGTGGATCCAAATACGATATCATCCACGTACACTTGAGCGACAAGAAGGGATTTTTCATCTCTTTTAACAAACAATGTGCGATCTGCTTGACCTCTCTTGAATCCACGATCCAATAGGTAGGTTGTGAGACGGTCATACCATGCTCTTGGCGCCTGCTTCAACCCATACAAAGCTTTCTTCAACCTTAGTACATGACCCGGGAAGTGAGGATCTTCAAACCCCTTTGGTTGTTCAACGAACACTTCTTCATTGAGAAAGCCGTTTAAGAAGGCACTCTTTACATCCATTTGGTACAACTTGAAATCCATGATGCATGCTATGGATAAGAGAATCCGAATGGATTCTAATCTTGCTACCGGAGCGAAAGATTCATCAAAATCTATGCCTTCCACCTGAGTATACCCTTGAGCCACCAATCTAGACTTATTTCTGATAACTTCACCATCTTCATCTGTTTTGTTCTTAAAAATCCACTTGGTGCCGATCACATGTGTATCTTCAGGCCTTGGAACCAATTCTCATACATCATTTCTAACAAATTGGTGTAGCTCCTGGTGCATAGACTCTACCCAATTCTCATCTTTCAGTGCTTCTTCTACCTTTTTGGGTTCAAATTGAGCAAGATAGCAATTGTATGTTACATGGTTAGCAGTATACTTTAGCCCTTTTCTCAAATGAAGTCCTTTGTTCGCATCTCCAATAATATTACTTGATGGGTGATTAAGTGTCACTCTTGATGAAGGTTTCTTGGAAGTTGAGAGTTCCTCATCACGAGAAATTGGGGTTTGAATTTCTGGAGGAGTGAGTGGACTTGAGACTTCTTGTGTTGATCTAGTCTCTCTTCTTGATATAGGAGGTGTGGTCTCCTTTTCGGGTGTTACTTTCTCAACATCATCACTTAAAGGCATATCATCATCATCCTCATTCTCCTTGAGTTTGAGCCCCTTTCCATCATCATCAATTTCCTTTTCAGATATGGTGTCGTCTATGACCACATTGATTGACTCCATCACCGTCTTAATGCGCTTGTTGTACACTCTATAAGCTCGGCTATTTGTGGAGTATCCTAGGAGTATTCCTTCATCACTCTTAGCATCAAATTTTCCCGGATTTTCCCTGTCATTTAGAATATAGCATGTGCTCCCAAATACTCTGAAATACTTCACCTTGGGTTTCTTTTCTCTCCATATTTCATATGACGTCTTCTTTGTCCCTACTCGGAAATAAATTCTATTACAAATGTGACAAGATGTGTTCACAGCTTCAGCCTAGAACCTTTGAGGTATGTTTTTGTTGAGTAGCATGACTCTAGCCATCTCTTGGATCACCCGGTTCTTTCTTTCAACCACCCCATTTTGTTGTGGAGTCTTTGGAGCTGAAAATTCCTTCTTGATACCATGCTCTTCACAAAATGATTCAAATTTAGCATTCTCGAATTCCTTCCCATGATCACTTCTGATTTTGACTATGGGAACTCCTTTTTCATTTTGCAATCTCTTGCATAATCTTTGCATTTTATCACATGCTTCAGACTTCTCTCTAAGGAATTCCACCCAAGAGTACCTTGAGAAATCATCAACTATCACCATAATATATCTCTTTCCTCCTATGCTTTCAGTCCGTGTAGGTCCCATTAGATCAACGTGAAGAAGTTCCAAACACCGTGAGGTAGCAATCACATTCACCTTGGGATGGTTTGCTTTTGTTTGTTTCCCCATTTGACATGCTCCACATATAGTCTTCTCCACCTTTCCAAACTTTGGAAGTCCCTCAACGGCCTCAAGTTTAGAGACTTTACATACTTGTTTGAAGTTTGCATGTCCAAACCTGTGATGCCAAAGTTTCAGCACAGCAACACGAGCACTTCTACACGAAATAGGTACCGTAGGTACTACTCCATAGCAATTATCAGTAGTCCTATTTCCCTCCAAGACTTGAATCCCTTTCTCATCAATGATTATGCACCCCTTCTTTGAGAATTGAACAAGAAAATCTTCATCGCATATTTGAGTAATACTTAGGAGATTTGCCTTCAATCCTTTGATGTATAGTACTTCCTTCAACAAAGGTAATCCCAGTATTTCAACCGTCCCTTTTCCGAGAACTTGAGCATGACTCCCATCACCAAAAGTCACATAATCACATGCTTTCTCTTTAAGAGTCTTAAACAATGATTTATCTCCTATCATATGACGAGAACATCCACTGTCAAGGTACCATAAGCATGAATTAAATACCTTCAATGAGGTGTGCACAAACATACAAGCATGAGACAAGCATTCTTGACCATCAAACAAAAATTCATTGTTATTTTTCATGCTTATTCCAGACTGAATTTTCTTTTTCAGATTATCAACCTTTTCACACAATGATCTATTTCTTCTTTTGTATTTCTCAATCAAAGAGTTAAACTCACATAGACTATTGTGAAGAACGTGGTTCTTGCTTTCAAAATATTTCAGCATGTGAATGAATATCCTAACATGTTTTCTGGATTTAATTAACTCTAAGAGTTCATTTTTAAAGTATCCCTCAAATATACTCATAGAGTCATTATCACAAACACTTAAACCATAATTTAGCATGACCCTTTTTACAACAGCATCTGTAGCCAAGGGGTCTAGGATCGCACTCAGGTAATCAAACCACAAAGAGTGCACCTGCTCTGATACCAATTGAAAGTTCAATATGGGTATGAAACACCCTTGAACATTTAGACCTCCAAATACAAAAATACCAATTCAAGCTATATAACAAACAACGTATGTGCGGAATATGATAAATAGCTTAAACCAGAATTGATAAACAATCTAAACCATAAATAATCACACACACAGCAGTAATTAAATGGTAAAGATAAAGGAAAGAGAAATGCAAACACAAGGACAACACTCGATGTGTTATCGAAGAGGAAACCGAAGCCCTCGACGTAAAACCTCTTCGCCGCCCTCCAAGCGGTCAATAATCCAGTAGAAAATGTAGTTGGGATACATGAACAGCAATAGAGCCTCCAAGCCTAATCTACCCAAGTACCTGAGCCCTCCAAGCTTCCTGCTCCAACGAGGTTGCGCCGAACCTTTTTCTTTTCTAGCTTACCGGATTCCGCTATAGCCCATAGCATCAACCAATCACCATTGGTTTCTTCCCAAACTGCTTCCCTAAGCACCAAATAAACCTTCTCACAGACGTGGGTGTGGTGAGATAAGGATTTGGTAAAAGACCTCTCAAGGGTATATCAATGGAGAGGAAGAGAGTAGAGGAATTTGTAGAGTTTCTTAGATGAAGATTGGGGATGAGGCAATCTTGTTTTGCTCTAGGGTTTTCTCTCACAAAATTCTCTCTGGAAGCTCTCTCAATATGATGGGTATAAGGGTGTATATATAGTAGGGTGAGAAGGGAATGCAAAACGTCAGTTTTTGCCAAACAGGGCAATTTGGCGACTTGGTCTCGCGGCTTGTCCAAGTCGCGACGTAACGGCCTGGCCAGCCTGGGACTTTTGTCCTGTAGCGTGACAGCTGGCGCGACCCTTCAGCTCCCCCATGTGCCTCTCACGTGCCAGCTTTTGGCGGCTTGCCAGTCGCGATCCACCCGCGAGCCCTAGCCGCGAAGCTCTGTTTTCTTGCACACTCTTGAGCTTTTCTTCACAACTGCTCACACACTACCCTTACAATTTTTCCACCTAAATACACGGTTACTAAGTGCTAAATTACAAGCAAATTGGTCACAGAATAAAGCCAATTAGATGGTTGATTAAATTCAACCTTACAACAACTAAAAAGAACAAATAAATAAACATCAACGAAAACATGTTTGATTCTTTACCAAAATAATCAATCATTAGCAACCCATTGGAGCACCGACCAGTGGCATTGTTGAAAAAGGTTTCGCCATAAGGAAGCCGAGCAAAAGGCGAAGCTGGGTCCTCATGAATAAAATTGCCAGTGTCAGAGATCGAGTCCCCCAGTTGATATATTGCATCAAACATGCAAACCTCAAGGGAATATTTAATACAATGTGGAAGAAGAAGAGAGAAAGAAGTTAGAGTGAAGAGCAAAGAGAAAACTGCATTGGTATTAGCCATTGCTCAAGAGTCAAGAGGAGTTACCTGAGACTACTAAAGGATAAGAAATGTTAGCTTCTGTTAACTGGGATTCGCTAGTTTGGGATGATATTAGAGCCTATTTGGCATTTGCTTCATGTTTTAGCTTTTAACCTTTAGATTTTATGTACAGCTTTTTATAACCTCATTTTTTACTTTTTAAATTTTTTTAAAGTATAAATATACACTTTCAACATAAAATTTTCAACAAAAAGCTAAATAAGCTATTTCCAAACCAACGCTCGGCTTTCTGAGATAGTAATTTTAGTTAAAATTAAACCCCAACAAAATACTACTCTCTCCATCCCGACCTTTTTTTTTTTTTTTTGTCTATTTTATTTGGGCATACCACCCTATTTTACACAAAGTACACCCAATTCACTTTTTGAAATAAAATAGTGACTACAAGACATTATTTTAGTTCAAAAACTAATTTGAACTTAAATAGTAATTACAAGACATGATTTCAGTTCAAAAAATAATTTGTGTGTACTGTGTGTTCAACAAATGTACGTATAAACCTACAATTAGCCATTTTATTTTGAAATGTTCCAAAATATAGTCGACTTTGAAAAGTCAATGAAGAAAATTTTGTTGTGACATACAATTTTTTAAGTCACACCAAACCGCTAAAAATATTTTGATTAAAAATATTTACAATTAAAAATATAAAAAATCAGATTATTTATTTGTTTATTTTATAATATCAAATGAAAGTCAAGATTTTGAAAGCTCACACCTTTTTATGTCATCATTCTAATAAAAAAAAATGTAGTGTTGAATTATGTTAATTTAAACTAATCAATAAATTACATTTTAGTTTTTAAAAACAAATTATAATTATTTAGATAATTTATTTTTATTAGTGTGGATTCGCTACTTGACTATTTTTAGGAACAAATCAAGAAAAGCAAAAATATATCTTTATAGCATTAAAAAATCACACTATTCAATAAAAATATGAAAATTACATCACATATCTTAATTATACAATCGTTTTTAAAAAATACATTGCCTTAATTTTTAGTTACAATCTAAGAAAAAAGAAAGTTACATGGAAGTTAAGAAAACTAATATAAACCCTTGGTCTAAACTTGGAAACTAAGTGAAAAGGTGGAAAGGTATTAGTCATTTATCTTGTCCAATCCAAATATTGGTATCCTAGGAATTAATTGCCAGTTTTGTTTTCATCCCACTATCAAATAATTTCATAAATGGCATGTCAAACATGAGAAAATAATTTAATAAATAATGTTAAAGTCTGAATTATATTGTATTGAATTATATGTAATACTGTACACCGGCATGTCTATATAAACAATAAGAGTGTGATACAAGTAATTAAAGTTCCATGGTCCTGTAGCTTGTTGGGCTTGTACTGACAACTCTCCTCAAACTCATGTTAAATGTAGTAAGACCAACTAAAATTTGGAGACTAAGCCTTGTTTGAGTCCATTTAGAATTGTTGTAAAAATTAGAGATTTAGCTAAATTTCTAGAATGTATTTTGTTCATTGAAATTTATCGTGGTTTGATTTTTCAATTCTAGACTCCAATTTTTGTACTGAAAGTGATGTTTCAATTATTATTGTAAAGTTGTGATTTACAACTATGTGTTTTGTTGGCTTTTATTCCGTGCCAAATTTGATTGTATTTACTATCAATTGTTTATACCCTGTATTTGTTGTGAGAATTGATGTAAGGGGTGTGTGATAGAGAGTGTGTGAAGACTCAAGCAAAGTAGAAGCTGATGGAATCTCGCGGGTATGTCGCGACTAAGCTTCCCGCGAAATGAGGCATGTGCCCTGCACATGCTGGAATGCGAAGAGTCAGGCCAGGTGGAGACAGCTGTCTCTCGCGAGTATCTCGCGGGTAAGGCCTTCCCGCGAGACACCCGCGAGACATGCTGTTCTGCCAGCCTGTACTGACTGACTCACACATTCTGCACCTATCCTATATAAACCCCCATTACCCACAAATGTTGAGGAATGCTTCAGAGAGAAAACCCTAGCCAAACACATTTGCAATTAGAGATTGTCATCCCCACCTTTCTCTATACTTTTGCTTGTGGTATCTCCTCAACCCTTCCCTCTCCATTTCCACACCATTGAGAGGTTGATAGCCCAAACACTTACCACACCTTTTGAGAGTGTTGAGTGACGTTTTGGTGCTGCTGGGAAGCATTGGAAGAAGCCAAGGATGGCAGATGCAACATGGAGCTTGTTGCGGGATCCGGAGAACTAGACAAGACACGGTTCCGAGAAGCCTTGTTGGAGTAGGAGCTTGGAGGGCTTAGGTGCATCGGGTAGATTAGGCTTGGAGGGTCTTTTGCTTACTCATGTATCCCAACTGATTGTCTAGTGGATCGATTTCCGCTTGGAGGGCGGCGGAGAGGTTTTTCGCCGAGTTCTTCGGTTTCCTCTTCGAGAACACGTCTTGGTGTTTTCTGAGTTTGCATCTTTCTTCCCTACTCTTTTATATTCCATTATACTGCTGTGTTGCTTAGTTTATGGATTAGAGTAGCTTATTGCTTATACGCTTGTGTTTACACGTTTCCGCACTTAGTATTAAGTTTGTGTAAAATCAACCAAGCCGTAATTTTAATTGGGGGTCTAAACAGCTCTTGTGTTTTCAACACATTTTCGAGCTTTCAATTATAAACTGAGTCTCTGATATTCGAAATTAAACTCTTGCTCATCTAATGATTCGAATGACATTTTTAACCTTTCTAGATAAAATTACCCTTGGACAATGAATTGACTCTTGGCTGCAAAATGGGATACTGTCAACACAAATTACATATCAATAACTATACCCTAAGTTCCTCTCCCAATAACCTTTAGATTGTGTTCAGTTTGATTGTTTGAGCTCATTTAGAAATGTTGTAAAAATTAGAGATTTAGTTGTAATTTTCTTCTTCTTCTTCTCTCTCTCTCTCTCTCTCTCTCTCAAAATAAGGAGCCTTTAACTTAAAATGTTGTTAGCATTTGGCATGCTACACAGTTATAAAGTGCTTTGAAATTGTTATACATATGAGAAATGATAAAAGAGGACACTGTAAAAGTGTTTTTGTTTTGTTTTACAAATATTTATTTTCATACTCGATAGTCTCATATTGTTTGTCCATTAATTATTTCATTTTTTGTTATCCCAAAGTGCTTGTCCAATCGAATAGGTTGATCTATTGTCCATTATTTCTTGATTGTTCAATATATTTAACTATTATAATCTATATATATATATATATATTTAAACGCTGAAGCATAACATTTATTGTTGCAACGCTCCAGTTGAGCCAGATCAGTGTTCACGTCATTATCATTTTTTTATCCAATTTTCCTATAATTTTTTTTTTAACATTTACTTTTTTTTTTTAATATTTACACTTTTCTAACTTTTCTCTATCCCTTACATTTTTATCTCCCCACTACCCTCTACCTTAATATCACTTTTTATCTACTTACTACCCTCTACCTTACTTTTTCATCTCTCCACTACCCTTTACTTTAATATCACTCTTCATCTTTACTTTCATCTTCCTTTTTTTTTTTTTTTTTTTTTTTCACACACTCTTACTATAAATTTGTCATTCTCAGTTAAGGGTCATCAAATAGCCCATGGCCCATAGTCCGACCCAGAAACCCAACGGCCCACCGGGCTAATGGGCAGCCCGACCCATTGTTATTGAGGCTCATGGGTAGCCCACTAGCCTAGTGGGTCAAGCCGTTGGCTAGTTTTTATGCCCATTGGTACCCGGTGGGCTAGCCCAATAGCCCAACTCCTTGCCCAGCCCATTGGCCTAACCCATTAGCCCAGCCCAATAACTCATAATTCATAACAAAAATATATAGGAAGTGTATGAAGAATTGATCTTGAGATATTATAGAGGAATTTCTTAAGAGAACTCCCTGAACGACTAAGATACTCAAAGTAATTGTGCTAAACTTAATTTACTAAATATATATTTTTCAGTAGTCTAGCAAATTTGAATTAACCATTTGACTTTTTTTTTTATTAAAAATAAAAATAAAAATCTATTTAAAGCCTTAATAAAAAAAAAAATTAAATAGGTTTCCATTAACAAAACAAAAAATTAAATAGATTTGACTGTAAAAAAAGTTGTAATTAAGTATTAAATTCTTTAATTCTTTCTTTTAAAAAAAAAAGATTGATTATTCCCTTATAAAAAATTGATTCTTTCCTTATAAAAATAATAAAATAATATGCTAATACAAGCCCATGAGTAGTCCATTAGGCCTAACCTGATAGTCCAGCTTGCTAAAGACAAAATGGGCATTGCCCATGGGCAGGGTCATGGGCTGAGGTTTTCTCTTTCGGCTCAGCCCAACCCGGCCCATTAATTAGTTAATAGCCCATTATACCCAGCCTATTGTGCCCATTGACGACCCTTATTCTCGGTTTTCTCTCTCTCTCTCTCAATTTTTTGGCGATTTTTTTTTCTTGCATCTCTGCTTTAGGTTGATAATTGTTGTGCTCTTTAGAACTTTATATTGAGTTGATGCGATTTAGTTTTGTGATTAAGTTTTGTTCTCTCTTTAATTTTATTGCATGTGTTTTTCTTTAAATTCTTAGTTTGGGTTGCTTTGAATTCACCTATTTAGTTGTTTTATATATGTTATTTTTGTACAACATGACATTTGTTCTATGAAATTCCTTTTAGACTTGATACGTTATCTTTTTATTTGATTTTTTTTTCTCTTCTCATGTGCAGTGATTGACTTCTAAAAAAAACTATTTTATTTATATATTTAGAAATCTATTTCTTCTTAATTCCAACTATTTAAATTTTGTATAGGCCATGGATTTTATTGAGCAATTAATATGAAAAAAAAAAAAGTAAAATAAATTCTATAATAATTTACTTTATAGGTATCGACTCCTCTATGTTATACATTGTTCCTTAAAAGTAGTGCGAGAGAAACTAATGTTTGGTTTGTCTATGTAACTAATGTTTCTAATCTTTTCAAAGTTTGTGGAGCATATACCCTACTAATTAGGCCATCTAAATCATTTGAATTAAAAATCAACTGTAACATAAGGAACAAAGGGTTCATAATGCATTCATGTTCTCCTTATATCGTGATAAATCTGAGTAGTTGAATAATATTGTTGTTTAATTTACCACTATTACATATTTTTTCCTAAAAGCTACATACCATCGATCGTTACACCAAATGGATATTTCAAAGTTCATTTACTTAATTACTTTGCTGTGTGGTGAGTTGAAACATTGTTGGGTAATGATGTACGTTAGATTGAATGTGTAGCCTCTTAACTTGCAAAGGGTAAATACTGATTTATGTTAAGTTTTTTTATTAGTATTCTTTAGAGCTATAATGGTTGATAGGTCTAATGAGGCTTCAATAATTTATGCGAGGCTTTAATTTCAGCCAAATGACAAGCAATAAAACAAGACAATTCATGTTCCGCTTTCAGGTTTATTCTATTAAAAAAAATGCTTAGCTTTTTGGTAACCACCAATTCATTTTGTTAACTCAACATCATAAAGTAACTTTAATTTAGTTATATGGATAGGGTTTATCATTTTTCAAGTTGCAAAATAAATAAATAAATATATATATATATATATATATTCAAGCTAATATCAATAGCACTACTACATTTGACCATTTAAATTCAATCATATCCTCCATATCATTAAATTATTAATATTTTCTCATTTTTTTAATTTTTAAAAAATTAAACATATAATGTTTTAATTAAATACAAATTAATAAAAATTTCTTTATAAAATCTACTCATTTTTTTTAACATTTACACTTTTTTCAACATTTCTCATTCCTTTCAAATTTTCATCGCCCCACTACCATGTACCTAAATATCAGTCTTCATCTTTCACTTTGTCATCATTTTTTTTTTTTTTTTTGATAGGAAGACTATGAATGCTTTTATTAAACTTGGAATGCAACAATAACAACATGGTGAAGAGCTTGTTCTAAGAAACAAGGATTCTCTTCAACCCAAACAAAAAAATCAGCAATGCCACAAGCATGCTTTGCTAGTAAATGGGCTAGCCTATTGCCTTGCCAACCAATATGAGAAAACTCCACAGAGCGGAACTCATGGGATAATGATAGTACATTGTATACCACTGCTGCTACCGAGGCTGGGGGAGGGGAGACTTCCTTCAGGGCATTTACTAACACCAACAAGTCACCTTCAAGCTCTATATCATGGATGAGTAGATCCTTTGCAAACTGGAGGCCAAACTCAAAAGCCTTCGCCTCCGTCTCCACAGGTCCCAGAGGCACCATGATCTTCTTACTACATGCTCCAACCACCCTTCCTTCATCATCTCTGATCAGCACACCCACCCCGGCAGTTTTTTGTGCAGCAAAAACTGCACCATCCACGTTAATCTTGTAACGCCCCTATTGCGGTGGACGCCATTTTGGTTGCTCCCTGATCTTAGCTACATCTGGTTGCTCACAGTAGACCCGGTACTCCCTTAGGTACTCCAAAGCGTGATCCACCACGGCCCTGCTAGTTTTCTTTTCCCCTCCATTTCTGGTCTTATTCCGATCAGTCCACATTGCCCATGCAACCATCATTATTTTATCTGCGAAGTCATTCTCCCATTTTACCACCATTACCACGTACCACATGAGATCCATGAATGAAGAAAACCGAAGATTTAGCTGTCCAGAAAGCAGCTCTGACATCCTCCATACTTCCTTCGCCTTGGAGCACCTCCAAAACATATGACCTGAGGTTTCCACTTCAGATTGGCACGCCTCACAACTGCTATCCGGTAGAACCTTCCTTCTTTTGAGATTATCTTTAGTGGGCAAGGTGTCTTGGCATGCCCTCCACGCAAAGTGCCGGACTTTGTGAGGAATATTCATACTCCACAAATATTTCCAAAACTTCCTTTGATTACTGTCATTTGAAACACCAGCTATTCCACCCTTAGATGCTACCTCCATCGCAACCCAGTAAGCACTCCTGACACTGAAAATCCCTGTTGTCGTTGGGGCCCATACTTGCCTATCCTCCTGTAGATTTGAGCTCAAAGCAATCCCCTGTATTATCTCTGCCTCATGGGGCAAGAAAACTTGACTTACAACCTCCTGTTTCCACATCCCCCTATTGACATCAATCAACTCTTCCACCCGTGCATCCTCATGGAGAGTAGACAGAGGCGAGGTGACTTTAAAAGAGGAAGGAGTAGGCAACCATTTGTCCTTCCATATTTTTATGCTTTTCCCATTCCCCACTTGCCAACGAAGACCCTTTCGAACAACACCTTGAGCAGCCAGTATGCTTCTCCAAGCAAAAGAAGGGTTACTTCCCGTGCTTGCCTCTGCAAATTCACAATTAGGGAAATATCTTGCCTTGAAAACCTTGACCATAAGGGAGTCCCCACCCCTTTGTAATCTCCACCCTTGTTTAGCCAAAAGAGCAAGGTTAAACTGCTTTAATTGCTTAAACCCCATGCCCCCTTTCGCTTTTGGAGCACAGAGCTTTTCCCAACTCATCCAGGCTATCTTCCTTTCCTCCTTACATTGACCCCACCAAAAATTCCTTATCAAGCTTGTCATCTCATCACACAGTGAATCAGGAATTTTAAAGCAACTCATGGTATAAGTTGGAATTGCCTGTGCCACTGCTTTTATTAGGATTTCCTTACCTGCCTTAGACAAAAGTTTCTCCTTCCAGCCAGCCAGTTTCTTATGCAGCTTATCTTTAACCTCCTTGAAGGTATTCTTCTTATTTCTTCCCACCAATGAAGGTAATCCCAGGTACTTCTCATGCTGTTTAATAACTTGGGCCCCAAATTTAGCCTTGATCTCATCCTGTATTTCCTTTGTGGTGTTTCTGCTAAAAAATAAGGAAGTCTTAGTTCTGTTAAGCTGTTGCCCCGATGCTTGCTCGTAAACCCCTAAAATCCCCTGAAGGGTCTCACATTCTTCAATAGTTGCTTTACAGAAAATAATGCTATCATCTGCAAAAAATAAATGAGACAACCTAGGACCCCCCCTACAGATTGAGACCCCCTCCAACACTCCATCAGATACAGCTTTCTTAATTAAAGCAGAAAGACCTTCAGCACAAATTAAGAAAAGATAGGGAGAAAGAGGATCACCTTGTCTTATGCCTCTCGAGGGTGTAATTTTATCACTCAGTTTGCCATTAATCTTAACAGAATAAGTGACAGAATTAATGCACTGCATCATGAGCCCTCTCCATCTTGTTGCAAAACCTAACCTCTCCATAATTTTCTCCAGGCATCCCCACTCTACTCTGTCATATGCCTTACTCATATCGAGCTTCAGGGCCATCTCTCCTACATTACCCACCCTTCTTTGGCTTATGTGATGCATAGTCTCAAAAGCGACTAAAACATTGTCAGTTATTAGCCTGCCATTCACAAAGGCGCTTTGTGTTTCACTGATAATTGATGGAAGTACTCTCTTTAGTCTATTGGCCAGTGTTTTGGATGCTAGTTTATAGACCACATTACACAAGCTAATTGGTCTATATTCTGTCACCCGTTTTGGATTTTTTACCTTTGGAATAAGCACAATGTGGGTCTCATTGAAATTAGGAGGCATCACACCAAAGTTTAAAAAAGCCAACACTGTCTTGATAACGACCTCACTTACTGTAGGCCAAAATTGTTGAAAGAAAAGAGGGGGCATCCCATCTGGGCCAGGTGCCTTAAGTGGGTACGTTTGTTTTAAGGCTCGTGTTATCTCATGTGGTTGAAACTCCCTTAGCAAACTTGAATTCATGCTCTCAGTGACCCTAGGTTGCACTGCCTCCAGTAGCTCAGAAAACTCAGTGGGATTACTTGAAGTGAATAACTCCGAGTAATAATCTTTGAATATCATCTCTACTACTCTTTCATCTTCCTGCCAAATTCCTTCCCCATCATAGATGCCTTCAATCATATTCTTTTGGTATCGGGCTGAAGCCTTAGCATGAAAGAACCTGGTATTACGATCTCCCTCCTTGAACCAGTTGAGTCTGGACCTTTGTTTCCACATCGCATCTTCCTTGTCCAACCAACAATTGAGCTGCACTCTTGTTTCTTTTAAGTCATTTATGATCTCCCTTGAAGTTGGTTGTAATTCAAGCCACTCCAAATGTTTTTGCAGCTGGGATATCTTCTTTCCAATGTGCCCAAACTCTGTTTGGTTCCACACGGTCAGCCTGGTCCGACATGAATCAATGCAAGAAAGGATCGGGAAACTATGAACTGAAACAGCACCTTCCAACCACGCCTCATTCACGATCTGCTCACATTTTGGGTCCTTGAGCCACATGGACTCAAATCTAAATAATTTCCTTGGCTTCTTTCTTCTTGGCTTAGGACGAAAACATAGTAAAATCTGGCTATGGTCCGAAGTAGAAGAGGCTTTATGGATGACCACGGCATCAGGGAACAAATCACTCCACTCTCTTGAAACCAATGCCCTATCTAGGCGTTCTTTTATCTGGACTCCATCCCTAGTTTGATACCACCACGTAAACATGGGCCTAATAAACTTTACTTCATGAAGCCCACTTGAATAAATAGCATCTTTAAATCTCACCATTTGTCTATTGGGCCTCTGCATGCCTCCTTCTTTCTCCTCCTCACATGTGATCTCATTGAAGTCTCCTATGACAACCCATGGAAGTTGGCTGCCATTGCTTAAGGACTGAAGGGTTCGCCAAGATTCAGGTCTCAATGATGTATTTGGGTTCCCATAAAACCCAGTTAAGTGCCACTGCCCCTCATGACCACCCCCTTCAACCTTAGCATCAATGTATGTTAATGTAGCATTTTGCACATGCACAGTAGCCTCTGACTTCCAAAATAAAGCTAATCCACCACTCAGCCCATTACTAGGAACCACAAAACTATTCTTAAAACCACATCTGTCTCGTACATTACGCATCCATTCAACATTCGATTTCATTTCCATTAAGAAAACAAAACTGGGATCTTCTATCCTAATAACCTTCTTCAAGGCATTCACTGTCTGGGGGTTCCCAAGCCCCCGACAGTTCCAACTTAGGATACTCATTGGGCCCGGCGGGGTTGCTTAGCAACCTCCGCCGATCCTAAGTGTGTAGCAAATAGCATACTAAGTTGTTTTGTCTCCTCATCCACCTTCTGTTTCTTTTCAGCTTCACCCCTTCCCTCCTTTAAACCATCAGGTCTCTCTATCTTACGCTTCATTCCAATTTCAATCCCTTGGGCTTCTATCTCCATACACTCCTTAGGCATATGTGGTATCCTAGTCCAGCTACCCTTCTTTGGCCCTAAAGAGTCATTGGGCTTTTTAGTAGGCCCACATGGTACTTTGTTTTGGGCTTGTGCTTTTTTCATACCCTCTTTCTTTCCTACCTTCTTTCCTTTAATACTGTCTTTTTCCTCAACCCACCCCACTTGAAATCCTGCCCGTGTTGAACATATCTCTATCTCCCCCTTATCTCCTAATTTTGAGATTTCCTTTCCCAGCACCTGAGACTCCGTGTTCTGTTTAGCACTATTAGAATCCACAACACTCTTGTTTAATTGCTGAATTATCTCCGTCACAACCGGGTGATGATTATGGTGATCCTCCAGAATTTCGCTATCAATATCCTTTAAAATCTCCTCAAAATCCGCACCCGAGTCCTTTGGAGCTGAAAACTCCGCAAATTCAGGAACCCCCGTATTTTCCTCTAGTCTGACTTGTCCGTTACTTTCCGGCACCACCACCGGAGATTTCAGAGAACCCTCCCCGACGTCCTTTCCACCTTCCTGAAGTAGTGGTCGTAGCGGCACTGCATCCTTCCTCTGACGCTGCACCGGCAACTCAGTCACCTTGGATGACGACGGCTGGAGATTGCCCTCTCCAAAGCCCTTCACTTCTAACGTATGTCTTCTTGCTGGGCTGAACTGTGATGCACGGATCCAGTGCCCATACTGCTGACTCTCCATTGGTAGTGTACCCTTACTGCCCAACCATAAATCACAGTCCTTGTCGTCATGCGAAAGCATACCACACCAGAAACAAATGTTGGGTAAACGTTCGTATTGGAACGAAACCCAGCTTTCCGAATCTTCCTCAAAAGATACCTTCCTCCCTCTGCACAGCGGCCTAGAGATATCAACAGTCACCCTAACACGCATGAACGTCCCACCCTTCATTTCATTAGTGTCTCTTGAAACCGTAACTGTTCCAATAGTCTCCCCAATTTCGACCGCAGCTTCAGGGGTCAAAAATTGATAAGGGAGGTCGTGGAGTTGAACCCAGAAAGAGCTCGACTTGAACTCTAGGTCTTTTAGGGGTTTACTCCCATCGAAACGCTGGAACACCACCAGGTGGCGATCAAAGGACCAAGGCTCCCCTAGTAAAACTTTTTCCACATCCACTTCCAGATCAAACGCAAATAGCAAAATATTATTCCCAGCATTGGTGATGTGGAAGCTCTCCTTAGTACGCCAAAGTGGCCGGAAAGTCCGTGCCACTGCTTCCATATTCAATGCTCTCCTTGTCAGGAACTTCGCCGCCAGAACATGCTCCGAAGCACGTTGGTGGTTAGACAACTTCACCCTCCTACCCTCTCTCGCTGATAGAGAAAGCTTCTCACACCTACTAGTAAGGTCTTCCATCCCACTGTGAAAACCTGCCTCCAACCTCACCAAAACCCTACTAGTATGAAACTATAGGGACCTACCCTCCCACTCCGAGGAGTAGAGGAACACCAATGCTACAGGCTAGGGTTTAGGTTTTTGCGAAAACCTAGACCTCTAGACAGAGAACTTAGTCCTTGCCAATTAATGTTTTGAGTTTTTTTTTTCCCCTCCTTTGTCATCATTTATTTTGTTTCTTCTTATTCTTATCCTCTTATTATAAAATTTTCATTATCTTTTATATTCTATATTTCTATGTATAATTTTCCCTCACAAAAAAAGGTTATTTCTCTCTCTCTCAATTTTTTGGTGGATTTTTTTTTTCTTGCATTTCTGCTTTAGGTTATTAATTTTTTGTATTTTTAAGGACTCTACTTTGAGTTGATGTAATTTAGTTGTGTTTTAAGTTTTTTTCTTTTTTGTTCTTTTTGATTGTTAAATGTTATCCTATTGCATTATAAATAATATAATATTATTCTATTACATAGCATAATTTGGATAATTTTATCACATAAGAATTTTACATAAGTTACATAAACAAAAGTAAAAACAACAACAACAACAGCAACAACAACAATAATAATATATTTATGAGATAACTCTAAAAAAATTATCACGCGCAACGCGTGGGTGTGCAAGTAGTAGTTAGTAATAGTCAAGGAACTAGATCCTAATGATAATGAACATTTTTTTTTTCCAAGAGAGAAACTCCTGTTGGGTTTTGTGGAGCCTAGTTATGTTTGATCCGGTTGACGACCTGAATAAAGTTGCGTGGTTTTTAATGGGAGATTTTCTGAGGCTTAGTCCATGGAGTAGAGGCTTAGTTCATTTTGTAGTCGCACTTTGTATTTTTTCCTGATAATAGTGAAATCTTTGCAACTTCGTGGACGTAGGCAAATTACTGAACCACGTAAATATTGTCTTATGCGTGTGATTGTTTTTCTTTGGCATGCATTTTCTCTATTTTTTGTTTCTCACAAGTTGAGAATTTCGGTTGAATTCCCTACAATTCCTACAACCTATTATATAGTGATTTATAAAACCATTCACACCGATTAAATGACATTACTCATTAAATCAATTTAATAAGTTTATAACTCTAATAGGTCACGTGACAAAACTCTACCTGTGTAGTACTTGCATCTACAAATACATTGGTACATTGGTAATTGGGTCACAATATAATATCTATAATTCTGTGTTTTACTCTTTGTTCTCTTTTTTCTCATTAGACAAACCCATGGAAGCCGAGAATACATAGAAGACAACATTATTTTGGAGTTGGGACTTGGGAGTATTAGTTGTTAAGGTGCTTCCCTTCAAGAAGAAGCTGTCTGAGTTAAATCAAATTTCAGACAAAAGATGCCCACTTTGTAGAATGAAGACTCGGTTTCCTTTAGTTTAAAAAATGTAGGCAAAGGGAACTAGGTTTGGTCTAGTTCAAACTTGGTCTAAAAGACCTCTACCTCAGGCCTCATTGGCAACTTAGGCACACACCTCAGCTGCCCAAGTATGCAGAATATAAGGATGACTCATTAAGGCATGGGAGAGGACCCTCATGCATAATCTCCTCTTAACTAAATGATCCATGTATTTGAACAATGTAAAAATTACAAAGTTCAGAGCAAGAAAATAAGAATCAATAAAAAGAAATAGAGTTATTAATAGCTTTCCCATCATTCTATAAACAACTTGCTATTTTGCAACAAGAAAAAGAAAATTTACTCATCTAATCAAAGCAAAGGTAAGCAAATAAATCTGATTTCTGTTACAGATACCCCCATTAGCAGGCTTTATATGCTGCACTTAGCACTGAGATAATATTAAACTCAATTGAATATAGCCTTAATAGGAAAAGTGGATTTGATTAATTTCCCTGTTTTACTAAAGTCACAATGCTCAAAGTGAGTTTGATATTACTACATATAGAAAATCGCTTAATTGGATATCAATGTTAGTTGAACAAAAAAAAACTCAAATAATAGAACTCTAGAAGTAGAAATTTTCTATTTATTTGCAATGAAGGTTGGGAAAGATGTCATTGATGAGCCAGTTTGCCATATACTGGTAAGCTTTTTGTGTCAAATGAACTCCATCCCAGCTGATGCGTTCATCTGGATTGGGACAAACAGTTACGCCTGGAGCTCCACACATTTTTATCAAGCTAAAGTCATAATCACCTCCAACACCACAGCAAGATTTTTGCAAAGATGCAGCAATAAATATAAAATTCTATAAAATTCTTTTACTAAACCCCCATCATGTCATGTTAAATTAGCCTTGTAGTGTATTATAACTTTAGAAGTAGAGAGAGACTCACCAAGAAGTTCAGTGTGACGGTAAACCCATTGGAAAGCATTGTAATAATCACCATAAACTATAACAACATTAGGATTTTCTTTTCTCAAATCTTCAAGGGCTCTTTTGAGTTGATCATTATGGTATGTTGAGAAATTGTTCAATCCCTTTAGGCAATGAAACTCATTATAAGCAGCAGGATTGTTGGTCTGGAATAATGTAAGACAGATTGGAAAGCAGCCTATTGGGAAGTTTCCAGGGACAACCACTCGGGTAGCACCATAACCAACAACCCTCTGGAACCAATATAATGGAGAATAATGAATCCAGTTGTGGCAGATCCCATTGAAATAGTATGCTTAATTCGAATGAGAGGTTAACCATCAGTATTGTGGCAGATCCCATTGAAATAGGTGGACATCCAATCCAGTTGAAAGGGAACTCCAGCTGCTAGAGCTGTGAAATCATAGAACATAACAAACGAATTTTAGTATAATATAACTTTCACAATAATATTGGTATATAAGGTGGGTCTGAATCCTAACACATGCAATCAAGTCGAACAAAGGAATTAATTCAAGTTGCATAATGTACACAACTAGCAAAAAATTCAAACATAACATATAATTATTAGCCTGAAAACACAGAACAAAGGATTTTTCCAGACTCAAACATGCATTAATTATAAATTGTACTGTTTTTGCAGTGTTAGAAACCGAGTTTTCGGTTAGTCCGGATGTTGCTTGTACTTTATTCCTTCTAAAAGAACTGCCTTATAAATAAAAAATTCTACAAACGGCCGAGTATTTTCTGAGTTCTTTTAAAAACCATCCAACAGCAACTAAGATTCTTAAAAAAGAAAAAAAAAAGAAAAAAGCACTTGGCCTTATAAATGTTGGAATTACGAGCGAGTGATTAAATTCACCAACTTAAACCTTTTTAAAGAATTGATAATTTATCATGGGTTTTACTACCATGTGATCTTAGTATATCATTTTAGAAAACCTTTTATGAAAAATTGAAAAAATGACAAACTTTTTTTTATAGCTTTTTCAGTTTTCCATACAATGTTTCTAAAAATAGATGATTAATATATAATGTAAGGGCATATATTAACCAGACTCATTTATCATAATATTAGAATATAAAAGATCTTGAGTTCCATATCTATCTCAACTCTACTTCCTATTTAAAATATTTAAAAATCCCACTTATGACTTATTAATTGGGTTTAGGACATACATGCGAGAAATGAATTAGAATTATGATTAAATGATTAAATTTATCAACCACTTAAGCTCAGTAATTTCTTGATAGAAATCTTTATGTACAAAGTATATTATGGGTTCTTTTTATAATCCAGAGAACTAAAAAAACACAGCAAAAAATATAAACATCAACAAGTTAGATAACTTAGATTCTTACCAATATAATCAATCATTAGCAACCCATTGGAGCACCGGCCAGTACTGGCATGGTTGAAAAAGGTTTCGCCATAAGGAAGTCGAGAGAAAGGAGTGCCTGGGTTCTCATGAATGAAATTGCCTGTGTCAGAGATCGAATCCCCAAGTTGATATATGGCATCAAACTTCCAAGCCTTAAGGGTTTTAGCATCAATGCAATGTGGAAGAAGAAGAAGCAGAAGAAGAAGAAGAAGAAGAAGAGAGAAAGTAGTGAGAATCATGATAAGCAACTTAGATGACTCCGTTGCAGGCAGGGGCGTAGCCAGGAATTTGTACATGGGGGGCCGATCACTTGTGCATGGAGGTGTTGACCTACATGGATCCACCACTTTTTCCTCATCACTCACAACTCGCCGCATGGTGAGTTGTGGCAAAAATTGTGTAAGTTTTTGTGGTTCTTGCATTTTTCAATAACTTAAGTCCAACCCTATTTTCTTGTCTATCTCCCTCCTACTACACACCTTGACTCAAATGACTGCTAGGTTTCTTTAACGGCTTCTAGGGTTGGATTGGAAGTCTTTGATACCAAGTTGGAGTTGAGTTGTAAAGCGTGGAAGATTAGAAATAGGTGACAAGTAAGAGAGAGAGAGAGAGAGAGAGAAAGTAGTTTTGATATATAACCTAAGCAGTTTGAGTCTTTTTCTTCTTGGGTACTAATTCTGCATTTGGCTAATTATGACATTGTCAACATTCAACAAACATATTAATTTCATCATTTCTCAATACTCAATTAAGTCAGAGATATCTAAAAAAAAAGTAGCACAAAAATATAATCCAATGCGCAAAATGAACGGTGAGGAAGAATTCAATGGAGAAAAGGAGACTGAGATAAGAGGAAGTAATATTGTGAGACAACGCCTAATTACCTATAAGCTTGCCATTAATGAAAACACGCAACACATCACGCATGCTATCAATTGTCAGTGTTGGTCTAACTTTCTTTTCCTCCCACAGGTGTCCTAATTTCTGAATTGCTAACATCTTTTTTCTTAAAGAATGCATCAATTGTTTTTCGTTTGCTCATAATTCTTTTAGCTTTAAGAATATGACTCAAAAATTAACCTGAAAAGAACTTTAAAAAATAAAATTTTAATTAGAAATTTTTACTTAGTTATATGAATGTAATTCATACTCAAGAAAAAACAAAATTTCCACTATAATTTAAACAATCAACCCATTTTTAATATGACTTTAATTAATAATAACCCCTCAAACAAAAACAAAAATTAAACACACAAGTATTGGTACACAATATAAACCAAACAATTTAACAACACCCACAGCCACATCCACAGCAACTAATCAAAAATAGGTAATAAATCAAAACAATTTTACCTTAGAAACTTTGTCTTCACAAAGTGCAAAGATGGGTCACCCAGGTGGCAATGCCTACTGCCTCTGCCTCCAAAAGATCTTCCCTTCAAGACTCATCACAAACAATCTCCCCATGCCTTCAATCACGTATTTCTCTAAAAATCTATGAAAATATAAAGAGCATGTGAATATTTAGGTGTAGATAGTTGAGAAAAAAAAAAAAAAAGACACTAAAAAGAGATGAATCATGAATGTCTAATGCTTAAGAAAGAGAAGAAAACTCACCAGGCGGTCACCAAGTTCCAAAACTAAAGCTGAATCAGTTGATGAAGAAAGAAAAAATTAGTCAGAATTTTTTTTTTTTCCCCGAACTGTGGGGACAGAACAAAGGACTGGAGTGTTGGGGGCTGGTAGGCAGTGGTACCAGTGCTGAAAGTGTATCAAAGAAGACAAAACAACCAAGTTCCAAAACTAAAGCTGAATCAGCTGATGAAGAAAGAAAAAATTGGTCAGAAATTTTTTTTTTCTTCGGACTGTGAGGACAGAACAGAGGACTGGAGTTTTGGGGGCTGGTAGGCTGCTGTACCAATGCTGAAAGTGTATCAAAGAAGCCAAAATAAAAGAATAAAAAGTAAAAAGGGCAAGGGATTCCGTGGGTCAGGGTGGGCTTTTTGAGATGAAGGGAAAGTGTATTTTTGTTGTTATTTGGATTTAAGAGTATTTAAATGTTGGACTTATGAGTATTTTCGTGGGCCAGCAGGTTTTTGTTTTATTTGGAGTTACCTAAAACTAAAGCTGGGGCTGGGAGTGGGCTGGGAGAATAGGTGAGAAATGGGTAGGGGGGCCGGCTGTCTAATGTTGAGGGGGCCCATTTATTTTTTCTTCATAGTTTAATGGGAATTTTTTTTTTTTTTTTTTTTTTTTTTTTTTTGCAGGGGCCACGGCCCCCCCAAGCCACTATGTGGCTCCGCCCCTGGTTGCAGGTGCAGTGGTGTTAGCCATTCCAATTGCTCAAGAAAGAAGTGTAGACGTGGCTGTCTTGAATTTATTAAAAGTCAGGTTTTGTATTGTGTCCAAAGCAAAACGATTTGATGCTGACGTGGCCGGGTTAAACTTATGTGATTTTAGAGTTAACTATTTTATAATGAGAGATGCTACGTCTACAACATTTTTACAACAAATCACAGATGGTTAGTTGTTATTGGTTTAAATTTGAAACTAACACTAAGATTATTTTTTTACCCCAACAACAACAACCAGTAACAACCTGCCACTTAAGATTTGTTATAAAAATATTATAAAAATGTTGTAGACATATTATTTCTCTTTTATAATAGGCTAAAATGCAAAACTCACTCTCTAAGTTTCATCACTTGTCATTTTAGTCATTTAAGTTTAAATTTTGTCATTTTAGTCCTTTAAGTTTAATTCATTCTCAATTAAGTCCTCAGTTAACAATCCATTAGTTGCTGCCGTTATCCCACTCAAACAACACCGTTTTTGTCCTTTATTTAATTTTTAATTAATTAATTATTTTTTAAAAAATGTTGATTTAAATTTTTTTTTTTTTTAAATAGAAATTAATGGACGTTGTCCCTCCCATCTGAAAGAACACAAAATTGCAATCCCATCCACCTGATACCATAGCCTAGCTCGATACTGTGAGGGAGAAGAAAGACTGAGACGGAGAAGGAGAGAGAAAGATTGAAGGGGAGAAGGGGAACTAGAGCCGCCCAAAGTCTTCCCTCTCGGTCTTGGGCACATAGGCCTCCCAGGGCATTAAGTAATCTCCCACTTAAGTTGCTAAATGAGTTGATATGATAGGGTGGCAAGACCGCAAGAAACCTTAACATTGTTTCTATGCACTCTAACATGTAAGGGCTACTCCTCAGTCTCTGCACCTTAGCAAATCTGAAAGAAAAGCTCTAGAGGAGGAAATCCCCCATCAAAAGTTTCTAGGGAATCTATTGCTTTCCACCACCACAATTCTATAATGATCCCACTACTTTGTTACCAACTTAGGATTTGGTTGGATAGAAAAAAGAAAATTATGGAAAGAAAATTGGTGGGTGGGGTTGCAATTTTGTGTTCTTTTAGATGGGAGGGAGGGGACGACGTTGATTCTTTCTGGTTTTTTATTTTAATTTAACGTTTTTTAAATTAATTAATAAATAATAAATATAAAATTAAAAATTAAATAAAGGACAAAAATGGTATCTTATGGGTAGGATAACTGTAGCAATTAACAAATTGTTAACAAAAGACTTAATTGAGGATGAATGAAACTTAAAGGACTGAAATGACAAAACCTAAACTTAGAAGACTAAAATGAAAAATAATGAAACTTAGAAGGTGAGTTTTGTATTTTAGCCTTTATAATATTTTTATATATAGTTGTGAATTTAGTGAGAAACTGATACTAGTTCTTATCTGAACTTATCACTAATATCATTTTTTTTAATGAATAACTACTTATCATATCAACAGTTTGTAAAGAAATTTATAGTTCTAGAATTTCCCTTGCACGTGAGAGGTTGTTACGCTAGAGTTTGTTATTTGTTTGGTTTGTACGGTGGGCTTATATTTATTAAAATTTTGGTTAAATAATTATATTTATTATTTTTTCTAATAGTTTAAGTTTTTAAGATAATTGGTAATTTAAGCCAACGAGGGCTTGGTTGAGTGGGTAAGGCTCGGACGCTTCGTGCAACACACCTAGATTCGAGTCCCGCTGCTTGCAGGCTTTCGTTGGTGGGTAAACTTAGTGGTGAGGTGTACTCACAAAATGTGAGGTGACTCCCGCACAGTGGTACAGAATGGGCCCCCGACTACGGGCTCCCTGACCGAGGCCATTGGCTCCCTGTCCGGGAGTGTAATATGACCATAAATACCCCCATTTTAGATTCTCAAAAAAAAAAAAAAAAAAAAAAAAGATAATTGGTAATTTAATATGGTATCAAAAAAAGAGATTCTAAATTTTATCATGGTCCCCACAATACCTCTCATTTAAATTATTAAAATTCCACTTTGTATTTAGAGGTTCTCTCTTGTGTTTGATAGACATTTGTTTTGTAGCTCTCTTTTTTATTTCTACTGTGTGGTAGTTTGTATTTGGTATTTCTGAACTTTTGGTTCGTTGGTTTCACTAGAGAGAAATATCTTTGAGGGTATTGTCTAGTGTGGAAAAAAATTCAATTTATTTTAAGTGCAACTCCTAACCTTTGTATTGTGAGGGAGACTTTTTGGGTATTTTTGAAATTTGGGTTTGAGAGAGTGCCTCTACATCATATTCCCCCAAATTTGTTAGTATTTAATTTTTTTTTTTTTTTTTTGCACGTGGATGTAGTGCCAAATCATGTAATTATTGTGTCTATATTTTCTTTTGCATTGGTTTTCTTAGTTTTTGGACATTTTTTCCCAAGTCCCAAATATTTCACAATTAATGTTTGATATTTTGACCTTCCCCTATTTTACAACAATAAGCACTCTATATATCAGTTATGAAACTTTGAAAAACAAGCACCTCATGCATGTGATATATATATATATATAAGCTGAATCTTAACATTTATTGTTGTTACGCTCTTGTTTAGCTACTTCATTCGCCACATCATTGACCATATCATTATTCTTTTTCTTATTTAATTATTTTTTTCCTTTAATTTTTTTTCAATATTAAATGTATTGGCTTTACAAATTCATCTCAAAACGGTTTTAACTTTACATATTCATCTAATTTAATTTTCATGTTATAACTAAATAATAAATCAATGAAAAATCAAAACAAAAATATTATCTATATATATTCATCTTAGGCGGTTTTAACTTTATGTATAATTTTATCTTTACATGTTCATCTACTTTAATTTAAATGTTTATAACTGAAAAAAATGAAACTAATGAAGAAAAAAAAAAAAAAAAAACTTTTCACAAAGTTTAAGTATGATTTCAAAGTTTAAAGATGAAAAAAAAAATGCAAAGTTTTGGGACCAAAATAGTATTGTACCCTTATTAGTTTTATAATAAATTCTAGAATAATCTAAATAGTATTTTTTTTCAAATTAATATATAAAAAGAATTCTTGCTAACCAGATTGATTATTTGATAAGATTGTTATTTTTACTTTTAATAAAAATAACTTGATTTTTTAAGAAATCAAATACGAATAATAAATACAAGAGGTTAAAGTGTCATTTTCAAATATAGAAGGGGGTTTTTTGACAAATAGTATTTTCCAAATAGTCATTGTAAGTAAAAATGTGATATTAGTGATAAATCCATATTAGAATGCCACATCAGCAGTTTGTAAAAATGTTGTAAAATATGTAAAAATGTTGTAAAATAGTTTGTATCTGTAGCATTACTCTTTCCTTAAACCTCACAAGATGTTAGTGTAATTTATTATTAAACAAAAAAAATTCCAATAGTGGACTATCTAGAATTTAACAAAAGGAAGTGTGGAAAAAATTGTTATATTCACATTCTCTGGAATCACAAATCTGCAATAGTGTGCCAGAGAAGCTTGTCAAGTTATTAATAATCTGTCTCACTCCCTTGTGCCAAATATAAACAAATTTTCATTTTCCATTGAAGGCCCCAAAATTTTTTTCTCTCCAAGTCGACAAGAAATCTAGAGTGAAAATTAAAAAAGATCTCAAAGCAGAGGGTCACAATTGCCCTCCTATTATAATGATAGAGCATATTATATATAAAAAAAAATGCTATTGGGACACATCAAGAAGTTATTTTATCTATTTTAATACAAAACTTTATAATACACCATACATTAAATATTCTATTTTTTCACCATTTTAGTTAAATATTGTTTCTTTATTCTTTTTAATTTTCTTTTTCTGTTCCCATCGACATTGAAGACATATAAGGGAGAGAATGTTTACATGTTATTAATTAATTCCAGCCATCATGAAGAGAGAAATTTGAATTAAAAAAAAAAAAAGCAAATATTTATACAACTTCCATCCCTACACTGCTAGCATTAGAATTGCATTGTAGCATGCACAGCCAGCTGTAACATATAAGCAAGAGAGGTAATCAACTAAGGGCGCCCTATGTAAATAAAGACCCCCTAATTTTAACCAATAAAGCTATTTTTTTTCATTGTAATAGTATTAATTAAGCTCAAATATTAGCCAGTAAATAAAATAGTATTTTTTTTTACAAAAGAGAAATTCTACGTTCAAAATATTTTTCACAATACTTTCACAATAAATTCTAAGTAGTAGGTTATTATTGGCTGTTATTGGTGGTTAAAAAATAATTTCAGTAGTGGGTTCAAATTAAAACTAGTAACAATTTAACACTTAAGATTTGTTATGAAAATGTTATAAATTTAGCACTTCTAAAAAAAAGAGCAATACACAAAAATTTTCACAGCAGTTGAGTTGACAAATTTTTACTAGTTCTCATCACTAATATCACTTTTTTATTTACCACTATTAATCTGTCATATCAACAAGTGTGAAAAGTTTTGTCAAATTTTTTGCGTCTATAGACATTCTTGAAAAACAAATTCTAGATGGTTCATATTAATTAGTAATTTTGCCTTTAACAAGAGAATAAAATTTAAGTAATATTTAAATTACTTTTTTAAAAAGTCATTTTTAAATATATAAAAAGCTTCAATTCATTTTTTGCCTTAGGTCACTCAATACATCAAGCCACCACCAGTAGCATGTGCCAAAAAGTTTTTGCATTCAGTACATCTCATGGAGGTAATTTTTTAGTTTTTGATGTGGTAATTGGTAAGTAAATACTAAAAATTTAGCACAGTTAATGCTAGTGGTATTGTTATCATTTACCCCCTCGACTTCTTTTCCTTGTCTTTTGCCTTTTACATTTTGTCTTTTATGTTTTGTGTCTTTTTTTCTTCGTGTACTCATCTGGTTCTTGCTACTAGCTATCATCCCTACACAATTTTTTTAATATAAATACAATGTGACACGTTTTGTTTGCTTTTATTATTCTTTTCGTATATATATAGAGTGATGTTGTAATATTATGGGCGGATTGCCTCATTCAACTAGATCCTATTTTGATTCTAAAAAAATAAATAAATAACTAATCCTCTTTTGGCTCCATTTATATTATATAAAAAAATTTATTTTGATTTTTGTTGGTCCATAGAAACAAAATTCTGTAGCACTCCCGAATGCTAACTCAGAATGAAATTTTATGCAATGGGAATTCACCTAAATTTTAAAAAGCATGCTGCCCAAACTTTATACTCTTTTTTTTTTTGATAAAACGGTCAGACACACTTTTATAGAGTCTTTTAGGTAAATATTGCTAAAATCAAAACATATTTGCGTTATAGGTATTGTTTGAAGTTAATTGTGAAAATGAGGAGAGAGATTGAATTTCGGCAACACCGTTGCCGAAATTCAACAAAAAGTAGGAGAGAGAATGAGCAAAAGGAGGAAAGAGAAAAGCAAATGTCAGTAACAGTAAAATGTTGAATTTCGGCAACACCGTTGCCGAAATTCATCTGCCCAAATTTCCTGTGCTGCCCGGATGTGTGAGAAGTGCAATAATGCGTGAGCGCCCAAACTTTAAAAAAAAAAAAAAGTAATTGTGGCAATGGTATTGCCGAAAATAGTAGGAAAAAAAAAAGTGAATGCGGAAGAATTAAAGAAAAATATAATGTGCTACGTACACAATATTTTCACAATAAATCACAAGTAACTAGTTATTATTAGTTCAAATTTAAATTTGACATTGACATTACTATTTTAATTTAACAATAACAACAAGTAACAACCTGATACTTAGCATTTGTTGTAAAAATATTGTAAAAATTGTATGCACTTATTATTTCCCCAATTGGGAATTTTTTGCCACAATTGGGAATTTTTTTTTAAAGAAATAATAAGTGCATACAATTTTTACAATATTTTTACAACAAATGCTAAGTATCAGGTTGTTACTTGTTATTGTTAAATTAAAATAGTAATGTCAATGTCAAATTTAAATTTGAACTAATAATAACTAGTTACTTGTGATTTATTGTGAAAATATTGTAAAAATATTGTGTACGTAGCACATTATATTTTTCTTTAATTCTTCCGCATTCACTTTTTTTTTTCCTACTATTTTCGGTAATACCATTGCCACAATTACTTTTTTTTTTTTTAAAGTTTGGGCGCTCACGCATTATTGCACTTCTCACACATCCGGGCAGCACAGGAAATTTGGGCAGATGAATTTCGGCAACGGTGTTGCCGAAATTCAACATTTTACTGTTACTGACATTTGCTTTTCTCTTTCCTCCTTTTGCTCATTCTCTCTCCTACTTTTTGTTGAATTTCGGCAACGGTGTTGCCGAAATTCGATCTCTCTCCTCATTTTCACAATTAACTTCAAACAATACCTATAACGCAAATATGTTTTGATTTTAGCAATATTTACCTAAAAGACTCCACTTTTATACTCTAAGAGCATTCGCATCAGTCCGTGTAAATTTTTTGTCTATTTTACACGAAAAAACCTACTTTTTCTATTTTACACATCCAATTTTACAAAACACACACATCAGTTTATCTATTCTACACATTTATTCAATAAAATATTCATTATTTTACATTTTTTTATTACTCACTCCTTCATTGCCCCTCTCTCTCTCACAGACCCATGGCCACCATCACCACCATCATCACCACCCAGCCACCATCATCACCACCCAACCAGCATCATCAAAAGGAAAACCCACTCAAGCCAAGCCGATCAAGATCAAAACCTATTGACCCACACCCACAATCAACAAAAAACCAGAAAAAATGGATCGAAACCCACCTCCTGGCGATGGCCCGAAATATGAAAGAAAAAAACAAGGCACTGGAGGATGAAATTGAAAGTTCTGGGGTGTCTGAGGGTCAAGATTTGGACCCTGAGCTGAAGGAGAAAATTGTGCAGAGGAAGAAAGAGATAGAGTTGGAAATGGTTGATGCTATAAAAGCCCTGGGTTTGGATGTTGCGGCTGTGAGGCCAAAAGCGAAGGAGATCAGTGAACAGATTCCAATTGATGTCAAAGTCAAGGAAAAAGAGCTGAATGAAGAAATTAAGGGAGAAATTGAAAATGTTATCAAGTCAACAGATCTGAAGGAGAAGATTGAGGTACTGAAGTTGGAGGTTGCAAAGGCAGGAAAGACACCTAATGTGGCGTCCAAAAATAGAATTGCAGCGCCGAGAGAGAGAGAGAGAGAGAGGGAGCTGAGAGGATGAGAGAGAAAAAAATGATTAAAAATGATATAAACATGCTACAGTACCCGTGTATATTTACACGGGTACTGTAGCAACTGATAAATATAAACAAGTATACACCCACTGATGTGGGTGGTTTTTTTGCTCAAATTGTGTAAAAGTGATGACTTTTTCTATTTTGCACATTTATACACAATTATGCAAACACTGATGGGAATGCTCTAATAGTGTTGGATGTGACCATTTTTTAACAACTAATATTTTTAGTGAGTGTTGTCCTCGTGATTCTCTCTTTTTTTCCACTCTTAATACACCCAAGATATATAACATATAATCATTTGACGCACACTTAATCTAGTAGTGTTGTATCATGTATGTGACCATTTTTTTTCAACAAATAATATATTGAGAAGGGTTAGGAATACAATATTTCACAACATTTTCATGATAAATCATGCATGAAATTATTTTTCTTGTCAAGTAACAACTAATAATAACTTACTATATAAGATTTATTGTAAAGACTACAGATTTCGTTCTTATTTAAGATTTATTGTAGGTTCTCAAAAAAAAAAAAAGATTTATTGTAAAGATATGTTGATATATCATTTCTTTAATATATTACCATAAGTGATGGTTTCATTAATCGTGCTTTTCATTTTTCCCCGCTCTCTTACATGCAAGAGATGATATATATATATATATATATATATATATATATAGTCTGTTGCAGCAATACATACCTTACCCATTTCTCTTTCTTCTTCTATTTCATCTTCTTCTGTCCTGGTCTGCTGCAATCTGTAAAACCTCCGAAGTGTTTTCAGTTGGATTCTTTTTTGTAGTCAGCATGGTAAAGTTTTGTTTACTATTTTTTTGGGTACTGGTTTGAAATTTTGGTTTTTTTTTTACACGTATGCTAATTATATGTTATGGTCCACTGCAGAGTGAGACTTTCGTGGATATAGACCTATTGCAAGAAAGGAATGAAGCTAGTTCCGAAAGCAATGTCTGTAACATACCAATGGAGGTTAGATCCATTTTGGATAATGAGAGTCACATCGAAATAAAAAAGAGAGCCCAAAAAGTCACTTGTCAGAAAGTCCCACCAACGTTGAGAAGAAACGAAAGAAGTAAGGACTACTTTGATCCTAGGGTTATCTCTTTCGGTCCTTACCACCATGGCAAACCAGAATTCCAAGAAGCAGAGATGCTTAAAACTGATGTCATGTTGGAGTTTATTGCAAATTCTAGCACTTCATTTGTGGAATTTTACAGCAAGATACGTGAAATAAATTACTACACTAGATCCTGTTACGTTGATGGTTCAACAAATAAATATAGTGATGATGTGTTTGCACTGATGATGCTTCGAGACAGTTGTTTCATTCTATATGTAATGGAAAACGTGGTAAGAAATAGATGGGACAAGTTTAATAAAATATTTGCTCATCATATAGGCCCCTCTGGAAGCTTTTATGCATGTAGAGACATGATTTTGCTAGAGAATCAGATTCCTTTCTCACTCTTGATACTTTTGATGAGGCTTAGATATGGTGATGAAAAATTAGGACTAAGAATGATCAAGCCATTTGCTTGTTTCATAATTTGGGCAATAAATCCAGAGGATGTTACAAGAGATGAGAATAAGGAGCCAACAGCTCGTCATCTCCTTGAGTGTATATATCAGGAATTCTCCAAAATTGGTGATCTAAATGAGAAACCTCATCATTGTTTCAATTTTTGTAAAACCAAGGCGATACAAGCAAAGGAGCTAGAGTATACAGATTTTGTTCCGTCATTCCGCTCCGTTGAAGATCTTAAAGCTAAGGGGATCCATTTCAAGCCTACCGCTTCTAGTTTTGCACTTCTAGAGAAAAAGGGAAAATCAATTTCTCTACGTGATGTTAGATTCAAGTCTGGCTTCATCAATGCAGAGCTTAAGCTTCCCCCCCTAATCCTTACTTCTTCTAAAATAACACTGTATAACAACTTGGTAGCCTTAGAATTTTGTCCTCCTTCGGACAAGGATTTGGCTGTTGCATCTTACTTCTTTTTCCTGAATACACTCATTGAAAGTGTTGACGATGTGAAAGAGTTGAGGTCCAAGCGTATTCTTCTTAACAATTTAGGCAGTGATGAAGAGGTGGGTAAAATGCTTAAAGAGATCAACTCATGTGGGATGCAAGATTTTGGCATTTACCAAGGTGTTAGAGAAGATATTGAAGAACACTATAACAGCAAGATAAAGACCTGGTTGGCTGAAATAATTGGCAAATATTTTAGCAACCCATGGACTGCTCTTGGTTTCTTTACTGCAATTACTGTCCTTGCTTTAACTATTCTGCAAGCTTACTACAGAATCAATAAGTGAATAGACACTATGTACTTTACGCATGTACTACTTGAATTGTAATTATTATTTGGACTTGTGTTTCTCATCTAGTTGGTCACATTTACATTGTTGGAACCTGTATTAGCATAGTGGTGTCTTAATTTCCATATGGATAAAAATTGTTATACACACATGCATGTTATTGGAAAAAACTCAAGATATGGATGTCTGAGCTACATACGCATTTTAGAAGCCCCTGGACCATTCTTGCATTCATTGCTGCGAGTTCATTTCCCTTTAGTGTTGTGCAGACTTATGTTTATTAATCAATAGTCATTGCAATACACAAGAAATTAAGTTAAACAAAAAATATTTATAAATGATAAGTATTTATTTAATAAGTATTAATTAATTAATAAATAGTCAATTAAAGAAGTTGTATAAAAGAACATACATTATTTATTATAAAAAAATTTAGAGAACATCAAACCTAATTAATTCAAAATTTTTTTAGTGTTGGGTTGTTTTAAAAAAAAAAAAAAAAAAAAGATAGCCAATTCTAATTAATTTAAACTAACATAATTTATCACTATTTGGAACTCTAAAAATCAAATTAAAAAATAAAATAATGACATGAAAAAAACATGAGCTGGAAAAGACATATATGATAATATTGGAACAAGTCAATAAAAAAAAATTAAAAGCTTTCATCTATATTAGATATAGATGTATACCATTATTTGTATGAGTGATTTTTTGGTTTTGTTTCATTATGTTTTTGTGTATTCCTCGTCTTGTTTCAAGCATCAATCGTGTTTAATTTCTTGATATGCAAAATACTTAGGGAGTAATTGTAAGAGGTGCAATAGTATCTAATGGCCAGCAAAAAGTTTTTAAAAAAAAATTGAGAAAAAAATATGCCATTGGATCATATTAAAAAAAAATATAACTTTTAACCTTTTTTTTTTTTTTTTTTAAAACTTTTCCAATTTAATCCAATGGTAAATATTTTTTTTAACTTGGTTTTTTATATTTTTCTGACCATTAGATGCTATTGCCCCCTTGTGCATTGCAAGAGATCCAAATCTTGCTTGAGAGATGGACTACCAACAAAACTGTTTTAAGTCACATCCTCTAACATGCAAATCATACACTCCCTTTTTTCTTTTGAATTTTCGTGAAGCTAATTCCTGAATGGCCTTTTAAGGAACCTACAACGACAAATGCATGTTTGGGCAAGTAACTATGCATTCATACAAAGCTATGAATCATATATATAAATATATATATATATATATATATATATATATTTCAACTAATAATTTCTACTATTTCTAATAAAGACATTCAATATTTTAATTCTCCCTCTCTCAATTATCGAATTAAAAAATAAAATAAAATACATTCATACAAACAAGAAATTATAACTTTCACATAGATACAAAAGTTTGGATTATGTTTGGTAATAGTTTTTGTTTTCTATTTTCAAAGACTTATTTTTGAGAATATAAAGAAAAAACAATTTTCTTATATTTTTGAAATCAAAAACATGTTTGGTTAGTTGAAATTAAAAAAAAAAAAGTATTTTGAAGAAAAAAAAATAGAAAATACTAAAATATGTTGTTACTAGGATTTGAACTCTAATGCTACTCATTAAATGAGATGGATTCATTAAATTAAATGCGTGGTTTTATTGACTTTTGAAAATTATAAATTGAAAACAGTCTTTTGCATGTTTTTAGTTTCCTTCACAAATTGAATTTTGAGAACGGTTTTTATTTTCTGTCCATTTTGGGTTGCCAAACAAGTTTTTTAGTCTTAAAAATAGAAAATTGTTTTTAGAAACAGAAAATAAGGAGAAAAAATAGTTATCAAATGTACCCTTAACGTGATTGATTAATTCTATGTCTTTTCATTCTTTATCAACGCCAATCAAATCCACTATCCATTATATATATATATATATATATATATATATAGAGAGAGAGAGAGAGAGAGAGAGAGAGAGAGAGAGAGAGAGAGAGAGAGAGAGGATTGGGTTCAAGTTACACATTTTTTAAGCCGTTGACATTTGCACTTAACACAGATTATCTCCTTACTTTGCCAGAATATGTTGATTGGAAGAGAGCATCTAAGTCCAATGCAATACTATTCAGGTGATGTTATATTTACTTGAATATGGTGCTTTTGTCTTCATTATACAAGAAATTTGAACAAGCCAAATCATGAAATATGGTATAGCTGTTATTTTATGAACTATATACCATAAGAGTATATAGTTCATAATTGCAATCTAATAATTATATCCAGGAAACACTAAGACATAATACATATTATAATGATTGCATTAAGTCCTGAGTTGATGACCAACATTTTAACTAGAACTATACTGAGAAGTGCCCAGGGTACGTCCTTATGGTTAGGGGTGGCAAATGGGTGGGTTGGGTCATAAATGGGTTGGGTTATAAATGGGTTGGGTGTGTAATTACCCATTTATCCATTTATGACCCGTTTATATATAAATTAATTATCCATTACCCGTCCAACCCATTTAATTAGTAACCCACCCATTTAACCCATTTAATAGTAAGCAGTGAAACACTGTGAGAAAAAGAAGTCTAATAGGACAAGAGAAAGTCCATCAAACAAAGGAAGATAGTGATTCCACCATATAATTTAAACTAAAAAAAACAAATAGTATCCTTGCTATTATTTTCTGTTTCTGATTCCACTAAAAAAAACACATTCATTTCAAAAGCAAAAAAATAAACGCAAAAAACAAAAACAAAACCTTGCTAAGCCTACAAATGGCAGTAGATCTCTTGGGCTTTCCGAAGATGGATGATCAGACGGCTATACAAGAAGCCACGTCACAAGGTTGTTGCTTTGACCTAGCTCCTACTCCTCTAGTACCAATTATTGCTCTGACCGCCATGTCCCATATCTCCATCACTGCTCCGGCGAGCTACATTTCTCATCCATAGAGCTTGACTCTTGACTTCACAAAGCCTAATGCTTTTGCTTCAAACACTAAGGCTTTGGAGCTCGATTACGCCAAGGATAGCTTCAGCGTGTCGTTGAGCTCGTCGTTCATGTCGTCGGTGATCACCTGAGATGGAAGCCCGAGCTTGTGAAAGGCCTTGTTTTCGACAAGAAAGTGAGTCACGCTTCCAGTGGACTCACTTGTATGGAGAACGCGAAAATTGCTGTCATTCAGTTCTAGATTTCACCGCCGAAGACCGATATCGAACAGAGTATTGTGATTTCAGATTATGCGCAAATGGATAGGATATTGAAATAAGATAGGCTGTGTTCTGTAGTGTATGTTTGGTTGCCAAGAATGTGATTGTGTGCTATTTTTGGTTTTGTGTTTGTTACGAGTCTGTTTGGATGATGAGAAAATGTAGGATTTTTTTTATTTTTTTATTTGACTGAGGGCCGAATGTTTTGGGTTTAAGAAGGTTATATTCTTTATTTAAGTTTTAGATTTTAGAAGGGTTTAGTGGGTTTTTGTGGGTTTATTTAAATTTAAATTTTAGATGGGTTTAGTGGTTATTGGTGGATTTATCCATATAGACTCATCTAATTAAATAACTAAATGAGTCTTTACCCATTTAACCAAAATATTCAAATGGGTTGAATTAAGACTTATTTAAATAAGGTGGATAATGGGCGGGTTCATGGATATGGATAAAAATTGCCACCCTTACTTATGGTAAATACCTTGTGGTGTCTAAGCTACCTAACAAATCCATTTTTAGCTAATGAAATTGGCTAGATTTGGGTACTATTACTAGAATCCAATCACTTCACTTTTGTGCATGGGACTTACCATTGCTAGAATTCTACAAATCCATCTTTTAGGGATGATTTGTTGGAGTGCTTATAATACCATTCTCTCTCCTCATTCAGTTGTTTGATGCCATTTGCAACTCTTGCCATGAATATTTTTGCTTGAACATTTTGTAAAACAGGTATAAGGAAAGTGATATTTAGGTAGAAAAAACTAAGCAAGTAGAAACATAGGAGAAATTGCAAAGAAAATGGAAAGAAAGACTTAATAAGGAGAGAGAAAAAGAGACATAAGATATTTAATGAGGAGAGAGAATGAGGAGACTATTAATTAGATAAGTATTTAATGTTGTAATGGATAATAGTGTTTTGTTTTTATCTGTTGGATCTCTCATAAATCTACGACTTAAAAAATGTGTAACTTTTGTGGAGTTACATCAAGTGTAACTTGAACTCATCTCTCTCTCTCTCTCTCTCTTTATATATATATATATATATATATATATATATATATATATATATGAGATGAGTTCAAGTTACATCAGGTATAACTTTACAAAAGCTACACATTTTTTAGACCATATATTTCAAAAAGATCTAATGGTTAAAAACCACATCTGCCAACTAAATTAATTTGAGAGAATATTATATTATTTCCTTTTTTACTTTGTTTCTCTCTCCTAATTTATTCCTCCCTAACCTTGCACAAGTGCCTATTCTTACCATTGTAAGTTGTAGATTTGCTTTCTCATGGTCTTATTCTTAACGTTCTTAAGTTGCAAATTAGTGAGTTAAAACTGCCGTCAATAAAGACGTGATTCATAATAAGAGAACATAAAATACATAATATTTGTGTGGTGTGAAAAAATTAAAGTTTGAAGCCCCATGTTGAAAGCTTGTGTCTGAGGCAACAACACAAACTTGAAGACTTACTGTTTCAAACTTCAAAGTTTAAAAGAATAAAACTTTCTTTCCAACTTCTTTTTTCTTTTGAAAGCTAGTATTTAAAACTTACTGCCTCTCTGGCTTTTGCAACTGAATATTAATAATTGCTTTTGCTAGGAGATTTTGAGTTTATGAATCCACTAGTGTTTATGAATACACTAGTGTTTATGAATACAAATTGGAATCTGTTTTTTTTTTTTTTTTAATGAATTTACTAGAGTTTATGAATGAGGGGTCATTGTTTTCAAACGCAAATACAACATCATTTTATGGGAATGGAGATTGAACTGCTGAAGTATAATTTCAGTGGAGAGGATTATAGAAACATAGAGGTAACAGAAACAAAGTCCCTCGAGATTGTTTACAGAAAATTGAACAATTCCTTAGTGTTTTTTTTTTTTTTTTTTTTTTTTTTTTTTTTTTTTTTTTTTTTTGCATTAAAGTTAACCATTGTTTCTTTTAAAAAAGAAGGGAAAAAAAGAAGAAGAAGTGGTGGCATGCCCGTTTAATGAGGTCGAATTTAGAAAGGAATAAATAAGGAAAGAGAAAAAAAATGCAATTAATTAGGTATGGATGTCAAAAGTAATAAACATTTAATGATGCATTTTTAACCGTTAGATCTTTTTAGAATTAATAGTTTAAAAATATGTAACTATTATTACAACAATTCTACTCTGGTAGGTTATCATTAGAATACTTAAAGACTTGGAATGCAATGCTAATGGTCCCTGCCAAAGATAACTCACAAAAAGAATATTGGGAAGTCAATTAATTATTATAAAGACTTAATGAGAGTGGTGAATAAGGGTGTAGAAATTTTAATAGTAAAAATCTTGACCATCTTCACAACTATTAATCTCTCTAATAATAGGTTTTGTGGAGAAATTCTAAATAGCAAGAATCACCTAAAGGGACTAATTGTACTCAATTTGTCAAGTCATAGCTTCTTAGGCCATGTCCATTCATCGTTAGGGAACCTAACTGCGGTTGAATTTTTGAATCTTTCTCAAAACGAGTTCTCAGGTGAAATTCCTTAACAGTTAATATGTCTTACAATTTAGAGTCGTGATCATTGTTAGAATCTTTGTATATGCTAAATTTTAAGTTTGAACCTCCATGGACAACAGGTGGTGCAGTTCATGCCATTTGGGGAGGCACCAATCTCCTCTCTGTTTAATCCATCATATCTTGACCTCTCAACCTTACCCTTGTTATTCAACTCTAAAAAAGACCATTAACTTACAAGATTTATCATATGATAAGAGCTTTTTTCTCGTCTAAAAAAAAAGGTAAGAATAATAATCACATGTGATTAAAGGGTCATTTTTGAAAGGGGGTTTTTTTGACATTTCCTAAAACCTCATAAGATGTAAAAGTATTTTATATCAAACAATACCACATCATCAGTATCAAAATCCAATAAACTAGAGACGTGTGTGTTAGGTTAGCAACCCAAATGTGTGCCTCCCAAAATATTCATGTTTTTCTCTCTCTTTTACTTTTAGGGTTTTGCGGCTACAATATTACACAATAGTTCTGATTGTGAACCAATAATGGGATATGTATTATATTTACAACAACAATAATAATGATAATTAAGTGACAATGTCAAAAATAAAGACGATAATAATAATTAAGTGAAAATATTATCTGGATATACCTCTACACCTATCCATTTTCACTTAATAAGAGAAATTTATTATCATTCCAAGTAAATTTGAAGAAAGTTTTTATAAGATAAGAAATTCATATGAAAAAACATGTGGCATTGTGAAAGTTGCTATCCAAAAAGTACTTAAGATTATTTTTGGTTTGAGGATGAAATCCCCTTCCAATCTTTTTGGTGACACACAAAAGCTCCTTGTGCACACATAGAACATAGACACTTGTTTATAACAATAGAATTAAATGCATGCCTACATCCCAAGGTTAGTAAAATTCAGGATCAAAAGGGGTACACTTGATCATGAATATCTATCATCAAAAGTGTACAATTTACCTTAGTGCTGCGTGTGCGCGCCCAGCCTCCTTAGATGAGTCTCGCAGTGATGTATGGCGGCAACAGTTTTTTGTGCTTAGAACTGGGTTTGTTCTATCAAATCATTTTTATCAATCTCTCTCTTAAAATAGTTTTGAAACTCGGTGATAAGGAAATAGAAAACAAATGAATCTATTAAAAAAAAAATGAAAATTATGGAGAGGAGAAGTTTCCTGAAAATGTTTGTGATTTTCGCTTCCTTCTACTTCTTCTCCTAGATCTCTCTCTAAATTAGTTCAATGGAACCTAATGATCAGAGAGCCTCAAAGATTTTTCTTATAAAAATTGGAGAGCACCTCTTTTTTTTTTCTTTTTTTCTTTTTTCTTTGTTACTTACACTGATGACTGAACCCAACCACTCTATGCGAAACTAGCATTACTAATTTTTGTATTTTTCTCTCTCTCTTTTTTTTTTCTTCTTTTTTTTTCCACTAAAATCAAAAGTTTGACAAAATTAAAGGTTGGACAAAAGAATGAAGAGTTTATTTGTGATTAAATTTAAATTAGAGAACACAATTGGTTTCAAAAATAATGTGGGATTTGGACAATAAATGAAATTATAATTCTTGCATATTTTTTTAAAGTTGAGAATTTGATAAAATAGAGGTGAAAAATGATAGAATGATAAAATTAAAATTAAAAACATAGACAAAAGAAAAAAAAAATCCAAAGTTTTTTTTTTTTGATGGGAAAAAAAAAAATAATCCAAAGTTAACACGACAAATGAGGGAAAAATAAGAGAATTTATGTGCATCCTTTAATATATTTATCATATTGGAGGGAGGTGGTGCATGCGCATAAGGGTATACATCATAATTAAGAAATGAAATAGGGTGTCTACATGAAGTTATCATTAAATTTATGGTCTACAAGTGTTTTGCCCCAAAATTTATATTAGACCTAATTTTGCTTCTGCAGACTTGCCTAATACATCTGCTTTCACATGTCTTACCTGTGATATTTCATGAAGAGTCCAAGCTTGATTGAATGCTTGATTGTGTGATTAAGTTTTATTTTTATTTTTATCTGAGATAGAATTCTACTCTACCCTAATTTAAGTATATGTGTGTTAATGCTTGATTGTGTGACTATGTTGAAAAGCTTGACGGTATTTTCTTTCATAAATGTTAGCTCTTGCAATTTGATGTGGATTTGAAAAATGTGGAGTCTTAACAACGTGATTGAAAAATAATTTCCAAATGCATCTTTCTTTTAATACTGTTTTGAATATGTCATCAATTCCAAATTAATTCTTTCTCAAATAATTTGAGTCATTAATGCCTAGAGGTTTGTTTTTGGAATCTAAATTTGAAATTGAAATGAGAATAAAACTTGGAAGGAGCATAAGATGATTGGGAGTTAATTGAGTTGATAAATGACAAGATTTAGTCAAGCTTTTAAATTGGGTAGGATATTTTTTCTTCTTCAATTTTTACATATTTAATAATAGAAATAAAAATAAAAATAAAATTATTATTATTAAGGTATGGTAAAGTTGTGCCCTTAGAGAATTTGTTAATTGACCATTTTAAGAAAGTATTTAGTCTAATTTCATTAAAAATATAAAAAACAGAAAAAAAAAAAAAAAAAACAGTTTTCTTTTCTCATAAAAAGTTTCTAAAAATATTTCTTAAATAAATGCCCTTATTATTATTATTATTATTATTATTATTATTATTATTACAATAACACCTTAAATATATTATATTATATATACATTATATTACCTTTTTTTATTTTAGAGATATACGTTCTTATTTTATATATATATATATAACCGAAATCTTTGATTTTTTGTTGACCTCTGTGGGGTCGAAGAATTTGGCAACCCGGTGGCCCACTTTATACCAAGCCCAAGGCCCATGCCGAGGAGGAGGAAGCCCAATGCCCTCGCCGAGGACAACCTTGTCCTCGGCCAACCAAGACCATGGGAGGAGGAAGTAACGGGCCACCATAGGCAGCCCTCTAGGGCATCTAAGGAGAAAGAACAAGTACATCATATCAGCCATGGAAGAATAGCCGAGGAGCAAAACCAGGATTGAACTGTCACTTCCACATTAAATGCGCGCGACTAATGTTTCAGCAACATTAATGGGGAAATGACCCCTGAGCAGTGTTGCCTCGGTTGCTGCAACTCACAGGGAGTTTTGGTAAGGCGGCTGATAGGACGGGTTGTCAGAGAGAGGCATGGATGATCAACAAGTGGAGGAAATGGATCGTTGGAGGAGGACTATATAAGGGGAAGAAACAGATTAAAGAAGGGGACCATTCTCATGAGAGAAGGACTACCATCAAGCTCCTCGGACCGGGCCGAGGACAGACTTTGGAGGATAATTTCGATTCGTCTGCGTTCGATGGTGGCGAACACTGCATTGAACATTGTCCGCTTGCTAGGGTCTAGTTCTTGAACCCATTCTTTACAAATACAAATTCATTGTATTGGGCTAGCTGGGCTTGAGTTCACTCACTCAACAATAGAAGTGTTCAAACCCAGTCCCTACAATTGGCGCCTTCTGTGGGAAGAACTAGTGCATTAGCAAGCGCAATGGTCAATTATTCCTACGCTGCTAGCTTGCACAAAGTTAGACAAATTTTTTGTCGCCGCCACTAACACCGATTCTGAGTCTCGTTAAAAAAAAAAGGAAAAACAACGCACCCACTCAAGAAATAGTTGTCGTAGAAAAATGAAAGGTTCAGAGAATGAAGCAAGTAAACAGTACAGCCTTTTATTAAATGAAGAAAAAAGTACATCATACACCCGAAGGCTTAGACAAGCTTGTTCTAAAGCTAAAAATACAGACAATGGCTTGGACAAGCTTGTTCTAAAGCTAAATGTACAAGCGGAGGCTTAGACGGGCTTATTCTAAAGCTAACCCTAGGAAAGGGAGGATGAGGCAGGCTTGTTTTAAGGTTACCAACAACTCCCGAGCTCGTATGGATGGTACCGGCGACGAGAAAGGAGAAGGAGTGGAAGCGCCGGACGGCCCCATCCCGGGACATTCCCTTGATGCTCCCCCAGCCTCATGATAATTAAGCATTGGAGGCGGCAACACCCGGGCGCCAATCGTAACGTAATCTTGTGAACCTCCATCGGCGGGTAAGCTGGGCGCGAATCACTACCAGCTTGAAGGGCAGGCATGGACGCGTACCGGAGAAAAACATTATGTTCCTCACGAACCTCCCTCCTAACTGCCAGGCGCACTACCACCAGGATGACGCCCCAGCCTTGCCACGCTGAAAGCCTGACGCGATCTACAACCGCCACGACTCTCGATTGAGGAAGGAGGACCTCCCTTCTTGCTCAGTTGAAAGGTAGGGACACCTTTGGTCCCAGCCCCTTTTGCCTCGACTGCGTCGTCCAGGGTCTGGGCGGCATTTCTGGTTCCTGAAAGGGGCTTGGCTTCCTTGCCCTCGCCCTCATCCAGGGCCATCCCATTCCCCTGAGCCCTGATCACAATCCTGGCAAGGTTATCAGAGGTACTTAAAGGGTTGGGGGCTCAGAGTTCCTGTTGAACTCAAGGATTCGTGAAGTGTGGAAGAATGATTCCCCCAGAGAGCCTTATATAGAAGGCGAAGGTTGGTGGGAATTAATCCGCACAGAATTCAAAGGAAGAATTACCAGCGACATTAATCCCAACCAATTTCCAAGGAGGCCACCAGCCGCTGGATCTGCGTTAATCCACAAAGATATTAATGAGGGCGTGCCTCGCATACCGAAACGTCAAGCACACAACCCGAACAGCCAAAGGACGCCTCGTAATCAGAAGTGGCGAAAAAATTGGCGCAACGGGGCTACCACTGTGCGTAAAGGCGGAGGGACAAGCCGCCCTTGTCCAGGTCAATATTGGGCCAATTGCCCAGTCTAAGGAGGAGTCCCTCCTCGGCAAGGCGAGGCCGAGACCGTTATCGCTCTAGAAGTGAACATTCCAGCGTTGAGGACAAGTTCCTTCACCCCGAGCAATGACGACAAAGTGTTAGACTGAACCAAGGTCTTACATGGTCCTCGGACTCAAGCCTATGGGGAAACTAACCACTTCAAGAAAAACCTGGGTACTAGACTGAACCAAGGTCTTGCATGGTCCTCGGACTCAAACCTATGGGGAAACTAGTTACTTACAGAAGAACATAAGTGTTAGACTGAACCAAGGTCTTGCATGGTCCTCGGACTCAAACCTATGGGGAAACTAACCACTTTAAGAATAACCTAGGTACTAGACTGAACCAAGGTCTTGCATGGTCCTCGGACTCAAACCTATGAGGAAACTAACCACTTCAAGAAAAACCTGGGTACTAGACTGAACCAAGGTCTTGCATGGTCCTCGAACTCAAACCTATGGGGAAACTAGGTACTTACAGAAGAACATAAGTGTTAGACTGAACCAAGGTCTTGCATGGTCCTCGGACTCAAGCCTATGGGGAAACTAACCACTTCAAGAAAAACCTGGGTACTAGACTGAACCAAGGTCTTGCATGGTCCTCGGACTCAAACCTATGGGGAAACTAGCTACTTACAGAAGAACATAAGTGTTAGACTGAACCAAGGTCTTGCATGGTCCTCGGACTCAAGCCTATGGGGAAACTAATCGCTTCAAGAAAAACCTGGGTACTAGGCTGAACCAAGGTCTTGCATGGTCCTCGGACTCAAACCTATGGGGAAGCTAGTTACTCACAGAAGAACATAAGTGTTAGACTGAACCAAGGTCTTGCATGGTCCTCGGACTCAAGCCTATGGGGAAACTAATCGCTTCAAGAAAAACCTGGGTACTAGACTGAACTAAGGTCTTGCATGGTCCTCGGACTCAAACCTATGGGGAAGCTAGTTACTCACAGAAGAACATAAGTGTTAGACTGAACCAAGGTCTTACATGGTCCTCGGACTCAAGCCTATGGGGAAACTAATCGCTTCAAGAAAAACCTAGGTACTAGGCTGAACCAAGGTCTTACATGGTACTCGGACTCAAACCTATGGGGAAGCTAGTTGCTCACAGAAGAACCTAAGTGTTAGACAGAGCCAAGGTTTCGCATGATCCTCAGACTCAGGTCCCTGGAGAGACTGGCCGCATTCAGCAGAGTCGTAAACAAACACAAGCCCATGAGCATCACTTAAGGCATTCTGAGGCATATTGAACCTAACCCCTTAGCATAATCAGCAACTAACGGCTTTCTTAAGCATTTTTTACTGTCTACAGTAACCAATTCGTGAGATGTAGAACCAATATTGTGAAGTTATTCCCTCAGTATTCAATCTGGCAAAAATAGGTCGTGGTGTTAAGGTGGTTCAATTATTGTCCAAGGTCCAAGTGGGAACCATCACTATGGGCTTTACATTTTTCGGTTGTTAACTCAGAATGAAAAACATGCTGAGCTTCTGAGATTGTGAAGCTAATAATTAAAACCCAAGTTATGTAAGTAGCAAAACTCATCACAATGACAATAAACACCAAGTAAAAAAAAAAAAGAGGATTCATGCATTCAACTTAAAAGTAGCATTACAGTGCTTTAAACAAAAACAAAATATACAGTAGTAAATTGAGACGAAGAGGAAGGAAGACTAGGACGGCACAAGTCAATAAAGCAAGGTGGCCCGACAAGATTGCCTATTTCTTCAACTTGATAGACAGCTTGTCCTTGGGGGTCTGCCGAGAAGCTTCATCTGACGCCTCAGGATCCTGGCTCGGAGGTGCAACTTCGGAGGACTCCTTCTAGGCGGGAGGAGCCTGGGAGTCAGCAGGGGTGGCCTGGGAGTTAGTAGGAGGCTTCATTATGTCCTAGGACGCTGCTGGGTTACTGACCTCCTCTTTCCCCAACGTCTCTTGGTGCCCAGTCTCCTCAGCAGGCTTATCAATTGACATTGGATCGTTGGCAGCACTGGCCTGGCCTTCGTCCGTCGCTTTAGAGGCGGTGCCAGCTTCAGGGTCAGCGGAGGCAGCCTTACGAATGGTGGGGGGATAATACACCCTCTCAGCCCTCCTAAGCTCAGACGATGCCTCAACCCCAGCTTGGTTGAGGGCCTCATTCCAAGTCTGGGAGCAGTAGCGTCTGCACACCTCGGGCACTTGAGCCTTGAGATTAGCCTCGGTCTTAGCCACTCCCTCAACAAAAGCCTCCTCCTCTGCTTGCTCTTTGGATCTCTCAGCATCTATCCTCGCAAACTCAGCCTCTTCTTTAGCCCTCAAGGCCTCGTCCCTAGCGTACTCGGTGACGCCTTTGGCCCCCACTGCCTCGGCCAACTTCTTCTTCAAGTCGGCGATGTGCTCTTTGGCAATCTGCAGCTGACCCTCAACCTCCCGCAGGCGCCCTGTTTGGTCCTCGGCCTGTTTCTTAACGCCAGCTAGGTCGGATGCTGCGCTGTCTCGGGCCCTCGTCATCTCCTCCAGGTCCTCCCTTGCCTTCTTGAGATCAGCCTTAGATTTCTTAAGGGTCTTTGCGGCATCCAAGTACTTGTCGCGCTCTTGATCCAGGGCTCTAACTTGATTGTCGGCCTCCTCTTCCAGCCTAAAAGTGGCCTGGACAGCCTGCCAATCGAAACAAGTACATCGTAAGTTGGGTACTAAGGAATAAAATTCAACAAAGGCACAAGTGTCAGAAGTCTTACCATACCCAGGTACCTCTTGAGGTTACGGGCAACTTCCTGCCTCCTCATGCCCCCCAGCTCGGCCATGTTAGTGGGGAGAAGCAGGGACCTCTCCAGGGCATCAGCTACGCGAGCCCCCTTGCCCCCTCGGAAGTCCCTGAGGGTGGCGTCGTCCATCAAAGGCTTCCCATGAAGCATCGCGGCAGACAGCCAGGCCTGGGGCTCGGACTGCTGAATGACCTCTTTTCCTTTATCCCGACCACCGATCCTCAACTGCTTGGAAGGTCGGCGGGCTTTGTCTTCCTCTTGGGAGGAACGAGATCTCCCCCCATCCACTGGGTCTTTGCCCTTGGAAGGCCTCTTCCTCTTCAGATCGGCGGACTCGGGCCGAGGGTCTGAAGTCGGTAGAGTGGAAGACAGCTTAGTCTGCACATGCAAAGACTTAGGTGGGGGAGGAGGAAGCTTGGGTGGGGGAGAAAGAATCTTGGATTGTGACTTCCCCGGCGTGTCCTTCCCCGGCTGGCCCTCAAGTAGGTCAAACAGGCTGGTTTGAGGTTGTCTTTTGAAACCCATCTCGGCCTGAGTACAGTCCTTGGTGACAGAAGGTCTGCTTCAGATAAATGGGGATCACCCGAGTCACCAGAGGGATCCTCGGATAGATAGACTTGGTCGAAGGCACCAAATTCGTCCTCGGACGAACCCAGATCAACTACTTCTTCCTCTTTTTCCAAACTTCCTCCCTCGGCCTCTGCAGCTTGCCGGGACGGGATGCCCTCGGGGATGGAAGATCCTTCAGAAAATGAGAACCCTTGCTCCACCACAGAGATTTGGCGAAGCCGAGGGTCCTTGGCTCTGATCACGTATCTGGGAGCCGAGAAAGACTTCTGAATATGTCTGTATCCGAGAATCTTGTGAGCAGCTCTAACTTGGTTGTCAGCCTCGTTCACGAAGACCTCTGCCCTGAGTACAGTTTCCAAGTCTTCCTTGTTGACCAAATGAAAGTGACGTTCAAAGGCGTGTGGATCTGCAAAAGAAAAAGCTAGTCCTTGTTAACAACCGAGCAATGCAAACAGTGAAGACATAGCGGATCAACCCTCCCATATTCTGAGTACCCTACCTGGCTCCCCCTCTACTATCGGGCAGTGAAGGCCGTTGTACCACTCCCCCGACACGATGAGAAAATCCTTATTCAACCCCTTGCTAGATTCGGGGAGACACTGGATAAGCCTAACTCTATCATCCCTCGTCTTCATGTAGTAGGACTTACCCGTTAGGTGCTAGAGATTGTAGCACCAATTCACGTCGTGATGGGTTAACCTCAACCTCATCTTCTCGTTCAAGGCGTCCATGCAACTCAGGATCCTAAACACGTTAGTGGCGCACTGGGTAGGGGCTAATCGGAAATGCCTAAGGTAGCCCCTCATCACTGATCCCATAGGGATCATCATACCACCTTCAAGGAAGGCGATTATGGGAATCACTACCTGACCAACCTCCCCCCTGATATACCAATCCCCTTCCTCGTAGTACCTCAGACCCACGTTACCGGGTATCCTATAAGTGGTGATGAATTCCTCCATCGCCTCCTCAGACCCAACCAACTTCTTAAGCCTACCCATCCTAAAGAACGGCTAAGAGACTTAGGGAAGGGCGAAAAAAAAGAAAAGAAAGAGGAGTAGAGGAAGAGGAAAATCAGAAAGGGAAAAGTATAAGTGTACGGTCCCCGCACCATGACCCGTAGTGGGCCTTGAGACCTGGCCTGGGAATAAGGCCCATAAGGCCGGTCTCCCTCTGCCTAGCGGCCCACCCCGAGCCCAGCGGGCTGCAGGCCCACGATCTGCTTTTACATCGTTTCTCGGCAGACCCTTCCCGAGCAGTGATGAACACACAGCCCGCGGAACATCCCGCCCTGTACCTACTCGGTCATACCTCGGAGAGGCACCGCTGCCGGGAACCATCGTGGAAGTGGGAACCAAGTTCCAACGCCACCGTCACCGCTTCCCACTCCCACCTAACCACCCACTTACCATCGATAATACTGGACCGCCGGTTGCACCTACTGGCAAGTAATTATGACTCTCCACTAGACAATGAGCTATAAATACAAGAAGGTTTGAGAAGACAAGGGTTGGTGAATTGAGGGAAGGAAGAGTGTAAACAGAGAGAGCAGAGTAAGGAATTGGGTCAGGTCCCCGAGAAGAGGAAAGCGCCACAGTTGAGCCTTGGTGTTTAGAACGACCCATTGTGGGAAATCCAAACCCACCATACAAATAAGTTGTGAGCCCAAGTGAGGCCCAGCCCAACGGGTTTGAGTTTTTGGTGCGCACAATTGGCGCCGTCTGTGGGAAATCCTACTAAGCAGTGGTTCTGCCAAGGCTCGTATACAGGAAAGATGTCTGGAGGTAACGCCGAGAGTGGCTCGGCAGGGTCTTCCAGGGGCTCCACCTGGCGGGAACAGAGGCAAAAGAGACGCGAGGATCCGTTTCACGAGCAACTGGAAGAACGGTCCGACCTTGGGGAAGGGTCGTATCAAACGGGGAGAACGGCATCCCATGCCTCCCGGCATAGGCAGCACGACGTCAGGGATGAAGAGCTCGAGCGGCTACGGAGGCAAGTACAAGAACTGGAGTTGGAAGCCCGAAACGAGCGCCACCGAGCCGGTCAAGACGACCGAGAGAGAGGGCCAGGCGCCGAGGGAGAAAGACGCGGGGTGGGATCGCATCAATCAGGATCCCGCCACCACAGGGAGCGCTCGCACTCGAGGGAGTCCCGTCGCCGCCGAGACCGTTCCCATTCAGCAGAGTCTCATCGGCGGCGAAATCGCTCTCGGTCTCGGGAATATGGGAATCGGGGCTCGGAGTCTCCAGAGGGACGGCTGAGGAATGCGGCCATGGATGCTATGAGCCGCGCATTGCGCAGGGCTGCTCGGTCACCATTCTCAGCAGATATCGAGCGTGCACCGATGCCGGACAGGTTTACGCGCCCGCCGTTCAATTCGTATGGTGGGAAAACAGACCCCGTAGAGCATGTCAGCCACTATATCCAGATGATGTCTTTGCATACTCGCAATGACGCTCTGATGTGCAAGGTTTTTCCCTCCAGCCTTGGTCCCACGGCCTTAAGGTGGTTCAACGGGCTGCGCAAGGGCTCCATTCACAGTTTCGCCGAGCTAATACAGGAGTTCGGTTCCCGTTTCGTGACGTGCAGCCGGGAGCAACAACCGGTGGACGCGCTGTTGTCTATGAAGATGAGGGCAGGGGAAACCCTCCGGGATTACGCTAACCGATACTGGGAGCTCTACAACGAGATTGGCGGAGGGAACGAGAAGATTGCGGCGAGCACCTTCAGATTGGGATTGCCTGACGACTCGGGGTTGAGAGAGTCGTTAACTAAGAAGCCTCCCGAGGATATGAGGCAGCTGATGAGGCGCATCGAGGAATACAAGCGGTTGGAAGACGATAAGATACAGAGCAAAGACAAAGCACAGGTAGCTGATCGTCCTCGGATGAGCAGTTTTCAACAGAGGGCACGGGGAAATTTGAGGATTCAAGAGCCAGCAGCACCAGCAGGGGAGGTGAACGTGACGTTCAAGGAGCCCGTGCATAAAATCGTGGATAAGATCAAGCACGAGCCGTACTTCAGATGGCCGAACCGGATGGCTGGCGACCCCTCTAGGAGAAATCAGAACCTGTACTGCACCTACCACAAAGACTGGGGGCATACTACCGAGCAGTGCCGAGTGCTAAAGGACCATCTCGGGCAGTTGGCTAAAGCAGGACACCTCAAGGATTTTGTAACGGACGCCGGGGATAGAGGAACGGGGCATGGCGCCCCGCACAGAGGGAATCCCCTTCCGCCCCCTCTTGGGATAATTGATGTCATCCACGTCGCCCCGAGGGGCATCTCAACGGCAAAGGGGAAGGAGGTGTTGACGATGATATCGGTAGAGGGGAGTACGGGCGTGCCGCCTGCCGCGAAGAGGATCAGGCCTACCCGGGAGCCGATCTCTTTCGACGACAGTGATCTAGAAGGAACCATTCAGCCGCACGACGACGCATTGATAGTAACGGCAAGGGTTGGCGGCTTCGTTGTGAAGAGGATAATGATAGACCAGGGAAGCGGAGCGGATGTTATGTACCCGGACCTGTTCAGGGGGCTCGGGTTGAGGGATGTGGACCTGTCGAAGAACAACACTCCCCTGGTTGGGTTCGATGGGAAGATGGTGGCGCCCGAGGGGCAAATCTCTCTGCCCGTGAACATGGGGGGCAAGGAAGTGATGGTAAGTTTCTTCGCAGTTACGTCATACTCCCCCTACACGGCGATTCTAGGAAGGCCATGGATACATGCAATGGGGGCTGTCCCGTCCACTCTGCACATGAGGGTCAAGTTTCATACTGATTATGGTGTCACGGTGATACAAGGGAGTCAGCAGGTGGCCAGGCAATGTTTGATCGCCATGGTCGATTGGAAGAAGGAGCAAACCGACCGGGAGGGTCAGGCCGATCCCAAGTGTTCGTCGTCAGGGACGCCTTTATAGCAGTTACAGGGCCCGCCAGAGGAGGTCGCCCGTGCCGAGAACATGCTGAGGGTGAAGGTGTTGCCGGACACGGACAAGTACTTCCAAATAGGGGAGAGCATGGAGGACCGGGAAAAAGTAGAGATGTTGCTGCTCCTAATACAGAATGTGGACGTATTCGCTTGGAGTCCGTACGAGGTACCCGGGGTGGATCCCGAGTTCATCGTGCATAGACTTGGAGTTGACCCCTCATTCACCCCTAAAAAGCAGAGGCCAAGAAGATCAGCCTGGGAGCACTCCGAGGCGGTAAAAGTGGAAGTTCAGAGACTGAAGGAGGCAGGGGTGATTCGGGAGATCATCTTCCCGGATTGGTTGGCGAACACCGTGGTAGTAAAGAAGAAGAACGGCAAGTGGAGGGTCTGCGTCGATTTTACCGATCTGAACAGAGCCTGCCCGAAAGACCCTTTTCCCGTGCCGAAGATTGATCAGCTGGTGGACGCCACGTGTGGGCACCCGAGGATGAGCTTTCTGGACGCTTTCCAAGGGTATCACCAGATCGCCCTAGCGCCCGAGGATCAAGAGAAAACGGCATTCATTTCCCCGGAGGCAAATTACCACTACACAAGGATGCCGTTCGGACTGAAGAACGCCGGGGCCACTTACCAACGAATGATGACAAGAATGTTCCGAGACAAGATAGGGCGCACGGTCGAGGTATACATCGACGACATGGTGGTCAAAAGCAAACAGGAAGCCTTGCATATGGGGGACCTCCTGGAGGTCTTCGAGGTTCTCCGACGGCACAAGCTGCGCCTTAATGCGGAGAAGTGCGCGTTTGGCGTAGGGGCCGGGAAGTTCTTGGGGTACCTGATCAGTACGCGGGGGATTGAAGTCAACCCGGACCAGATAGAGGCTGTGAGGAGACTAAAGCCACCGAGCAACCCGAAGGAAGTGCAAATACTAACCGGGATGCTGGCCGCCCTTAACAGGTTCATCTCAAAATTCGCAGACCGATGCCGACCATTCTACCAACTGCTGAAGAAATGGACGGGATTTCGGTGGACCGAGGAGTGCGAACAGGCCTTTGTGGATCTGAAGATTTATTTAGCGCGAGCGCCCATGCTCGCGGCACCAGAGGCAGGTGAAGACTTATTCATGTATCTGGCGGTATCCGAGCACGCCGTGAGTGCCGTGCTGCTAAGGGACAAAGGGATCCAGCAACCCGTATACTACATCAGCAAAACTCTCGTCGACGCCGAGACGAGGTACTTGCCCTTGGAGAAGCTCGTACTGGCCCTGATACACGCCACAAGGAAATTGCCGCACTATTTCCAAGCTCACACCGTACACGTCTTGACCGAGTACCCATTACAGTCGTTATTAAAGAGGTCTGATTTCACGGGCCGCATAGCCAAATGGGGGACTCGACTCGGTTCCTTCGACATACGGTACAGGCCTCGGAGCTCGGTGAAAGGCCAGGTCCTTGCGGACTTCATCGCTGAATTTTCGCCCAGAGAAAAGGGAGAGATGGTTTGCCGATTGGAGGTTCGACCGTGGAAGATATTCGTGGACGGCGCTTCGAGCTCCACGGGGGCCGGTTCAGGAGTAGTCATGATTACCCCCGAGGGAATTCGGCTGGAACACTCGTTCAGATTGAGTTTCAGGGCATCCAACAACGAGGCAGAATACGAGGCTTTCTTGGCCGGACTGAGGGTAGCTTCGAACCTGGGGGCTCGGGATATTGAGCTATACTCGGATTCGCGTCTGGTGGTTAATCAGGTGCAGGGCAGTTTCGAGGCCCGAGATCCCCGAATGAAAGCATACCTAGAACAGGCAAGGCTAGTTATGACCAGCTTCAACACGGTGAAAGTTTTCCACGTAGCCCGAACCCAGAACAGACACGCTGACTCCCTAGCCACGCTGGCGTCCTCAGTGGCCGAGGATATACCACGGCAGATCAAAGTCGAGCTTATCTCGGAGCCGAGCATCAGTGTAACGAGAAACACGGGAACTACAGGGATCAACGTCACGGCAATCGCGGCCCCTGCCAACTGCTGGATCGACCCCATCGTCGACTTTCTGGCCGACGACCGACTGCCGAGTGACGAGAAGGAGGGCATCAGGATACGTAGGATGGCCCCTCGGTATTGGTTGGCAGAAGACCGGACTTTGTATCGAAGGTCTTTCGGAGGGCCGTACCTCTTATGCTTACGCCCGGAGAAGGTGGGCGAGCTCTTGGCAGAGCTCCACTCTGGGGTGTGCGGCGGCCATGTCGGGGGACGCTCATTGGCGCACCGAGCCATGACCCAGGGGTTCTGGTGGCCTCAAATGCAGAAGGATGCCGCCGAGTATGTGCTTAAGTGTGAACAGTGTCAGAAGCACGCCCCTCTGATCCATCAGCCCGCGGGCCACCTGAACCCGATCAGCAGTCCTTGGCCTTTTGCGCAGTGGGGGCTGGACATCATCGGCCCGTTCCCGAAGGCGACTGGCGGCCGAAAGTTCGTTTTGGTGGCTGTCGACTATTTTACCAAGTGGGCGGAGGCGGAAGCGTTGGCCAACATACGGGATGTGGAAGTGAAGAAGTTCATATGGAAAAACGTCATCACCAGGTTCGGGGTGCCGAACACTATCATATCCGACAACGGGCTACAGTTTGACAGCCGGGCCTTCCGAGAATTTTGCAGTGGCCTCGGCATCAAGAACAGGTACTCAACTCCTGCTTACCCACAGGGCAACGGCCAGGCCGAGGCCGTGAATAAGGTGATTGTGAGTGGGCTGAAGAAAAGGCTGGAGGGAGCAAAGGGAAACTGGGCCGAGGAGCTTCCCAAAGTCTTGTGGGCATACCGCACCACTCCTAGACGGTCCACCGGGGAGACCCCATTCTCTCTCACGTACGGAGCGGAGGCCGTGATCCCCACCGAGGTGAATCTGTGCAGTGCAAGAGTAGCGGGTTTCGATCAAGCCCAGAACGACGCAATGATGGTAGGATATTTGGACAAGGTGGAAGAGTACCGCGAATCGGCGACAATACGGCTCGCGGAGTATCAGCAGAAGCTCGCCCGGAGATACAACCGAGGTGTGAGAACGAGGGAGTTTGTCTCTGGGGATTTGGTTCTTAGAAGAGCCGTGGGCAACATGCGAGACACTGGTGCCGGGAAATTGGCACAGACATGGGAGGGACCTTATAGGGTCACGGCAGTGGCCGGCACCGGGGCTTATTTCTTGGAAGACCTGGACGAGAGACAACTTCCCCGACCATGGAACGTCCATAACCTGAAGAAGTACTATCATTGATGGGCGGTTCTCCGAGCATGAAGTTAACCGCAACGTGTTGTATATGTTTTGTTAGTAATGTTGCATATGTTTGGCTAGTTGTACTAATGATGTCATTCATGCAGAATCGCACAGTTCTAACCCAAATTCTCGGTTCAATCCCATTCACCGAGCAATGTTCGTTCTTAGCCGATGCGTTCTACAAACAGGAGCCTGATCCTCGGTTCGATTTATCGCCGAGCACGCAGAAACCTTATCTGCACGTTCTAAGGACAGAAACCTGACTCTCGGTTCGATCCCTATCACCGAGCAGGTGGAAACCTGAACGACTCACTATAAGGACAGAAACCTGACCCTCGGTTCGATCCCTATCACCGAGCAGGTGGAAACCTTAGCCCTCTCGTCTCCAGGACAGAAACCTGACTCTCGGTTCGATCCCTATCACCGAGCAGGTGGAAACCTGAACGACTCACTATAAGGACAGAAACCTGACTCTCGGTTCGATCCCTATCACCGAGCAGGTGGAAACCTTAGCCTTCTCGTCTCCAGGACAGAAACCTGACTCTCGGCTAGACCCTAATCGCCGAGCAGGTGGAAACCTGAACGACACACTATAAGGACAGAAACCTGACTCTCGGTTCGATCCCTATCACCGAGCAGGTGGACACCTGAACGATTAATTCTAAGGACAGAAACCTGACTCTCGGCTAGACCCTAATCGCCGAGCAGGCGGAAACCTGACGATTAACTCTTAAGGGCGTGAGCCCGACCCTCGGTTCGATCTTATCACCAAGCACGTGAAACTTAAATTAGCGTTTGGAGGCCTTACCATGGTCGGACACATCACAATAAAAAGGCAGACAACAAGAGTTCATTACTCGGTAAATACGTACAAGCAACACAGTAAAGCATTCATATTGAAATGTGAAACTTAAATTAGTGTTTTGTTGCCAAAACCCGGCAACTCAAAATAAAGAAAAGACAACGTAAACAAATAATCCTGTCACCACATCCCGGTGACATAGGCAATTCCATTTATTCAAAATTCTCAAACAAGGGAAAAGTAAAGAGGGGCTGGCTGTCGGCTTCAGATGTCCGCGGCATGGGCAGAGGATGCGTCCTCTTGAGAGTGTTGGTCGGCGTGAGGAGTTGGCGGCTGGATGTCCTCCCCGGTTCGGTCCCCGGCCTGGGGATGGCTGGTCCCCTCCATGTCGGTCGGCACCGCGTGAGAGTCAATGGCATTCACCAGCTCCCTCATGCTGGAGGTCTCTTCCTCGTCGATGACAAGAGGCGCAGGATTCTCGGTGTTGGGGATGCTCGGGAAAGGAATCCTGCTGCGATCCCTCAACGGGGAATCCTCGGGAACCCCCATGGCTTGGAGAGCGGCGAACCAACCCTCCTCATATCCGAGCTTATGGGCCTGGCGAATGATCGGTTCCGCCGAATTCTTGGCATCCGCGAACCCCTCGTTGTACCACTTGGATTCGCAAGCCTCCAGCGCCGCCTTCGAGTCGGTCAGCTGCCCCTCCAGCATTGTATTCAGGCTCTGAGCCTCGGCCAACTTAAGCTCGGTGCCCCCCAACTGGAGTTCCAGTTCCTCGCACTTCGTTTCGGCAAGCGCCTGGGCCTTCACGGCTGTAGCAATCTTATCCTTTGCCTCCTCGGCGATTTTCAACTGCTCCTTCGCCGTAGCCTCGGCAACTTCCTTCAGAGCCTTTTCCCGCTCGACGTCCTCGGCCAGCTCCTTCATCCTCCCGTCCACCACGTACGACATTTGCGCAGCCTGACCACACAATATCCGCTTTGTAAGGTAAAGTGGAAAGAACACATACACAAGCAAAAGGGAAACCGAGAATCATAGAGAAAAGTGAAATAGTTACCGCTATGGTGTGCCACTGCAAACGTCTCCCCAAGGAATCATCTGTCGACTCCGTGAAGGCGTGCAAATCCTCGGGCAAGAGGATGCCCCGCGCCAGACTCTGCGCCACGCAGCCGCCATGCCCTTTGTCCCACACTCGGGCACTGGCCGTTGACGGGAGAGGCTCACCGTCAATATGGAAGGAGGGTCGCCATGCTGCCGGTGCCCGGGAAGTAGACGCCAGGTCTACCCCGGTTTGCGCTACCGGTTCCCGGATGACGATACCGGCCGAGGGTCGGGTGGGCACATTGCCCGAGCCCGTTTGAGTATGATCGGTGGTGCGCGGCCTCTTTCGAACTCGGATCAGCGGGGCAGCGGGAGGGGAAGCATCTCGGGCGGGCGGTTGTTGTTGTTGCCCGGTTGGCCGGGCACTCGGGACGAAGCGGTCAATTGTCATCTTCCTCCTGGCCACCATTGCGTTGCCCGTATCGGATCCTGTTTCCGAAGAGTCAGTCGGTTCTGCGGCTACAACCTCCCCTTCCCGAACAGGTTCCCCGGGCTCTACGAGTCTCTCGGGCTGAGCCGGAGCTTGCTGGATTTGCTCGTGAGCTCGCCTCCTACGCTCGGCAGATACGCGCTCGGCTGACTCGTCACGGACGGGCGGTCGCTCGTCTGAACAAATGTACCGAGGACCGTGCTCGCGCGCCTCGCCTACTGTTAGCCTTGGGGGGAGGAAATTTGCGTGCCGAACGTCGATGTACGAGATGAGAGGACTGTCGACTAGCAAAGCTTGGCCGAACGGCTGCCAAGTTGAGTAGACGGGACTGACGCCGAGGATGAGGTGGGACGCTCGGAGTTGCCCGTCCGTGTGCACGAAGATTTCCGACCGGAGTACGAAGTTCAAGTCCCGAACGTGTACCACTCTGACGTCGGGCTTGAATCTTTTGCTCTCTGCACAAAGGAAAAGATGGTTAGAGGTTACATAACTAGACAGATACAGAAATACATCAAAGAAAATGGAGGCTGGTCACCGACCAACGTCGCGCGGCGAAAACGCACAGGGGAACCCCTCGGCAAACCAATTGCCGCTCACCCGAACGAAATCTTTGGCCGAGTTACGATTCGAGTCCGGCAGGCATGAAATAAGCCGTACCCTCGCGTCCCTAGTCTTTAGGTAATAGTCAGACTCAATCTTGCCGCACAAACTGTACATATGGTTAATGTCGTGGTGGTTAAGTTCCAACCCGTACAACCGGTTCAGTGTACTCACGCAACTCACTACCCGGTAAAAGTTGGGTGGAAGTTGGTCGGGACAAAGGCCATAAAACCTAAGGGTGCTGAGAATTAGGGGGTCTACCGGGAACCTAAGCCCGCCCTCTAAAATGGCCATCAAGGGAAAGAACACCGTGTTCTCCCCTCGGCGCCTCTGAATGTCGATATCGCCCATATTGCAGTAGGCGATATCTACGTCACTCGGAACCTTATATGCTTCCCTAAATCTAGCTAAAGCATGCTCGGTGGTAAGGAGGTAAGAATAACTCATGCTTCCTTTTTTCAAAACAATTTCTTAACAAAAGGGAAAAGAAGCGCTACGATTATCGAAGAATGCACTGAAATGGCTGAACTGAAAAAGCAAAAAGAGGGAAAGGAACTTACTGTGGGCTCTAAGGAGTAGGTGTGTTCTGGGCCAGAAGATGAACCGCGGGAGGGATGCTCGGCAGAGGAGAAAACTGAAAGGTGAGGAATGTAAAAGTGGGATTCAGTCACAAGAGGGACTATTTATAGGCATGAGGAAGCAGAATGAGGGGCAATTAATGATCCGCTGGAAGGAAACCACGCGGACCGCCGCTTCAACTGCCACACGCGCGACGCCTCGGTTCACGAACCGTCAGGCAATGATGGCGGGTAGGCCGTCAGTCAATTTCAAGCGCGTCTTTTGAGACGCGCGTTAATGCGCCCATTAATGGTCGGGCACTGACCCTTCGACTCCCCCAAACATGCATCTGCCCCTCGTGATCCTTGATCCACCCCCGGGAATGGGGAGCGAATCAAGGGGGGGCTATTGTACGGTCCCCGCACCATGACCCGTAGTGGGCCTTGAGACCTGGCCTGGGAATAAGGCCCATAAGGCCGGTCTCCCTCTGCCTAGCGGCCCACCCCGAGCCCAGCGGGCTGCAGGCCCGCGATCTGCTTTTACATCGTCTCTCGGCAGACCCTTCCCGAGCAGTGATGAACACACGGCCCGCGGAACATCCCGCCCTGTACCTACTTGGTCATACCTCGGAGAGGCACCGCTGCCGGGAACCATCATGGAAGTGGGAACCAAGTTCCAACGCCACCGTCACCGCTTCCCACTCCCACCTAACCACCCACTTACCATCGATAATACTGGACCGCCGGTTGCACCTACTGGCAAGTAATTATGACTCTCCACTAGACAATGAGCTATAAATACAAGAAGGTTTGAGAAGACAAGGGTTGGAGAATTGAGGGAAGGAAGAGTGTAAACAGAGAGAGCTGAGTAAGGAATTGGGTCAGGTCCCCGAGAAGAGGAAATCGCCACAGTTGAGCCTTGGTGTTTAGAACGACCCATTGTGGGAAATCCAAACCCACCACATAAATAAGTTGTGAGCCCAAGTGAGGCCCAGCCCAACGGGTCTGAGTTTTTGGTGCGCACAATAAGATAGAGTAAGAAGAAAACTTACAGAAATGAGGGAAGGCGCTCAGAACAGGCTTTTTAGGCTGCGAAGAGACGCGAATCTGGTTGGAAACTTGACCGGATTCGGGGTGTGCGCATAAGAACCCTTGAATGCAGAAGTGAAGAGGCAAGCCGGTTCAAATGGGTATTTACCCCCTCACCAAAGACAACTGTGCAAGGCTTCCTGCCCATAATGGCGAAAGATCCACGCCGTTGGATTACCATCACACCGTTGAACGTGAGGAGTATGGAGCCGCCAAAATTTAATACGGGTGTGTACCGCATATCGAAGCGCCAGAAGCATGCGTTAGACAGGTGAAAAGACTTCACGCGCTGACTTGGGACCAGACTAGACAAGCCACGGTATAGGCCCAAGGACATCAAAATCTTCCTCCCCGCCCGAGGAGCCAGACAGCAGGATTTTAAGGGGCTATTGTGGGGTCGGAGAATTTGGCAACCCGGTGGCCCACTTTATACCAAGCCCAAGGCCCATGCCGAGGAGGAGGAAGCCCAATGCCCTCGCCGAGGACAACCCTATCCTCGGCCAACCAAGACCATGGGAGGAGGAAGTAACGGGCCACCATAGGCAGCCCTCCAGGGCATTTGAGGAGAAAGAACAAGTACATCATATCAGCCATGGAAGAATAGCCGAGGAGCAAAACCAGGATTGAACTGTCACTTCCACATTAAATGCGCGCGACTAATGTTCCGGCAGCATTAATGGGGAAATGACCCCTGAGCAGTGCTGCCTCGGTTGCTGCAACTCATAGGGAATTTTGGTAAGGCGGCTGATGGGACGGGTTGTCAGAGAGAGGCATGGATGATCAACAAGTGGAGGAAAGGGATCGTTGGAGGAGGACTATATAAGGGGAAGAAACAGATTAAAGAAGGGGACCATTCTCATGAGAGAAGTCAAGCTCCTCGGACCGGGCCGATGATTGACTTTTGAGGATAATTTCGATTCGTCTTCGTTCGAATGGTGGCGAACACTGCATTGGACGTTGTCCGCTTACTAGAGCCAAGTTCTTGAACCCATTCTCTACAAATTCATTGTATTGGGCTAGTTGGGCTTGAGTCCGCTCACTCAACAGTAGAAGTGTTCAAACCCAGTCCCTACAACCTCTCTAGAACTTGCCATATCTTTATTATTATTATTTTTCAACAAATTTATTTAACTTTTTTTTTTTTTAACTACATAATGGACGTTTGTTTTTCCACACTTATGGTTTATGGTTTATGGTTTTTTTTTTTAACTTTTTAGTTTTTTTTTTTTTTAATAATGTTTTTGAGAGGAGAGAGATATTAAAGGATAGCAAAAATACAAATTTACCCATATTTTTAACAGAGGTGGGTAATAGGAGACAAATGGAGCTTATATCAGGTTGGTAAAATGCCAATTTTTAAATCACAGGCAAGTAAAGTGTTTTTCAAGCAAACCATAAGTTGGATAACCTCTATAGTGGAGTAAATGGTTTATGGTTTATGGTAGTAGATTAGGATTTTGATCATGCATGGTTCTTGTACTGATTCATTTATCTTCTTCTTCCTTTTTTTTTCTCCTTTATCTAGTTAAAATACTAAGTTCCTTTATGTTAATGTGAAAATGTTTACATAAACTTCAAGAATGAAGAATTTATTAATTTGGAAAGCTAATTGAATTTTGTTTTGATATTTGTGTTTTGGTATAATATAAATTTTTTAATATGTGGTTCTTTAAAGTCTATGTGCATGGCTGTGGGTTTTTATTTTATTTTATTTTTTTTAAAAGAGAAAAACCTTATTTTGGGGTTGGGAGATCCTCAAAAAAAGGTTATTGTTCTTTTATCCCTCCTAAATTTTTCAAAGGTTGCTAATCCTCGATAAAGATAAAATATTTGTTTCAAGGGTTATGTAAGCAGTTGAAATTTCAGTTTCAAGGGTCACAAAGGCTGTAAAATTTTTTAAAGGTCATCAAGGGTCAATTAAACCCTCAAAATAATATCTTTTGAGGGTTTTTAATACGTTTTTCAAGGGTTTTGACCCTCCAAAAAAAATCAATTTTGTTGTAGTGTTGTGCACACATAGAACATAGACACTTGTTTATAACAATAAAATTGTGGATTTTAGTTAACTCAACTGGTAAGGTCTCTGATAGTTGAATAAGAGATCTGAGGTTCAATCTTCGCTTACACCAAAAACTGATTGATGTCTTGGTTTGATGATAAAGAGCTATCATCAAGAGTGGACACCATAGGTTGAAACTCTCTTTCAAAAAAAAAAAAAAAAACAATAGAATTAAAAGTGCACAACGCACAAACACATATATTAGTGTATGCAAACTTAAAAAGGAATGGATCACTAATAGAAATGGGCTCTAACTAAATGGGCTGACTTGGGCAGAGGAAAAAAAACAATTATGATCATGCCTGTGCTATTGCTTGTCCTTAGAAAACTCTTTGTGGGCTTAAATCAACCAAAGCGACATTTAAGGCGTATTGGTGGGTCCTTGGATCCCGTGCAACTAAAATGGGCCTAAGCCCACATGGCATTAAGAACAGAAAATTTGAAGCATAGTGTGTGAGTGTGAGAGTTCAGAGATATGCACAGCCTCCTTAGATGAGTCTCGCAGTGATGTATGGCGGCAACAGTTTTTTCATTTTTTGTGCTTAGAGCTGGGTTTGTTCTCTTAGATAATTTTTAAGTTTTTCAGACTCAAACAGTTTATTGAACCGTAAAAAAGAGATTTAATTTTTTTGAGGTCGAACCGAGGTCGAACCATGATGACATCATAATTAATTATTAATTAATTAAATCCTAAATATAGATATTAATTTTTTTTAATAATATTTAATAATTAAATAAGAAAGTTAATAAAATAAAATAATAACCATGAAAACATTAAAATTTATGATTAATTTTTGAAGTAAAGTTGAATATCTTTGAAGGATTTTAATTATAATTTTTTTTAATTCCTTGTAAGAGATGGATAATTTAATTAAGTAAAATAAAATTGTGTTAAGTTGTTTTTTTTTTTTTTTTAATTGCTAAGGGGTTGGACCGCACGGTTCTTGCCACCGGTTCGTGCAATCCAACCCCAGTTTTAGGGGTTCACGCAATTGCCACATATGCCCGGTTCTCTATGCTTAAAAAACCGGATTTCAATCTGGTTCCCGGTTTTCATTGTCCGACCTCTTAGTCAGGTCCGGGTCTAAAAGCCTTGATAATTTTTATCAATTTCTCTCTCTCAAAATAGTTTTGAAACTCAGTGATAGGGAAAATAGAAAAAAATAAATCTATAAAACCTGTTAACCAAACATTAGTGTGTGAGTGTGAGAATGAGAAAGACACAACTTAGCTTTTAGATCTCTTTTAAGTTAGGTTTTAATTGGTACAAAACCTAGTTTTAGATCTTCTTTTCTCTTAAATTTTTTATTTTTTTTATTTTTTATTAATGTTTTTGAGAGGAGAGAGACATAAAAGGGTAGCAAAAATACAAATTTACCCATATTTTTATTAGAGGTGAGTAATGGGAGACAATTGGAGCTTATATTAGGTGGGTAAAATGCCAATTTTTAAACCACAGGCAAGTACAGTGTTTTTTAGGCAAATCATAAGTGGGAAAAATGTAATTTCCCCTAAAAAAATGATTTTGTATTTGAATATTTGTAAGAAATCAAGTGGATGACCGACCTTTTGAGTCTTGAATTACTGTGAACAATGATGATTCTCTTCCAAAGGTATCACTGACGTTCACTTTATTAATTAAAATTTTTTTTTGGAGATAATATAAACAAAATACACAGGGATAGGGAAGGAGGGAGTGACAAGACAAGTTTTATAACACTAGCACTTATATAAGGGCCTAGCATTTGTAAGTACTAGAGAGGATTATAAACCGAAAACTCACTTACTAACTGACCGACGTTCAATTGATAAACTCTCTCTCTCTCTCTCTCTCTCTCTCTCTCTCTCTCTCTCTCTATATATATATATATATATAACTTGTATGAGAATAGTGGTGGTACATATGTTATAAGTTTTACTACATTAGTCTTATAAACTGATATGTCATCAATTAGAAAGACACAATTCAAAATTTAGTTATAAAATAGTTGAAACCCACCAATTATATTCATTACTATATTAGTTTGTAAATTTTATGTAATAAAATTTGTAACACCTTTATCATTTTTCTTATGGAAATATGGAAATGACCAATAATACTATCTCCTTGACTCAACGGTGCTTATTTATTTTTTATTTTTTTTCCATTGATAAGGGTGGAAGTAACGGGTTGAGTTCATGTATTTTTCTTTTTGAGGCCATATGACATAAACAGTAACATCCAGTCAGCATATACCTATTATTTTAAAATCTCATTGACTACATCAAACTTTTCCATACATTACTTGGACGGCAAGAATAATTGTGACACGAGGATAAAAAATTACGGATTAAGATGACACATTAAAAAGGTTCAGGACTATTTTGAACACATAAAAATAAATTTAATTAAGGACACAAATAGTATTTAAATCTCATAATAATATTGTTATACATATCATCATCATCATCATCATTATCGTTGTTGTTTTTTTGTTATCAAAATAGTAACAATAATAATAATGATAATGATGATGATGGTTGCTGTTGTTGTAATAATAACAATAACAATATATAAGTGAAATATTTGCATATAAAATAAAATTTAGATTACCCATATCCTTTGAGCAAATAGCTCGAGTAGATTCTCTAGTCCAAATTTCAATTAATGAAAAAAAAATTCCAACAGTAAACATTAGTATGAAAAAATATTTAATGTTCCAAAATAATTTGTTTCAAAACATGTTATCATAGATTGCTCAAACTTCTCTTTAATTAGAATTATTTATTCTTCTAAGAAAAATTGCAATTATTTCTAATATTAATTTTTCTTTATTTTGATTAACTTTTCTTCTTTTAGGTCATTATAATTTTCCCTCATTATTTAAGTTAAAAAAAAATCTTTTGAATATTATTGTTATTCCACCTCAATACAGTTTATGTAGTTTTATGAATACTGTTGTTATTTAGCCTTAATAATAATAATAATAATAATAAAGATTTAAGCTAAAACAAAATCAATAAATGAGTAAATGGGGAGAGAGAGAGAGAGAGAGAGAGGTTATGATTGCTTCTTTGTATCTGATCGCATCTCTATTATTTCTATTTCTTCTTCCTTATCTGTCTTTGTTTTAATGGTTTGATAGTGGTTTTTTTTTTTTTTTGGGAGCTATTTCCGGGTATTTTGAGAGGGTTTTTGAGTTGCATTTTTGGGTATTAAAAAAGGGTTTTCTATGAGAGCTTTTTGCTGGGTTTTCGAGCTTTGACAATGGGGTCTTTACTGGTTTTTCTATGGGTTTAAAGGTTTGTTTTTGGGTTTTTAATGGTGGATATTTTCTTATTGTTATTGTTATGGTCATAATTACAACAACAACAATTAGCTTCATTATTATTATTATTATTATTATTATTATTATCATCATCATCATCATCGTTATCTATAATCTATATATATATATATATATATATATATAACTGAAACTTTTGAAACTCTCACAATTTTTCACGTCAACGCAATAAAATTAAAAACTCTTTTGACTAAAATATTAGAGAGACTCACATTAAAATTAAAACACAGAAAAGACTCACCTAAGGATTCAAAAAAGAAGAGAGAAAGACTCATGTTATAATTCCTCTCTTCCCATCTCAAAACCCTAGCAACCCTACCCCTCTCTCAAAAGCCATTCCTCTCATGCTATTATCATCAATTACAGTCCCTCAACCCTGACGCACCCAACAGACTCGCCTCCATGGCACCATCGCGATTCGAGATCAGTCACAAAGCCATTGTAGAGAGAGAGAGAGAGAGAGAGATCATGGTTATGATTGCTTCTTTGTATATGGTCGCATCTCTATTATTTATGGTTCTTCTTCCTTCTTTGTCTCTGTTTTAATGGTTTGATAGTGGGGTTTTGGTTGTTTTTCTGGATATTTCTTGGAGCTATTTCGGGGTATTTTGAGAGGGTTTTTGAGTTGTATTTCTGGGTATTAAAAAACGGTTTTCTACTAGAGCTTTTTGCTGGGTTTTGGGGCTTTTTACTGGCCTTTCTATGGGTTTAAAGGTCTGTTTTTGGGTTTTTAACAGTGGATATTTTCTTATTGTTATTGTTATTGTTATTATTACAGCAACAGCAATTAGCTTCATTATTATTATTATTATTATTATTACCATCATGTTGGCATTATTGTTGTAGTTTAGACTATTATTATTATTATTATTACCTATATATATATATTATTATTATTATTATTATTATTATTATTGTTGTTGTTATCTATATATATATATATATATACACACACATACGCGCGAGCGCGCACACACACACACATATATAACCGAAACTTTTGAAACTCTCACAATTTTCCAAGCACAATAAAATTAAAAAATTAAAAATAAAATCAAAAAATCTTTTGACAAAAATATTAGGGAGACTCACATTAAAATTAAAACACAGAAAAGACTCACTTAAGGATTCAAAAAAGAAGAGAGAAAGACTCATGTTATAATTCCTCTCTTCCCACCTACTATTGCCAATTACAATTGAAAACAAAAACCAAGCCATTCCCTAAACCATGACGCACCCAATTGACTCGCCTCCATGCCATCGTCGCGATTCGAGGTTAGTCACAAAGCCATTGTGTTGTCGCCGAACTACCATGCCTTTGATTTCCTTGACTAGAATCCCTCAGACCGCTCTAGCCTCCATTGACTAGCCAGTGAAAACTTGCAAACAGATTAGATCAGCTCTCTCACTATTTTTGTATTGCATGTTTGATGCGTGTTTGAAAGCTAGTAGGTACACTTTATCTATGCAGTAACTACGTTATTGCTATGTTCGATGATAATGGCTTGCAGCTTTTTAAAAATATTGATATTTTAGAACCATTATGTTTATTGATAATAATTTGAGTTTTGAGTATTACACTTCAATTATGCAGTATAAACTATTTCACAGTTATTGAAGTGTAATTACCGGTACTGCATATATTGTGTTTCTTAAGCTATAGAGAGATTTTTTTTTTTTTTTTTTTTTATATTTTAAATTTTATGGGATGTAAAGAGATCTTTGATTTCGTGAAATAGTTTATACTCTCCTTGTTTGATTTGATTTACTCACTATCTTTGGCACTTACCATCAGCAATGACTTAGGCCACCCTTATGGACCAAATCAACTAATTCTCTGGCCCCATCATTGATAAATGAGAAATCAAATCAAGGTTATAGTTTTTCTATTTGGTCCAAAAATTTATTTGCTTATTTGTTTTTTTTTTTTTAAGCAAAAAAGAAAGTATGATATTGGTTTCTAGGGTTTTTGTTCGTGATCTGATTCAATTAATCTAAGAAAAAATTTACATTACTTATCAAAAAAAATTTAGGAAAAATCTCAAATTATCTTTTTTCTCCATAAGTATTAAAAAATTTCTATTATCCATAAAATTGCTATTGTCTATTAAAAAATTGCACCCGTAGATCAATATTTATATTTCTTAACTTGGCATGTTGCACCTATCGCTGAAATTTGTGTGGATCTTTGGAAGCTTAGAAATCTTTGCTTCATTCACTATGGTTTTTCATTGAGTATTTTCTTTCTCCCTTACTCCTCTTATGAGTTTTGTATTTGACTAAAAGAAAGATTTTTTGCTTTACAGGTCATGAAGCACCTGTCTCATTTTATTTGTCCTCACCACAAGGAAAACATTCAGGTAAGAACCCATAATCTATTTTAAAGTTTGAATGGAAATACCCATATCATACAAGTACAAGAGATAAATCTTTAAGGGATGAACTTAATTGTTTCTGATTTTCAATAATAAATCATTTTACTGCAATACCGGTATTTGTTTGAGAAATCTGATATGTTCATGTTGCTATAGAATAGAGAATGGTAGAAGCCAACTTTATTACAACTACTTAAATTGAGTTGACTTAATTCCATACAATTACAAAGTATAGCATGTAAAAAAATGGACTTAATTGTTGTAATTTTTATTTTCTTTCCATGTTTTGAATTTTCTCTATATTATTTTTACAACTGAGCAAAGATTGAAAAAATGATATTACTACTCTAATTTCAAGTTTAATGCGCCCCCCTCAAGTCATGGTCTTTATTAATATATATATATATATATATTTGCAATTTATATTTTTAACCGTTGCTAAGAAATTAAAGCTTAGTTGCACAATATGTGTAAATTCTAATGACAGTATAAGCCCATATTTTTGGGATTAATAGTTTATAAATCCTTTGCATGATAACAATGAGATTTGTATAGCCAATCATATTTTTCAAAAGGCTACTTTAAATAGTAAGTCAATGCGTTTCTTACATTTGGGTATTAGTTAGAATTGTTTGCAAATGATTGTAGCAATAAAAGTAAATGTGTATAAATTTTGTTTAACTATTCCGTGTATCACACATGTTAGCAACTAGTTATTATTATTAAGGCTAAATAACAACAATATTCATAAAACTACATAAATTGTATTGAGGTAAAATAACAATAATATTCACAAGATTTTTTTAACTTAAATAATGAGGGAAAATTATAATGACCTAAAAAAGAAAAGTTAATCAAAATAAAGAAAAATTAATATAAGAAATACCCAGAAAAAACAACCAAACCCCCCCGTCAAACCATTAAAACAGAAACAAAGAAGGAATAAGAAACAAAAATAACAGAAATGCGGCTTGAAACAGAGAACCAATCATAACCATGAGTTCTCTCTCTCTCTCTCTCTCTCTCTCTCATTTACTCATTTATTGATTTTGTTTTAGCTTAAACATTAATTCCTTTTTTTGTGTGTGTGTGTGTGTTTTCAGTTCAGCCAACCACAACCACTTTTTGTGTTCCACGCGCCGTTTGGGGCTCTCCTAGGGGGGGAATTTGCAAACCAACTGTGTAAAGCTTAACAACGTAGTAAGTTAAGTAACGTTTGGAAAGATTATGAAAAATAGCATCACGAATTTTAGAAACTTGAGATTTATATTAAAATTTGAGTTCCAAAGACTTGCTTTGCGAGTGTTTTGCTGGTGACTCGGATTGAAAATGCCATATAGATCTTGAGTTTTAGAAACTCGAGTTCTATGCAAAAAAAATTTTAGTGTGATCGCCCCTATAGTGGCGTTTTTAAGTCCTATAGTGACGTTTTAAAGTCCTATAGCGGCGTTTTTCTACAAAATTTTTTCATAAGTGATCAATACCAAGTTCAGGAAGCCCTATAGTGACGTTTTAAAGCCCTATAGCGGCTTTTTTCTGCAAAAAATTTTTATAACTCGATTTTTAAGCCCTATAGTGACGTTTTTAAGCCCTATAGCGGCGTTTATGGAACTCGAGTCTTTAAAACTCAAGTTCCACGTGAATTTTTTTCCACATCAGACCCATCCACTTACAAATCGAGACTTAAAAACTCGATTTTTGTCTTGGAACTCGAGTTTTAGACACTTGAGATGCTAGTTTTCCACATTCTTTCGAAACCGGGCAACTAACGATATTGTTAGATATCCTTTGTTATTTGGCAAGGGTGTTCCTCTCCTAGGTAGTAGATCGAAAAGTAGAGTTCGATGTCAGATAGAGATTGAGATCGGGCAAATATCAGGTGTTTGGTTGTGGTTTAGGCCAAACTACGTAGAGAAGGGAGGCCATTGGTGTAGTGGTAGTGATCGGGCAAATGTCAAGATGTTTAGTCGCTTTGTCGCTGGAGAGCCGAATATGGCCAACCATGGTGGTCGGCAGTGAGAATTTCAAAGTTAAAAAGAATGGGTCTTGGGTTTGAGAACTCAGAGATCAACTTAGATCGGGTTTTTGGGTCTGAAGTGCTCGAAGTGGAGAGAACCACATTCTGTGAATATTATTGTTATTTCACCTCAATACAATTTATGTAGTCTTATGAATATTATTGTTATTTAGTCTTAATACAATTGAACTAGTCTTGTGAATATTATTGGTCCTTCAAAATTTTACTGTCATTATTATGATTATGTTATTGATATTAAATGCATAAATATATATATTTTATATGGCCATTAAAAATAAGCAAATGACAAGTTTTTGAGTTAACTAACCAAATGCTGCCAAATGCTTTGTAATTGAATTGGCACATTCCCATACATAAAGTACTTGGGGTCTAGGGGAGAAATGGTTCGAGTTACAGATTAGCAGCATGTTGTAATTATCTCTCAAAAAAAAAAAAAAAAAAAAACCAAATGCTAATTGAGCGTAAATATAGTATTTGAGTTATCTTAAATATTGAGATGCTTACATATTTTTATTTCAAAAGTAGTAAAAAAAATAAATAATAATAATAATAATAATTTCCATAATTAAAGTCAAAATAATCATCATCATTTTTTTTTATTCTTAATCTTTTTCGAATTTTTTTTATCATCATAATATTTTTTATCATTAATAAAAATAAAAATAAAAATAAAAATAAAAATAAAACAACAATAACAATTGGTTACCTATTACCTATACCCATTAAATGCTTTTAGGGAACTATACCCATTCATTAAGTTAAAAAAAAAAAAAAAATCGTGTGTAAATTTGATGTACTTACATTTATGGTTAGTGAATGTGGAACTTATTCATTGAGATATAGGAGAGTTAGGGTAAATATTGCAGCGGTATAAAGTTGGCTATTTAACATAATTGTGCGTAAAGCACTGAGTTAATTTGGCTAAAAGCAAGCTGATCATAATTTTAGTGTTTTGGATGTTGAAAAGAAAAAAAAAAGGCTTATACCTTTAAATATATCTATATTTGTTTCAATAAAAGAAAAAAAAAATCAACACGAAATGTAATGACCATTTAATAATAATAAGATGATGATGATGATTATTATTATTATTATTATCATTAACAATGACAACTATTATAATAATAATAATAATAGCAATAAAATTATTATTATTATTAATAAATTATTGTTGTCGTTGTAAATAAAGCATAACCCATTAGTGCAGTTGGCCCTCAGCATATATGTGTAATATTGTACCCATCTATCCTCTAACAGAGAGAGAGAGAGAGAGAGAGAGAGAGAGAGAATCCATGATGTGTGATTTAAAGATTCTTGAATCAAGTGGAAACTTTTTATTCTCTATTACTTCCTGCAAACTAACAATCTTAACCAAAACAACAAAGTAGAAATTATTACCCAATAGAAAGAAGGAAGTAAATCATAATAGAGAAATTCTTTATTGTAAGAAATTCCAATTGGGGGAAAAGCTTGTCAATAATAAGGTAATATAATTTTTAAGCAATGTATTTTTAAAAACACCACATGTTTATTGAAATGAATTTTTAAACCTTAAGAAAAATTAATTATATTTATACGATTAAAATGTGGGATGAACTCCTCGAATTTATCTCCCACATTTTGCTAGGTACACTTGTCTCTCATGCAACCCTCCACGAAATCCATGCATCTCCCATGATGTTAGTGGAACCCCACAAGTAAACCCACTCCAAGATCTCTATAAAAGGGATCCACCCTTAACAATCTAAGGTAAGTTTTTCACCGCTTATCAATTCTCCATAACAATTCCACAAGGAGAAAACTAACTTAACTATCGGAAGGTCTTTGGCCGTTCTACACCGATCCCTTTTGATAGTTCTTTTCTTTTTCAGGTTACAAAGTTATTGTCATAGCCTGGCCCATCAACCTATTGATTTTTCAACCTTATCACCCCTGAAACCTAAAAAGTGCCTAAAATACCTCCGAAACCTAAAAAATGAACAAAATACCCCGAAAACCTAAAAAATGACCAAAATACCCCCGAGACCTAAAAAAGACCGGAATAGCCCTATAGCCTAAAAAATGACCAAAATACCCTCCAAAACCTAAAAATAATCTAAATACCTCTAAAACCTAAAAATGAACAAAATACCCCCCAAAACCTAAAAAAATGACTAAATACCCCCTAAACCTATAAAATGACCAAAATACCCCCAAAATGCTAAAAAATTACCAAAACACCCCCAAACATATAAAATGACAAAAATACCCCCTAACCTTTAAAATAACCAAAATACATCCAAAACCTAAAAAATGACCACAAATAATCCAAAACCTCTAAAATTACCAAAAATACCCTGAACACTGTAAAATGACCAAAATAACTCTCAACCTCTTGTAATCTCAACCTCTAAAACGACCAAAATAGGCCATGCCTCTTGTAATCTCATTAAGGAGAATAATAACCAAGTGCTTACTCTCTTAGTTCTCAATTCTCCCACTCTTTCTTGGAGGCCTATCTCCCTTGAAGTAGCTAATTTGTAGACTAACTAACCACCTAAAGGAGGTTACTAACATTTGGTATTAGAGCATCCGATCTTTACATGGAAACTTAAAGCAGCAACCAATGAAGTGAGTTCATCCTTTCTGTAATTCCAGAGTCTATCGAAGCAAATTCTATAGCAAACTGTGGGTTAGAATCTGAATTGAGACTCCATTATTCATATTCTTTAAAACCATAAACATCAAGAGTACTTTCCCCGTTTTCCATCCAACCATTAATCCAAGTTAATCTCACCGAAACCAAAGTTTTATTCCACAAAATCTATTTTGTTTTTCCAAGAAAACCCTCAATGAAAGATTCCATCACAAGAAAGTTCTGCAGCTAAATTTTATAGAATTTGACTGCACGTTCTTCATTCCATCCCTCAAAATTCAATTCTTAAAATCCAAGAATCAGTTTCCACATGCTCACAAAAGAACCCTTAACCTTCATTCTCATGGGCCTCAAATTAAACATTGGAATAAATTGTCCAAACCAAAAGTTTTAGTTCATCCCACCCTTCTGTTATGCAATAACTCATCACTCCAACAATAAACCCAAAACCTTTTTTCTCATTCCACAACCTAACCTTAGAACCTTAGAAACCAAGCCATGGAACTTCCTAAGTTTAAAGGAGCATTTTCACAATTGGTTTGATGCGGCTAACCTATTTTTCACCCATCATAAAACTCCTTTGCACCAATAGACCATTATGGATTCTCATTGTATGGAAGGAGAGGCAATGGGGTTGTTCCAAGAAGCTGAAAGGGCAGGCAATTTTTACCAATTAGGAGACTTTTGTAGAAGCTCTTCTCTCAAACTTTGAATCCATATTAGATGTTGGTCCTTGGTTGGATATTGCCAAGAATATACCAATCTCATTCATGATTGCATTCCATATGGTTCAAGACAATCAAAATGCTGCACTACCTATGGTTCAAAACTATCAAAAGGATTTACAAGAAGATATACGAACTTCGGATCAAGACTATAAAAAAACTGTGCCAAACAACCTTGTAGGAGGTTATACAACCTTCTGAAAGTCTCAAAGTCTTGAAGGAGACACAATCAAGGGTGCATGAACAGTCAAAGACCAAATTTTAGACATTCTTGAGACCATGGTAGAAGAAGAAACATTAGTGATTAAGTGTCTATAGAAAAAATTCTAGAAATTTGCTAGACTCTAGGCAGAGAATAAAAAGGGATTCAAGAATTAAAGATCCAAGAACCACCTAAGGTGCAAGAGGAATTCTCTTGGAAAGGCATGGAAGCATGGCAAGTCAACGAGGCAGGGTTCCTAACAGAAAGGTAGAAAGGTCACAAAAATAGCAAACAAAAAAGAAAACAAATAAAGGCACTTAGCCTTGATTCAATTGGCCATTAGAAGCTTGATTTAGGTCTATTAGTAGTTAGTCCCATCATAGAGTAGTTTTTCATCGCATTATCACTTTCATTACAAACATAGATATATAAAAAAAAATCAAATTAAAATTTTGAATATTTGTCAGAAATTATAAGAGCAAAGTGATTCTAAATTCCCACTCACTACCCATGTGTGGTGGGGACTTTCATATATATATATATATATATATTGAATTTCCCATTGAGGGATTTCCTTTATTTGTTACGTATTTGACTTTGGCTGCCAGCTTTGGTGTGATTGCTTGATTCAAGGAGCCTTGATTCACGTGTGCTTGATGCATGGGTCTTTGATTCCGAAATATCTTCAATACTCCCCCGCAAGCTCAACGGGAGGGGCTGGACGTTGAGATTGGAGCGAAGGAAGGAGAATCGAGTGAAAGACAAGGGCTTTGTGAGAGCATTTGCGAGTTGATCTTTACTAGATAAGAAGCGAACATCAAGATCACAACGAGCAACTTTTTCACAGACAAATGATAATCAATTTCCACATGTTTGGTGCGGGCATGAAACATGGGATTAGTGGAGAGGTAAGTGGCACCAATTATGTCGTACCAAAAAATGGGCGAGTTGGGAAGGAAAAGACCAAGTTCCCGGAGTAAAGATTGAAGCCAAATCAATTCTGCAATAGTATTGGCCAAGGCTTTGTACTCCGCCTTAGTGCTAGAGCAAGCCACAGTTGGTTGTTTCCTTGAATTCTAGGAGATGAGATTAGGCCCTCGAAAGATACAAAATTCGCCAGTAGAGCATCTGTCATCAGGGCAAGCAGCCCGATCAGCATCAGAGAAGGCGCTGAGTTGAGGAGAGGGGTTGCAACGAAGAAAAAGACTATAATCCAAGGAATGTTTAAGGTAGTGCAAGATGCGTTTGACAGCAGTCCAATGAAGATCTGTTGGCCTATGCATGAATTGACAAACTTTATTAACAGCAAAAGAGATGTCAGGTCTTGTGAGAGATAAATATTGGAGAGTCCCAACAGTGTTGCGGTATTGAGTGACATCAGAGATTGGATTGCCTTCAAATAACGAGAGCTGATGGGTTGTAGACATAGGCGAACTGATTGGTTTGGTATGGAGCATGTTGGTCCTTTTGAGTAGAGAAAGAATATACCTCTTTTGACATAAAAATAGCCCATCTTGTGAACGGTGGGCCTCAATGCCCAAAAAATAATGTAGGTCACCCAAAATTTTGACAGCAAAGTCGGACCCAAGAGCTAATATGAGAGAGTCAACGGCTTGAGAAGAGGACCCAGTGATGATAATGTCAACAACATAAATGAGAACATATAAATGAAACTTTGCCTGGTGAGAAATGAACAATGTAGTGTCTGAGAAAGAGCTGTGAAAACCCAACTCAAGTAATTTCGAACTAAGCCAAGAAAACCAAGCGCAAGGGGCTTGCTTCAGCCCATATAGTGCCTTGTGTAGCTTGCAAACATGATGAGGATATTGAGGATGAACAAAGTTGGGTGGTTGTTTCATGTAGACTTCTTCATCTAAAAACCCATGTAAGAATGCATTTTGGATATCAATTTGTTTAATGGACCATCTGCAAGACACGACAAGGGCAAGAATGGTGCGAATTGTGATGGGCTTAACCACAGGGCTGAAGGTATCAGCAAAGTCAATGCTAGGCAGTTGATTGAAGCCTTTAGCAATAAGGCAAGCTTTGTGGTGATCAATAGAACCATTAGGTTTGTGTTTGAGTTTAAAAACCCATTTATAACCCACAATATTCATGGAAGGATGGGCAGGAAACAGAGACCAAGTGCCATTACGTAAAAGAGCATCAAATTCGACATTCATGGCGGTACACCAAGGAGCATGTTTAACAGCTTCAGAAAAACAAGTTGGTTCAACATTCTTGCTTGAACACACCGCAGTAAGAGCTTGAGAAATGGGATATTTGACAGTACCATCAGAGAACACTTTTGGTTTAGTGATATTGTGTTGTAGCCGAGTGACCATGGGGTGTGTGCGCACAGGAGGAGGAGGAGGAGGAGATGGATGGGAAGATGGTACCATTCCAATGGTGCTAGTGGTTTGTTCAACCTCGGGCAATTAAGGAGAGGAGAAGGTAGCAGATGGTGAGGTAGGGGAGTAAGCATGTGGACAAGCAGAGTGAGCACACGAAGGATGATGAGACACCATGGGTAATGAAGACGAACGAGACAGTGAGGGAGAAATAGATGTGAGCACATGTGTATGAAGGGCATCCTGTCCAACAACGTGAGAAAAAATATTAGATGCAAAGGGAAAAAGATTCTCATCAAATATAACATGCTGAGATATGTAGAGACGGCCAGAAGGAACGTAGAGGCATTTGTAGCCTCGATGAGAAGAACTATAGCCTAAAAAGACACACAATTTTGAGCGAAAGTCCATTTTGTGGGCATTATAAGGCCGAAGATATGGCCAACTAGCACATCCAAAAGTTCTTAGAAATGAGTAATCAGGTTGAACCTGAAACAATTTTTCAAATGGAGAAACATTGGTCAAGAAGAGAAGGTAAACGATTTACTAGGAAACATGCAGTAGTAAATGCTTCATCCCAATAACACTGAGGTACTGAAGTTTTGGCCAGTAAAGATAAACCAGTCTCAACCAAATGACAATGTTTTCGTTCAACGGTACCATTTTGTTCATGAGTATGAGGACATGATAAGCGATGTAGAATACTGAGAGAGGAGAAATACTTATGGAGGGAGCGATATTCACCACCCCAATCAGTTTGAATGGTTTTTATTTTTCTGACAAATAAACACTCAACATGCAACTAAAAAACTTTAAAAACATTCATAACATTAGATTTGAGCTTAATAGGAAACAGCCAAGTAAATTTAGAAAAATGATCCACAAAACTAACATAATATCGATGTCCATTAATAGAGCAAATGGGGGAAGGTCCCCAAACATAAGAGAATATTAAATCTAAAGGAGCATTGAAATGAAAAGTAGAATCAGGAAAGGGAAGTTGCTGGCTTTTAGCTTGTTGACAAGCACCACAAACAGCATGAGTTTTATTCTTGACAACTGGTAATGAGAAACGAGAGATAATGCGTTGAACAGTGCAATGAGCAGGATGTCCAAAGCAATAGTGCCACACATCAATAGGAACACATACTCCAAGGAAGGCTTGAGGGGATCGGCAAGATGGAAGTGAGGCAGGGAATGTGTAGAGACCATGTTCACATCGACCGCGAAGAAGAAGTCTCCCCGTGGTTTCTTCCTTGACACAAAAATAGGTAGCATGATATTCAATGAAAACATCATGGTCACGAGTAAATTGACTAATAGAAACTAAATTTTTTTGAATGTCAGGAACATGGAGAACATGTTTTAAAGGGAAAGAGGTGGAGGAAGTAAGCAATTTTGAAGAATCAATATGTTTGATATCCAAACTTGTTCCATCCCCAACGCGAATTTGGCCAGGTCCTTGATATTCTTCGACATGTAAATTGAGATTATTCAGCTCAGGTGTCAGTTGATTGGTGGACCCCGAATCTGGATACCAATTAGCATCAAAATGAGATGGAGGACTAGCAACAAAGGCAACCATATTGGGAGATACACCTTGAAAGGAATGATCAAAGCGATGGTAACAAGTGAGAGCAATATGTCCAGGTTTCTTGCACACCTGACAGATCGGACGTGAGTTGCCATTAGCTGCATTATGTCCACGCCCCCGACCACGATTATGGTTATGTCCATGATAAGATGATCCTTGATGAGAGGTCTGAAAGTGTGGTGGAGAGCGAGTACTGCGTCCACAAGAATTAGAGGAGCGAGTGGCGGCATTTGCTGAGGGGAATGGAATATTTGGGGTCGACTCGGGTGGTGATTGATGTGACCAAGGAGTCATAGGTGGAATCTAGGCCGCCCAAGATGTAAGAAACCACCTCAGAGTCCTATAGAGGTTGGCCAATGGTGGCTAAGGTATCAGTAAGTGTTTTGGCCCTTTAGTAATAGTCGGAAATGGAGAGGTTGCCTCTATGCAAGGTAGAGAGTTGATATCGAATCCTGAGAATACGAGCCTGAGATTGAGATGAAAAAAGACGATCTAGAGTGGTCCATACTTCATGGGAAGTGGCAAGGCCCACCACATGAGCCATAACTTTTTCTGAAAGGGATGATAGAAGAGTAGACAAGATCATTTGGTCTTGTTGAAGCCATAAATCAAAGGCTAGATTAGGTAGCATCTACTGTTCAGACAAATCAGTGGAGGTAGTATGATAAAAGTGAGGTGGTGGAGGGGTAGAGCCATCCACATAGTCGAACAAATTCTGTCCTCTGAGAAAGGGAGTGAGTTGGGCTTTCCAAAGTAGAAAGTTGTTGTCAGAAAGTCTGATGGTGATCCGATGATTAAGAACAGTTATAGGAGTAGTAGGCTCTGGTTGTGAGGGTTGGGTAGTACCTGTTGACACACTCGAAGAGGCCATTGATAAAAGTAGAGAGGAGGTTGGCTAGGGAAGAAAATTTGAAAAAAAAAAAGATGGCGTTAAAGCCTTTATGGCTCTGATACCATATAAGAGCAAAGTGATTCTGAATTCCCACTCACTACCCGTGTGTGGTAGGGACTTTCATATATATATATATATATATATATATTGAATTTGTACACAACGAAAGGCAACAAATCTGCCATTATAATATTTACATTAAATAAAAATATCTCACTGAGGGATTTCCTTTATTCGTTACGTATTTGACTTTGGCTGCCAGCTTTGGTGTGATTGCTTGATTCAAGGAGCCTTGATTCATGTGTGCTTGATGCATAGGTCTTTGATTCCGAAATATCTTCAATAGAAATCAAGTCAATGACCGACCCTTTGAGTCTTGAATTACTGTGAACGATGAGGATGCTCTTCCAAAGGTATCACTGACGTCATTTGATATACTTGATCTATCAAGTTTCCAAAAGCATATAAGTTGTATGAGAATATTGCGATGACCAATAATACTATCCCCTAGATTCGACGTTGGTGGCAGTAATGAGTAATGGGTTGAATTCATGTTTATATGTTTGTTTTAATAAATGCCATATGACATACACAATATCATCAACTCAACATATACCAATTGTTTTAATATCCTCATTAACCTGCTTCAAACTTTTTCATCCATTATTAAGCGATAAGAACTATTATGACAACAATGATAAAAAGTTTGGGATTGAAATGAAATATTTGAAACAGTGGCGATGCCACGTGCAACTCAGGGTGTTCCTAGGAACACCCTAACCTAAAAAAAAAAAACCTGATTTTTTTTTTAATTTTTTATATTTGCTCTGTATTAGGAACACCCTCAATCACAGAATTAGGAACACCCTAAAATTAAAAATAGAATAAAATAAAAAAGCCCAAAAAAAAAAAAACACAAAAAAAATATTTGAACTAAAATCTAAAAAAAAAAAAAATTTGTAACAGAGCCCAAGCCCACAACCCACGGCAAGCCCAACAGATTACAGAGGTAGGCAGGTAGCAAACCCACGGATTATCCAAAAAAAAAAAAAACAGAGCAACGCCTCAGTCCCTAAGGTCTAAATCAAAAATAACTAAAGGCTTTATCAAAAAAAAAAAAAAAAAAAAACCACTAAAGGCCTAAAGCAAACCTAAACTCAGTCTCTCAGAGCAATGCCGCTTGAGCCTCAAGCCAACAAATGGAGATCGGATCAGTCATAGCTCGCTCATCGGAGATCGGCCCAGTCCAGCTCGCTCGCCCCTTCGCGTCGACGTTGCTCGTCGCTAACCCTCATCGTCATCGGAGGACGGAGATCGGCAGATCGGCAGATCGCTCGTCGCCTCGTCTGCTCGTCACTACCTCAGCGGCCTCAGCCTTCGGGCCTCCCTGCTCGGCTGCTCTGGTGCTCCCTCCCTCAAGGTATTTCATTTTCTCTCTCAGTCTCTCAATCTCTCTCTCTATCTGAACTTAAATGAATGAAAATTATAAAACTCTCTCTCTCTCTCTCTCTCTCTCTCTTCTTTAATAAGACTAACTCTCTCTCTCTCTCTCTCTTTTGAATTAAGTCTATGATTGGTTGGCCAAACTTTAGCTTTATTAATATATTTTGTCTATTTTTGACTTTTTGAATTTGGCTTTATTAGTTTATGTTATCCGTTGGTGTTGGTGTGTGTAGTGTGTTGGTGTTGGTGAGATATTAATTGTCTTTTAGTGTAATGTGTGATTGTGAAATTTTCTGATTGGCAAGGGCATCAGGCATGAGGCGTGCTTGTGTGTTGAGTGGGGTGGAGGTAGATGGGCACATGGGGGGCCGAGCTGCACATTACACTGATTTAGTGCGTTAATTATTGTGCTGCACATGGGATGTGTAATGTGCACATCAGTGTCTCTTTTAGTGTAATGTGCACATGAGGCTAAACAATATAACAAATTAAAGCAATATAATTAATGACAAATAAATTAAAATGATATAGTTTATTGTTAGGCTAAACAACAATAATTAAAGCAGTATAATTAATTAACCAACACATTATAAAAGACAAACAAATTAAATTATGTTAAGCTAAACAATAATTAATAATTTTATAATTAATGAAACAACAATATAACAAATTATAGTTTATAAAAGATTCCTGGAAAAAATTATAGTTGAGGAACACCCTGGAAAAAATTCCTGGAGTCACCACTAATTTGAAAGGTTTAAGACTATTTTGAAATATAGAAAAAAATTTAAGGACCAAAATAGCATTTAGATAAATTAAATCTAATAATAATTTTATTATCCATATCATCATAATCATTTTTATCGTCATCAATGTTAGAACAATAATATAATCATAATAGTAGTAGTTGTTGTTGTAACAATAACAATAACAATATATAATTGAAATATTTGTATATAAAGTACAATTAGGCTACCTATATACATTAGAAATATTTTCAAACTGTAAACTTTAGTTTGAATAAATATTTACCATTCCAAAAATAATTTCTTTAAAAACATGTTACCTTAGATTACTCAAACTATCCCTTAATTACAATTATTTATTATTTTGATTTTCTCTATTTTGATTTACTATTCTTCTTTCAGTTCATTAATAATTTTCCCTTATTATTTGAAGTAAAAAATCTTGTAAATGTTATTGATATTTCACCACAATATAATTTATGAAGTCTTTATGTTATAAATGGACTCCCTTAAACGTGAAAACGAGTTTCAAACAGGGATTCAATTTAAAACCAAGGATACAACAAGTATTACAGGGATTCAATTTAGAACAAAGGATACTAGAAGTATCAATGAGAACATTTCATCTATAGTAAACGAAGAATATTATAGACGAAATGAATAAACCTTGACTTATTTTTATTTTTATTTCAAAAGTGGACAAAAAAGGAACACAAAATACAAATAATAATAGTAGTAGTAGTTTTACAACATAATATAGTAGTTCCTTACCACATCATTATTTTCACTGTTTCTAAAGAGGTCCACTATTTCAAGATCATCTTGAACTCTGAATAAGATTCAGAAGTACAAAACAATATTATTAATTAGATTCTGAAAAAAGAAAAAAAAAACAATATTATTAAAAACTAGACTAAACTGCTCGCTAATAACATCGATATATGCAAATTTATTTAATTTCTTTTCATTCATTTAATTTCCTTTCATTTTCCTTACTTAAATGCACTATGTTCCATTTTATTTAATTATGATTTACTAATTCTATTTCATTATGACTCCTAAATGAAGTATTGATGTGATGTCCCAGATTTGATTTGGATATTGTTTAAATTTGTGTTATGTATGTGGGTGTGTTCTAAGTTCCAAACCAGACATATACTGGGTAGATTTGGGCTTTATTAACAATTAGAGTAATCTTGATTATGACTAATCTTTTTGAGGTATAGTGCAGATGTGACTAGCATTTTTCCTCGAGTCATTACAATTAATGTGATAGATATTGAGATTACTAAAACACCACTTTCACTCAAACCACCCTTAACAATCTAACAAAGGAATGGAATGAGCAAATTCTAAAGGAATCCAAAAGAATGGAATTGAATAATTTATGAATCTCATAAAATAAAATTATTTTAAAAAAACAATTGTTACATCAATAGTTATGAATCCAAAACCTTGTAACTTAATTATTTGACACTTCTTAGTATTTCTTCTCTAAATATTTGGGGTTTAAATCATCCGATCTTCATTGTAATTATTGATTTTTTTTTTTTAAATATTCATCAATAGTTATGAAAAATGCTGTTGAATTTATTGCGTCATTAGACTTTTTGCAGCACAATGTATACGCCATACTGGCTAATTTAATCACATTGAAGATTAGAGATGTTATAAGGTTAATATATATCTTGGATAATTCCAGCAAGAAGAATTATGGATTGGGCTTTAAGGGGTCTCCTTCAAGAAAAGGAAAAAAAAAATTTAATAATGGCGGCCTTCTTTGTCATTGTAGCAGTAAAGAGGGCCATTTTAACTTCGGCCCAAAATGGATCACCAGGAAGATCCCTCTCTCAGTCCATGCAATAATAATAATGCATGTCAGAATTGACCGAGATGATCACGGCAGATCTTCAGCAGAATGGAATACATTGAAAAGTACCACATGATCACGATGACACAAATTTGGTTGCCCATCTTGACCCTTAACCACCGATCGTGCAAGATTGTTGTCATGCTTTATCTATATTTGGCTACAAATCATATAGAAGTCTGTGAAGTTCATGTAGAAAGTTGCCCTTAGTCCAGTCAAGGTCAATATCACACCTAACATTGCTATGCCATATTATTCAAACTACCAAGGATAATAACGTAATTCTAAGACTCACCACCTCCCTATAAATTCATACACCCTTGAACCATATTTTTCCAAATTAAATTGTGAACAGCCAACACAATATGGAAAGGCTTAGCTTTTGCTTAGTGTTATCTCTCTGCTTACTTGCTAGTGCAATTGCACAAGACTGTGGCAAGCAAGCTGGTGGCAAAACATGTGCCAACAACCTTTGTTGTAGCCAATATGGGTACTGTGGGACAGGTGATGACTATTGCTCACCTTCCAATGGTTGTCAAAGCAATTGTCAGTCTGGCGGTGGCAGTGGCGGCGGCAGCAGTGGTGGTGGTGGTGAGAGTGCCTCAAATGTGAGAGCAACGTACCACTTATACAATCCAGAGCAGAATGGGTGGAACTTGAATGCTGTGAGTGCATATTGCTCCACATGGGATGCCGACAAGCCCTTGGCATGGCGTAGCAAATATGGTTGGACTGCCTTTTGTGGACCTGTTGGGCCTCAAGGACAAGCTGCTTGTGGAAAGTGCTTACAAGTAAGTACTAAGTGGTGTGACAAGTTAACTTTCATGGTAGAATTATTATTATTTTTTATGGAAATTTATAATAGAAACTAGAATACAACAGCTTAGTATAATTTCAAATACAAAATTTGAGTTTTTTTAAACTATAATATAGTGTAGCTCTCTTTGTGACAGATTTTAAATTCATATGGGCTTCTTTTTTTTTTTTTTTTTTTTTTTGGGAGAAATTTGATATAGTGGTGTTGGATTTTTTTTTTTTTTTTAATAATTTAAAAAGAGAAATTCTAGTCTATCTATCCTTTAGTTTTAGAAAAGTGTCAACTTTAAACAACTTTGTGAAGTTGTCAATAACTTGATCTTCGTACAAGCAAAACTCAACCTTGATTTCTATTTGTATCATCAAATTACAGATTAGTGTAATGAAATTTGACACATTGATATGCTTAATTGCTAGGAAATTGGCTAAGGTTTGGTATTCTTGTGCATTAAATCCGTCAAGATCGTGATATATAAATATATAATCATAAGTCTAAAACATATATCATAATCCTGATAGGTCTAGTACATAGAAGTACTAGACTCAATATTTTCTTGTTTGCTAGATGTAGCATTCAAAACAATGCATAAAAGGCTATGATTTTTTTTCCTTAGAGATGATTCGGTATGAAATGGCTGGAAATTACTAAATTCTTAAAAGTTATCTACGAAAACTAAAAGGCTAAATGTTTTATTGATCATGTTTTATTTATTTATTTATTCTTTTGATGAATAATTGTACCTGTGATTTGGAAAAGTATATAATAAAAAAGATCTTTCTTTTCAAAATAGATGGGCTCACTAGACCATCTATTTTTCTTTTTTAAAGATGAATGACCAAGAATTTTAGACAAACAGTGCAATCAAATACAAAAATTAGACCATCAATTATTAATTTTCTTAAACAAAGTGTTTCACATTCTTTTAATCAGGAAAATGAGGAGGAAACCACTAAATTTCATGTCTGTACTGTGTAGGTCACAAACACCGGGACAGGAGCTCAAGCAACAGTGAGAATTATAGATCAATGCAGTAATGGTGGTCTAGATTTGGATGTAGGTGTGTTCCAAAAACTAGACACTGACGGAAAAGGCAATGCTCAAGGCCACCTTATCGTGAATTATCAGTTTGTGGACTGTGGTGATTGAAGCCCTGTTCTATTTTCATGATGCCCAAGTGGCCCAATGTCTCATAATCAATGGATTTTTCAAGAAATAAATGGAGCTAGTGCTTCTTGAATAAGAATAACTGAATAAGAAAAAAACTAAACTGTTGGAAGGAATTCTATAGTAAATGACAGCATTTGAATTTGCTGGAAGTTGACTGAGAATGTAATTTAGATATATACTTGCAATTTTAGTTCTCTTTGCTTAAAAGTGGATTCACCGTGTTGGAGCTTTAACAAATATTATGGGTTTTACAAATATCACATTTGGATGTTGATGCGTGTGTGAATTTCAACCTTACACTTTAAATAATTCACCCCCTAGATTTTGTGATAAATCAAATCTTTTATTATTTTGTTTTTGTTTTTAATAGAACAAATATTTTGTTGATAATTTCCATTAAAGCTTGATGGATTCAATTATTTGATACTACATGTTTCTGCCTAAAATCTTGCGTAGTGATGAAATATAGAGGTTTAAAGTAAAGCCTTTCGATGTATGAATGGGCTAAGTTGGAGTATTTTCAAATCTGAACTGATCTCTTTATTTTGAAAAAATCTCCAACCTAATGAAAATAAAAAAGAAAAAAGAAAAAATTTCGTTCAACTATTCAAATACATTATTCAATAAATTATTATAATTTACACAGTTTGACATAATATTTCAATTTCATTAGAATTATTTCTTAAAATATCAATTAAGTCAACTACCAAATTTAAAGCAAATCTTAAATAAAACATAAATCAAATTAAGATATAATATGTGTGTGTATATGTATATGCTAATAGCGTGAGCTAGCTGTATTAAGTTAGTTGAGTTCAAAATCTGGCCAACCGAATCCAACACAACCCCATGTTTTCAATAAAAAAAGCCCAACCCAACTCATTAGCCCACAAAAAAAAAGATCCAAGACAATATATTGGGTTGGATCTATTTAGTTAGGTTGGTGTAATGAATGCACAACCCTAGTTAAAAGTCAAATGGAAGCAAAGCTAAAAGATGCAAACACATGCCAAAACCATATTGACTTAATTGATTAATTAGTATATTTAAACATTTTAACAAACTTCTTAATGTTTTTTACTTTAGAAAAATATTTTATTGGTTATTCAAAATAGGTTAGTACATACTCTCAAAAAAAAAAAAAGTTTGTACATAACTAAAAACGGGAGGGCAACTTAACTTAATTTCATGAAACCCTAAGGAAATTTATGTGATTTCCCTAATAAATACTAATCCTAAACCTAGTCGGAGTGTACACCTGAAGGCTGAACCTTCTACGTTTTTATGTTTCTTTGCACGATCGGATGGTTGTCATCAATCTCATTGAAACACGCTAATTGGAGTGCTAGATCAAAACGACAATGATATAATTGCAAATATATATAAGCCGACATATAGGCTCTAGTAGTGGTATAACACAAAACCTAATCCTATTCTAATGCGTATTCTCACACACACATATATATATTCCCCAAGACCCCAACGTAGTTCATCAACTTCATACTTTTTAAGAATTCCGATCTTTTCTAAATTTTCTTTGCATCTGAGTGTGGTACTAGGGTTGAAGATGACGAAAGTTATAGAAAAAGTTCAGCAACTCTTTGCAAATCAACGAATGAAGAGCAAGAAAAACCTCACGGCCATGCATGTGGGTGAAAAGCGTAAACTATATGTGGTTCCTAACCAATACTTGTCTTCCATAATGTTTCAAGCATTACTCTATCAACTTAAGGAGGAGAAGATTGAGGTTGGGAACAAAAAGCCAATCACGTTGCCTTACTCTACATGGTTGTTTGAGTCGATACTACAACTCGTCAAGGAAGAGAAGGCAGCTAATGAAGAAGAAGTCAAGGAATGCTCCCCATGTTGTTTTCAATATTAACAAAGCCAAGTGCACCAATTTTAGTTGGTATAATAGGATGTTTTATTGTTTAATTTGTTAGTTCTTTCCATTCGATACCCTAAGCTTAAGTTTGTCTTGGATTTAAAAACAAGCTAGCATGCTGTTATAGTGTTATTTGGTATTATATATAAACTCTACTTTTTGTTAATTTACCCCACAACTATTACAAATTTTTTTAATAAAACTTGTTTCATAAATAAATATATATTTGAAATTATAACTAAATTTATCTCATCGAATCAAACTAATTTTTAGCAAAAACTGAATAATATTATATATCAAGTGTTTAACAAGACAATATCACAACAAAAACAAAAATCTCATAGTATATCAAATAACAAAATAGAGGCAAGTAGCCATGTTTGGTAGAATAAAATAAGATAATATTGATATACTTGTTTAAAAAGTAAGGTTTTAAGATATGAAATATTTACAATTTTAATATTTATCAACGTGGGGTAGGGCGTGGATGAGGCAGAGCAAAGATAGAGCAGGGCGGGTGGGTCTAAAATGTCTAAACCCATTCTCACCCCACAACCTTTGTGGGGTGGGGAAAACCTGTGCTGTACGAAGCAGGGAGGGTCAGATCAAAGCAAAAAGAGGCAAAATTGTCATCCCTAATTGTAATTCAATATTAGATATCATTGAAGAATAAACTAATTGAATGCTTAGTGCATTTCTCCTCTCTCTCTCTCTCTCTCTTAATATTTCTCTATAGAGAGTGAATATCTCAAATTATGTCAATTTTCTTCAATTTTCCCATCAATTCCCGAACAATTCCTACCCATCCTCCATTAAGAACCATTAGGTTCCTAGCACAGTCACCAACACCTATAGCACCAAGAAGGAACATTTCATACCATGCAAGTGACAATAATTCACTTTTGGGCTAAGAACAAATCAAGGCCCCTCATGATGTCCTTCAGCCTCAATAGACAAAAAGGAGAAAATGGGAGATAGAGACAGCACAATTAACAATGTTATAGACACAATAAATTTCCCAAAATTTTGAATATTCGTTTTAGTGTTTATGAAGAAATGGAATAAGTAATTTCTAAAGGAATCCAAGGGAAATGAATTGAATAATGTTACACAAATCAAAATTGTTACATCAATCACATAAAAATTATTAAAAAAATTGTTACATCAATAGTTATGAACCAAGAACCTTGTAGTTTCATATTATAACACTTAGGGCTCGTTTGGTTTAGAGATAGCTCAGTTTTGATAACTCAATTTTCAAAACTCATAACTCAAACCCAAAACTAATAACTCTACTCAAACCTTACATTCACTTAAAAACTGCAAAACACTTGTTTGGTTTAAAAACTCAGTCACATATCTCATTCTAATAACTATACTTTTTGCCAAAACTATGGACCCCACCCACTTACACTACCCAGTATTGCCTACCCGCATCTCCATAACAAAAAATCTTCCCATCTTCTTCTTTATTTCTCCCACTGAGTCACCCTGTGTTCTACACTCACATCTCGCCTCTTGCCTCCCACATTGACGCATGCCCACAACAAACCAAGTTCTCTTCTTCCTTTTCATCTTCTTTCATTTGCAATTTCTCAGTTTCCCTTCCACAATACCCATTTTACACTCCTCTTTCCAGAAAACCCATGTTTCGCCTTTCTCTCCACTGAACTCAGATCATGGTCAAGGGTCGGTGAGCACAAATCAGGAGTTCACTCATCTCGTCATCGACACCTGCTGAACCACCGTTTAAGGTATTTTTCCCAAACGCTCTTCGCTCCGTCTCTCTATCTCCCTTGCTCTGTTTGGATCTAATTTGAATTTATTAAGGACTATATCTAGTTGATTGAGTAGTACGTTTGGAAAAATTGAAGCCCTGCATCTGAGTAATCTACAAAACATTGGTAAGCTTGTCATTAGAGAAATCAAGTAGTTTAGTTCGAGTAAAATTTTACCCCTAACAAAAAAGGAAAAAAAAAATATAAAGTATAGATATATATTTAATCTATTGACGGTCCAAGTTCCCAGGGCAATAGGAACAAAATACATTCACTAAATTTTTGGATGCACAAACCCAATCTAAATCAGTTAAGACAGTTGATCAAAAAATATGGCTTATTGATCAAAAAATACTTTGCTCTTGGTCCTAATTATCTTGAAGCCAGGATTATGATTATATAGTTAACTGGAATCTTTTCCTTGTATTTTTCATAGTCTTCATCATAAACACAGCAATTAAAGAAACAAATACTAAAAACAATGTTTGCTACTTCTATTGGTGTTCAGTTGAACGTTCTTGAAGTTTAAAAAAATATAAACCATTTATTTGCAATTCCTATATGATGATCAGGATGAACCTCAGGTTCACAAGTCAAGCATGTTTAACAAATTTCTAACATCATATGTATTCATTTGCATCATGAAGCATGTCTAGTTTTGGATGTATTTGTTTGGCGGTTTGCATGAAGGTCCAAATTTGTTCTTCCCATCACAAACTATTTATTTTCACCATCAAACTCTGGAAGGTTAATGCTCATGGACTTCAGCTCTACAAATATGGTATTTGTTTGCTTCAAATCATTTAAGTATGTTTATTTTGTTTGTGTAGATTTAATTAGTAAAAGACTGAAGATCAGCTGACTGAGGAGTTAGTATTGATTTATGCAAAGATACTCCTTTGGAGTTGGTGTTAATTAATTACGCAAATAATTAATAATGAGACTTGGTACAACTTTTGTATGTTGTTAACACAAGTCTCATGAGGCATGTTTACAACTTCCTGAAATTTGAATCAATATTAGAAAGTTAAGTTAACTCATTTGTTTAAGATGTGTCTACACAAGAATTGATATTAACAACCTTAGCATTTGTATTTTCCATAGTGAGTAAAGCATACTATTAGGAATATCCATTCAGCCAAAAATAAAAAAGAGGCTTATCTAGCTTGATTAGAAGATGTATGTTGCTTCACTTCTTTAAACACTATTCTGATTGCGACACCGGATCTAATTGTGACACAGGACAAGCTAGAATGATGTAGCAATATAAATTAAGAATAGAAAAATAAAGATAAAACTTAGGAGTTATGTTACAGCAACTATTTTTATTTATTAAGAAGTTTTTAGTTAGAGAAAACATTATAATAATCGTATGGCTCTCTATTTATGTAAGCCCAATTTAATTGGAGAACCTATTATTGTGGATTTGGATTACTTTATTCATGCTTGTATAGAATGTTTGTATAGATTGTATTGGTCATTGATTGTATAGACTGTTTGTGTAGAATGTTTCAAGTATTCTTGTATTGGTGATTGATATAGAGGCAGATTCTTACCAATGTCAGAAACAAGTAATTATTACTCTAGTACCAGTGGGCATCTGGACGTCCTTGAAACTTCATACTTTTGGTAGGAGATTTTATGGTTGTCGCTATTGGTCACTAGTAAGTACCACATCCAGAATTAGTAAAACACTGATTATATGCATTAAGTCACCAATTTGAAACGCTATTTAAGTGTTTTATTTGATTGTACAGGGTGATGACCGTGCATGTAAGTTCTTCAAATGGTTGGACACCAACACTTGCACGCATGGCATAGCAACAACACCTATTATTATAACAAAATTCCGACGATTAGAGCATAAGGTGAAAGTTGCTAATGAAGAGTTGAAGCAAGCACATGGCATGGGAGAAGCAGCATTGGGAAGGGAGCAAGCTACAAAACGAAGGGTTGAAAGAGCTAAGGTTGCATGCAGGATTGTTGAAGAGAAAGCAGAGAAGTTCAAGATAGCTCTAGTAGTATCATGGGTGATGTTTGTAGTATTACTTATTTTGTCTACTAGGTTTGGGGAAGTCAGAATCAGGCAAAGGTGTTTGCCATAATGAGATGTGTATGTATGTAATAATATAGACTTGTATTATTACATTTGTTCTGTAATGTAATTGTACAACTTAATGTTTTATTTTGTATCGCAAGTAACAATTTATGATATGTATGACGTTGTACTGAAGTTATATGTTGATAGATTTGATGGAAATAATGTTAATGGCCAAGTTGATGGAAATTGCAAGTTCTGTTGATGGAAATAATGTTAATGGCCACCTTGGTACTGCATATACCATTGGTCACTCAATACAGGCCATAACTGTCAAATATTCAATAAGTTTCACATGTAAGAATATTCAGAGTAATAGTATTAACTCTGAAACTGTGGCATAACAAATCCATAATATTCCATATTATTAATATTCCATGTTAGTATTAACTCCAATCTTCTTAAGCAAATAGGGTAGTACATCAAATCCATAATATCAGCATATCACATACACAATTTCACAAGAATATGTGACTATCCACTTGTAAGCATGTCCACTTGTAATATCACAAGAATATATAATTGTCCACTTGTAACCATATCACATACACAATTATATAGTCATTGATAAATACTTCATTGCGAAAAGGTATTTCATATAATTGCATATAAGCATGTCCACATGTACTTACATTACTAATAGGTATTAGATACACCTATTTTTTACATTGCCAAAAGGAATTACATCAAAAATGTCAATGGGTTATTGACATTAAGTCATTACATGTAATCATTGTCCATAGTTAATGTAAATTTACAAAAAGATGCATCATAATATCCAAAAGAATGCATCATGTATCTAAGTGACTTCTAGTCATGGTACCTAACTTTATACAAAAGTCCTCACAAAAAGTCATAGGTGGAGGTAGTAACTCTATACAAAAGTCCCAACAAAAAGCGGTGAATCTGTATACATGCCCACCATCAACCTCAATGTCGCACGTACTCCTCCCACATGCAGGCAGTCACATCATCCCTAAACTCACCCATTGCCCTCTTTGCCGCATCAGACATCTCCCTCACATGTCTCCTTTTAGCACTTGCACTCGACTTAGGAGAATTCTCATTGTTTCCAGCTTGTACATCATCTCTATGAATGTCAAGGTTCTCCCATGTGTTAAACATTTCATATCTATGATTATTGATGCGTATAAAGTTGTGTAACGCACAACACGTAGAAACAACTAAACGTTGACGAGATTGCTTATAATTCGCCATGCAACTCAAGATGGGAAAGTAGACCTTAAGGACTCCAAAGCACCTCTCAATTACCATGCGCAATGAAAGGTGCCTACAGTTAAACAACTCTTTCCCTGATGCCGGTTGCCTATTGCTCCTCCTGAATTCTTGAGCATGATATCGGGTGGCCATGTGTGGTGGATGAAACGATGCACCAATGGGGTACCCCGAATCAACCAAGTAATAGCACCCTACAAGAATAGCATCTCTCAATCAGTAAAAGGAACTGACATAAAGGAAAAGAAGACAACACTGTAGCCCCCTTTTGAAAACTCAGTTCAATAAAAACAACTTATATATAGCCTACAGTACAATTGTACAGTTAATGCAGATCTCCTGAAAATCTTGAACCTTCCAATAAATTTTTCTTATCACATTCTTTCCATATTATGACAAGTAACAAGAAGGAAATATGTATGCCAAAAAAGGAGTAGCCCCCTTAAAGAATCAATAGAAAAAGTTTGAGGATTGAAGAATAACAATCAAATAAAAATGAGAAAAATAAAAATATTGAAGCAATGCTTAGAATGACTGGATTGTTAGCCAAATACTTTCACAATAAAAGCCAGGTCATTTCACATTGAAATTTTTCATAATAAACCAAGCCAAAAATCTCACAACATAGTTACAATTATAATGATACAAACGATAACTCATTATCTATTAACTACATTAGTGACAAACGAAATCATCTATAGTGCTACTGTTGATGAAGAGAAACTAGTACCCTCCTAACTAACACTTTCTATAAAATGCTTAAAAGGCTAATTTTTACTACTCTGACACACGTAATGGCTATAGTTTGCAGTATTCATTTCAATTAATCATAGCTCTAATGTCTCTAATTAGAAAGTTAAACCTTTTTTATACTCTGCACAGTATTAAGCTGCCAAAGCACAGCTCTAAAGTAAAAGGCTTCCCTCTTAAAGAAAGAAAGAAGAGGCTTTAAACATTGGTGGAATGTTTATGAAGAGGGAAGTTATTATCATGAGTGATTGTAATGAATTTAGAGCTTGAGGCTAAGACAAATAATCTGTTTAGGCTTATAGGGTTCAAGTTCTCTCAAATGACAAAGGCAACTAATAGTTGTTTTTTTCTTATTTTTTATTACTTTTATATATATATATATATATATATATATTTATGTTAAATTTGAGATCTAAATAGTGTTCAAAACAATAGCTGGTATGCGAAATAATTGAAATAAAATTTACATATTTTTGTGGCAAATATTAAGGAGGTATACAGGGGAAAATGCCTAGGCAAGAGAAAGAAGAACTTGGTTCCCTGTAATTTTTCATGTGAACATGTGTTCTTGCATAGCCCAAAAGATTCTCTCTCTTGCAAACTAGAAAAATTGAAGGTTACAAGGACATGCAATATTTTCAATTCCTAGAAAGGAGAACAAGTTTGGAATACTAATAACTACTCCTAGTTTTTATTCATATTTCCAACAAACAAATCTGCCAATTGCCAAAAGCCAACTTCAGCTATTAATAAGTGATATGAACTAAGCACATAGCATGTATTTAATTTTCTATCCAGGGTTCTAATTGAACAAATAAGAAATGCATCAAAATGCAAGACTTAAAGTTTACTTTTCCTCAAACTATAGACATTTTAATTTTCTATCCAGGGTCCTAATTGAATAAATAAGAAATGCATCAAAATGCAAAACTTAAAGTTTACTTTTCCTCAAACTATTGACATTTAATTTTTGTTTTCCATTTTAAGAAGTATATAATTTTACTTACAAGTAGGACTATCAATAAGAAGCATACGATCCCAGAAAAATGCAACCTTAGAGGCAAGATTGCCATTAACTTCAATACTTTCAATTGTAACAACCATGTTCACATCCATAATAAGCAGCATGAGAAAACAATCAGTGAAACATTACTTGGCAAGACAATTATTAGTTGCATGAACAGCTACTCTGTAACAACCAATATATCAGAAACTATAAGAGTACATGCATAGCATGCCAACTTTTGCGCACTCAAATAATAAATTTCAACTCTCCTAATACAACAACAATGACATCCATCCTCCTTTTTCCGGTCTTGGGACTTGCTATGAACAACACAGGCAGAGCTAATGTCTAGCTAACCTAATACTCATTAAAATTTTAAAACCCTTCAAAAGTTCTTTCTTCTTCTTTTTCTTCTTCCTTTTTTTTTGTTTTTTTGGATAAGTCAAAGTTCTTCAAAGCTTAGTCTACCAAATACCAATTAGATGGCATGAGCTATGATGTTGACATTGCATCCTTTAAGGGCATTGTCATTTTAAATCAATAGGGTTCTGAATAAAGTGTGTATAGAAAGAAATCATTCATGATTCGAAAAGTTTAAGTTCTAAGAAATAACTATCAAATAGCCTAAAAAGCTATTTGTCATGAAACTAAGCTCTCTCTTAATAATGAATGTAGAGCTTGAGGCTACACTTATTTTGCTAAATCTTGTCTTTGACATTGCAAGGTGAAAAACAACACAACAAACAGTTGAAGGTATTGATGGTTTAAGCTCATATTCATCAAATAGCCTAATCATATCTTGTTTTATTCATGGTTTAAGCTCAGATTCATCTAGTGAAGAAAATTTGCAAACAGTTGACACAGAAAATTGACAAAAGCAACAAATTCTCACCAAGCATCAGATTCTCACCATTTCTTCCATCACTTAAGTTTTGTGACAGTTTGATTTAGAGAGGAATTCAAATAATTTGAATAAAGGGGCTAGACCTCATTAAATATTAAAAAACATGACCAAAAAACATGACACCCAAAACTAGAAATAAACAGCCTAAAAATTAAGCAGTAAACAGCAGTAAACAGACAACTAACTACTAGGAAAAATTAAGCAGAATTAAATAGCTTAAAACAGACTTGAAACAGCCACATAAACAGACTTAGAAGTTAGAACATAATTGAACAGTCTTAAAATAGAATTAAAGAGGCAAATAACTACCAGAAAAATTTAAACAGAAGTATATGATTTAAAACAACCTAAAAACATGAAGACGCATACCTTCTAGTGGCCATGGGAATCCATGCTTCAGGTCTTTAATAGCTTCTTTGAACACCTTTGAGTCGTGGGCATTTCCTCCCAACTAGAGTGGACACATGTAAACTTCATATCATGGTAGCATGCACACATAACATTGGTTATAATAGTGCTCTTGTGACTCCTGTGAGGCTGGGTTCTCTCGGTTGGAGGCCGAGTAGTAATATGCGTTCCATTAATAACTCCTATGCTTCTCTACATTGAAGAGTGCCAATTATTTGTAAACATCTCTATATGTGAATGAAGGAATACAAAATAGTAATATGTGCAAACATTTTCATTGAAAGAACTTTTATTATGAAATGATTTACCTCAAACCAAGGGTAGTATTTGTTGTTCGACCGCATATGCTTTGGAAGGCCTACCACATTTGGATCGGGCTTGATTAAATGTTGGACATATGTGTGGACAGCCTGCAACATCCTACGGAACTTGCGGTCAAAAGTCTCAATGGAATGTTGGAATTTGTCTGCCACAGGTCACATCTAAGTATTATGGCCGACAATGTACAAGAATATGGCAATGGACTCCTGCACGTCCACACACCTCTTCCCTTCCTTCAAGTACCCATATTGTTTCAACTCATCCACCAAGTGATAGAACAAATCCAATGTCAAGTGGAACATGTCATGACAATTGGTAGGATTACCATCCCTCACTTCAGCCATGTAATCTTTCTCACTCAAAATGCTAGTACGCATTGGGCGCTTGTCATAATGCTGCTGGAAATAAGCCACCATCTTGCCAACAAGTGGAAATACAAACCAAAACTCTTCCTCCTTGCTATCATAGTATGAATCTGTGTCTGCACCAATATCCATGTCATCATCACAATTATTGACATCCATGTCATCATCACAGTCACTGACATCCATATCATCACCACATCTAGAAATGTCCATGTCATCATCGTCAGAGTGAAAGTAAGTATTGTCAAAATCAAACTGCCAGAAAGGATCATTGGGGAAGACCATTCTACCCTATACCTTACAAAAACCAAAGCATTAGTACCAATTCATTGCAATATGTAAACTAACACATTAATAAGTGGTACTGAAAATGCTGCAATAATGTTAGCACAACTCTCCTTATAATGTAAGTACTAAAAAATAATTACCATCGAAATGATACAATACTATAAAAAAAAACACCAAATACATAATAGCAATTACCAAACCCACATACTAATTTAAATTGCATCAATTAGAGAGCACCAAGTGAGAAAGCTCACATACTAACTTAAATTATGTCAAATCCACATGCATAATTCACAACAATTACCATTACAACAAAAACAACTTTAAGTAAAAGTGTTCAGCTGAATAAGGCAAATACAACCAAAAGTCCAAGATTGTCTACGCACACACATAAAGTCCTTAAAAGCTACAACCAAGTGATTCACATCCAAATCACAATAATCAACATAAATTGAATTAAGAAGTCTCCATTAATTTTGTGGCTAATGAGCATACCGCTCCATCCATCTTCTCCTCCTATGCTCTGGCATGCCCATGAACACCACCTGTTTCTCTTTTTTTTGGAGAACCTCAGAGATGTTAATATAAGTGTCATCATCAAGATCATCGTACTGGTTCAACACTTCTAAATCCCTCCCAAGGGAGCAAGGTTTGCCACCACAGGCAGATTGTGCAACATGCTCGGAGCTATCCATAGACTTGCCCTTTTTCTTTTTAAACCATTCATTTGCCAACGCAGTGTACTCTTGAAGAGCAATGGTCATGTCACTAGCCCTATCCACTTTCTTGGCAACCTTCCTCCCCTTGCTAGTAGGCTCTTCAATGGGATGTTTGTCCGCACATTGGGTTTGCTCTATAGCAAGGGGATCATCTTGGGTTATGCCTTCCATGTCAAGATTGTAGCAATCATCACTGCCTAACTGGGTACGACGAGCCTCATTGGCAATTTCCTCCTCTAGGGCACGCTCTTCATCACTATCTAGGGCTGATGTGTTTGATGAAATTTGAAAGGCACCGGTTGCAGCATTAGGGGGAAACAGTTGCTGTAGTTTGTCATAGCTAGGACATCCACTCTTCCGTAATGCAATTGCTTTAGGATCACCTTGAAATGACAAGATGTACATCAAAATCATACTAATACAAAATAGAAAATTACAAACATTCTACCAAGGAATTAGGGTAGTAAACATAACATACCGCAATCACATGCACTCACACCTCCTCAGAAGCAGTAACCATTTGGGTTGTCTCATCCCACCCCAACCCGGTATGGCTCAAAAGCTGGCTCCACTTTCTCTGTTTTTGCCTGAGCCTATTATGCTTCTGAATTACTTGCTTAGGGTGAAAACTCTTCCCCATTTGCTCATTTAGGGCATTCGTAATTGATAGCCAAGCTGGAGCCTTAAAAATACCATGTTCCATATTCCCCCTTAGTTGTTCATCCACCATAATGTCAATGTCAAGGGAGAGGCGTTCCTTTCTCTCTCACTTTCACGTACACATCTCTCCCCTCTCTTTTCCATGTGCTGCCATTCCCCTCCCCCTCTTTTCTGAGTTCTACTATTAACACTGGGACTAAAGTATTCATTACTGGGACTAAAGTATTCATTACCCACAAATCATACCACAAGAAAGAAAGAAAGACACACTTCAATAAGAAATAATAAAAAGAAAGACCCAGGTGCAAATCAATAAAACAAAAATTATAAAAAGAAAGAAAGATCAAAGATCAGTCCATGGAGAAAAACCCACTTCAACACACTCACCAATACCTGTGGGCAAAAATCAATAAAATGGAAATTATACCACAATACCCAAATCATACAATGGTCATAGACAATGGAGAGGGAGAGGGAGATAGAGATATATACTACACCTGGGAGAAGATCACAGAAATAAAGGGCTCGATTTTTGCAACGATGACAAAGCTCTAACTCGTTGGATACCAAGCTAAGACACCTCGGTATTCTGGTTTCGATTCAGATGCAGAGAACTCATTGGGTTTGGTGCTTCGATTTAGATTGCTAGAGGTCGAGATTTGATGGAGCAGATGAAATGTGAGACAAGACGAAGAGAAGGAAGTGAGAAAGAGGGAAAATTTTTGCTGAAATATTTTGAGGGAAGTGAGAAATGTTGAAGCCCAAATTTGCAACGGTAATATCACATGAGTTATGAACTGATTGGACAACACATAGGTTATAGGCCCCACAAACTCCTTATATTTATTGTTGTTGCCACTGAGAATCAGTTCTCAGTTTTTGAAAACATCTAATTCTTGTTTCCGGTTTCCATCACTCTAACTCAAATTTTTGAGTTTTGAGTGATGGAAACAAGTGTTAAAAACCAAGCCAAACAAAAAAAATTTGGTGGGACCCACGCGTTTTGGAAACTTAGTGATGAAAACTAAGTGATATGATCCAAAATCTTGGTGATCCAAGCAAGCCTTTAGTATTTCCTCTTTAAATATCTTGAGTTTAAACCCCCCTCCCCATTGTAATTATTAAATTTTAAAAAAATCATCAATAATTATGAAAAATGTTGTTGAATTTATTACGTCATTAGACTTTTTGCAGCACAATGTATACGCCATACTGGCTGATTTAATCACATTGAAGATTAGAGATGTTATAAGGTTAATGTCTTGGATAATTCCTGCAAGAAGAGTTATGGATTGGGCTCTAAGGGGGTCTCCTTCAAGCAAAAAAAAAGTTATTTAATAATGGCCGCCTTCTTTGTCATTGTGGAAGTAAAGAGGGCCATTTTAACTTCGTCCCACAATGGATCACCTGGAAGATCCCTCTCTCGATCAGTCCATGCAATAATAATAATGCAATCAAGAATTGACCGAGATGATCACGGCAGACTCAGCAGAATGGGTCACCGAAAATACTATTGAAATTGCTCTTACTCTTAGGTAAAGGATAAGCCACAATTTATGACCAAAAGGCACCGCATGATGACACTAATTTGGTTGCCCAAGCAGCCCATCTTGACCCTCAACCACCGATCGTGCAAGATTGTTGTCATTCTTTATCTATATTGGGCTACAAATCATCTAGAAGTCTGTGGAGTCAATGTGGAAAGTTGCACTTAGTCCAGTCAAGGTCAAAATCGTACATAACATTGATATGTCATCTTATTCAAACTACAAGGTAAACGTAATTAATTCTAAAGACTCACCTCCTCCCTATAAATTCAAACTCCCTTGAACCATATTTTTCCAAATTAAATTGTGAACAATATGGAAAGGCTTAGCTTTTGTTTAGTGTTATCTCTCTGCTTACTTGCTAGTGCAATTGCACAACAATGCGGCAAGCAAGCTGGTGGCAAAACATGTGCCAACAACCTTTGTTGTAGCCAATATGGGTACTGTGGGACAGGTGATGACTTTTGTTCACCATCCAAAAGTTGTCAAAGCAACTGTCAATCTGGTGGTGGCAGCGGCAGTGGCAGCGGTGGCGGTGGGGGTGAGAGTGCCTCCAATGTGAGAGCAACGTACCACTTATACAATCCAGAGCAGAATGGGTGGAACTTGAATGCTGTGAGTGCATATTGCTCCACATGGTTGGACTGCCTTTTGCGGTCCTGTTGGGCCTCGTGGACAAGCCGCTTGTGGCAAGTGCTTAAGGGTAAGTACTAAGTGGTGTGACAAGTTAACTTTCATGGTAGAATTATTATGGAAAATTATGGTAGAATTAAACTAGAATACAACAGCTTAGTAGAATTTCAAGTATTGAATTTGAGTTTATTTATTTATTTATTTATTTTTATAATAGTGTAGTTCTTTTTGTGACAGATTTTTAATCGATATGGGCTATTTTTTATTTTTTATTTGAGAAATTTGACATTATGGGGTTGGTTTTTTTTTTTTTTTTTTTTTTAAATAATTTAAAAAGAGAATTCTAATCTATCTATTCTTTATTTTTAGAAAAGTATAAACTTTAAACAACTTTTGTGAAGATGTCAATAACTTGATCCTCTGACAAACAAAACTCAGACATTGATTTCTTTTTGTATCACCAAATCATGGATGTAATGAAATTTGACAAATTGATATGCTTGCTAATCATGGCTAAAGAGTAAGTACTCTTGTACATTAGATCCATCAAAATCATGACACATGGTCAAAAATAAACACGTATCACAGTCTTGATAGGTCTAGTTCATAGAAGTACTGGACCTATTCTTTATCTACTTGTCGGATGTAACATTGAAAACTATGCATAAAAGCTAACTCTATTTTTATTTTATTTTTCCCTTAGAGGGCTTCGTCAACAACGTGTAGGCTCACTAGAGACCATTAATTATTAAATTTGTCAGATTATGAGCTTGTTTGGCGTTAGTTTCAGTTTTTATGTATAGCTTTTTAAGACTTCATTTTTTCCTACATTTTTTTATTTTTTCAAAATTTTCAAGATACAAGTATATTTTAGCACATTTTCAGTAAAAAGTTAGATAAACTATTCTCAAATGAACACTAAGTGTATCACATTCTTTTAATAAGGAAAGTGAGAAGAAAACCGCTAAATTTCATTTGTACTGTGCAGGTCACAAACACCGGGACAGGAGCTCAAGCAACAGTGAGAATTATAGATCAATGCAGTAATGGTGGTCTAGATTTGGACGTAGGTGTGTTCCGAAAACTAGACACTAACGGAAAAGGCAATGCTCAAGGCCACCTTATTGTGAATTATCAGTTTGGAACTGTGGTGATTGAAGCGCTGTTCTATTTTCATGATGCCCAAGTAGCTAGCCCAATGTCTCATAATCCACGGATTTGCCAAGAAATAAATGGAGCTAGTGCTTCTTGAATAAGAATAAGAAAAGAACTAAACTGTTGAAAGGAAGTCTATGGTAAATGACAGCATTTGAATTTGGAAGGTGACTGAGAATGAAATTTAGATATATACTTGCCATTTTCGTTCTCTTTGCTTAAAAGTGGATCCACCGTGTTGGAGCTTTAACAAATATTATGGGTTTTACAAATATCACATTTGGATTTTGATGTGTGTAAATTTGAACCTTAGATTTTGTGAACAAATAAATCAAATCTTTTGTTTTTTTATTAGTGATAGGCCACAAACTGAATGACCCCTTGTGATTAAACCAATTAATTAATTAGCCAAGTTATTAATTAATCAATTTAACATGCAAATACGTGGAAGCACAAACAAATCACCAATAAACTAAATATGTAGCGGAAACTAAATAACACAGTGATTTGTTTACGAATGGGGAAAACTCTTGCGGCAAAAACCCCACCGGGTGATTTTCAGGTCACCACTCTCGAAATTCCACTATTATCAAATCAAGCGGTTACAAGTAAAGGAATCTCAAGTACCTTACCAACCTACAGTTGAACCCTTACCCCAATACCCAATTGGACTTGATCTGTAGTGACAATTTCCCTTTTGATGCACGGCTCCCAAGTACGTGACTAACCAATGCGCGGATCCCAGTACGCGACTTCAAACACCAACTAAGAATGAGAGGTTGGCTGCAAAGTTCTTCAGTTCATCCTATACGATGAATATCAGGAAGATGCTTGGTCACAAAACCCTTTGGTGCAAATACACAGCAACTTCTTCAGAGAAGATGAACTAGGTCAAGAACTTCGTCTTTTGATCACAATTTGCTTGAACAGATATTGTTCAATGCTTTTGCAACTTGTGTACAATTTGACGGCTCTTAAAACAATCCTTTTATATGTTTAGGGTTAGAAGAAAAGAAGGCCCAAAAGCATATTCACGGATCCCAAGGAAATCAGATCAGAAAATCTGAAATTATAAATCTCGACAGATAGCAGGTGTCGAGGTAGCTATCGAGCAGGTGTCGAGCTTTAATGAATTTGCACTTCAGCTTGTTTTTTCTTGGACAGACTTGATGACTTCAACACTTGATCTTGAAACCTTGTTTCTTGAAGTATTAAAAACACCTAGAACTACCCAATTACAAGTAGAGTGCGTTTTGTCAAAAGGATTAGCCAATTTACATAAATAAGTGACATATGTTTTTAACAAGTGAAAACACATATGTCCTAGCAATTAGAAAAAAAAATTCGTTGATAATTTCCATCAAAGCATGATGGATTTAATAATTTGATGTTACATGTTTCTGCTTAAAATCTTGCATAGTGATTAATATAGAGGTTGAAAGTAAAGCCTGTGTGAATGGGTTAAGTTGGGGTATTTTCTAATCTGAACCGATCTCTTTGTTTTGAAAAATCTTCAACCTAATGAAAAAAAAAGTTCCATTCAAACATTCAACTGCATTATTCAATAAATTATTCTAATATACACAATTTGACATAATATTTCAATTTCATTACAATTATGTCTTAAAAAGTTAAAATATCAAAATAAATCTAACAAACAAATTTAAAGTAAATCTTAAATAAAAAATAAATTAAACTAAGAAATATATATATATATGTGTGTGTGTATATATATATATAAAAACTTGCTAACAACGTTAGTTGGGTTGAAAATTTTGCCAAACCAAATCCAGCACTACCCAAGTTTCAAAAAAAAAATAAATAAATAAATAAAAAGTAGAGAAAAGAAAAGAAAGAGAGAAGCCAACCCAACTTATATACCCACAGAAAGACAATTCAAGACATTGTATTGGGATGAATCGAGTTCGTTAGATTGGTGTAGTGAATACACAACCCTAGTTGAAAGTCAAATGAAAGCAAACCTAAGAGATACAAACACATGCCTTGTTTATTTAAACATTTTAACAAATTTCTTAATGTCTTTTTGTTAGAAATTTAGACCCCTTAAACAACCAGATTGCGTAGCCTAGATTAATTAGCCAAGTTGTTACTTAGTCAAATTATGCAATTCTAGGTTAAAGCAATCCAACAATCATATCAAGAATAATAATGCAGCAGAAAATAAATGAACAAAAGATATGATCACCCAGGAAACCACACGGTAAAAACCTGGGGAGGATTTGACCCACCGATCCTCAAGGCATAACAGAATTCACTATGAAAGAATTGAAGTTCTTACAAAAGGACTACAAGCTTCCCGCTCGACTTCCTAATGCTACCCACCAGTAGAACTTCCTGACACGACCACGCGCAGGCTCCGAATCCACGGACTACTTCTTTCTTGAATTCCTCAATCAGCTACAAGCTCCCCGCTTGCTTTTCTTTTAAGTTCCAATGGTTGCAACTATGTTGATCATCAAGATATTGACAACCCTAAGGTTATGTGAAGGAAAGCTCCTCAAAGATCTCACAAGAGATTCACACAAACAGCAAATATGAGCAACAAGGACTTAGAGAGGTTTGGGTACAAAACCCTAAAAATAAAAGGAGGCACAAGAGGCACTCTAATCTCTCTCTCCAAAAGTCCCAAAAACGTTCTAGGGTTTTCCTTATATATAGGAGTGTTTTACTTGAACCCCAAGACGTTTAAATAGAGTTTGGGCTGAGCTGGAACTCTGCAGAAAACGCATCTGACCCGAGATTCGATCGATCGAGTCTAAGTTTCGATCGATTGAGCCAGGCTGAAATGCTCCAATACATCTGCAGCCTCTCGATTCCAACTTTACAATAATTAATCAATTTTGAGCAAGCCTAAACAAGACTAAACATATTGTTTTGATCATGGTTTGCCAATATTACACATTAGAGTTCTAAATACATAAAATCCTAAATCTTTAGAACCTAACAAACTCCCCCTTTGGCAATCCATGACAAAACACAAATTAAAAGCTCAAAGTTTACAAGTAAACAGCCCATTACAAAAATAATGCTCATAACAACAAATCCAATCTTAACTACTATCCATCAGTTGCAAGTGTAGACAGCAGCTCAATTGAATCAACCTGTATATTTCCTGAAACACTAAACAAAATGCATAAACGCATGTGTGACAGAAAAGAGTAAAACAACAGGTATAACATTCTTGTAAGATTCACACAACACAAAATAAAGACATATATGAATGAACAACTCATAAATATAAGTCAATAAGCAGTGAATCACAAAGCAACAAGAATCAATGAATATAACATGTATATCAATCAATAACTCCCCCTAACATGAATATCTTTGTATTTTCCACACATATCAACATGATTCCCATAAATCAATAATTTCTCCCCCTTTTTGTCACGTATTGACAAAGACAACTCATACAAAGAGTAAACAGTCAACATACGCAATAAAGGATAAGAGAAAATAGAGAATTAAGGGGAACACAAAACAATTCAACTCTATAGAAAATAGAGACAGCTCCTCCTATGAACAACACAGGTTTAAAAAACTTTTCTCCCACTATAAAAATAGGAAAAACAAAACAAGTTGTGGGAAAAACAGTTTTGGGGAAAAATAAAGGAGGGGGGGATCAGCAGCATCACCAACAGGATCAAAGTTAAAAACACATAATCCAAAGTTAAAAACTAAGGTGAGGATACACATGAAAAAAATATTCTCTCTTTCAATAAAATGCAAACATGGCATTATGTGACCCATAAACAGTTGCATAAGTAGAGAAAATATTTGCACATTGATTATCCATCATATCTCTTAAGAAAAATATTTTCTACAGTTCACACATAAGAAATAGCATATACTAGAATGTACAAAACTCAAAAATTAATCAATCAATTTTTAAATCAAGTTGAGTACCCAATGTAGCAAAGTGTATGCATGTTTTGTGTGAAAACAATGAGAGATATGACTGCAAAACTGCAAGATGGATACAAAAATCAATGTAATGCATGTGAATCCTAAACACAAATGATGCATAAAAAATTTTGGTCAAAAACATAGAAACTGAAAATTTTTCAGTTTCGATCGATCGAGAATCGATCGAACATCAATCGAGTCAGGCAGACTCAAACCAAAAATTTTAATCGCAATTTCGATTGATCGAAAAACAGGGTCGATCGATCGAAAGTCTGGAAAAATCAGTTTTTCGAAAAACAGAGCATTTTAATGCAGAAACTCCTCAAAGCACATTGTTTTATATAAAAAAAATGCATGAGTATGAGACGAAAAGTTTTTCAAAAACACTTGAATTCAACCCAGATCTTCCAAAATCAAGATTTTCAATCAATTTGTCCTCAAAGCGCAAACATTATACACATTTTGCATTAAAGTCAAGGAACTTTTAATCTTGGATGGCCACAACAAAATCACACACAATATAATGTACCAAGTTTAACAAAGAGTAACTTGTGTAGTGTGTGCAACTAGCAAAAGCTTGAGATACATGTGAGGTGATATGTGAATAGCAATCAATCACAAAGTCTACAAAATTCATCACATAGAATTTGAAAGAGACTATCACCTAAAGAGTTACATCCTATAACTCCCACATCTCCTAGAACAAAAGCTTGCAATCATGTAAGTTTCTTGTATTTTTGCCCCATTAGAATATGAAATATATTATGTGAAATGGCATCAAGCCTAATAGTACACACCGGTTTGAATTAAGTGAATTGGCATCAAGCCTAATAGTACACACCAGTTTTATTTTAATTGAGGCTTCACCTTGTGTTCTTTTTGTGCATGTGCTACACTTTCTCGAGCACAAAATCTTATGATATGCACTAAGGTGTTCATGATTAGCTAGTTAACAGTGGTGAGATGGTTATTTATGCCTTTCTCAAAAGGATCAAGTCCGACAGTCAAATAACATGTGACTTCAAAATTAAGACAAAGTGATAAACACTATAAACATCTTTCCCACACAACATGCACTACAAAGTTTCAACTAGTCAAGTGCAATATATAAGCTCATCAAAGCTAAACAGGGTACATAAACTTGTTATGTAAATATAAGGTGGCCAACCTTGATTATAAATCCAAGATCTATAATACAAAACACAAAAATCTTTTTGGTTTTAACAAACTTTATGACCAAAAACAAAAAGCACATATTATGCTAAATGAACAATGCAAAAGCAATGCATGACAGTGCTAAACTAAGCTATAGAGGGTACACAGACAAGAAATATCAATTTCTTAATTAACCCATGAGTACATGTACAAACTAGTACATACTCACACAAAATCAAAAATAGCTTAGCACAAACTATTCAAGTTTCTCCACAATGTCAAGCATGCTCTAAATCAAGAGAGAGATATTATAATTCATGTAATCCTTAAGAAAAATAAAACAGGACACAAAATAAAATATTTTTGTCTTTTTGAAATTTTTCAATGTTTTTGGATTTTTCTTTAAAACAAAACAATCAAAGAAAATAACACAACCAAAAACTAAAACAAAACATGTCCACAATTAATTGAAAGAATTAAATCAAGGACAAGTTAGCAACACTCACCTTGGAGAATCTTTTCTCACCCATTTAGCACGAGTATTCGACTTTGTAGGTGAAAATCCATGTGAAGCAGAGTGTATTTGAGAGATTACACCAATCTTCTGAGAAAGATTGAAATCCTGCAAATTCCTTTCACAAGCCAACAAGCTCAAATTTTTCAAAAGAATATGAAACAATTTATATGGACTTATGGCAGGAGAAATATCATCACATATCCTAGATTGACATACAGAATGCTTAAATTTCAATTTATGACAATTAGGACGAATGTGACCAGAGACACCACAAAAGTGACAAACAGGAACAAATTTAGGAACATCAGTATTCCTAATAGCAAATCTAATCTCAGATTTTGATTTTTGCCTCAACAAAGAACAATTTGGTCTAATATGACCAACAACACCACAAAGGTGACAAGTAGGCACAAAAACAAAATTCTTATGCTCTCTAACAGTAGGTTTAGACTTAGGTGTAGAAACTTCAGCGTCTACATCAGAACTTTTACCTTTGTCTAACCTAGCAAAATAAGCCTTTTCATTATTATTCCTCTTGAAAGGAGGGATATAGACTTTCTCAGTTTTAGGCTTAAGAGAAACAGAAACACTTCTGTTATCATCAGCAAGTTTGGTATTAGACAAATTTTCCAATTTAGGTTCAACCTTAGCTAACTTTTGTTCCAAACTTTTCATCTTCTCATCTTGAGAGGAAATTTGATTTCTCAAAAAATCATTCTTTTTATTAGACTCATCTAATCTAACAAGCAATTCCTCTTTTTCAAGATTAGTCAATTTTAACTCTTCTTTGAATTTCTTAGCAATTTTCAAAGATTTAGATAATTCCTTACGAAGAGTTTCAAAAGCATCAAAAAAATCAGCAGAAACAATAGTGTCCTTTTTATTCAAAACATCACAAGCATCAATAAAATCAGCAGAAGCATGAGCAGAAACATGATCAGAAAGACACTTCAAATTATCCATGACAGCAGGGGTCAAGGATCAGCTCTTAGATCAAAAGATCTAAAACAAACAAAGAGCTACCTGCTCTGATACCACATGTTAGAAATTTAGACCCCTTAAACAACCAAATTGCGTAACCTAGATTAATTAGCCAAGTTGTTACTTAGTCAAATTATGAAATTTTAGGTTAAAGCAATTCAACAATCATATCAATAATAATAATGCAGCGGAAAATAAATGAACACAAGATATGATCACCCAGGAAACCACACGGTAAAAACCTGGGGAGGATTTGACCCACCGATCCTCAAGGCATAACAGAATTCACTATGAAAGAATTGAAGTTCTTACAAAAGGACTACAAGCTCCCCGCTCGACTTCCTAATGCTACCCACCAGTAGAACTTCCTGACACGACCACGCGCAGGCTCCGAATCCACGGACTACTTCTTTCTTGAATTCCTCAATCAGCTACAAGCTCCCCGCTTGCTTTTCTTTTAAGTTCCAATGGTTGCAACTATGTTGATCATCAAGATATTGACAACCCTAAGTTTATGTGAAGGAAAGCTCCTCAAAGATCTCACAAGAGATTCACACAAACAGCAAATATGAGCAACAAAGACTTAGAGAGGTTTGGGTACAAAACCCTAAAAATAAAAGGAGGCACAAGAGGCACTCTAATCTCTCTCTCCAAAAGTCCCAAAAACGTTCTAGGGTTTTCCTTATATATAGGAGTGTTTTACTTGAACCCCAAGACGTTTAAATAGAGTTTGGGCTGAGCTGGAACTCTGCAGAAAACGCATCTGACCCGAGATTCGATCGATCGAGTCTAAGCTTCGATCGATTGAGCCAGGCTGAAATGCTCCAATACATCTGCAGCCTCTCGATTCCAACTTTACAATAATTAATCAATTTTGAGCAAGCCTAAACAAGACTAAACATATTGTTTTGATCATGGTTTGCCAATATTATACATTAGAGTTCTAAATACATAAAATCCTAAATCTTTAGAACCTAACACTTTTACTTTAGATATATATTCTATTAGTTATTCAAAATAGGTTAGTACATGTTCTAAAAAAACAGGGTAGGACATACTCTCACCACCCAAAAAAAAAAAAAAAAGAAGAAGAAGAAGATAGTTAGTATATAACTAAAAACAAATAGGGGAACGTAGCATAATTTTCTGATATATATATATATATATATATATATATATATACATTTCTAGAGCTCTAAGGGTTCTTTGGAAAAGGCTTTTTTTGTTTAGGGTCCATGCTGCTTGGAAGTTATCAAGGATAAATTTGATGGAGAATGGCAAGTCTTTGTATGCTCCTTTTTTCCATTGCAGTTCTTCTGATAAAACTTCCTACAAAACAACAGCCATGTCACAACTGGAGTACGTCACCTCTACCGGGACATAATCCTGAAGGGATGTTGATCCTCTTTGGTTTCCCATAGAAGATGCACCTTCGTGCTTTTTAGAAGACTGTCCCGCTGCTGGGAGTCTTTGAGGGTAGCCTTGTGTAGGTGCTTTCCCTTTGTCCTTCTTTTGTGCTGAAGAAGCTAATTTTCTCCACATTTTATAGGTTATTTGCTCTTTATCCTCCCAATTGTCCCATAAATGACCAAAATGAATTTTTATAAAAATGCTTTGGTTAAAATCATGCATTGTGATGAAGCAAATACTTTTACAATAAATATGTAAGAAGGAATTTTGTGATGATTGGATAGAATTGAGAGGATCATCAATAATGAGTGAATTGGTGAGCTTGGATGGATCAAGGTTCTTGGCTTGATTGTGCTCAGCAAAATTTATTAAAGGAAGTTTTTTGGAATGAATAAGGTTAAGGGTCTTGGAGACAGCAATTTCCTGGAGGGTGCTAATATCTCTAGGCTCAGGGCTCCTAAGAAACTCAAACTTAACTAGTTGGCCAAAAGGATGGGTAGTGATTCCTTCACTATCCGTGGTGAAAGGATACAACAAACACATAAATGGATTTCCTAATATCACTCTATTTGTCATATTCTTTACAAGGAAAAATGTGGTTTTGAAACATGCGTTGTCCTGACACACATGAGCTTTTGGAATTTTGAATTCAATCTGCATTTTACCTCCACTTGCAAAAGTTAACCTTTCTCTGGTTTTTCTGAAGTACTTAGATGGAATGATTCCTTCCTGAATGCAGTTGAGATCAGCACCTAAATCCATTAAGGCTATGACCTCGAATTCAAAACCTTTACTTATGACAATCCTGACTTTTGAGTGCCATTTCTGGAAGTTAATTCTACTGATGGCTTTTAATAACTATTCACTGGTTTGTCCAGGATCATGTTCTTGAACCATATCTGCAGTTGGATTAACTGTTTCTTCAGCTTCATCATCAGAAGGGTTGTGAAATGAGGTTCCTTCCTCATTGCCTTGATGAGAAGTACTTTCCAGATTTTTTAATCTTTGATCAAGGAAATTGTGATCAATTCTAAGGATGGTTAGCTCTTGCTTAAGGGTTCTAACCTCAGACTTAGTTTCCTTGATTTCCTTTTGAAGGTCGTTGACTATTACTTCCTTCTTGGATTTGGTAAATCTTTTGTAGATTTGTTCCAAATCAACTTTGGGTTCCTGAAGCTTAGGTTCGGGTTTACTGGTTTCCCTAACTAAGGTTCTCTTGAACTCTGTAAGCTTCTGAGCTTTGATGACTGGGTCTTCGATCTGTTCTATGAGATCTAAGAGGAGCTCTTCTTGCTTAGAAAGAACATTGATAGTTTTGTTCCGACAACAACTATCCATGCAGGATATGGGTTCATCTGGGCCACTAGAGGTGCTAGAAGAAACTATAGAGGGTTCAGAGGATGACTGGTAGATCTGACAAATCTCACTACTAGAGGACTCACTTTCTGAGTGATTAAGTTCTAGGAGCTTAAAGATTTCATCTTTACCGGCTTGGTCACTAACGAGGGTATTGATAAGGGATTTGGCCTTAGCTTTACACTCTTTTCTGAAATGACCTTTCTTTCCACAGTTGAAGCATTTTCCTAATGCTTTGGGCATGAACCTGCCTGTGGACTTGGATTTACCTTTCTTATAGAAATCATTTTTGCTGTATTTTTGTTTTCTATAATACTTGGCTGATGTTTTCTTCCTATGAAAATGCTCAGAGGATTCCTTGCCTCTGTATTTGGATTTTCTCTTGGGAAGGATGGAGGGTAAGTCATACTGTGTACAAAAGTTTCCTACTTCGTACTTGGCTTTTCCTTTGTTGGCTTTGCTCTGGATTTTGAGATCTCTGCACATCTTCATTCCTTCACTTCGAATGGTGCTAGAGATGTCTCCATAAGTTAGGTTATCATAATCTATGACACCTAAGGGGTTACACAGGGTTTCTTTAACCTTTTCTCCAAAAAGGGTAGGTAAATCATTGATGAACTTCTCCTTCCAAAATAGAGAGTTGCAATAACTTCTGTGCATGACTCTGGTAGTAAACACATCTTCGTACCACCTAAAGTCACCAAGGGTTTTACATCTAAGGTTACTCAATTGATCGTAAATCCTAGATGTGATGTTGCTGGGTTTTCCTACAAAGTGTTTCATGATCGTATAGACCAGGGTATTGACTCCGTCTAGGATACCTTTACCTATGTTGTCGTCAAAGAGGAGGAGTCCTTCCTCATCTTTTTGGACAGCATGCTTGATGTCTTCCTTAGACTCAATCGTTAGGCAATTGTTCCACCATTGCAGAAGTTTACCTGTGAATCCTAAGGATATGAGTTCTATGACCTCAGTATGGGGATGTCCTTCACTGATGTAGTTATTGGCTACCATGGTCATATGCTGGAGTTTGTTTAAGATTTCCTATTCAGACAAACCATCTATGTTCCATTCATAGAGTTTACCTGAAGAGACTGAGAACTGGTTACTAACATTCCTTTCCTCATGTTGGAGGTCAGGAGGGGTAGGTCTGGGATACCAATTCTTGGTTAGGCTAGTAGGGGTTACCTTTGGATTGGTAAGCTTTTTTACCTCTAAGTTCCTGAAATGGTTTTCTAGGTGTTCTATCTCCTTTTCATTGTCTGAGGAGGTTCTGCTAGAACTGCTAGAAGCTGTGTGGACATCTAAAACCTGTAATCTGGTTTCTAGACGGGGATCAACATTGGTTGAAGTGTTAACTGGTGGAGGGGTGACTGGTTCCTTCTTCACTAGTTCTTCGAGCTTTTGGTTGACTATTTCTAAGGCTGTTCTATCCTTAGATCTAAGGCTGGGTTGCTTAGTTGTAGGAAGCTTGATTAGAGGTTTCTCTAGAGTCTGGACAGGTTTACTAGGGTTTCCTGATTGGAGGGTAACCTTGTTGTCTATCCTGTCTTCTATCCTATCAAGCTGTTTTCCTATGACACCTAAACACTGGTTGGTGTAGTTGTTTTGCTCTATGACCTTCTTCACTACCGTTTCTTCTTGAGTGGTAGGGGTTTTGAAGGGGGAGGCAATTAAATCACTTCCATGGTGGTTGAAGACTATGGCTTCCTAAGGTGGATGGTGAGATCTAACAACTTCTGGGGGTTTGGGCTTGCCACTAGCGTCTTTACTAGGGGGTTTTGTCCAATTGGTTTTGGTGAGAACACAAGACTTCTTGTGCCACTCAAAGTGGTTCTCAAAGTATTCAAAGAAAGGGACATTACTGGAGATTTCTTTCATGAATGTTGTCCAACTTTCGAGAACTTCTTTCTTTTGTTCAAGGGTATGGTTGGCTCTATAGGCTTCTTTTTTGAGTCTGTTCTTTTCTGACTCAAATTCCTTGCCTAAGGCAACTAGATCAGGGGTGAATTCTTTCCTGATAACCTTGAGTTCATAATCAATTTCAGTTTCTAGCTGAAAAGGATCCTGGGGTTCATGCTGATATGGATTCATCATATCACTACCTGATGGTGATGGAGGTTTCTGACTTTTCTGGCTTTTGTTGTCTTCTTCCTCATCAAAAATTGAATCTTGTTTGGCTATGTAACAGGGTGTGCTAACCTGGGATCTGGTGTGGACACCTTGGAGCTCTAGTCCTAAATCTCTTCTAGGTATGGGAAAGGGTGCTAACGGTCTGGATGAGCTGCACTGGGATGCAGGTCTATCTCTAAGAGGGATAGGGAACTGCGGGATGTGTTGGTGTAGATCGGCTGGGGATCTAAACCTTAAGTCTCCATATCCTATGGGCGAATCTAGGGGTGTTCTAATCCTAGACTGGTCAAAGCTTAACCTAACCGTTCCGTTGGCTAGTTGCTGAACAAAATCTAGATCTGGGTTCCTAGATGGTTGTTGAAACTGTAAATGATGATTTTCATTTTCCAGAGTCCAATTGTCAGGGAAAGTGACATTAGTCCATTTCAGGGTCTTGGGTACCTGAATCTTGGAGTGAGGGTCTTTGGTTTGGATGAGAGTTGTTTCTCCCATCTTCTTTTTATCAAGTGCTTGAACATTCATGTTCGTCCTCATGCACTTGTAATAAACTCTGTAGATCAAGGCAACTTGCTGGACACCGTGCAACATGAGGGTTCCATGGGTCTTGATGTTAAGAGTGAGGGTTTTCATGACATGTGGGCAATTAAGGGCCACTGAAAAATTAGGGAAACAGTCGAAATGAACTGGTCTACTACTTAGACTGGTTTGGATGGTGCCTAGAAGACTGTCATTAAATCTAATATGACGGGTGTCTCTAAGGGCCATAAGGATTGAACAATTCAGGCCTTCTCTGAACAAGGGTTTAACTCTGACCTGGACTAAACCTATGTGGATGAAATTGTGGTTTTCTTTCAGGTGTCTTTGGAGGACAGCTGAGGGTAACAAGTAGCATGTTTCATACTCCTTGTTGATGCTATAAACATGTTCTATGGTTCTAACATGGTAATCTGTTTTGAAAGCTTTTTTCGAAAACCATGAGGATGTCCTATAGATCTGGTTTGTGGGAACCTTAGGGATGTTCCAATCTCCTAGTTTTAGATCTGTATCTGATAACTCATAAGACTCCGAATTGAGAATTCCATCTTCTTGAGGGATCTCTGGGAGGGATTGGAAAGTTACAAGTGATGCGAAGAGGCCATCCGATTACATGAAAGTAAAGGGTACAGGTTACAGTTGATGATACAAGTGTAAACTGGAATATAAACTGTAAGGGAGAGGGCTGTGAAGTGTTTTGTTGGAACTGAGCTAAAAGACTTCTGAGGTATTTTCTCTCCAAAAATGGACCTAGTAGACCTTGAGGCAAGAAATGAAGCCATCACTAGTCAACTCTTTGGCAAAGAGGATATCCATTCAATGGATAAAACGACTATCATGGGCACTGATTATGCAAAGTTTAGCCTTAAAGCTCAAACTGTCTTAAGAAGTGCCATTGCCAACTTGCCCCCAGAAATACAAACTAATATTTTTGGTTGCAAGGTTATGTTCGAATCATTTGATCAATGGTGCGAACACTTCAGAATTCTGGTCACCACCCACTTCCCCGTCTTCGGTGAAATTGATAGTGATGTTGACACAGAAGTTGACCGTGCCCTGGCACAGTCTATATGGGAACAATATTTTGGAAGCAGCCACAGAGCCTATGAGAAGCGGCATCCTTTCCCTGGTCTCATAATCAATTATGAAGATGGATTAGACGATGGAACAGATGAAGAAGAAAGGAACTCAAGTTGGCTTTCCAGGATGTTTGAATATGGGTTTGTTAGGCTAATCAAACTAACACACCATGGCCAAATCAGCCAGTTCCCTCAGATCATACAACAAGTTGTCAGAAAGATCAGAAGTCCATTCGTATCCATTAGATGTTGGAGCACACTCCCACAATGGGATGGTAATAACTGGATGACTGTCATTCCTTCTAGACACCTTGTACTCATTAATGGTTACACCTACCAAGGTCCTTGGTATGAAGGAGACTCTTATTTATCCTACAGAGAACCTCATAACCTTGTAGATTGTTGGTGTAACTACTTTAACAATGAAATCCTTACCGTTGCTCAAGAATTATGGGCAAATTATCATTTTGTTGGTAACACTGGAAGAATTTCAGTATTCACCACCAAACCATATTCCGATGCAGCCATGGATCTCAAATGGGTTAATTACAATAATAATCCAAGAAGATTCGTCACTAAGGCACCAGAATATGAAGATCTGAATTGGTGTGGTGTCTGTAATCAGTTCGCCACTTTTCATGAGCATGATTACCATCATAGTCCTCCTTCGGATTATTATGGTACAGACTAGTTTCCATCCAGCAATAAGGACTGCAAGCCCAAATAATAATCCAGAGATCCTTCACCAGTTAAGGGTTTCACTCCTTCAGTCAGCAATTGCTCCTTCAGTCAAAAAGGTGAGAGTCAGCAGACAGAGTTTCTCCTGCCTCCTCCGAAGCATCAGTCTTCAGATATCCATTTGACCCATTCCAGGATTCACAAGATCCCTATGATGGTTACAATTTGGATGAAGATTAGATTCTCCAGATAGCACCAGTCACTATTTGGAACAATATTCAGACCCGGTTACTATTCAAGATTCCTCACAAAAACAGTACCCGGACAATTCACTATTCCTCCAATAGTAACGATGAACAGTGAATCAGAAAAGCAAGGGGACAAAGCACTATTCATGTACAGTGACCATTACTGTTCACTCTACAGTACCCGACAAAAATCATGGAATTACTATTTGCTTTCGGTTGAAATGATTATTCACCCGGGTTAAAGCATTTTACTCCTCCAGATTTTCAGCAATCTTCAGCAGGATCCGATGCTCCCTTCCTCTATAAAAGGCAGCCTCTCCTCCAATCTGAGGCAGGTCCATTTTTGGAGAGAAAATACCTCAGAAGTCATTTAGCTCAGTTCTAGCAAAACACTTCACAGCCCTCTCCCTTACAGTTTATATTCCAGTTTACACTTGTATCATCAATTGTAACATGTACCCTTTACTTTCATGTAATCAGATGGCCTCTCCCCATCACTTGTAACTTTCCTCCCTTTTGGTATATATATATATATATATATATATACTTATATAATAACTAATAACCGAAATATTTGACTTTTTGTTGACAATTTTTCATTGCGTCACTTGGCTACATAATTTTATGCCACATCTACTTTTAAAAACACTAAACAATTGTGCCTTTTCATTTTGTTAATTCAGTTTCAGTAATTGCATAAAATATATATATATATATATATATATATATATTAAAACAGAAAAATTGTCGTAGAGAATAATACATAATTAAGGCCTAAGGAGAGAAAAAAAAGAATGAGAAATCTGAGGCCACTACTACTGCCAAGAATGTATTCCTGTTCAGGTCATCACCCCACAATCGGAACTAATAAAGGTATTTTAAATAGACAAATTTAGATTTGGTTATTTGGTTAGATTGATATAATGGTGTCTGTGATGATTTTAGATTTTTGGTCTCTCTCTTCTTCTTTTTTTCTTCTTTTTTTTTTTTTTTTTCTTTTCCTTTGCTTTCACGTTGCCTCTTCTTTTCACTAGCATCCATTGGCGTGCTCTGCACTGCATCTTCTTCTTTACTTTCTCCCTGCCTCTCTCTCTCTCTCTCTCTCTCTCTCTTACTGTTTTTCTCTCTTTTTCATGTAAAAGTTTAAACTAGACTCCTCAGTAAAAGAAGTGCAGCATTGAATATTCCTTTTGAGAAACGTGCATCATTGAAAGAGGATAAGACTTCTATTTGATTAAAAGATAAAAGTAAAATGAAATATGATAAGACAAAAAAAGAAGAAATACGTGGAAGAGATATACTAAAACAAAGAAAAAAAAATTAAATTAAAATAATAGTGAATGCGTGGAGGACAATTAATGAGAGTGAAAAAAATAAGTTCTTTTAAGATTAGATAATTGAAAGATACAGGAAGTTGAAATTTGGCAAGAATAAGATATTTATATAACTTATCAAAAAAAAAAAAAAAAACTTTCATCGAAAAGAAAAACATCAATAAGACGTAGAGAAGAGAATGAGAAATTTGAAAAAAAAAAAAAAACATCTATAAAGTGTTTAAAAAAGGATGAAAAAGAAGAAGTTATCAAATAAATATGAACCATTATTTATACTCAAATTATTAAAACCCTTCAATAGACATCTTTTTATTCAATGTGCAACTTTTCGGTCAATAAAAATATTTTCATTCAATAAACACCTTTTTGGTCAATAGATACATTTTCGTTTAATAGGCATCTTTTCAGTTAATAAACACATTTTTATTCAATAGACACTTTTAATATATATCCAATATAAAGGGTTATGACCTTTCAATAAATACCTTTTGGTATATATAATATGAAGAATTATCACCTTTCAATAGGCACCTTTTGGTATATATTACAACCTATCTTGTATATACCTATATATACAACACAAACTAAACTAAAGACGCAACATTCTGTTTCTTATTTCTTCCCACAAAAAACTAATAAATAAAACAATGTTACTTTATTCTGCTAACTAATAAAATTTTGTACCATTTCTTTCAATACTATTTTTTAAAAAATGTCATGCATTTTTGCTTATTACTCTAACTAAAAAGAAAGAAAAACTTTGTTTCCCCTAAAACTCATCCAGTAGCTATTTCCATGCATCGCACGGGTTAGCGACTAGTATATATATATAATCGAAACTTCTAATTTTTGGTTGATGCATTTAAAGATACGGCTATTTTAATACTATTGACATGTGTTGTACTCTCTCTTGGCTTTGGTATCAAGCAACATGGCTGGGAAGATGGATGGTATAATGGTGGGAGTATAATTGACACTAATAATTCATTTGATCCGGATAGATAAAAAAATCATTTGAGAAATTGGAGATAAATATAGTTTAACTCTCTCTCGTTAGTCGTACCAACTATCAACTAGAGTTTTAGTTTTATTAAGGAAACAAAAATATTAGTAGAGTTTTATTTAAACTCTAATACCAAATTCTTCTCAAAAAAAGACTAATACTAAATACCTCTATCATTTCATTTTTTTTTTTTTTTAAGTCTAATACCAAAAGTGGAATTATTAAAAATTAAATTAGTTCAAAATTACTTTTTTTTTTATTAAGTTCAAAATTAGATATATGGTATATTGTATTTGTATAATACATCAGTATAAACAAAGTTCGAAAAATATAAGCCGATTATTCTGCAAGATTATGGAAATATTTTCCCTACAAATGTGTAACAAGCAAAAGAATGAAGTGTTAACAAAACAAAAATCAAACATTCGAATTGTACAAATATTTACGGTGAACACTGAACAGCAATGGATATGAATTAATCAACGCATCATAGATTGGAACTCATCAAAGCTTAGGACGCCGTCTCCATTGAGATCAAACATTCGAATCATAGCTTTACAATCCTCAATGGACTTGCATGGACTCACCGACGACTCAGCATCCTCTTCAAGCTTGTAAATACTAATCCTATACCTAGTCGGAGTGTAGATCTGAACCTTCTACGTTATTATCTCTCTTTGCATGATCTGGTGGTTGTCATCAAATTTATTAAACCACGCTAATTGGAGTGCTATATCAAAACCACAATGATATAATTGCAAATTTCGTTTTTTTTTTTTTTTTTTTTTTTTTTTAATATAATAAAAATTATCACTTGGCCATTAATCTTAATTATCAATAAAAATATATATTCTCACACACACACACGCACATATATATATAGTCCCCAGGACCCAACGTAGTTCATCAACTTCATACTTTTTAAGAATTCCTATCTTTTCTAAATTTTCTTTGGGCTGAGTGTGGTACTAGGGTTTGTAGATGACGAAAGTTATAGAAAAAGTTCAGTGACTATTTGCAAATCTTCGAATGAAGAGCAAGAAAAACCTCATGGCCATGCCTGTGGGTGAAAAGCGTAAACTATATGTGATTCCTAACCAATACTTATCTTCCATAATGTTTCAAGCATTACTCTATCAACTTAAAGAGGAGGAGAAGATCGAGGTTGGGAACAAAGAGCCAATCACGTTGCCTTACTCTACATGGGTGTTTGAGTCAATACTACAACTCGTCAAGGAAGAGAAGTCGGCTAATGAAGAAGTCAAGGAATGATCCCCATGTTGTTTTCAATATTAACATAGCAGGTGCACCAATTTTAATTGGTATACTAGCTATCATATAAGTTTTATTTTTTAATTTGTTAGTTCTTTCCATTCAATACCCTAAGTTTATTTTGTTTGTTTTGGAGTTAAAAACTAGCTCGTATGTTGTTATTTCGCATTATGATGACAATGAGTTTGCATTTATGGAAATTTTCTTAATAGCCATTTCAATTAGACGAGTTTCTTTTATTTAGTTACTTTTTTTTTGTAAAATATTTTGCACAATAATATCCAACATTTACCAGGAATGGAGAATCTAAGAGATAAAAGAGTATTACAATCTCGTGTGTGAAATAATTTAAAATTTAATTTAACGAGCGTGTTGGGAAATTGCCTCAAAATTTAATTAGGTTTCTTTATGTGGAAGGAAAGATTATTCCTTAATGTGGAAATAAAGTCTATTCCTTGTTAAAAAAGTAATGTATTCCTAGTCCAAGAGAGAATAGGAAAAAGTCTTTGGCCCAAGAGTCCTCCCTATTGGGAGAGGGAAAATAGATCTTGAAATCAAGAAAGAAAAAAATGGATTTTTGCTTGGGAGATAACCAAAGAGGAGAGAACAAAGTGTTGTTATCTTCAAGAATATAGCAAAGAAGGAGAGAGCAAGAGTTGTCGTCTTCAAGAAGATAGCTAAGGAGGAGAGAGTAAAGTGTTTCCACTTTCGAGATGATAGCCAAGGAGGAAAGAGTAAAATGTTGCCGCCTTTGAGAAAATAGCCAAGAAGAGTTACGGGGAAAAGAAAAAGAAGAAGAAAGGAAAGGTAGGGAGGAGAGAGCAAAGCGTTGTTGCCCTCTAGATAAATAATTAGTGTGTATGAGAGCTAAGTCGTGAGACACAAAGAAAGTGTGTGTGAGAGCAAAGAAAAATAAGGGGATTTTTCTTTGGCTGTGAGACACAAAACATAAAGAGAGTGTATGTGAGAACAAAGAAAAATAAGAGAGGTTTTTCTTTAACCGTAAGACATACACAAGAGATATTGTAATTGATTTGATGAGAGTAAAATTGATTTGAAATTTGTCTCGTGATTTTTTCCTTCAAGAAGAAAGGATTTTTCACATAAATATTTGTGGGTTCATGCATTATTGCTATTTGGATTGATAATATTTGTGATAATATTATTCAGGACCCAATTCTACAGCATCATCATAATAATAACAACAACAATAAACAAGTTTTCCTGCGTGAATTTGACCCTGTAACAATAACAATAACAATAAACATGATATAATAAAAAAAATATCAATATGAAATGTTATTACCTGACCCTGTACCCATTGAAAAAAAAAAACAAGTTTTCCTGTGTAAATTTGAAGAAATTTTTTTCATTAAGAGCTAAATTCATTAAAATAATTATATAGTGTTCAAAAATAATTAAGTAAAAATTGGTTAACTTAGATTGCTTTAGCTTTCTCCTCAATTAAAATTACTCACCATAGGAATTTTCTCTATTTTAATTTACATTTCATATTTTGGTTAAGCAATATTTAGTTATTTTTTTATGGTCAAAGAAATTTATGAAAATTTTTGTTGACTTATCTCAATGAGGCTATCTGCTTCCAATTGAATCAAAGATTATCTATTATACATATTTGATATGGAGATTGGGTCGCAGATAGTAAAAGATGGATGAAATGAAAATGAGCTTGAAAACTATTAGCATGAATAAATATTGTACTTCCATCAATACCTATAAACCTTCAATTAAACTAAATAGTGAGACGAATCACTGAATAAGTGGATCATAAGGCAACTTCAGCTAATTCTATTGTTTTTGTTAGAAATTTAGACCCCTTAAACAACCAAATTGCGTAGCCTAGATTAATTAGCCAAGTTGTTACTTAGTCAAATTATGCAATTTCTAGGTTAAAGCAATTTAACAATCATATCAAGAATAATAATGCAGCGGAAAATAAATAACACAAGATATGATCACCCAGGAAACCACACGGTAAAAACCTGGGGAGGATTTGACCCACCGATCCTCAAGGCAAACCAGAATTCACTATGAAAGAATTGAAGTTCTTACAGAAGGACTACAAGCTCCCCGCTCGACTTCCTAATGCTACCCACCAGTACGAACTTCCTGACACGACCACGCGCAGGCTCCGAATCCACGGACTACTTCTTTCTTGAATTCTTCAATCAGCTACAAGCTCCCCGCTTGCTTTTCTTTTAAGTTCCAATGGTTGCAACTAAGTTGATCATCAAAAGATTGACAACCCTAAGTTTATGTGAAGGAAAGCTCCTCGAAGATCTCACAAGAGATTCACATAAACCGCAAATATGAGCAACAATACTTAGAGAGGTTTAGGTACAAAACCCTAAAATTAAAAGGAGGCACAAGAGGAACTCTAATCTCTCATCATAAAAGTTACAAAAACGTGGCTTAGGGTTTCCTTTATATAGTGGGAGAAGTAGATCTGAAACCCTAATCCTTAATGGGCTTAAGCTGCTGTTTGGGCTGACTTAAAATTCTGCAGATACGATTTTCGATCGATCGAGCCTGTTCTTCGATCGATCGAACCAGGCAGAATACGAAGTCTTCTTCCTGTAGCTTGTATGTTCTTGAATCTTGACTTGAATCACCTTGAGCATTGTCTAATAAAACCTATAGACTCTAAGATCTATATCTAGACAAGTTTGTGTTCACGATTTGCCAATTGTTCTAAACATTTAGAACCTAACAATCTCCCCCTTTGGCAATTCGTGACAAAACTTTCATACAGAATGAAATGCTCAAATACAAGAACAACCCAATACAATAAAATGCTCATTACAACAAATTCAACCTAACTAATATCCATCAGTTGCAAGTGTAGACAGCAGCTCAATTGAATCAACTTGTATATTTCCTGAAACACTCAACAAACGCATAAACGCATGTGTGACAGAAAAACAGTAAATCAACAAATATGCAAACTAACTCTCCCCCTAAGTTAGATACATCAAAAACAATGTTAACTCCCCCTAAACACAACATTCTTGTAAGATTCACACAACACAAAATAAAGACATATATGAATGAACAACTCATAAATATAAGTCAATAAGCAGTGAATCACAAAGCAACAAGAATCAATGAATATAACATGTATATCAATCAATAATTTCTCCCCCTTTTTGTCACGTATTGACAAAGACAACTCATACAAAGAGTAAACAGTCAACACACGCAACAAAGGATAAGAGAAAACAGAGAATCAAGGGGAACACAAAACAATCCAACTCTATAGAAAATAGAGACAGCTCCCCCTATGAACAACACAGGTTAAAAAAAACTTTTCTCCCCCTATAAAAAATAGGAAAAACAAAACAAGTTTTGGGAAAAACAGTTTTGGGGAAAAATAGGAGGTGGGGGGAAATCAGCAGCATCACCAACAGGATCAAAGTTAAAAACACATAATCCAAAGTTAAAAACTAAGGTGAGGATACACATGAAGAAAAAATATTTTCTCTTTCAATAAAATGCAAACATGGCACTATGTGACCCATAAACAGTTGCATAAGTAGAGAAAATATTTGCACATTGATTATCCATCATATCTCTTAGAAAAATATTTTCTACAGTTCACACATAAGAAATAGCATATACTAAAATGTACAAAACTCAAAAATTAATCAATCAATTTTTAAATCAAGTTGAGTACCCAATGTAGCAAAGTGTATGCATGTTATGTGTGAAAACAATGAGAGATATGACTGCAAAACTGCAAGATGGATACAGAAATCAATACAATGCATGTGAATCCTAAACACAAATGATAGCATGAAAAAAAACATTGGTCAAATACATAGAAACTGAAAATTTTTCAGTTTCGATCGATCGAGAATCGATCGAACATCAATCGAGTCAGGCAGACTCAAACCAAAAATTTTAATCGCAATTTCGATTGATCGAAAAACAGGGTCGATCGATCGAAAGTCTGGAAAAATCAGTTTTTCGAAAAACAGAGCATTTTAATGCAGAAACTCCTCAAAGCACATTGTTTTATAAAAAATGCATGAGTATGAGACGAAAAGTTTTTCAAAAACACTTGAATTTAACCCAGATCTTCCAAAATCAAGATTTTCAATCAATTTGTCCTCAAAGCGCAAACATTATACACATTTTGCATTAAAGTCAAGGAACTTTTAATCTTGGATGGCCACAACAAGATCACACACAATAAAATGTACCAAGTTTAACAAAGAGTAACTTGTGTAGTGTGTGCAACTAGCAAAAGCTTGAGATACATGTGAGGTGATATGTGAATAGCAATCAATCACAAAGTCTACAAAATTCATCACATAGAATTTGAAAGAGACTATCACCTAAAGAGTTACATCCTATAACTCCCACATCTCCTAGAACATAAGCTTGCAATCATGTAAATTTCTTGAATTTTGCCCCATTAGAATATGAAATATATTATGTGAAATGGCATCAAGCCTAATAGTACACACCGGTTTGAATTAAGTGAATTGGCATCAAGCCTAATAGTACACACCAGTTTTAATTTAATTGAGGCTTCACCTTATGTTCTTTTTGTGCATGTGCTACACTTTCTCGAGCACAAAATCTTATGATATGCACTAAGGTGTTCATGATTGGCTAGTGAACAGTGGTGAGATGGTTATTTATGCCTTTCTCAAAAGGATCAAGTCCGACAGTCAAATAACATATGACTTCAAGATTAAAACAAAGTGATAAACACCATAAACATCTTTCCCACACAACATGCACTACAAAGCTCAAACTAGTAAAGTACAATAAAGTAAGCTCATCCAAGCTAAACAAGGTACATAAACATGTTATGTAAAGATAATATGGCCAATCCTTGATTATAAATCCAAGATATATAATACAAAACACAAAAATCTTTTTGGTTTTAACAAACTTTATAACCACTTGTTGAGATTTTAAAAAAATTTATGACCAAAGACAAAAAGCACATATTATGCTAAATGAACAATGCAAAAGCAATGCATGATAGTGCAAAAACTAAGCTATAGAGGGTACATAAATAAGAAATATCAATTTCTCAATTAACCCTTGAGTACATGTACAAACTAGTACATACTCACACAAAATCAAAAAAGCTTAGCACAAACTATTCAAGTTTCTCCACAATGTCAAGCATGTTCTAAATCAAGAGAGAGATATTATAACTCATGTAATCCTCAAAACAAATAAAACAAGAAACAAAATAAAATATTTTTGTCTTTTTGAAATTTTTCACTGTTTTTGGATTTTTCTTTAAAACAACACAATTAAAGAAAATAAAACAACCAAAAACTAAAACAAAACATGTCCACAATTAATTGAAAGAATTAAATCAAGGACAGGTTAGCAACACTCACCTTGGAGAATCTTTTCTCACCCATTTAGCACGATTCTTCGGCTTTGTAGGTGAAAATCCATGAGAAGCAGAGTGTATTTGAGGGATTACACCTAACTTCTGAGAGAGACTGAAATCCTGCAAATTCCTTTCACAAGCCAACAAGCTCAAATTTTTCAAAAGAATATGAACCAATTTATATGGACTTATGGCAGGAGAAATATCATCACATATCCTAGATTGACATACAGAATGCTTAAATTTCATTTTATGACAATTAGGACGAATGTGACCACGAACACCACAAAAGTGGCAAACAGGAACAAATTTAGGAACATTAGTATTCCTAACAGCAAATCTAGTCTCAGATTTTGATTTTTGCCTCAACAAAGAACAATTTGGTCTAATATGACCAACAACACCACAAAGGTGACAAGTAGGCACAAAATCAGATTTATTATGCTCTCTAACAGAAGGATTAGACATAGGTTTAGAAACTTCAGTGTTAACATCAGAACTTTTACCTTTGTCTAACCTAGCAAAATAAGCCTTTTCATTATTATTCATCTTGAAATGAGGGATATAAACTTTCTCAGTTTTAGGCTTAAGAGAAACAGAAACACTTCTGTTATCATCAGCAAGTTTGGTATTAGACAAATTTTCCAATTTAGCTTCAGCCTCAGCTAACTTTTGTTCCAAACTTTTCATCTTCTCATCTTGAGAGGAAATTTTATGTCTCAAAAATTCATTCTTTTTATTAGATTCATCTAATCTAACAACCAATTCCTCTTTTTCAAGATTAGCCAATTTTAACTCTTCTTTAAATTTCTTAGCAATTTTCAAAGATTTAGATAATTCCTTACGAAGAGTTTCAAAAGCATCAAAAAAATCAACAGAAACAATAGTGTCCTTTTTATTCAAAACATCACAGGCATCAATAAAATCAGCAGAAGCATGAGCAGAAACATGATCAGAAAGACACTTCAAATTATCCATGACAGCAGGGGTCAAGGATCAGCTCTTAGATCAAAAGATCTAAAACAAACAAAGAGCTACCCGCTCTGATACCACATGTTAGAAATTTAGACCCCTTAAACAACCAAATTGCGTAGCCTAGATTAATTAGCCAAGTTGTTACTTAGTCAAATTATGCAATTTCTAGGTTAAAGCAATTCAACAATCATATCAAGAATAATAATGCAGCGGAAAATAAATAACACAAGATATGATCACCCAGGAAACCACACGGTAAAAACCTGGGGAGGATTTGACCCACCGATCCTCAAGGCATAACAGAATTCACTATGAAAGAATTGAAGTTCTTACAGAAGGACTACAAGCTCCCCGCTCGACTTCCTAATGCTACCCACCAGTACGAACTTCCTGACACGACCACGCGCAGGCTCCGAATCCACGGACTACTTCTTTCTTGAATTCTTCAATCAGCTACAAGCTCCCCGCTTGTTTTTCTTTTAAGTTCAAATGGTAGCAACCTTGTTGATCATCAAGATATTGACAACCCTAAGTTTATGTGAAGGAAAGCTCCTCAAAGATCTCACAAGAGATTCACACAAACCGCAAATATGAGCAACAAAGACTTAGAGAGGTTTGGGTACAAAACCCTAAAAATAAAAGGAGGCACAAGAGGCACTCTAATCTCTCATCCAAAAAGTTACAAAAACGTGGCTTAGGGTTTCCTTTATATAGTGGGAGAAGTAGATCTGAAACCCTAATCCTTAATGGGCTTAAGCTGCTGTTTGGGCCGACTTAAAATTCTGCAGATACGATTTTCGATCGATCGAGCCTGTTCTTCGATCGATCGAACCAGGCAGAATACGAAGTCTTCTTCCTGCAGCTTGTATGTTCTTGAATCTTGACTTGAATCACCTTGAGCATTGTCTAATAAAACCTATAGACTCTAAGATCTATATCTAGACAAGTTTGTGTTCACGATTTGCCAATTGTTCTAAACATTTAGAACCTAACAGTTTTTAATGTTACCAAAAACATAGGACTTACACGTAGGTTTGTTTCTATATTTGTTTCGATTGCAAGGGATAATGATTTATTATTATTATTATTATTATTATTAAGGCATTATTAACTTGTGCTCTTAGAGTATTTGTTAATTGACTATTATAAGAAAGTTTTTATTCCATTTTCATTGAAAAAAAATAAAAAGCGGTAAAAGAAATCAGTTATTTTTTTTATTTACTCAAAAAAAATTTTAAAAAACTATTTCTTAAACCAATGCTCTTAGGGTATCTGTTAAATTTTCTCTTATTATTATTATTATTATTATTATTTTTTTTTTGATAGACCCTTAGCATTATTGTTATAATAATAATAAAAATAACAGCTTAAATATATTATTATATATTATAAATACGTTATATTTCATTTTTAGGGATATACGTTATATTACCTATACCTCATTGAATAGACGAAAAATATTCTTGGGTAAATTTACGATTTTTTTTTTTTTTGTTGAGTAAAGCCACAAAAATTCATTTGAGTAAAACGTGTAGTGCTTTATAATACTTTGATTAAAAATATGATAGCTTATATTGCTTGGACTTTTTCACAAATTGGAATTATTCTCCATAGCATTTTTCCATTCTTTTTTCTTCTTACTTGCTTACTTTTGGTTCAATAAGAATTTATACCTTGTTGTTTGGAATAATGTATCGTTTGCTCAATGGATTTTGGTAATATAAATTGATGCTGCACAGAATCAGTAGGCTAAATGTTCCGGCTTCGATGGACCAACGGTTGTTGTGAAGGACTGCTAAGATGAACACACTATCAAAAGGGGACCGGAGTGGACCGGCCAAATACCCTCTGATGGCTAAGTTAGTTTCTTGCAAGAAAAGAGTTTCAACTTTTCAGAAGTAAAATCTCAAATTGCACTTACCTCGATTTGATTCAGACCAATCCTTATATAGAGAACCTTGGAGCGGTTATGGGCTTAGTAACTTCCCCAAGATTCATGGAAATCAGTGAATCCGGACATAACTTCCTCAATGGTTATAGGAGTTACAACCGCTGGTGGAAGTTAAGTACTTATGAAGAATTTGTGGCGATAAATATGGGTTGGGTAACCGCTCCAAGGTTTTGTGGCTCAAATCCTCCACACATGAATGAGTCTATTCTTGAGAGTTTTCCCAAGTGTTGTGTGGTCGTCCATGTGCTTTGCCCATGAACGACTCTTTTGTTCATAGACGGAGTGTTATATGATCATCCATGTGTTTTGCCTATGGATGACTCTTTTGCTCAGACGATTTGTTTGAACATTTGGCTCAAAGCTCATGGACGATACCTATGGATGAACCAGAGATGGTAATTTTTTGCTATCCCATCAGTTGCCCCCTTGTCCAGGGGTCATCCAAGGATATTGTTGGGATTTAATTCACGCCTTTATGGTTCTAACCTAACTTCTTTTTCTTCTTTTTCTTTTTTTTTTTTAATGGGGCCATGTGTCATGATTTTCTTGGTTGACCTGTTGCGTCGATTGCATTTTTCAAAGGGACTACCACGTGTCGCCTTCTTAATGGCTGGTGTCGCTTCGTTGACCCTACTTCTGGGCCCTATAAATAGGTACATTCTCTTTCTTGCCCTTCACCTTTCTCATAATCTCCCCTCTGCCATCTCGTCCAAGAGCCTCGTCTAGCCCTTCGTCCTAGTTCTGTCAAGTATTTCTTCTTCCTTTTTAGGTTTTCGTCTTAATCTTTCTTTATTTTAGTCATGTCTTCGTCTAGTAGCAGTATAGAGAGAGAGATAGACGAGTACCAGGACGTTTCTTCTGGGAGTTATGAGAGTGGTGAGGGTAGCACGAGCTATAGTAGTAGTTCCTCGAACGAGCATTATTCATATGGGGTTCCTGGTATTCCCTTAGAGGAATTCCAGGAGATACAACATAGGATGGCCTCTGGAGCTGGGACTAGCTCGTCCAGAGAGCCACCTAGCATTTCTCAAGACGAGGAGGAGGAAGAGGAGAATGTGATATATAGCTATGCCCCTGAAGTAGCGTCCACCCTAGACGCCCCTAAATTGAAAACCCTTGTAGATAGATACCAGATCCCTATTGAGTTCAAACCTCGTCTACCCAAGGAAGGAGAATGGTGTTGTTCTCCTTCTTTTGGTTTAGGAGTATATACATCTTACCTTTTAGCTGGCCTTAGGTTTCCTCTAAATTCTTTTTGTAGAGGTCTTCTCCATAGGTTGGGTATTGGACCTAACCAGCTCAACCCCAATGGATGGAGGACGGTAGTTGCCATGCAAGTGCTATGGCGTGAGGCATTGGAAGGGGACTGTCCTATCACAGTGGATGAGTTCCTCTACTGTTATAAGCCCTCAGAGATAAAGAAGTCTGCTGGTTTTTACCAGTTCTCGTCCAAAGGCTCCTACTATAGTTTAATAAAGGGTCGTAGCTCATCTGACAGGCTCTGGAAAAAAGAATTTTTTATTATTTCTAGAAATTGGGTTGGGGACCCAGTTGATGTGGGTAATGCCCCCTTCCCTCCTTTTACCCGCCCTATAAGTCGTCTTTGTCCTGAAGGTATGTCTCCTTCCATTTTATTTTATTTCTCTTTACATATTTTCTAACTTTCAGTCGTCTAACCCCAATTTCTTTTTTATTGATGCAGTTGTTGTTCATCCACGCTTGGACAAATTTTACTTGGATCGAATTGACCAAGTACATACCTTCCCTAGGAAAACTTTTCATGATCTAGTGACTCTCAGTCGTCTAGCTACTTGGGGTCTCGGCCCAGTACCTACTGTTGAGAATCTTGGTCACGAGGAAACAACTCGTCGAAGTAAGTATCGTCCATTCTTCTCTTATTTTTTATTTTTTATTTTTTAAACTTGATTTTCCTCATCGCAGGAATGACTACAATGAGGGAGAACAAGGAGAAAAACATAACTAGTGGGGACGAGGATGTCACTGCACCACCAGTTGTCCAGAAAACTTTCGTCCAGACAGGGAAGAGAAAATCTAAGTCTATATCCAGTGCTATGGATATGGACAACCTTCCAAGTCGTCGAGGTCTTAAGAAGCAAAAATTTGGCAAGGCTTCTCTTCCCAAGGTTCCCAAGTTTACAACCCCGACGGTAGACCTGGACGACCCTTCAGTCAATGTGGAGCCTGTCCAAACAGTTCATCCTGTCCAAATTAATCCTACTCCCCCACTAGCCAAGACTCCTCGCAAGCCTCATCCATCAGAGCCATCTGAGCGTCCTTCTAACCTGGTGCTGGACGAGAGCTACGCATGGAGGACGTTCAAAGGAATAATCATTGATAATGAAGTCAATGAATGCTACAATATGTCAGTGAAGGAGTTTGAATGCTCTGGTATCCATGACCTCTTTAAGGTATGAGTTTCATTCGTCCTCATGTGTTTTCAGTAAGTCTTTCAAAATAAAATGTCTAACTTTCCTTCGTCCATACATAGGCTATGTCAAAGTTTTACACAGCGACGTGCCAGGCCAAGGAACTCTGTGAGGAGGCCAAGACGGCTAAGGAGAAGGCTAAGGAGCTGAACACTGAAATTCTATTTAAAAAGGGGGAGGTGATTAGGTTGACTGATGATTTCAATCGTCTGCATGGAAGTGAGACGAAACTGAAGAACGAGGTGGAGGAGCTCAAAGCAGATGCCATTGAGAAAGATACTTGCATCACTCATTTGGAGTTACAAGTCTCAGGGTTTGCCTCGTCCTTGGAGAAAGCACATGAGGAAGCCATATCAGCCTTCAAGAAGTCTGACGAGTATAAGAATCGTCTAGATAGTCACTATGCTACTGGTTATGAGGCCTTCCGTGCTGATGCCAATGAAGCATTTCCTGACTTGAACTTTGATACATTTAAGATTCCCCTCGCCACAGAGAGTTCCTTGCTTGCGACGAGTTCTGAGGACGTCAATGTGGTGGACGATGCTAATAACGAGGTGACCCAAAACGATCCAAAGACTGGCAATGCTCCCAACGGTCTATCCAAGTGATTTTATCTTTCCTTTAGAAAATTTATTATTTAATTTTGTTGGAGATGCCCGGTGTTTTGGGCTTTGTTTATTTCTTTTAGAATTTATTCAAGTACAATTATCTCGTCCAAGTTTATGGACGAGCTTCATATACAATCAGTTATATTGTCTTTACATAACTTTAAAGAGTTTTTGGACGTTGGTCGTCCACCCTTCTTTGAATTCTTTGAATGAATGAATGAATGAATGTTTTCCATTTTCTCATTTCATTATGTTTGAACACGTTTAAGAATTTATGGACATACTTTATTAATATCGTCCATGTCATATGGCTGTGTGATTCATCCATTTAGGAAAACATTTTATCTCATCTTGAGCATATGTATGAATTTCTTCTTTCATTGCCAAAATAGAGTAAAATGAATCATTCATGTTCGCCATTCAAGTACAGCTCGTCTATGAATGATGTTTCTTTTCGCCAGCTTTATACGTTATTCAAACTTGGGACGATTATTTACTTGTCCTTAGTGAAATTGTTCCCAGCGAATGCTCGTCCATGTGCTGGATTGTTAGGCTGGTTAGATTCGTCTATGGGCTTGCGGTGTTTTTACACGCACATTATTCGTCCATGATTTAGTTGATCATACCTTAGGTTTTATCTCGTCTTAAGCTTGGACGGATATACCTTAGGTTTATTTTTCTTGCTTTATCCTTATTTGGAGGAAAGCTTATAGACGATACATCCTTGCGTCCAAGGATTTTATTCGTCTTTGGCTTTTTGCCTTCTGTGGATTATTTTGAATGAAATCACAAAAATGGAGGATTCCCATACAATCATACGTATACTTGGAAATACATCATATATATATATATATATATTTGGAAATCCACACTATGTAAACATTCGTCCGCAGTTATGGCACATGCTTAAAAGCCAATGCCTTTAGGGAATTAAAAATATTTAATACAACACAACTTCGTCCATGAGTAGCACACAATACTTATACATCTAAAACACAGTAGTAATAAGCAAATACGAGAAAAATAATATTGTAATCAACACATTACTTCAAACGTCCAAAGATTTCGTCCGTGGCAATGTTCGTCCATGGTCACCCTTTATTGATAGTATCTTCTTAGGTGTTCAACATTCCAAGAGTGTTCTAGCTTCCGTCCATCCAGGGCTTCCAAGTAGTAGGATCCTTGCCTCTTGCAGTTGATAACCCTGTAAGGTCCTTCCCAATTTGGTCCCAGCTTCTCGTGGGCCGAGTTTTTGGTGGCCAAAGAAACCCTTTTTAGGATGAGATCCTCAATGTTGAAGCGCCTGGGTTTTACCATAGCATCATGCTGCTTTGCCATGGGATTTGTGTACCTTGCTGTTCTCTGTTCCGCGTCCATCCTTACCTCGTCTATAAGATCGAGGTTAAGACGAAGTTGCTCCTTGTTTTCTTCATCTTGATACTTCATCACCCTATGGTTGCCCATGTACACTTCTGCAGGTATGACTGCTTCGCTCCCATAAGCTAGTTTGAAAGGAGTTTCCCCTGTGGGGGTCCTCACTGTTGTTCTGTAAGCCCACAAAACACCTGGTAATTCATCCGGTCATACTCCCTTTGCCCCTTCAATCCGGGTCTTGATGATTTTCAACAAGGATCGATTTGTCACTTCTGCTTGTCCATTGGCTTGTGGGTGGGAGGGTGAGGAGTAATGGTTCTTGATTCCAAGTTATTCACAAAATTCCCTGAAAGGTGTGTTGTCGAATTGTCGTCCATTGTCAGACACTAGAACCCTAGGTACTCCAAATCTGCATACAATGCTTTTCCAGACGAAGTTTTTGACATTCTGTTGTGTAATCTTCGCTAAGGGTTCAGCTTCTACCCATTTAGTGAAATAATCTATTCCTACTACCAAAAACTTCATCTGTCTAGCTCCAGTTAGGAAGGGGCCTAAAATATCTAAACCCCATTGTGCAAAAGGCCAGGGGGCCATCATTGGAGTAAGATACTCTGATGGCTATCTAGGAATATTACTGAAACATTGACATTGATCACATACCTTAACATATGCCATAGCATCAGCTTGGATGGTTGGCCAATAGTATCTTACACGGATGACCTTATGGACGAGTGATCTAGCACCTGAGTGGTTACCACATGCTCCTTCATGAACTTCTCTCAACACATAATTCACTTCGTCTGGAGCTAAACACCTTAGGTAAGGCTAGGAAAAACTTCTTTTGTATAACACTTCTTCCATAAGGATGTACCTAGCTGATTTAACTCTGAGCTTCCTAGCTTCGTCCTTCCTCTCTAGAAGCCTTTCGTCCTTCAGGTATGATACTATCGGGGTCATCCAATTTTCCTCACCTTCTATTTGTAACATTTCTGGGAGGTCTATGCTTGGCATGTATTGTATTTCATCAAACTCGTCCCTTACTTCAATCACAGAGGCTTCCTTTGCCAGAGTATCTGCTTCTATGTTCTCTTCCCTTGGGATTTGAACGAAATCAGCTTCTTTGAATTTCTTCACAAGGTGTACCACCTTCTTTAAATATCTCTTCATTCTGTCTTCCTTGGCTTCACATGTCCCATTTATTTGGCCTATGATCAACTGAGAGTCTCCTAAGACGAGTATTGAGTCTGCTTCTACAAATTTAGCCAACTCCAACCCTTTAAGAAGGACTTCATACTCCACTTCATTGTTAGTTGTTTGGTACTGCAAGCAAACCTTGCGCTTCAATTTATCTCCCTCTGGTGATTGCAAAACAACTCCTATACCTCCTGCATGTAGTGTAGATGATCCATCTACATGGACAATCCACTTTTTATTGTCTTCTCTTTCACCTAAGTCCTCATAACTTGGAGTGAACTCTGCAATGAAATCTGTCAAGGCTTGAGCCTTTATTGCATTTCTCGGTTGGTACCGAATGTCAAATTCACTAAGCTCGACTGCCCATTGAATTAGTCGTCCTGCAGCTTCCAGCTTGTTCATCGCCTTCTTGAGATGATCCGTCATGACATTGATGACATGAACTTGGAAGTAATGTCTTAACTTCCTAGAAGCTGTTATTAGTGCAAAAGCTAACTTCTCTATCAGTGGGTACCTTCCTCCTGCTCCTCTCAGTGCTCGGCTAGTGTAATACATAGGCTTTTGCACCTTCTCTTCCTCCTTAATCAACACTGAACTCACGGTATATGGGGACACTGCTAAGTACAGATATAGTTCCTCTCCTAGCACAGATGAACTTAACAATGGAGTCGTGGTAAGATAGTCCTTTAGATCTTGGAAGGCCTTTTGACACTCATCCGTTCATTCAAATGCCTTCCTGAAAACTTTGAAGAAGGGTAAACACTTATCTGTGGCTTTTGAAACAAACCTGTTCAGAGCTGCAACTCGTCCAGTGAGGGATTGGACTTCCTTGATGTTCTTCAGTGGTTCCATTTTCAATATGGCTTGGATCTTGTCTGGATTTGCTTCAATTCCTCTCTGTGAAACCATGAATCCTATAAACTTTTCTAACGATACTCCGAATGCACATTTACTTGGGTTCAGTTTCATCTTATATCGCCTAAGTGTTTCAAAGGTTTCCTAAAGATCCTCCAAATGGCTTCCCTCGTCTAAGCTCTTCACAAGCATGTCGTCAACATACACTTCCACATTCCGTCCTATCTGTGGACGAAACATGTGATTCACTAACCTTTGATAAGTTGCCCCCGCGTTCTTTAGACCGAAGGGCATCACCTTATAACAAAACAAACCTTGATTGGTAATAAAGGAGGGCTTTTCTTGGTTAGCCTCGTCCATCTTTATCTGATTATATCTTGAGAATGCATCCATGAAGCTCAACAACTAATGGCCAGCTGTAGAATCCACCAATTGGTCAATGCATGGCAAAGGATAACTATCCTTAGGGCAAGCCTTGTTCAAGTTAGTGAAGTCTACACACATCCTCCACTTGCCGTTTGCATTCTTCACCATCACCACATTGGCTAACCAATCCGGGTAATAGACTTTCCGGATAAACTGTGCTGTGGTCAATTTCTAAACCTCTTCCTTGATAGCCTTATCTTGTTCAGGAGCAAACACCCTCTTCTTTTGATAACATTCTATGGCTGCCAACTGATCTCCTTGTGCTTGTCCTATCCCGTACTCCGTATGGAATTTGACTGATAGATGGTAGGTAGAGGTTACTGCCTTCCAACTATTTAAGGTTGGCCTTCCAATGATGACATTGTATGAGGATGAACAATCCACCACAAGGAAATTCACTTCCTTAGTTAACTGCTATGGGTATGATCCCACCACTACAGGCAATGTAATGGTGCCAACGGACTGCACTTTCATTCCTCCAAATCCTATTAGTGGTGAACATACTGGACGAAGTTGATCTCGTCGAAGCCTCATCTGCTAGAAGGCGGGGAAATACAATATATTTGCTGAGCTTCCATTATCCACCAACAACCTCCTAGTTGTGTAATTTGCGATAAGTAGGGTACTGACAATTGCATCGTCATGTGGATGATGGATTCTCTCAGCTTCCTTGTTCGTGAAAGAAATGGTTGGCTCGTCTGTCCCCCTCGTCCTTGGGGATCATCCAGAGAGTTGGACGTTTTGCACCACTTTGAGATACGTCTTCTTTGATTTGGAAGACTGTCCTGTCAAAGTCCCTCCTATGATAACCCTTATTTCTCCAAGTGGGGGCCGTGATGATTCTTCCATCTTTCCCTTCAACTTCTCATCTTTATGATCTCTTCCAACGAAGTGCCTTAATTTTCCTTGTCTAATGAGATTCTCGATCTGCTGCTTCAAGTCATAACACTCGTCCGTGTCATGCCCATGATCTCTATGGAAGCGACAATATTTATTTTTATTGCGCTTATTAGGATCTCCTTTCATCTTCTCTAGCCACTTCAAGGAAGGATCATCCTTAATTTGCATGAGCACCTAATCGAATGGGGCATTTAAGAGTGTATAATTCTGATTCCTTGCTGAAGGGCCTGCCTTCTTGTTATCTCGGTCCTTCTTGTCTTCTATTCCTCCCTTCTTTGTACGAGGCCCTTGTTCAGAGTGACGTGTGGGATTTGCTTCCATTCTCTCAGCTTTCTTCCTCTTCTTAGCTATGATTACGTCTTCTGTATTCATAAACTTTTAGGCTGAATGGACGAGTTCAGCTATGGACTGAGGCTCTTTCTCATAAAGCTTATGAATGAATAAGTCCGAGTTAACCCCATTGTGGAAGGCTGCCAATAATAGCTTGTCGTCCACCTAGTCTACTGTCTGGGCTTCCCTGTTGAAACGAGTGATGAAGGACCGCAGACTTTTATTCTCTCCTTGTTCTATAGTTAACAAGCTGGACGAGGAGCGCTTGTGTCTTTGTCCTCCGATGAAGTTATTAACAAACAACTTACTCAACTCTTTAAAAGAACTGACTGTGCTTGGAGGTATCTTGCTAAACCACACTTGCGCTGGTCCTTTAAGGGTGGTAGGGAAGGCTCTGCACATAATCTCGTCTGGAACCCCTTGGAGGTGCATTGTAGTCTTGAAAGTAGCAATATGATCGAAAGGATCACGCGTTCTATCATATGAATCCAAGGAAGGCATTTTGAACTTTGAGGGCAAATGATGGCCATTGATGGAAGCTATGAAAGGGAAATCTGTTCGATGAACCAAATCCTCTACAAGATTTGCCCTTCTAATGTTCTCCTTCATCTCATCCATAACCTTCCTCATCTAATCCATCTTCTTCTCCAAATGTGGCACCCTTCGCGAAGTAGTGCACCTTGATTGAGTTTCGGGTTAAGCATTTCCCCCTCTATCTTCTTGACTCTAGGCTTGTCCTTCAGCATATCCTTCACGACGCTACCTCTCTATCCCCCTAGTCAACTCTTAGTTCTAGCGAGTTAACTCTGCCATGGTGGCTGCCATGGACTGTATGTGTTGGATGGAAGGCGGCTGCATGACAGGCACTGATTGGCGATCTCGGTTGGGATTGCTAGAAGCATCCCTACTCTCTTGGTGGCCCGGGCTAGTGGCCCTTGATCTTGTCTGAACCATACAGCCTTTTGTCGGAGAAAGATAAACTGCAAAACTCGAAGTTTCTCCTCCCCACAGGTGGCGCCAACTGATTCTGCACAAAATTAGTAGGCTGAATGTTCCGGCTTCCATGGACCAACGGTTGTTGTGAAGGACTGCTAAGATGAACACAATATCAAAAGGAGACCGGAGTGGACCGACCAAACACCTTCCGATGGCTAAGTTAGTTTCTTGCAAGAAAAGAGTTTCAACTTTTCAGAAGTAAAATCTTAGATTGCACTTACTTCAATTTGATTCAAAACGGTCCTTATATAGAGAACCTTGGAGCAGTTATGGGCTTAGTAACTTCCCCAACGTTCGTGGAAATCAGTGAATCCGGATATAACTTCCTCAACGGTTATAGGAGTTACAACCGCTGGTGGAAGTTAAGTACTTATGAAGAATTTGTGGCGATAAATATGGGTTGGGTAACCGCTCCAAGGTTTTGTGGCTCGAATCCTCCACACACGAGTGAGTCTATTCTTGAGAGTTTTCCCAAGTGTTGTGTGGTCGTCCATGTGCTTTGCCCATGGACGACTCTTTTGTTCATAGACGGAGTGTTATATGATCATCCATGTGTTTTGCCTATGGACGACTCTTTTGCTCAGACGATCTGTTTGAACATTTGGCTCAAAGCTCATGGACGATACCTATGGACAAACCAGAGATGGTAATTTTTTGCTATCCCATCATAAATTTACTTTGTTTATAAAATTTTCACCTAAATATATGTAATGCTTTTATATATTTTTAATAATTTATGGTAATTTTCATTAATTTTTTACCGAAACTAATTATAAAATTTAGTGCGTAAAAATATCATAATCCATATACCAATGGTTTGCTCTCAACTCCCAATATCATTAATTTTCATTAATTTTTTCTATTTTGTTTTTAAAAAAAAAAAAAAAAAAAAAACTTGCAGTAATTTTTAAAATGCGTAAAAAAACTAATGAAAGGTTTTAATTAATTATTTATGGCAAAAGTAAAACAACGGAAACTGAGCAACCAATGATAGTCAAGAGGGCCCCACGTACTAGCAAGCATGTATGGGAAAGGCCATCAACTATAGATTGTCTTTAACCATTAACTAGGGTTTCTAACTGAAACTCTATGTGCGACTTACCTTTTTTGGTTTCACATATCTTATTGTACAAACCTTCGATATACGTGATTTGGCGCCTTTAGAAAGTTTGTTCTATGAACTACAAAAAATGACGTAAATTTGACATAGAAAAATATGTCATAATAACCTTATTCGCAATTTACATACACAAACTTTAGTCACACAATAAACTTGTCTTAATCACATCTAAATAACACGTTTGTTTTTATGACTCCTTGGATTGAGAGGGAGTTTGTTGGTACGAATGGTGTTGTTACAACCGGATGGCTGATAACTACAAAGGACCCAATAGTCCATCAATGGAGAAAATTTGGAAATTTTGGTTTTATGCCTCCTAAGGAAAACTATGGGTTTAGAAATCCCAAGAGAGAGCCCTGTGGCTCTAATACCAATGAAGCAAAATATGAAAATATGCCCCTATGATTATATTGTTGCATACTTGACTACAATTACCTTTTAGTTCGGACAAAAACTTTAGGCCTTGTTTAGATGGAATGATTATTGGGGGATGGAAAATGAGTGAGAGAAAAGTGGAGAGAAAATTGTATGTTTAGTTGTTTTGTAGAGAGGAGAAAGAATGAGATTTTGGTGGAGTCCGTATGTTTTCTCCTCGAAGCCACTAAAACATAATCTTTCCAAATTGAGGAGAAAATGAGAGAGAAAAGAGGAGCAAAAGCTTATATGTATTTCGGACAAAAAAAGTCATTTTTGTCTTTTTCTTCTTTGCATTTTTCTCTTTCTCTCATACTCTCATTATTTTAAAAGAAAATGAAGTGCCCATTCATACACAATTCTTTTATAGAAATATAATATATTACTTTTGTGTTATTTAAAAGGGATATAATGATAAATTTATATAAATTAATGTTTCCATCATCTAATTTCTTCTTTCCAACCAAACAAATTAGTTATCTAATCTTCAATTTTTCCATCCCTCAACCAAATGGAACCTAAATCCATTTATATGTAGCGAAAGAAGGCACACTTGTCAATACTTTTTGCTTAGAAAATACATTTAAATAGCCTCCTACAATAAAATCTAGTTTGAGTTTTTTAGTACTGGGTTGTTTACAGGGGTGGAGCTATGATTTTTTGTTTAGGAGGGCCAAATTTTGGTATTAATATATTAGTCTTGATTCAAGATAAATCATCACACACATGCTTAAACGCATATACACAAATATAAATATTAATATTTTGATACTAGAGTAGGTCATAATTTATAAATATATTGTATATAAAATTAACAACTTTCACATATGTATATTTGCAAGATAATTTTTTCGGGGAACTTATCATCTTTTAAACACCAACGAGTATACAAAAGCTCTCTAGTTTGATATTAAACATGTACAAAAAACAAATTAGAGAAAACAAAAACTACATTGTTTCTATAACTACTAGACTAAGTGACAAATTCTATTGGTTTTTAAGAGTATCATTGGACTAACTCAAAAATTTGGGGAGGCCAACTTCTATTTTTATAGCTAAATATTTAAGGTTATTAATACTTATACATAATATAAAATAATTTTTTTTAAATGTTTGGGGGGGGGGGGGGGGGGGAATGGCCTTCAAGCCTTGCTATAGCTCCAACATATAGGCTCTAGTAGTAGTATAACACAAGACCTAGTCCAATTGTAATACGTATTCTCACACACACATATATATAGTCCCCAATAGTCCGAGACCCCAATGTAGTCCATCAACTTCATACTTTTTAAGAATTCCGATCTTTTCTAAAAAAAAATTTGCGTCTGTGTGTAGCACTAGGGTTGAAGATAACGAAAGTTATAGAAAAAGTTCAGCAACTCTTTGCAAATCTACAAATGAAGAGCAAGAAAAACCTCACGGCCATGCATGTGGGTGAAAAGTATCAACTATTTGTGATTCCTAACCAATACTTGTCTTCCATAGTGTTTCAAACATTACTCTGTCAACTTAAGGACGAGAGGATTGAGGTTGGGAACAAAGAGCCAATCATGTTGCCTTACTCTACATGGTTGTTTGAGTCGATACGATACTACAACTCGTCAAGGAAGAGAAGGCGGCTAATGAAGAAGAATTTCAATTAGACGAGTTTCTTTTTATTTAGTTATTTATTTTTGTAAAAATTTCTGCACAATTAATATCCAACATTTACTAGGAATGGAGAATTTAAGAGATAAAAGAGTATTTATATCTCTTGTGTGTGAAATAATTTTAAAATTTTAACGATCCTTGGGCGTGATCTCTCACAACTATGAATTAGATAAAACTATTCCAATTAAGTAATATATTTATATATAATACAAAAGTAAAAATGTTTGGATTTTGTTGACCACTCTTTATTGCGCCACGTGACTATATAAATTTATGCCACGTATACATTTAAAAATACCGAACAGTTATGCTTTTTCATTTTACCCGTTAAGTTTATGTATCTACTCAATGTTTCACATATGTATATATTAAAATTAAAAAAAAAAAAAAATTGTCATTCAGAAGAAAAACTCAGTAAGGCGTATGGAAGATAATGAGAAATCAAAGAAGCAAAACATCAGTAAACATTTAAAAAAATCGTATAGTATTATTGTTGCTACCGTTGGTGTGGCTTGATTCTTGGACTTTTTTATTATTTAACCAAAAAAAAAAAAACTAACTTACAAAAAAATCAACTGCCTAAACAATTGGAAATTTAGATGAGTAATATAATGAAATAACAAAATGATCCAGTGGAAAAACATAAAATTTGATTGACTTGGAGGCAAAATTGAATATTATCCTTAAAAAATATTTTCCCCTGCATAAGAGTTGCTAAATGATTACTACAAATTTGACCCCATGATACAACTATGTTTATTAGGATCTACAAATAGCAATTTTGGAGAAAACTCACAGGTTTCCTGTGTTTCTAAGAAAGATGAAAGAGTAGAAGTTGAGACAAACTTACCAAATGAATATGAACCACTATTTATACAAAAAATATTATAATGTTTCAATAAACACATTTTTATTCAATAGACACTTTTTTCGGTTAATAGACGCATTTTCATTCAATATGCACCTTTTAGTATGTCCAATTTGAAGGGTTATGATCTTTTAAGAAATACACTTTGCTATATATATTACAATCTATCTTATATATATATATACCTATATATACAACACAAACCAAACAAGAAACGCAACATTTTGTCTCTTATTCCTTCCCACAAAAAACTAATAAATAAAATAACATTTTTCTTTTTGTCTAACTAATAAAACTTTGTGCTATTTCTTTCAATATCATTTTCTTTTAATTTTATCCATTTTTACTTACTACTCCAACACAAAAATAATAGTTCTTTTTTTCCCTTGAAAATCATCCATTAGCTATTCTCATGCATCGCATGAGTTAGCAACTAGTATTGCATGCAATAAGTTCAAAACATACTTTGACATTGAAATATTGCAATCTATTTACCAATTAATGAAATGTTGTCCAAAACAAAGAATGCACTCCTAGAAATGGCTCTATATATATATATATATATATATTCCAAAAGTAGATAAAAAATAATTAATATGAAATGTTATAACCACAGCTACATCATCATAACAGTAACAATAACAATAATTATTATAATTATGTGAAAATTTTGAATACGAAATGCATTTATATTACTTGCACCCATTTAACAAATGAAACAAGTTTTCCAGTGTAAATTTGATGAAATTTTTTGCTAAGAGCTACATTCATTAAAATAAATACGTAGTATTAAAAAATTATTATTATTATTATTATTATTAGGACATGCTTAAGTTGTGCCCTTAGAGAATTTGTTAATTATCAATTTTAAGAATTTTTTATTCTAATTTTATGAAAAATATAAAAAACAGTAAAAAAAAAAAAAAATCAATTATGTTTTTTTTTTCCCTATAAAAAGTTTCTAAAATATTTCTTAAATCAATGCCCTTAGGCATCAGTTAAATTTTCTCTTATTATTATTATTATCATTTGATAGGACCTTAGTGTTGTTATTATTATAATAATTAATAACAATAACAATAACAATAACACCTTAAATATATTATATTACAAATACGTTATATTACCTTTTGTTTTTAGAGATAATTTGATCTAGTCTATATATAATTTGATCTAGCAGTGGTAGAACATAAAACCTAACCCTTTTGTAATACGTATCCTTACACATATATACATAGTCCCAAGGACCCCAACGAAGTTCATCAACTTCACTCCTTTTTATGTATTCCAATCTTTTCTAAATTTCCTTTGCGTCTCAGTGTGGCACTAGGTGTCAAAGATGACAAAAGTTGGAGAAAATGTTCAGAGACTCTTTGCAAATCTACGATCTAAGAGCAAGAAAAAACCTCAGTATTTAGAGAAAGATCCATGAAAATAGGGTCCAAATCTGGGTTCTTGGCCATGCATGTGGGTGAAGAATATAAGCAATCTGTGATTCCTAACAAATATGTACGTGTCTTCCAAAATGTTTCAAGCATTACGTACTCTTATCAATTTGGGGAGAAAATTAATAAGGTTGGGGACAGAGCCAATCACGTTGGCTTGCTCTACACAGATGTATTAATTTCAAAATTCTATCGAATCATGCTAGCTTATTAGTCTGTTGACCTCTAAATTAGTCCATTAATAGTTGAAACTTTCTACAAATCAATTGACATTTTTTCTCTTTCTCAAAAAAAAAAAGAAAGAAAAAAAAAAAAGAAAGACATTTTTTCTCTAAATCCTATATAAATCCAGCTAAGAGATACTCCAAAGCTGAATGAAAATCCTCCACAGCTGCCTTGGGTGAGTCAGGGGTAAACTATTTGGTTTTATGTAGATTAATTTCCTTTTAAAATTATTACAAATAGAGAATAAAAGCATAAATCATCCAATATCAATGTGAACAGGAATTTTATGCAAAAATTGAAAAGACAAATAGACGGGGATCACAAATTGGTTCCTCACTTAATTCCTATTTACGTTTCTCATTAGAGTATTGTAGAGATAATTGCAGATATTTTGGATTTTGTAAAGTATTTTGATGCTATCTTCTTTTCTTTTATGTATAGAAAGGGCGATGTTCAAGCCCATCTTTTAGCTCAATGGGTTATTTTTGTTAATTGGGTAGGGTCAATTCCCATCTCTAGGGTCCCTCTCCTAGTTACTCAGGTTATGAGAAGAGATGATTCCAGACCCTCCCTTCTTTTGTACTTTGATATTCATAAATAAAATTTTTATTTAACAAAAGGAAAAAAAAAAAAAAAAAAAAAAAAGAGTAAAATCTCACTATTACTAGGTTTTTGGGGTGCAATACTATTTAAATTATGAACTTAATATTAACAATAATAAATTAACAAGATTTACTAGTGATAATATTATTTGTTTTATTTCATAATTATGCACCACTTAAAATCTATTTTTCCAAGAAACATCTCTTCTTGCATGCTTAAGAACACCTGTACATGTCAAGAGCATTATAACTCAACTAATTGACACCTATTTTCATGACATCTAGGGTTTAAATTCTTCCTCACTTGTAACTATGAGATTATCCCCATCACTCACAAAATAATAATAATAATAATAATAATAATAATAATAATAATGAAGCCCTGTACATGTGTGTAATTGGAGTGCACTTCCACTCAAAATATTGCATTTGATATTAATAGTCTGGGTAAAATTTTAACTAATCTTTTTAAATTAAACCTAAATTTAGTGATTGTTCTTCAAGTATGTTTCATAACATATTCTAGCATACAATCAACAGGCATTTCACAGTACACATGCATAAACAAGCCAATCACCCAACATGTGATAGGATGTAAATACCATTTTAAAAACAAAAGACTAATCCTGAAATATTATACTATTAATTAATCTCATATACGAGTGAACCATCCAATTTAATTAAGTTGTTCTTATTATTTCATGTAAAAAAAAGTTCCAACTGCATATGTTACTAAAAAAATTAAGGGATAGCATTTACACTTTTTAAAACATTAATTCAAAATGGGGTTTTTGTTGAACAAGTTCCAATTATGCCTTCAATTGGCTGCAAAATGCAATAAATCTAGAAAAAATTATTTGAAACTTTTATTAGACCCTCACTATGTATGGGGATAGAGCTCCCAATAATTTTTAGTAAATTTCTAAATTAGTTACAAAAATAATAATTTTTATGGTAATTTTTTTCTTTGTATGAAAAAAATTATAACATATAGAGATATCACTTAACCGAAAGACCTAAACCCAATGTGCATTAATGTATAAGTCTAATTATGTTATATTAATCATTTATTTTTTTTATTATTTTTTAATGTGAGACTTTATTCCCATGTGTACTATATACCTAACAAAAATTGATAATGCATATGGTATTCGTCTTAACGATTGGACTGAGGTCAACCATCACTAGGCTCCTTGACACCTCCATCCCGTTTTGTTAAGTGTTAACATCATGCATTGTTTTTTCCTATTTTTTTAGATTTGTATTTCTCATTTTCTGTTTTGCATAATCCCATTATAACTATATAATAATAATTATCGTAATAATGACAGTTTTCTTTTTATTTTCTTTTTAAATAAACACAGCAGTATTCCAATTTATGAACAAAATGTGGAATATTCGCATTTATTCGCTACATGCACTCTTTGATGCCGGAGATCTAGATATACTTATTAGTCATTTCCAAAGGTTCGTTGTGTTCCTACCAAGAGAGACAAAAAAGTCTTAAAGGTGAGTAGGAAAGCTTATCTAAATGCATGAATCATGATTAAACAAAGCAGGCCAGGTACCTTATCTTCTGACTTTCAAAGTTTGGCCTTTTCCTCTTTATTAACATTTATTTGTGGCCGCCTCACATGACTTTTGACAACAAACCATACGCTTTGGCTTAGCCGCCTTAGATTATCTTCATGACTAAGTCCACCGTAGTTCCATGCCACTTGATCAATTGAATAATCACATTCCACCAATCTTGAGGATTATTTTGGCCCAAAATTGATGAGTATGTAGTCCCCATAAGCACGCCAACATTACACCTAGGTCCTAATGTATATCCAATATTAGTGGTATTTGGTAATTCTCACTTGGGCACCCTTATCATATAACCCCAAGCCATCTTAGACCATGATGTGCTTTAATTGAGCAAACAATGGAGAGGCTTGGTCTGTGCTCAGTTGTTTTGTTGTGTCTAGTTGCTAATGCAATAGCTCAACAATGTGGCTGGCAAGTAGGTGGAAAGACTTGCTCAAACAACCTATGTTGTAGCCAATATGGCTATTGTGGCACAACTGATGACTACTGCTCACCCTCCAAGAACTGCCAAAGTAACTGTCAAGGTGGTGGCGGCGGCGGAGGTGGTGGAGAGAGTGCATCTAATGTGCGTGCAACATATCATTATTATAATCCTGACCAACATGGGTGGGACTTAAATGCTGTTAGTGCATATTGCTCTACTTGGGATGCTGGCAAGTCCTATGCATGGCGTAGTAAGTATGGATGGACAGCTTTCTGTGGCCCGGCTGGACCTCGTGGCCAGGCATCTTGTGGCAAGTGCTTGAAGGTAAGAAATGAAACTGATTTTTTCTTGCAACATTCTTTAACTTGATACTAAAATATGAGTAGGCTAGCTATTTGCTAATGGGGTTATTGATAGACAATTGTTTCAAAACCGTGTTCAATTGTTTCATTCAACGAATCTTACCCACAAAAAGGGTCAATGTTTCTTGTCTATCTTAGACCTTTTATTAGTTTTTACTTTTAATTTGCTGCTGTACACCCCAGTTGGCCAGGCATATATATAGAGACCAATAATTAATGCTAGTACCACAAATTTTCACACATATTTTGACACAATTGTTTTACGTGACAAACTGTGATTGGTGTAGAAAAATAGTAAGTTCATGTAATAGTAATAAACAGTCCATCACAATGTGTCACATAAGATAATTATTGCAAAGGATGTGATATTAGCATTATCCCTACAGAGACACAAGTTTGTTAGAATTATGTTATGTTACTGTATATCCTTCTCCTTTGCTACCTTTGAAAAGAGTAAAGAGTAAATATCTCCTCTAAATTGTTAGGAGGATTTTTCTATTTTTCTTCAACTTATTATCTCGGACTAAATCATATGACTTATTTAATCATTTAACTAAATCACATAACTATTTAATATGCCATATGATTAAAAATATAACTCATTTAATTAAATCCAAACATATTTAAAGATAAACTTTATCCCTCTGGAAATTTGCATTTTAAAAACATCATCCTTTTGAATCTTAGTTCATGAACCTAAATACACTTGATAGCCCACCAATTAGAATAAATCAGGATTAACCCAAATTCAAAGGCACTAGTAAAATAGTAATTGGTGTTGAACTGGAGTATTGATTGTAGTGATCAACATAAAGTTTCACTTCAATAAGAGCAAGAGTATCAAAAATGGTTACTAATTGATGATCTCGATCCTATCTTGACTTGTATTTAGGTGACAAATGCGTGGACCGGGGCACAGACAACAGTGAGGATTGTGGATCAGTGCAGCAATGGAGGGTTGGATTTGGATGTTGGGGTTTTCCAACGATTGGACACAGATGGAAGAGGATATGCTCAAGGCCACCTTATGGTGAATTACCAGTTTGTGGATTGTGGCGATGGGTTTAACCCTCTGCTTTCTATTATCAATGATCAATAGAGATTTTATGCATAAAATGTAAGAAGTGACTTTACAATGGGTTTGTTAATAAGGACGCAAATGGCTATAAGGCTTGCATGTTTTGATGCGAGTAGCTATAATGAGATGGCAATTGCTTAATCTTTAATTTTCTCCCTTTGAAATTTCGTTATGAATAATTATTGTCATCTTGATTTCTTTCAAGTCATTTTGAAAGTTTATCATATGCTAGGATTGTAATGTAATCATATATGAATAAGATAGATTGGCATGTGTTTTGTTTATTTTTAGGGCTATATGTGTATTTCTCTTTGGTAGAGGTCTATTGGGCTTCTGGATTACACAACATGAAAAAGCCCTCTTTCACTTAAAAATCCCCTCTCCTAATGAAGATGAGTTTGGGCGTACCCAATTATATTTTTGTTTTTTCATGAATACATATTTTTATTGAAAGAAGATAAGCAGTTAAGCAAAGACCAATGGGCCCTACCCATCCCATCCAAAAGAGGACCCAGAGAAGAATAGTATGAAATGAGGGAAGGCCCAACAAGGCAGTACGAGATGCAACACAGGCTGCAAGATTATGGGCTATACAACTTGCTATTATTATAGGGGCAAAACGAAAAGCCCAGCCACAATAATAAGAAAGCTTGGTGTGAATATACTCAACTAGACTTTCAGTCTCCTAGTTTAAACTTTAATGCACTTGGACCCCTAAGAATTACTATCATAATTGCATTTTTAGAGTCCCTTCAAAAATAATATTCCATCTGTCCCATTTTTTTTGTTATGTTTGAAAAGTCAAACTTTTTAAGGGAATATCATTTATTGTCTTGTCTACCTTTTAAAAATGTATAAGTTTCCAAAACTACCCTTAAAAAAATTTATCAAAAAATTGAATTAGTAAATTAATAGGGGTATAATAGAAACATTAGTAAATGAATGACTTTTATTTTTAGAAACAGGACAATATTTTGGGACATCTCAAAATGAAATAGAGGACAAAAAAAGTGAGACGAAGGGAGTTAACGCAATCCAACTTTCAGAGCTTCATGAACTATCAAGAAATCAAGTTAAATCACACTCACATTCGTATATATTCATGAAGTTATATAATTCTTTAGTTTATGGATAGTGAGGCGCAAGCATGTTATATAAGTTGGGGGAAGACGATATGGGCCTTACCTTTCCCTTGATATTCACTCCCCACCCCCAAAAAAAAAAAAAAAAAAAACCTTTAGTAATTAATGCAGTATGCATGTTTTTTCTCAAAACAAATAATAATAATAATAATAATAATAATAATAAGATTATTAATTTGGTCCTCCAACTATGGGGTAAAATTTAATATAATCCTCAAACTATTATTCGTATCAATTTAATCCCTCAACTTTCAAACCAAATCAACTTCATCCTTCTCTCATAAATAAATAAATAAAATATCAATTTCATCCTCCAATTTCATCTTCATTTAATTTCAATAATTAATATAGAAAATTGAGCACACAAAAAAGGTTAATGTGAAAAGTGTAAAATTTTCAACCAAAAAAAAAAGGCGTAAATACACTTTTGGTCCTTACATTTTGGGCAATTTTTCGATTTGGTCCTTAAATTGATTTTGCTCCTAGGTTAGTCCCTAAAATCAGAAAATCAATTCTATTTTGGTCCCTACCGTCAACCCCTTAACAGAAAAATCCTACGTGGCTAACAGAGGGCACAAGTGGCATGTTAAATGCTAATGTGGCTAATAATTTAATAATAAAAATACCACGTCAGCATCCATGTCAGCATTTAAATTAATAAAAAATGCCAGGTCAGAACAAATTAAAAATTAACATTAATCTAATTAAAATATTAAAAAAAACAATTAAAAACAATTACTAACTTTTTGATCTCTCTACCGATTCACATTCTCCCTCTCTTTGATCTTTCTCCCCCAGCCGATTTTTTTTTTTTTTTTTTTTTTGATAAACTCTTCCAGCTGATCGAATGCTTTGAAATGGGGTTTTGTGGATTAAGTTCTCAAGCTCGACTATGGAGTTTTATGGATCAGTGGAGGCGAAGGATCGGTTTGGGGTGGTGGGTCAATTTGGATTCATGGGTTGTGGATTTATGGGTGTGTTGTGCTGCAGTGAAACCCAAGACCGATTGTGGTGGTGGTTGTGAAGGATCGGTTTGGGCCGGTGGGTTAGTTTGGATTCGTGGGTTATGGATTTATGGGTGTGTTGTGCTGCAATGAAACCCAAGACCGGTGATGGTGGTGGTTGCGAAGGATCCGTTTGGGGTGGTGGGTCGGTTTGGATTCGTGGGTTGTGGATTTATGGGTGTGTTGTGCTGCAGTGAAACCCAAGACCAGTGGTGGTGGTGGTTGCGAAGGATCGGTTTGGGGTGGTGGGTTGGTTTGGATTTGTGGTTGTGTTGTGCTGCTGTGAAACCCCAAACAGGTGGTTGCGAAGGATCGGTGTTTATGTTGTAGTGATGGTCCCCACGGTCCTCACGGCGAAGCCTTAGGTGCAAAGCCCAAATCGGTCCTCACGGCGAAGCCCAGATTGCTTCTAATGGCGAAACCTCAGGTAGTGGGTGTTGTGAAGCCTCAGGTAGTAGGTTTGTGAGTGTTGTGAAGCCCAGGTCAGTCGCCACGGCGAAGCCACATGTCGACATTCTTTTGTTCTTCTTATTCTTGTGTTTGAATATTCTTTTTGTGGGTTATTGGATGAACACAGATCTACAAAAAGTTGGCTATTGTTTGTGGGTTTCTATTCTTTTATTCTTGTGTTTGAATATTCTAGGTTTTGTTCTTACGTGTTCATGATCAAGATGAACACAGATCTTAATTGATTTTATTTTTAATTTTGTTTTTCCTCTTTTTTATTTGATTAAAACTGATAAATTATTATTGTTAAATTTAGAAACTAATACTAATTTAATAACTTTTAACAATTCAGATATTTGTTTTTAATTCTTTTTTTTTTAATATTTTAATTAGATTAATGTTAATTTTTAATTTGTTCTGACCTGGTATTTTTTATTAATTTAAATGCTGACATGGATGCTGACGTAGTATTTTTATTATTAAATTATTAGCCACGTCAGCATTTAACATGCCACTTGTGCCCTCTGTTAGCCACGTAGGATTTTTCTGTTAGGGGGTTGACGGTAGGGACCAAAATAGAATTGATTTTCTGATTTTAGGGACTGACCTAGGAGCAAAATCAATTTAGGGACCAAATCGAGAAATGGCCCAAAATGTAGGGACCAAAAGTGTATTTACGCCAAAAAAAACACACACACACACGCAACGCACACACACACAAACAAAAATTTAATAATACATGCAATCAAAATAGAAAATAATTATGCGGTTGAGTTAGTCAAAATAATTAAATATTTGTGAGTTTGTTCAGCCAATATGTTTGTATACTTAATAATACACACAATAAAAAATATAGAAAATAATTATGGGGTTAATTTAGTCAAAATAATTAAATATTTGTGAATTCATTTATACTGCATACTTAATCATATCAATCATAATAATTTAATTTTTCTCTCTTTTTAATGACATGTAATATAACTAATTCTCAAATATAGTACTACCTATTTACTATTATATATGAATTATAAAATAATTCATTACAAAATAATCTCATATAAACTTATAATGTACTGATGGGATGGCTTGTTGTAATAAAATTTGTAATGCCTTAAATTCTAACAACTTCCTCTAAATTATGAGATGTACATATCTTTATTATGCATATCATAACGACTACTTAGCCCTTTTTTTAAGCTCCTAGCATGGTCCATTAAGAATTTAAGATCTTTTTTATTCCAACATAGGGCAGTGGCACTAGATGCATGGGTCGTTAACAATTTAATTCAATTAAACTGATTTTATACTAAGGGTTTCTGTAATACCTAAAAAAAAAAAAAGAGAAAAAGATTTAAAAGGAGGGCTATCTAAGTAAATCTATTTGTGGGGTCAATTTTACAATTAATTTTACTAAGGGGGTTTTTAGAAAATAATGTTAAAACCCTAGCTATATATAAGTTAATTTAAGTTAACGTATAATGACAGATATTTTGAGAGAAAATACTACCCAAAATACTCAAGTAGAGAAGGTTTGACTATACAATTAAGGTAAGAGCCTAAGAATCTCTTTCTTGTCAATCTAAGCTTTATTTGGAATTATAGCTTTTTTTTTTTTTTTTTTTAATGTAGGCATTTTGGCCAATAGTGAAACTATTTAAACATTCAAGAGTTTTAATGATGCAAACGAAGAAAAGTTTAGTTTTATTTTGAGGTAAACTGGAAGATGTACCTGCAAATTTTTTCTAGGTTCAGTGATTTAATTTTTTTTTTTTTTATGGGTAATTCTTACATGCTCCGATAGTAATGCTCACCCACGCATAGGGCCCACCCCTCATATGAGAGGAGAGAGCGATACTTCCAGAGCACCTAAGGTTAGAGCAGTGCTTTTGGAGCACCTAAGGTTATGTTTGGTAACAGTTTTTGTTTTCTATTTTCAAAAACTTATATTTGAGAGTATAAAGAAAAAACAATTTCTTGTATTTTTAAAATAAAAAACATGTTTGGTTAGCTGAAATTAAAAAGATCTTTTTTTGAAGAAAAAAATAGAAAATATTAAAATATATTGTTACTAGGATTTAAACTTGGGTAAAATATCATTTTTGTCCCTAAACTATTACAAAAGTTCATTTTTCGTCCCTAAACTTTCAAAAGTTCTATTTTCGTCCCTAAACTATCACAAAAGTTCGTTTTTCGTCCCTCCCACATCAGCACTCTGTCAAGTCACGTCAGCACTCCGTCAGAACTTTTGAAAGTTTAAGAACGAAAAACGAACTTTTGTGATAGTTTAGGGACAAAAATGATATTTTACCCTTTAAACTTTAATGCTAACTCATTAAATGAGACATATTCATTAAATTAAATGCGTGTTTTCATTGACTTTTGAAAATTAAAAATCAAAAACAGTCTTTTACATATTTTCAATTTTCTTCACAAATTAAGTTTTGAGAACAATTTTTATTTTCTGTCTATTTTAAGTTATCAAACAAGTTATTTAGTGTATGTTTGGTTTGCGCGTCCACGTTGGGCGTTTGCGTTTTCAATTTTTTTTTTTTCACGCGTTTCAGCCCAAAATTGTTCCTGTTCATCACTGTTGAAGCTATTATTCATTGAACAATAGTCGCAATATTTGACTTTTCCAATGAACAATACACGGTGTGCACTGTTCATGAACCCACAAATTTAACTTTTTAGCAACTTTTTCATTAAAAATGGTTTCATGGTACTATTTACACATTTAAAAATTATTTTACTACAATATTTTTCAATTTCATTTTTCAATTTTTAGAATAAAAGATAATTAACAAATATACCCTAAGTTTCTTCCCTTTTTTGTATAGTATTGTTGCGTTAGGCGTAGACAGAGGCTGTAAACTTTTAGGCTTTTAATGTTCAAGTTTCTGCACAGTTTTATTTGATAAATAGTCCTTGATGTGGACTTCTTAGGATATACGGCAGAACCCGAAGTGGTATTGGGGGAAATACAGTAGCTTAGTAGCCTAGGCATGCTTTGAGGTCTGACATAGAGTCACGTGTGTTAAAAAAAGAACAAACAAACAAACAACGAGAAAACATTAAAACAAAGCAGCACTCAACTTCCTTCTTTCTTCTCTTATTATTATTTGTTTATTGATTTTGGTAAAAGAGAATAGAAAAGTCAATGAAGTCTGACAAGTTATAATTAAAAAAAAAGAAAGGAAACAAAGGAACACGTAATTGAAGATGGCCCACGGGTTTGTGCGTTTTGCGTCCACGTCTGGACGCAAACGCGTTTCAGCTTTTTTTTTCTTTTTTTTTAGCTGTGCCGTGATTGTTGACTTTGGTACTAAATTTATTGCACACCTCATCAATTTATCAGCACTTTAATCAATTTTTTAGCACTTAAAAATTATTTTAATTAACTTTTCAGCACTTTTTACACAATCTTTTAGCAACTTTTCAGTCATGAGACCCATAAATCTTATTTTTTAACAATTTTTTTATTAAAAATAGATTTTACGATACTATTCACACATTTAAAAATTATTTTACTACAGTATTTTTCAATTTTTAACCGTATTCAAACGGACAAGTTATGGTCATATCTCTAGGACTTTAGTTGTGGCAGAAAAAAAAAAAAAATATATATATAAAGAAAAATATTATGATGAGGTGAAATTTTGGTTTGAGATAATGATGGAGAGTTATTGGATTTTTTAATAGTCTCTTTTTTAGTCGGGTCTCGTTATAAGTTTTTCTTAAATTATTTGGTTATCAAGTAAATGGTGCTTTAAAATTGTTTTAGATGACATTTAAGAATTTTAGAGAAAGTGTTAGGGAAAAGATTTTTTGTGGTAAGCTAGCTGAGGTAAATAACATTATTCTAATTGATTTTATTTTGCTTATACTGTTGTATTTTAACTATTGAAATTTTATTTAATTGTTTTAGCTGCATTGATTTAAAGTAAAGAATAAATAATTATCACAAATATATTTTGATTACTTAATATATAATTTTATATATATATATATATATATATATATATGCGTATTTGAATGAAATATATTTTTGTTTGAACTATGATTTGATATATATAATTTTAGACAATCTAACTATATTTTGACTCTGATGTCCAACCAATGAGAGCTATTCATTGGTACTGTGATATCTAGCCAATTGGGTCATTCATTGGTACTGAAACTAGTTCTATCTGGGGCATCACGAGCCTATCGTGTTTTTGGACCCAGCTAATGGGGGATATATATTATAGTACTGTATTTTAACTACTGAAATTTGTTTTTAATTGTTATAATTTTACTTAATTGTTTTAGCTGCATTGATTTAAAGTAAAGAATAAAGAATTATCACAAATATATTTTGATTACTGAATATATAATTTTATATATATATGTATTTGAATGAAATATATTTTTGTTTGAACTATGATTTGATATATATGATTTTAGACAATCTAAATATATTTTGACTCTGATATCCAACCAATGAGGGTTATTCATTGGTACTGAAACTAGTTCTGTCTGGGGCATCACGAGCCTATTGTGTTTTTGGACCCAGCTAATGGGGATATACATTAGCACATAAACTAGTTTCATTTGAATCTAATGTCTAATTACGGGGATATAGCTTGACCATAGTCGTAAAGATTGTTAAAAATATAAATTATGTTTGAATATTTGAATTGTTTAAGTCCTTAAAACTGCTTATGTGTTTTTTGGAACCTATTGTAAATTATAGCTTAATATATGGAAATTTGATTTTTTTTTTCTTTCTAATCCATCTATGATATATTTGTAAGATTAAAATATTTGATCTATGTTAAACTTATTATTTTACATATTTATTTGCTTGATAGAACTTATTAGGACTTTAGTTACTTATTGAGTTGTCCACTCACCCTCCTCTTTTCCCTTTCAATTCTGATCAAGAAGAGTAGCATGTTTTGGGTTTCCGCTAGGATGTGCGTATGAGTGAAGTTTAGGAATCATTGGAATAAGATTTGGACTTTTATGTTTAATATTGTCTTTTGTTCTGACTTTAGTCTCAAAGATTTAGTTTTTAGTTTTTTTTTTTTTTTTTAATGTTGGAAGATTATTATTTTGGAGATCCTTTGATAATTGCATTATTAAAGATATTTTTTTGGATTTATTAATGAAATTTTCTTTGAGGATAAATTTTTTAATTATTAAAAAGATTTTTCACACTTATAGGGTGTAAATTTTATAAGTGTGCAGTTGTTGTCACGCCTCTAACTTTTACCCGGATTCAGGGCGTGACAGTTTCAATGTTAGTTTTTAGGGAAGTCCTAAACTCCACCTAAAAATCATGTTTGTTCAAGTAACAAAAACTCAAACAAGAGCACGAGCAAAGTTCTCAGACGCTCCCGCTGGGTTTTCAACCTAGCGTACGTCTGTAGCAGTTCCGTTCCCTTTCTCTTCGAGAAAGACGAGGGTGTCCCCTATAGTAACCTGTTACTAGTAGGGCTTGGGTCCCTGCCTTTTGGGGTTGGGAAACCAGTTAAAGAACAGGATGGATGAAATCACTCGTAGGTGCGACAACCTTTCTCTGTCTGTGAGGGAAGGGAAAAAAATCGTGTTATCTAAAAAGAATCAGGTGGTGGAGTTCATACTAGCTGCGAAGTTTTGTACCAAGCGTGCGATTAATGTGGAGGCCGTGGCTCGCACTTTCAGGCCTCTGTGGCGCACCAAAGGCAACTTCAATATCACCAATGCTGGGGATAACACTCTGCTATTCAACTTTGAGTTAGAGGTTGATGCGGAGAAGGTCATTCTTGGAGAACCATGGTCATTTGATAGGCACCTGGTCATTTTCCAACGTTTTGATGGGAGCAAAGCCATAAAGGAAGCAGAGTTCAAGACCTGCTCCTTCTGGATACAAATACATGATGTCCCTTTCAAGTTCATGACGCCGGAGACAGCGATCGAGATTGGGGAGACTATTGGGATGATTAGCAAGCAACGAGAAGCTTCTGAAGTAGTGGGGGGTACGTTTTTGAGAGTAAGGGTGGATGTTGACATCTCTAGACCTCTATGCCGGGGAAGGAATGTTCATTTTGAAGAAGGGGTGGTTAGGTGGGTTTCGTTCCAGTACGAACGGCTCCCAAACATTTGTTTCTGGTGTGGAATGCTACTTCACGATGAAAAAGACTGTGAGGTTTGGCTAAAGAGCAAGGGTACACTGGGTGAAGATCAAAAACAGTTCGGGCATTGGATTAGGGCATCTTCTTTTGGATCAGGGAGAAGACAAGTGATTGAGGTTAAAGGTTTCGATCCCTCAACGACACCACATTCCACCCTTAGGAGAGATCAAACTAAGGGTGCTTCACAGGGGGGCGAAGTCTTGTCCCACCTTGATCGGCTAGGGTACGAGGAAGCGTTGGGTGGTAATGGGGATGGGGGCCAACAGTCGACGGAAAGGACACCACAAACGGCGCTGTCGCAGGGGTGGGGCACGCCGAACCAAGGTGAGAGCTTCGGCTCGCAAAGGGAAGGTAGAAACCCTACGGACTTCGATGCTATCATTGCGGACATCGATAGAGAGATCGCAGACGCAGAACAAAGCCCAAACCCGGTAGGGAAAGGCATTATCCAAGGGGTATTGGGGAGTAGCCCGAAACCTGGAACCCATGAGCCTCTTGATGACCTCACCAAGGGTGCTGAGGGTCAAATTGTGGAGCAGAAACCTCAGAAAGGTGGCGTGCAGACCTCGGAGATTGGGAGGATCTGCTTTACGGCGGGCTGGGCGGACTGTGGGGAGAAAAAGAAAGGAACGAAAGCTGGAAAGGGGAAGAAAGAAAAGGTGGCTGTTATCCAAGACAAAAGTGATGAGGAACTTTCTCTAAATACTCTGAGGAAAAGAAGCCAATGGGCCCGTGTGACAAATAGGCCCAACAAAGATATGATGGTGGATAGCCCAGAGGAGATGGAAGGCCCAAAACGTAAGAAAAGAATTGACAGCCAGGGAGAAGTAACAGAGAAGAAAGCTAAGAAAATGAAGGTAGACGAGGAAACAAAGAATTTAAGTGTGCTTTTTGCGACACATTTGGGATCGGCGGAGGCTGCGGAGCAGCCCCGCCGGGTCCAATGAGTCTCCTGAGTTGGAACTGTCGAGGGCTTGGGAACCCTCTGACAGTTAATGCCTTAAAAAAGGTTATTAGGATAGAAGACCCCACAATCGTCTTTCTGATGGAAACAAAATCCAACGAAGATTGGTTGAAACTGGTTCGTGATCAATGTGGTTTTAAACAAAGTTTTGTGGTTCCTAGTAATGGCCTTAGTGGTGGTTTGGCGTTTTTTTGGAAGGAGGGAGTCAAATTGGAAATTAATAAATCAGCCTTGTCTCATATTGATGCTATTGTGAGTGGGGAGGGTTTTTCTGGTCAGTGGCATCTAACTGGGTTTTACGGTAACCCAGACACAGCTCTTCGGGCCGAATCTTGGGAGTTGTTAAAGGGCCTTAGTGGGCTTAACTCTCTTCCGTGGCTCATCATTGGGGACTTCAATGAGATTGTTTGTGCTAGTGAAAAGGAAGGGGGTGCTGTTAGGCCCAATAGGCAGATGGCCCGCTTCAAGGAGGCTATTGATTTTTGTTGCTTAAGAGAGGTGGGTTTTGTGGGACCTCCATTTACGTGGCTTTACCAAAAACGTGATGGAACCCAAATCAGAGAAAGACTGGACAGGGCACTTGTTACACAGGAATGGTTCTCCTTGTTCCCATCTGCGAAGCTTTTCCACAAGTCTTCCTCTGCTTCAGACCACAGCCCTCTGCTTCTTTCTTTCCATCACAAGCCGAAGAAGAAAAAACAGAAGAAGCTCTTCCGTTTTGAGTCCATGTGGCTGAACGATGCCGGGTGTGAGCAAGTGGTTTCCGATGCGTGGTCCGATGGGTTGATCTCGGGCGCCGACTTCCCAATGGTGCGCTGCTTGGAGGAGTGCAAGGCGAAATTGGAGGCTTGGAATCTTAATGTTTTCGGGCATGTGGGGAGAAGAATAGCTCAGTTACAAAAGGAGCTTGAATGGTTAGAGAGACAACCATCATCCCCAATCACTAATAAATCCCTCAGAGAGACAAGGGTAGAGCTTAATTGCTGGCTTGAGAAAGAAAGCGCAATGTGGAAGCAGCGGGCTAGGTTGAACTGGTTTCAGGATGGAGACCGCAACACTGGTTTCTTCCACGCTAAAGCATCCTCACGTTTTAAGAAAAATTTGATTGAAGGGGTCTGCGACGCAAATGGGGTTTGGCAAGTTGAAGGGGAAAACATTGAAAGTGTGTTTGTGGAGTACTATGAGGATCTGTTCACTTCTTCAAACCCGTCGGATTTTGATGAAGTTGTGGAGGCTGTCCAACCAAAAGTGACTGAGGCAATGAATGGTAGGCTGACCAGGGAATTTCAAGCAGAGGAGGTGCACAGGGCGCTAAAGCAAATGTACCCGTTGAAAGCGCCTGGCCCGGACGGTATGCCTCCCCTTTTCTTTCAACATTTTTGGCCTGTGGTGGGCAGGACTGTCACTAATACTGTGCTAGAATTCTTAAACTTAGGGATCATTCCGCCAAAATTTAATGATACTCACATTGTTTTGATTCCTAAGACTAAGAACCCTAGAAATGTGACTGAATACAGGCCAATTAGCTTATGTAATGTGGTTTACAAATTGGCTTCAAAAACCTTGGCTAATAGGCTCAAAAAGATTTTGCCGTCCCTCATTAGTGAGTCTCAGAGCGCTTTTGTTAATGGAAGGCTTATTACCGACAATGTGTTGGTGGCCTTCGAGACAATGCACCACATTAACCAGAAGAAAGGTGGAATCTATGGTGAGATGGCTTTGAAGCTCGACATGAGCAAAGCCTACGATAGGGTGGAATGGAGCTGTCTTGATAAGATCATGGAGAAACTGGGCTTTACTGCAAGATGGCGAAGTCTAATGTCTCAATGTATTTCCACGGTCACCTACTCCATCAGAATTAATGGCAAGCAGTGTGGTCATATTGCTCCGACTCGCGGCCTTCGTCAAGGCGACCCCCTTTCTCCCTACCTCTTCCTTCTATGCGCAGAAGGTTTATCTGCTATGATTAAAAAAGCTGTGGGTTTGGGTGAAATGGATGGTATCTCCATCTGCAGGGGAGGACCTAGGGTCTCCCATCTCTTCTTCGCAGACGATAGCATCATTTTCTGCAAGGCTTCCACAGAGGAATGTAATGCCCTGTCTCGGATTCTGTGTGTGTATGAGAGGTCTTCTGGCCAACAACTGAACCGGTCCAAGACTTCTTTGTTCTTCAGCCCCAATACTTCAGAAGTGATTAAAAATGACATCAAGAGTAGGTTCGGGGCTCAAGTTATAAAGCAGCACGAGAAGTACCTGGGGCTTCCTTCCTTAATAGGGCGAAACAAAAAAAATTCATTCAAAGAAATAAAAGAGAAGCTGGCGGGGAAGTTGGCGGGTTGGAAAGAAAAGTTTCTTTCAAAAGCCGGGAAGGAAATCTTGATCAAGGCTGTTGCACAAGCGATTCCCACATATGCTATGAGTTGTTTCAAGATCCCCGACTCCCTTTGTGATGAGATGACTAGTCTGATCAGAAACTTTTGGTGGGGGCAGCGCAAGGTGGAGCGGAAGACGGCTTGGATCAGCTGGGAAAAACTCTGTGCCCCTAAAGCCAGTGGTGGCATGGGGTTCAAGCAACTTAAACAATTCAATTTGGCTTTACTGGCCAAGCAAGGATGGCGGTTGCAATCTGGCAGGGACTCCCTGCTTTTCAGGGTTTTCAAAGCGAGATACTTCCCAAATTGTGATTTCATTCATGCGGGCATGGGGTCTTCCCCTTCCTTTGCGTGGAGAAGCTTGATGGCGGCTCAGGAAGTGGTGAAGAAGGGTGCGAGATGGCAGGTGGGCAATGGACGGGACATTCGAATTTGGGAAGACAAATGGCTGCCTTGTCCATCTACATATAAGGTTGTGTCTCCTCCCACTGTTTTACCCTTAGATGCTACGGTGGATACACTAATCAATTCCGAGGGTGGGACTTGGAATACGGGGCTCATCCAACAATTATTTCTTCCCCATGAGGGGGACTTAATTCAAGGAATTGCGTTGAGCACCAACTTGCCTGATGATAGACTGATTTGGGCCCCTACAGAAAACGGCTTCTTCACTGTGAGGAGCGCCTATAAGATTGCCATGGAGTTGAAGGCGGGGGATGCCATAGAAGCTGTGTCGGATGATTGCAACCTAAGGAAATTCTGGAAGTATATTTGGCAGATGAACGTTCCCCACAAAGTCCGCCATTTCACTTGGAGATCATGCAGAAACATTTGGCCTACCAAGGACAATCTGATGAAAAGAAAGATTGTGTCTGAGGGCGGCTGTGAGGAGTGCCAGGGGGATGTGGAGTCTTCAGGGCACTTGTTCTGGGAATGCAGGTGGGCAAGGAAAATATGGGCATCGTCGAACTTATTTCCTGCTATGAAGGACCTTCATTTTCACTCTTTCATGGACCTGTTGTGGTATTCGGTGATGGTGGCAAAGTGGGATCGGGAGACTATTGAGAAAATAATTATGATCTCTTGGAAGCTTTGGTCGCACAGGAACGAGATTAGGAATGGCGGAACAAGGAAAAACGAGGTGGCTCTTATCACAGGGGCTTTGGATTACTTGGGGGAATACCATTCTTGTGTGAATGCCACGACGAAGAGAGTGGAGAAGAAGCAGGCAGTATGGGCCCCCCCTCCTACAAATATGTATAAAATCAATGTTGATGGGGCGGTTTTCACAACACAAAAAGCTGCCGGTGCGGGGGTTCTCATTCGAGATAGGAATGGTTGTGTGATTGGGGCTTGTTGCAAAAAGTTTTGGGCTCCTTTTGGTGCCATTGAGGCAGAAGCTAAAGCTATTGAGTTGGCACTGCAGATGGCTAAGGATCTTCTTATCCAGGATTTCATTTTGGAGTCAGATTCTTTGTCTTTGGTAAATGCTCTGAGGGAGTTCTCCCCTCCCCCTATCGCTGTCGCTGCAGTGGTTTACAACTCTCTTGCTGCCTCACATGGTTTTCGCCATGTTGAATTTAACCATGTTGGGAGGCAAGGCAATAGGCCCGCTCACTTATTAGCTAAACATGCCTTCGGCATTGACGATTTTTCTGTTTGGATCGAAGAGACTCCTTGCTTTATTGAGCAAGCTCTTCTCCAAGATGTATCACTAGCTTTCAATTTGTTATAAAATCCTTCAGCAGTTTCCAATCAAAAAAAAAAAAAAAAAAACAAGAGCACGAGCAACGTACAGTATGACTTAATGTAGATCATGATGCAGGCATGTTCCAACAACCATACACCGATGCCTAGAAAGTAGAAAGGGTAATGCTCAAGGCCATTGTTGCGGTGATTAATGAAAGATGTTCGTACTTCATACTTCGACTTTCTTGAATAAATGTTCAGAAGAAATAAATGTTTCTTTTTTTACTGCCACACTGACGTAAAGGTGCGTACCTAACAAGGGTGGGTGGGTTAAAAATTGAACGATGCTAACGAGTGTTTTTAGTGTATTAATTAATAATTTACTTTAAAAAATTTTTAACACTACTTTTATAAGAGTATTAACATCAAAAAATGCTACTCTATTCTATTTTACCATTCCAAAAAGTTACTTTATCAATTATATCATTCCATTATACAATACTTCCAGCATCCCAATCTTTTATTTTCATATTCTACTCATTAAAATAATATATCTACACAATAAAATAATATTTTTCCCAATCACCATCATTTATTCTTTCTTTCTCCCAATCACCATCACAATAAAATATTAGTTTTTTATTTAGAATTGTGCTACAGTGCAATTCTAAAGATAGAATTGCACTATAGCACTATTGCAAAAAAATTGGCAATACTTAGCAATAGCATTTCCTGATGCAATACATTTTGGGGCTTGAAATGCCAAATATCCCTTACATTTGACATTAGCATTCCCCAACGCTAATGCTCTAAGAAACGAAAAAAAACTGTCAAAACATTAATTGATTTTTTTCTTTTTTCATAAAAACTTTATTTAAATGGATTGTTAACTAATGGCCTAAGGGCATCTGTTAGCATTTTCTTTAAAAATTTAAAGGCCTTAATGTTATTCTAATAACGTTGTTTAAATATTATAAAAATACATGTGGATAAAAAAATGTTGTGAAAATATATATTGTATTGTTTAAATAATGAAAACTGTTGTTTAAATAACACAACCAAACAGACCTTAAATTATTAAAATTACTACAAATTTGACTTCAACATAAAGTCTACAAGCTAACGTACGTGATGAGTGAATTTTATTAATCTATATCCGTATATATAATAATAAGTGAAACTGAGAGAAAATACAATTAAATTCTAAATTGAAATCTAATTTTATGCCACATGTCTTATCTAATTTTAAATTTATGTGTCAAGTAAATTATTAGGTGCAAAAATCAAAGAGTCTAAATTTAATTAGAATCTAAATTGAATTTTAGTTGAAATTTAATTTTGTGCTATGTGCCTCATCTAACTTTTTAATTTTTGTAATAAGTGAATTATTTGGTGCAAAAATCGAAAAGTCTAGAACCAATTAGATTCCAAATTTTATATATATATATATATATATAATTGTGATTGATTTTAAATGTACTTGTACATATGCACGAAATTACATTCTAGTTAATATAATTAAGGAATATCTTAATTTTTTTTTTTTTTTTGTGATTTGTGACACATCAATATAAAAAACCCATCACGGTATCACCACTTCGGTTTATTTTTTTATTTTTTTTCGTTAAACTCACACACCATTACCAAAACAAGGGTTAATGTAGTTTTGTTCTAATAGACTATATGGCTACAATTAGAGTTATTTTGCGCATTCTACTAAGTACAAGTAGAAGCTGTGAGTTGAGTGTTTACTCATATTTTTTTATATAATATATAAAACTTGAAATGTAATATTTATTATTGCTATGCTCATGTTGCACTACCTCATTAGCTATTTAATTATTCTTTTTTTATTTTTGTTAACAATATTAAATGTATAAATAGATTGACTTTACACGTTCATCTTAGACGGTTTTAACTTTACATATAATTTTGTCTTTACATGTTCATTTACTATAATTTAGATATTTATAACTAAAAACTAAAATCAATAAATAATCAAAAGCAAAAAACAATGTCTATACATATCTATCTATACTATATATAATATAGAAGCTTTGCAATAAATTTTACAAATCTCTTTTTGTACCACGTTATTGGCATCCTTTCTTATTTTTTATTTTTTGCAATTTTTACTTTATTCAACTTTTCATCTCCTTCAACCACTATCTTCTTAGTTTAATCTTTTATCTCCTCCAATCATTGTCATTTTAAAATTTTCATTTGATTCCTTTATAAATTTTCAAAATTTCTCAATCTTCTTAAATTCTACCATTTTTAATTTTTCTCAATTATTGTCATTTGAAATTTTCAACCTTTCATCTACTTCAACACTTTCCCTTCCATCTTAATTTTCTTATAAAATTCTTTTTACTTCATTTCCACCTCTCTACCCTATTCCTTCCAAGTTGTTCATAGCAAAAAAGGTCAATACTTTCTCTCTCTCTCTCTCTCTCCAATTTTGTTTCACTTTTGATGGATTTTTTTATTGTTTCAACCATTTTTTCCAACTAATGGTGTTTTTCGTTGTTATTGATTTAATTGTCACAATACATTTGTTTATCTTTTTGACAATTTTGTATCTATTTATTTTTTATTCCTAAATTTTGTTGACAATATTAGATATATAAATAGTCTGAATTCACACATTCGTCTTGGACGGTTATAACTTTACATATAATTTTGTCTTTAAATATTCATTTACCGTAATTTATATTTTTATAACAAAAAAAATATCAATAAATAATCAAAAGCCAAAAACAATGTTTATACATATCTATCTATACTCTATATAATATGGAAGTTTTGCAAAAAAAAGTTTACAAATCTCTTTTTGTACCATGTCATTAGCGTAATTTCTTGTTTTTTATTTTTTACTTTATTCAACATTTCATCTTCTTCAACCATTGTCTTCTTAGTTCAATCTTTCATCTCCTCCAATCATTGTTTTTTTTTTTAATTTTCATTTGATTCCTTTATAAATTTTTAAATTTTCTCAATCTTCTAAAATTCTACCAGTTCTAAATTTTCTCAATCATTGTCATTTGAAATTTTCAACCTTTCATCTACTTCAACCCTTCCTCTTCCATCTTAATTTTCTTATAAATTTATTTTAACTTCATTTCACCTCTCTCCTATTCCTTCCAAGTTGTTCATGACAAAAAAGGTCAATACTCTCTCTCTCTCTCTCTCCAATTTTGTTTCTCTTTTGGTGGATTCTTTTATTGTTTCAACCATTTTTTTTTTCAGCTAATGATTTAATTGTCAAATCACATTTGTTTCTTTTTTTTTTGACAACTTTGTATTGACTTTTATGCATATTAATGTATTTTGGTATTCCAATTCCCAATCACAAGATCTTTTTCTTTATCCTATTGGTTTGATTTAATGTGGGTTAATAATTAGTTGTTTTGCAAGTTAGAATTTGATTTTTCTAGTAATCTATTTAGATGTTAAACTATGAGACTTTACTAAATTTTGTTTATTTTTTAATAATTTTGGGTGAACAAATTTGTAGTTTTTGTAAAGAAAATGCTTTTAATAGTTGTATTAGAAGTACCCTATATTACCACCTATTTAGACAAAAGCAAAAATTAGTCAAACAAATATAATTGGATGAATGACATATTTTAGCTTTTGCAATTGTATTATTATTATTATTATTATAAGGGTGCATATAGAAACTTAAATAGGAGATTTTGCTAATAATTTTTTGTTTGTAATCTTTTTGGGTGGACAATTTTACAATTTTCATAGAGAATATAATCTCAATATATATATATATTATCATTATCAACAATAAATTGTTTTCCCAATTGGTCTAATTAATCATTGTTAAGCAATGATTGATATGACATTTTGTTTGCTTGCAAAGCATCTTCATATGGGTATGTTTTGATTCGGTATATATTCATGAATGTAATGAGATAAGCATTGTATGCAAGAAGAGAAATCATGATCCTATTTTGTATACTTCAAAAGAGATAGATTGGTTTCGAATTAAAGATAATTTGAAATTTATTTATTTATTTATTTATTTTTATGGTGGGAAACTCTATTTTTATCATTCATTTCTAACTATCATTATTGGAAAAAACTTAAATCCCCCTATATATTCTATCACTAGCAAATTAGTTCATAATATGAGTAGATGAAAATTTTAATATTAAAAGAAATTAAAAAATACATATAATTTTTTATTTATAGAGAACACAAAATTCTTAATTTTAAAAAAGAAAGCAATATGATATTTTTTATTTTAGAAAAAAATTCTTGCCCTTTTTTGGTTTGGTAATGAGTTATATATAAAAAAAAAAATTCTTAATTAATATTTTAATACATCTAAAATTAAATTATCTTATAAGAAAAATGCTTTATGTAGGGTCAATTTTTGCAGCCCAAGCCCAAGAAGGTATGGATTTTGAGCCTACTGAACCCAAGACAATAAATTTGTAGAGAGTGGGTGAAAGAGCTAGGCAAATGATGAAATAACAGTATTAAACAGCAATGTTTGTGGGTGAATTTGTATTAGTATGTGCTCGGACGGATGTAAATGCAATGTTAGAAGATGTGTTTTTCATTCATAAACTAGGGTTACAGTTCTTTGAGCTACAGTAATGGAATACCCTTTTTTCTACTTCTGATTTTCGATCCCCCTCTATCAGAGGCACCCTTCTCTTATATAGTACTTCTTTCTTATATCTTTACCGTCCACTTGTTCATCATCTAGATGCCCACTTGAGTGCATGTCCCATCATACTCCCCCTTTAACCTTGTGTGAGTGGTGGTAGCTGAGAATGCACTGTTCAGGGGTCTTCTCCACATAAATGCGGCCAGGAAGGCAGGTGCAGTGCATTCAATGCGGTGGTTGAAGTCTGTCTCCTTGATATTTCTCTGTTCCTGTTATCTTCGTGCGTGTCCGAGGATCATTTCCCTCTTAACATTTGTCAGAAAGATCACTTGAACCTCCCATACACCTGTCGGGTCAAACTTCTTCGGATCCGAGGATATTAGACTCCTCGGACATATGAACATCTCCTCGGATAGTACACGTGTTCATCCCCAGGCATTCTCCTTTGACATGGGCCTCTGACTGAATGTTTTCATCTCCTCGGACGAACAGTGTTCCTCATATAGGGCCTTGGGCCCAATATGTTGGGTTGAGCTTTTCTCCCCCCACACTTTATTACAAATTACTAATCTTAATATATGATTTTATGAATATTTTATAAAATAAATTATATAATATATTTCATTACAAAATAGTCAGATATGTGGGGTTGCGACTAGTTTAAGATAAAAGATCCCACTATGTGCAATGAAGACTCTGGTTTCCACTAGTTTAGAAGATGCATTTTTTTTTTTTTTTTGGAGCAAATTGGAAAAGGGAACTTGGTTTGGTTCTAAACGGGGGTTTCATATTGAGACGTTCCATAAGTTTGGTATAGTTCAAACTTGGTCTAAAAGACCTCTACCTCAGGCCCCATTTACTAATTAAGCACACACTTCAGTAGCCCATGTATTCAGAACATAGGGGGACTCATTAAGGCATGGGAGAGTACCCTTATGCTTACATTCCTCTTAATTGAATGGTCCAATGTATTTAAACAATGTAAAAATCATAAAGTTCAAGTAAGAAAAACAGAATCTAGAAAAAGACTCTACAAACAACTTGCTATTATTTTTCAACAAAGAAAAGTATAAACTCTTCTAATCAAAGTGAGGCAAACAAATAAATTTGATTTCTGATACAGATATCCCCATTGACAGTCTATGGCATTACATGATGCACTAAATAGGAAAAGTGAATTTGATTAATTTCCTTGCTCTATTACAGTCGCAATGCTCAAAGTGAATTTGGTAATTACTGCAAATTAATGCTTAATTTAATTGTATATCAACATTATTCAAACAAACAGAACTCGAAATTATAAAACTCTCTAAAAGAACCATATAAGAAGAACTTTATTACTTGCTAACTCTATGCAAGCCTCACAAAACTAAACCAAATTAAAATTAGCAATGAAGGTTGGGCAAGATGTCACGGATGAGCCAGTCAGAAATATACTTGTACGCCTGTTGTGTCAAATGAACTCCATCCCAGATGATGCGTTTATCTGGATTTGGACAAACTGGTACATCTGGATCTCCACACCCTTTTCTAAGTGTAAAGTCATAATCACCTCCAGCACCACAGCAAGCTTTTTGCAAAGATTCAATATCAAATCCTATACATTGGGCGCAACCCAAAAAAAGTTATTCTCCATCAGATTTTTATTATTATTAATATCCTTGAAGTTTATTAGAAGTAGGGAGAGACTCACCAAGAAGTGAAGCATTACGGTAAACCGATTGGAAAGCGTTGTAATAATCACCATATGCTACAGCAACTTTAGGATTTTCTTTTCTCAATCCTTCAAGGGCTTGTATGAGTTGATCATTGTAATATATTGCGAAATCGTTCATTCCCTTCAGGCAATGAAATTCGTCATAATCTGTAGAATTGTTGGTCTGTAATGCTGTAAGAAAGATTGGTAAACAGCCTATTGGGAAGTTACCAGGGACAACCACTCGGGTAGCACCATAACCAATGATCCTCTGGAACCAATATTATAGAGAATTAGGAATCAATAATCAATCAAGTCATTTTGCATGAAAAAAAAATATATAAAAGGAATTTATTTTGTTTACTAAGAAAACGTACTGTAACAGCATCCTTTATTGCTTTGACAACTTCTGGAACCAGGTTTCTAAGCTCCTCAATTGGTTTGCCTTGAACCAATGCAAAGTTAAAATCATTCCCTCCAATTTCTCCAACCATGAATAGGGCTGTTTTAAGCTTCTCAGCACAATCTATTCAACATCAAAAGAAACTTTTTTTTTTAAAAAAAGTTGAAAATATGAAGACAATAAATTTGACTTGGGGTATATTATATATGCTTCAAATGAGAGGCTAACCTTCAGCATTGAGACAGATCCCACTGAAATATGTGGACATCCAATCCAGTTGAACATTGAGAGAGCTATTAGTAGCTACGACTGAAATATTCTTTTTTACAAGAACCTCTGTGGGCAAAGCCGCTGCACCAGCTACTGCAAAATTCTCCCCATGACTGCCATTAACCGATGTGTCCCGATCCAGGTAGGGATGGAGGAAAGGAAGTCCAGCTGCTTGAGCTGTGCAAATATAGAACATAACAAAAAAAAATTTAGTATAACATAACTTTGGCAGTAATATTGGTTAATAAAGTGGTTCTGAATTCTAATATATGAAATCAAGTCAAACAAAAGACTAAAATCAACTTGCATAATGCCATAATGTACACAACTAGTAAAAAATTCAAACATAAGAAATAATACTTAGCCGGAAAACACAGAACAGAGGATTTTTTTCAAGGCTCAATCATGCATGTAGTGTAAACTTTATAGTGAGCAATCAACAAGGAAGAAGCATCACAAATTAATCCCCCACCCCACTTATATCTTGTATGATAATGATAGAACTCAGATATAATCAAAACAGGATTGGGAGAGAAAAATTCTTATATATGTGTCATTTAAACAGTATTGAATGACATTCTAAAGAATCAAGAGAGAGAGAGAGAGAGAGAGAGAGAGAGAGAGAGAGAGAGAGGAAAACATTCTTTCTGAAATATATGGAGCTTGAAAACTTTCTAAACAGTAATGTTTTTGGGCTTCTTTTAAAAACCAACAGCAATTAATAAAAAGAACCCAAAAAAAAACAAAAACAAAAAAATCAACAAGTTTGGCCATTATATCCATATATAAGCATCACAATATTTTGTGTGTTCTTTTAACAAAATCCAACAAGAAGTAAAAAAGAACAAAAATAAGTAAGTAAACATCAACGACAGCAAGTTAGATTCTTACCAAAATAATCAATCATTAGCATCCCATTGGAGCACCGGCCAGTGGCATTGTTGACAAAGTTTTGGCCATAAGGAAGCCGAGCACAAGTCGAAGTTGGGACCTCACGAATTAAATTGCCAGTGTCAGAGAGCGAGTCCCCGAGTTGATATATTGCATCAAACTTGCAAACCTTAAGGGGCTGAGCATCAATGCAATGAGGAAGAAGAAGAAGAAGAAGAGAGAAAGTAGTACTGAGAGTGAAAAGCAAAGAGAAAACTGCAATGGTGTTAGACATTGCTCAAGAACAGAATTACTCGGTTATGAAACTATGAAGATTAGAAATGCTAGGCTATGCTAGCTTCTTCCGTCAGAAAAAAACAAAACAAAAAGAAACAGAAAAAGAAATGCTAGCTTCTGTTAACCTTGATTCTCTAGTTTCAGTGCCGGTTCTGCAAGGTAAGTAATTAAGGCCCCAAATTTTAATTTAATTAAGCTCAAATATTAGTCATTACGTAAAATATATATATATATATATATATATATTATCAAGTAAAAATGTTACGTTCACAATATTTTTTACATTATTTTTACAACAAATTCTAATTAATAGGTTATTAGAGGCTGTTATTTATTGATAACAAAATAAATAATTTCAGTAGTGAGTTCAAATTAGAACCAGTAATAACTTAACAATTATGATTTGTTGTGAAAAATATTGTGAATGTAACATATATAAAAAAAAGCAATACACAAAAAAAATTCACACCGTTTTCCATAATAATTGAGTTGACAAACTTTTATTAGTTTTTACCTAGGTCCACCACTAATATTACTCTTTTACTTACCACTATCAATCTACCATATCAACAGGTGTGAAAGTTTTGTCAATTTTTTGTGTCTACAGACTTTCTAAAAAAAATCTACATTGTTCGTGTTAATTAGTAATAATTTTGTATCTAAAACAAGATAGTAGAATTTAAGTAATATTTTTTTTAAGTCATATTTATATATATATATAAAATGCCTCAATTTCATTTTTCGCCTTAGGCCCCCAAATGCATCAAGCCACCCCTGTGTAGTTTTGAATAACATTTTGACTTTAGGAATAGTAATTTAGTTAGGGTTTGATTTACTTTTGGTACTTTTTTAACTGGACATGTCCTTTTGTTTTAAATATAAAATAAAAAGTGGAAGTGAGTTTTTAATCTTCATATTTTATTTAATTAGTGGGTGATGTGGCAGTCTTTTATTAAAACAAAAGGAGATTCCTTTTAAAAATAGGTTTGGCTTACTTCTAGTACTTTTTTAACTGGAATCTTCTTTTGTTTTAATGAAAAACTGCCACATCTCCTACCAACTGAATAAAATGTGGAGATTAAATGCTACTACCACTTGTTATTGTGTATTTAAAACAAAATGAGATATTTAGTTAAAAAAGTACAATAGGTAAACCAAACCCTTTTGAAAACCTAATGGGCTAGGTAGTTTGCTAATTAACTGGGAATTTCTTTGACCCCTTTTTTTAGCAAAAAAACATTAACAAAAAATACTTTTTGTATTTTCGTGTTTATCTTGTTGTTAAGTATTATTTGTTTGACAGTAAATTTCTTTCTAAAATTTTGTAAAATGTTTTACCAAAAATACTTGATAAAACATTACACACAAAAAAAAAAAAAAAGAAAAAAAGAAAAAAAAGAAAAAAAAGAAAAAACAGCGTCTTTCTCCATCATTTTGTGGCTAGATCGCCGATCCGATTGTTGGGAGCCCAGGTTGTCAATTCAGTGCACGGGCCACCAAATCAAGGTGGGGCTATGATGGCTAGCATCAGTTTTTTTAGTTTAAAAATTCTTAAAGTAAAATACTATTTTAGGTCCTAAATTTTACCTAAAATTTGTTTTTTATTCCTAAACAATAAGAAATTCATTTTTAGTTCCTCAACTATTGAAAATTTTATCTTTTGTCACTAAACTATTAAAAATGTTTTATTTATGTCCTTAAACTTTATTAGAAATTTGTTTTTTGTCCCAAAACTATTGAAAAAATTACTTTTTTTACCCCTATATTTTTTCTCTAAACTATTGAAAAAACTATTTATAAAGTTTAGGGACGAAGAAAGAACTTTTAAAATTTAGGGATGAAAAAAAAATGTTAAAGTTTAAGAACCAAAATAATATTTTACCCAAAATTTTATGTCACACCAAACACTTGAAAATGTTTTGACCAAAAATATTTTCACTAAAAACTTTTTACTTTTAAAAAAAACTATATATATATATATATATGATTTTAAAGCTTCAAAAGAGTGTTGAATTATGTTAATTTAATCTAATTAATAAATTAGACTTTAATTTTTTCTAAGCAAATTCTAATTATTTTAGATAATTTATTTTCGATATTAATTAGTATTGAGTCGCCACTTGAGTATTTTTAGAAACAAATCAAAAAATACCAAAAATGCATCTTTATTTAATAATAATAATATTATTATTATTCAATAAAAGATTAAAATTAAATCGCCTTTCATTCTTTAAAAATAAAGCTAATGAGATTGCATTTTAAGACCAAATCTATGTCGTGCACGAATTAATGTAATTCAAGATGTCAAATCTCACCACTGCACATCCTTGGCGCGATGGTCATTCCAAAAGTATTAAATGCTTGTGGGGTGTAAGAGGCAAGGGTCAGAGTTTAAGTCTCTAGGAGGGAGTTTCACACATATATATACTTATATTAGGTTAAAGTAAAATTTATATTTTGTATCAAGATGTCAGATCTCATCTCACATAATCATGCTTTCAAAAATATTTATTCTCTTTGTGTAAGAGACTGCACAAAATGGAGTCTCTAATTTGACATCAATTTTTTCATTTAACTTTATAGTTTATTTGCTTATGTGAAAATTTTTAAAACCTCTTTTTACATCATCCCATAACTAACTTCCAACAACTAAGAAAGAAATAATCAGTATAAAGTTGCATCCAAATGCACAAATACATGTTTAACCTTAGCTCATATGATATTCTTTTTGTTTTGTTGTGTTTTGTTTTGTTTTTTGTTTTTTGGGTGGATACAACACGTTAGTGTAGCATGTAACTGAAATCTCATGTGATCAAAAAAGGAAACTAATTTTCTTACTCATTTGCACTACCTCTTGGTGAATACAAATCATCTGAACTATTTTTTGTGTTTCACTTTATATTCCACTAATTACAACTTGCCATGTATTTGTTTAAGCTTTAAATTTCCTTATAAAATAGCAAAAGTTTAAAATGGGAAAAAAATAATAATAATAAGTTGTGATTGGTGAAACATAAATTGGAATATAAAATGTGGTACAAAAGATTTGTATTCCCTCTTGGTAAGGAGTTTGGTGACAAATCTTCGTGATTGTAACTCTTGGGTTTAAGCTTTGTAAATGTCCAACTTAATTTTCACGCTTACCTTTCATGATTCCTGAACTTCCTCCCTAACAAGAATGGAGGAGATGTGTTGTGGGGAACCTTGGTGGCTGTTGCAAACATGTGCTCATTCATTTTTAGTTACCAAGATAGACTAGGAATTTGAAATTTGAATTCAACGAGGTTGAACAAGCCTTTAGGCCATATGGTTTGGATGGTATAATGGCTAAGAAAATAATGGACATTTTTCAATTTGAAATTTATTGTGGTTTGATCTTTCAATTCTATCGTTTGATTTTTGTACTCAAAGTGTCGTTTCAATTATTATAAACTCTAATGTTCATAATTAAATTCATGCTCATCTAATGATTCAAATGACATTTTTAACCTTTCTGGGGTGTCAACATAAATTACATATCAATAACTATACCCAAAGTCCTGCTCCCAACACCTTGTATATTGTGTAGGGTTCAATTGTTTGAGTCCATTTGGGATTGTTGTAAAAATTAGAGAATTAGCTGTAAATTTCTTCTTCCTCTCTCTCTTTTAACAATAAGGAGCCTTTAACCTAAACTTTGTTAGCATTTGGCATACTATACAGTTATAAAGTGCTTTGAGACTTGAGTATTGACTAATGTGTATTGGCTTTTCTTATCACAAAAAAATAAAAAAAATGTGTATTGGCTTTTTCCTTTTTGTGACTGTGTGGACCGGTTTCAGACTTGTGTTTGTAACTCTTTTTTTTTTTTTTTTGGTTTTAACTATAAAGAAATAAAGTGGGACCACGACAGTAGGATGTGAGTGTGTGATAGTGAATTTGTTATTCTAACCAAAAAAAAAAAAAAAAAAATTTGTTATTTGTGAGAGTGGTCTTTGTTTGTTACTGTTTTGTCACTTGTTTTGGTTTTATCAAAAATTTTGTCTTTGTTACTTTATGTGATGTGGTTAATATTATATATATATATATATATATATATATGAACTTGTGAACTTTGTCTTTGTCACTTTGTATGATGTGGCTAATATTAGTAATATATATAAACTTGTGCTTGTCTGTTTGTGATTATTTTGGTTTTAGAATTTTTTTTTGGTTGAGAAGTCCCTTTTTTTTAGTTGGTGTATAGACTACGAAATATGGAAATAATGAAACTTTCTTTTTTTTATTTTATAATTTGTAGATCATGAGTAAGTCCACTACAATATTAAATTTTTTTCAAAAGAAAAAATCTAAATAATTCTGAAGTCATAGCTAATGATGCAAGATTGCCAACCCCTAGCGTTGATGTCCCAGTTTCTAAAAATCTCCAAATAGAAGTTCCAAATGTCACCATTGACGAAAGTACAGGTTTTGTGCATGATCCTGGAATGCATAAGCAAATATGGGAATATGATGCTAATGAACGGGATGAAATTCGAAGAGCTTACATTAAGCTTGGCCCATACCAACCTAAACCAGATGAGTACAAGAAAACTAAATTTGGAAGACATTCTCGTAAATTTAAACATTCATGATTTGCAATTAAGGAATTTAGTCCATGGCTTGAATATTCACCTAGTAAAGATGCTGCTTTTTGTCTACCATGCTTTCTCTTTGACAAGCCAATTGGGAATTCTGGGAGTCATGTGAACCTAACTCTTTTCATAGAGCTTCCGAGCAAGCCATGACAGATTTGATGAACCAGTCTCAACACATACAAAAGGTACTTGAAAATTTCAATTCTAATCAAATTGCAAGCAATCGATTATGGTTAAAAGCCTCAATTGATGTTGTCAAAGTGCTTGCATTTCAAGGACTTGCTTTTAGAGGATGAGATGAAAGTTCTGATTCAATTAATTGTGGGAATTTTCTTGAAATATTGGATTTGGTAGTATCATATAATGAATATGTTGCAGAAGCGATAGAGAAAGCTCCCAAAAATGCGTCTTACAAATCACCAAAAATCCAAAAGGAAATCTTACATGTATTTTCAAACAAGGTGAAAAAGGCAATTCGTGAAGAAATTGGTGATGCAAAGTTTTGCCTAATTGTTGATGAAGCTCGTGATGAGTCAATGAAGGAGCAAATGGCTATTGTTATAAGATTTGTAGACAAAGATGGTTTTGTTCGAGAACATTTTTTTGGGGTAGTTCATGTCCCCGATACTACGACATTAACCCTAAAAGATGAAATATATTCTATCTTGTCACATCATAGTTTGGATATTCAAGATATTCGAGGGCAAGGATATGATGGTGCAAGCAATATGCGAGGTGGGTGAAATGGATTAAAAGCTTTGGTTTCAAATGATTGTCCATATGCTTACTACATTCATTGTTTTGCACATCGCTTGCAATTAGCATTAGTGGCAGCATCAAAAGAAGTTATTCTTGTTCAAAGTTTTTTTAATAGATTATCATCTATTGTCAATGTTGTTGGTGCTTCATGCAAGCGTACTGAGCAACTAAAAAAAGCTTATGCTGATCAAATTAGCACATTACAACGGGCTGAAGATACGCGTTGGGGTTCTCACTTGAGATCGATTTCTAGCTTGGTAAATATATTCAGTCCAACATGCGAAATTTTACTTAAGATCATCAAGGAAGGAAATACTACTTCCCAACGAGAAGCAGCATACTCATGTTATCATGCTATGATTTCTTTTGAATTTGTGTTCATTTTGCATCTCATGAAAGAAATTATGAAGATCACTTATACACTTTGTCAAACGTTGCAGTGTCAGTCTCAAGACATTTTAAATGCGATGAATTTTGTTTCATTCACTAAAGCACTTATTCAAAAATTCAGAGATGAAGAGTGGGATAATTTACTTACCACTGTGAAATCATTTTGTGAGGCACGTGACATAGATGTCCCAAATATGAATGCTCGTTATGTTGAGAGAGGAGGTCTAGCTCGTTATCAACAAGATGACTTCACAATTGAGCATCATTATCGGGTAGATATTTTTATGCTGCAATAGATTCTATATTACAAGAATTAAATCATCGGTTTAGTATGCATGCGGTGGAATTGCTTAATCTTAGTTCAGCTCTTGATCCTAAAGAGGCATGTGAGTCCTTTAGAAGTATAGACATTTTGTTGTTAGTAAGCAAGTTTTATCTGAAAGACTTCACAAATCAAGAAATGACACTTTTAAAGGCAGAAGTTGATTATTATGTGCACAATGTAGTTCGACATCCGGACTTCAAGAAGCTATCAAGTATTTCTGAGTTGTGCCAATGGTTGGTAAAAACTCGAAAATCATTATTTTACCCATATATTTATAGATTGATTACACTTGTGCTTACTCTTCCAGTTTCTACTGCAACTACAGAGCGAGCATTTTCAGCTATGAATATTATCAAGAATAGGCTTCGCAACAAGATGGAAGATGATTTTCTAATGGAATCTATGATTTTGTACATTGAGAAGGAGATTGCTGCAAAATTTGGTACAAAATCAATCATAGACGACTTTCGAGACTTAAAAGAGCGTCGAGTTCCATTTTAATAAATGTGTTGAAATGTTTAAAAAACACTTATTTTGTATGTTATATTTTGTCGACATTTTTATAATATCAAATGTTTAAGAAACACTTATTTTATATGTAGTATTTTGTTGAATATGAAATAGGTGTTAGTTTTTATTTTCATAAAAAAAAAAAAAAAAAAATATTGTTTTAAGCTTTGGCTCCCCCAGGTTCAAATCTTGGTTCCGTCCCTGGTTTGGATGGTATAATGGCTATAAGAAAAGAATTAAAATTTTTGTGGTGTTGGGCTATGATGCTGAAAGTGCACAACGGTTGATAAATTTTGATGCATTGGTATTCTTATTTGCAATGAGGTATGAATGATGGATTCTTTGATGGTGTTTGGAAGGTTTTTTGATGAGGGACATGAAGAGGGGTAGAGGGGTCTCTCTCTATTCAGCAAAAAAGAAGAAGAGGAGTCTCTCTCTAAATTTCATGGCTATTGGGAAAGCTTCTTTCACAAATGTGGATGAATTCTCTTTCTAGTGAATTAGATCATAATTTTCAACCAAAACACCCATAAATGAGTTGAGTTTCTCCTCTTTTTAATGAAAAAAGGTCTTTGGGTCTTAGAAATCTATTAGGATTCTTTCCTTTAATGTTATCTAAAGTAAATTTTCCTCCCAAAATGATAGCGTAAGAGAAACAATAAAAAAAACGAGAAAAAATTACTAAAATTCAACATCTAAGCATCAGATTGCCGAATTATAGAGGTTTTAATGTTTTATGCGTTGATTGGAACTTCAGCTTTTGGTTAAAGGTGTTTTGGTGAAATGTCAATTCGACACCTTTAAATTTGGTTGGTTTATGATCATTTAATCTTTGAGAACATGTTTCGAAAGAATGATGATGGTTTTAGTGTTTAAGTCAAGGGAGTCAATCTCGTACCGAAAGCTGTACCGGTTTGACCAATGGAACGATATATTTCGGAATTGGTTAATACTGATGTATTGTTTCGTGTTTATCGCTATTTTTTATATTTATAAATATATATATATATATATATATTATAATAAAAATTTACCATAAAACATTACCTCAATTCAGAACAAATTATTCATGGTTTTAGATTTTAGACTTTAGCATACTAAGAAAACAAATAATACTAAAAAGTTAATGCAAATAAGTTACCATTCTACTTTACAAAAATTCAAATTACAAAATTGAAAAAAAAAAAAAAAAGCTTATTTTTGTATCGCCCGGTACGCCTAGTACCGGCTGAAACACCCGAAATCGGCCGATACAATCAATACACAGTCGGTACGGCCAGTATTTAAACCGGTACGAAACGTTGATGTTTCGGTACCAGTGCACGTACTGGTATAGTACATACCGACAGTACCGGCCGGTACGGTATGGTATCAACTACCTTGGTTTAAGCGGAAGATTTATTTTTGGTCTACATATTGAACCCTATTTTCTTCCATTTTGATTTTTTTTCCCTCCCAATTTTCTTATAATATTTGGGGAAGTAGGAGTTTTGGACTTGATCTTCTTCCACTTTATATATGATCAAATTATTCTATGGAATAATTAGAGTTTTTAAATTCTAATTAATTATTTTTTTGGGAAGGTAATTGACCATTTGGCTAAAAACAACAATTATTCATTAGAATTATCTTGTGCATTTTTCGTGTATTGTTGTCTTTAAGATTAAACCAATGAAATTATGAAACATAACTAATTACAACTAATTTTTTTTAAAAATCAATCATAATTAATGAGCACATGCATCTTGTCCTAAATTTCAAGAATTTATTTTGTTCATTGAAATTTATTGTGGTTTGATTTTTCAATTCTACGCTTCAATTTTTGTATTGAAAGTGACATTTCAATTATCATAAGCTCTGAGCCTTTGATGCTCAGGATTAAACTCTTGCTCGTCTAATGATTCAAATGACATTTTTAACCTTTCTAGATAAAATTACCCTTGGACGATGAATCGACTCCTAGCTGCAAAATGGGGTGTCAACACAAATTACACATCAATAACTATACCCTAAGTCCCTCTCCCAACAACCAGTAGATTGTGCTCGGTTTGATTGTTTGAGTCCATTTAGAATTGTTGTAAAAATTAGAGATTTAGCTAAATTTCAAGAATGCATTTTGCTCATTGAAATTTATTGTGGTTTGATTTTTCAATTCTAGACTCCAATTTTTGTACTAAAAATGATGTTTCAATTATTATAAACTCTGAGTCTCCGATATTCGGAATTAAACTCTTGCTCATCTCTAATGATTCGAATGACATTTTTAGCATTTCTGGATAAAATTACCCTTGGACGATGAATCGACTCTTGGCTGCAAAATGGGATACTCTCAACACAAATTACATATCAATGACTATACCTTAAGTCCCTCTCCCAATAACCTTTAGATTGTGTTCAGTTTGATTGTTTGAGCTCATCTAGAAATGTTGTAAAATTTAGAGATTTAGTTGTAATTTTCCTCTCTCTCTCTCTCTCTCTCTCTCTCTCTCTCAAAATAAGGAGCCTTTAACTTAAAATGTTGTTAGCATTGGCATGCTATACAGTTATAAAGTGCTTTGAAATTGTTACACATATGAGAAATGATAAAAGAAGACACTGTAAAAGTGTTTTTGTTTTGTTTTAAAAATATTTATTTTCATACTCCATAGTCTCATCTTGATTGTCCATTATTTCATTTTTTGTTATCCCAAAATGCTTGTCCAATTGAATAGGTTGATCTATTGACTTCTCAAAAATTTTAAACTTTTATTTTATTCAAATTTAAATTCTTGAAAGCTTATAAGGGCAATTTTTAAGATGTAAGACACTTACATATAGTGATTTTTTTTTTTTTTTAAGTTAGATTTTCTAATTTGGAAAAACATTGTGGAACATGAGAATAATTAAATTCAAATAATTCATTATATTTAACTATTATAATCTATATATATATATATATATATATATATATCTCTAAATGGTGAACCATGACATTTATTATTGTTACGCTGTAGTTGAACCACATCAGCGTCCACGTCATTATCATTTTTTAATCCAATTTTCCTATAATTTTTTTTAACATTTACTCTTTCTTTTTTTAATATTTACACTTTCTCTAATCTTTCTCTATCCCTTACCTTTTTATCGCCCCACTACCCTCTACCTTAATATCACTTTTCATCTACCTATTACCCTCTACCTTACATTTTCATCTCTCCACTACCCTCTACCTTAATATCATTCTTCATCTTTACTTTCATCTTCCTTTTTTTTTTTTTTTTTTTTGTCCTTTCTTATTCACACACTCTTACTATAAATTTGTCATTCTCTTTTCCATTCTTTACATACTTTTCCCTCACAAAAAATGCTCTCTCTCTCTCTCTCAATTTTTTGGTGAATTTTTTATTTTTCTTGCATCTCTGCTTTAGGTTGATAATTGTTGTTCTTTAGAACTTCATATTGAGCTAATGCAATTTAGTTTTGTGATTTCGGTTTTTTTTTCTCTTTTTAATTTTATTACATGTGTTTTTCTTTAAAGTCTTAGTTTGGGTTGCTTTGAATTCACCTATTTAGTTGTTCTATATATGTTATTTTTGTACAACATGACATTTGTTCTATGAAATTCCTTTTAGACTTGATACGTTATCTTTTCATTTGATTTTTTTTTTTTCTCTCCTCGTGCAATGATTGACTTCTAAAAAAAACTATTCTATTTATATATTTAGAAATCTATTTCTTCTTAATTCCAACCGTTTAAATTTTGTATAGGCCATGGATTCTAGTTAGCAATTAATATGAAAAATATAATAAAAGTAAAATAAATTCTACAATAATTTGCTTTATAGGGATTGACTCCTCTAAGCTATACATTGTTCCTTAAAAGTAGTGTGAAAGAAACTAATGTTTAGTTTGTCTATGTAACTAATGTTTCTAATCTTTTGAAAGTTTGTGGAGCATATACTCTACTAATTAGGTCATCTAAATCATTTGAATTAAAAATCAACTGTAACATAAGGAACAAAGGGTTCATAATGCATTCATGTTCTCCTCATATAGTGATAAATATGAGTAGTTGAATAGTATTGTTGTTTAATTTACCACTGCTACATATTTTTTCTTGAAAGCTACATACTATCGATTGTAACACCAAATGAATATTTCAAGTTCATTTGCATGATTACTTTGCTGTGTGGAGAGTTGAAATATTGTTGGGTAATGATGTACGTTAGATTGTATGTGTAGCCTCTTGACTTGCGAAGGGTAAGTATTGATTTATGCTAAGTTTTTGTTGTTGGTATTCTTTAGAGCTATAAAGGTTGATAGGTCTAATAAGGCTTCATTAATTTATGCAAGGTTTCAATTTCACCCAAATGACAAGCAATAAAACAAGACAATTCATGTTCAGCTTTCTGGTTTATTCTATTAAAAAAAATGCTTAGCTTTCTGGTAACCACCAATTCGTTTTGTTAACTCAACATCATAAAGTAACTTTAATTTAGTTATATGGATAGGGTTTATCATTTTTCATGTTGCAATATATATATATATATATATATATATATTCAAGCTAACATCAATAGCACTACTACAATTGACCATTTAAATTCAGCCATATCCTCCATATCATTAAATTATTAATATTTTCTCATTTTTTTAATTTTTAAAAAATTAAACATATAATGTTTTAATTAAATACAAATAAATAAAAATTTCCTTATAAAATCGTACTCATTTTTTTTAACATTTACACTTTTTTTCAATATTTCTTATTCCTTTCACATTTTCATCGCCCCACTACCATCTACCTAAATATCACTCTTCATCTTTCCCTTTATCATCATTTATTTTGTTTCTTCTTATTCTTATCCTCTTATTATAAAATTTTCATTATCTTTTCTATTCTATATTTCTATGCATAATTTTCCCTCACAAAAATGTTATCTCTCTCTCTCTCTCAATTTTTTGGTGGATTTTTTATTTTTCTTGCATCTCTACTTTAAGTTATTAATTTTTTGTATTTTTAAGAACTCTACTTTGAGTTGATGTAATTTAGTTTTGTGTTTTAAGTTTTTTTCTTTTTTGTTCTCTTTGATTGTTAAATGTTAACCTATTACATTATAAATAGTATAATATTATTCTATTACATAGTATAATTTGGATAATTTTACCACATAAGAATTTTACGTAAGTTACATAAACAAAAGTAAAACAACAACAACAACAACAACAATAATAATAATATATTTATGAGAATAACTCTAAAAAATTTATCACGCGCAATGCGCAGGTATGCGAGTAGTAGTTAGTAATAGTCAAGGAACTACATCCTAATGATAATAGACTTTTTTTTTCCCAAGAAAGAAACTCCTACAACCCATTATGTAGTGATTTATAAAACCACTCACGCGGATTAAATCACATGGCTCATTAAATCAATTTAATAAGTTCATAACTCATTTAATAGGTCACGTGACAAAACTTTACCTTTTTTTTTTTTTTTTTTGATAACCAGCCAATTCATTAAACTAAGAAGAGCTACAATAGGTACCCCAATCTTGCCTACAAGCTTTCAAGATAGGGGGAGGCAAATCATAGTCATTGCACAAGAAACCTACCTTAAGAGCAACAGCATATTTAGCAGCTGAGTGAGTGCATTGGTACTTGCATCTACAAGTACATTGGTACATTGGTAATTGGGTCATAATATAATATCTATAATTCTGTGTTTTACTCTTTGTTCTCTTTTTTCTCATTAGACAAACCCATGGAAGCCGAGAATACATAGAAGACAATGATGAAGTATGAATTCGTCAGTCACTGAGTGTTGCCAGGCGATGTACTTAGCCTCTTGGAAAGAAGTTTCTTAGAGACGGTCACCGGTGTGGTGCCTGCCACAACACCTCCGATGCTCAAGTTAGAGTCAAGAATTGCACAAGAATAAATACTCAAAATAGCACCAATCTAGATATCTCATACCTTTTCTGTGGGAGAGTGTGGGGGATTTATATATGTTGTTGTAGGTTCTAGCCGTTGGGCCATTTATGGAGGCTTAACTTCCCTCCAGGTAACGCTTCCTGGCCTCATCATGTGGCTTTAATTAGGTCCCAACGGTCTGTCCAGCTGGGTCTGTAACTGTCCTTGTCATTTACTCTTGCAAGACCTACTTCGTCAGTTCCATCAGTTGCCCCCGGATTCCGAGGTCGTCAAAACGTGTCGTGACGACCAAGGAAGGTGAAAAGTTTCTAGGCAGTAGGCAGTTGGATTTTTGAGCCGTATTTAATGTGCTGCGGCAGTTCCTTTTGGGTTGTGGCCCACGTGGCGCTTTTTGATTGGAGGAATTAATGCTTCACATGATGAGTCTCCTTGATTTTCCCGCTGGTTTTTCAGCTTCCCAATCTTTGGTTTTAAACTTCCCCTCTCCTCATCATTTTCTTTTTGCCTTTTCGAAAAAAGAACTCCTCCATTGTCGCTCTGGTTCTCATCTTCTCCGCCTTCTTTCCCAGCGATTTTTTTTTTTCTGCGTAGTGTCACAGTTTCCTTTTCCGAGGTAAGTCCTCCCTTTCTGACTCCTGTTTACCTTGTTTATTTCTGTTATCATAAATTTCTGATCTTTTATTTCTTCTTTGCTTGCTGTTTCTTCTTTGCTTGCTGTTTCTTCTTTGCTTTTCTAGCTTTTCATGGTTAGTAGCTCTGAGGTTAGGTTAGGGTGCCCTTCAATTTCATTCCTTTTCGCTCGATTAGGAGGGGGTTTAGGAACTTTTCCTTACCTAGAAAACTTTGTTTACGAAGGCAATAGTTTGGCTGTAGCGTTGGCTGAATTATTGCCAATCCTACATCAATCCGTCGAGTGGTTTGAGGAATTAGTGAAGGAAAGGACGATGTCAGAGGTCAGGTCTAGCGAACTTGAGACTGGGTTGTCGTCTAGCGGCGGCCCAGTAGAAGGGGATACGGCCATTTCTGTCTCCCGTGAGGCTAGGGCCTTTTATGCTCTGGAGGAGAGGTGTGGGTTGGACGATGACACCCTTAGGAGATTTCGGGATAGATTCCAATTCCCAGATCGGGTTAGGGTTCGTCTGCCCAACGAAGAGGAACGGGCTTGCCACTTCTTCCCAGGCGAGGTGTGCTTTTATGAGTCCGCCTTCGTCTGTGGGTTGAGGTTTCCCGTCCATCCCTTTGTGATGGAGTTGCTAAACCAGTTTGGCATTGCTCCCGGGCAACTTATGCCAAATTCGTGGAGAATATTGGTCAGTTGTATGGGAATATGGCTGGCTGCCCTGGACGGAGATATGCTTAGGGTCGATGAGTTCACTTACTTGTATCGCCTGAAAGCGTCGAAGGAGCACGGGTACTATGAACTGGTGCCTTGGGAGAGGAATACTAGGATCGTCAAGAATTTACCCTCGTCCTTCAGATACTGGAAGTCCAGATTTTTCTTTGTATCTGGGGATGATTTTGAAACTCCCTCGGGCGAGGTTTGGGGTGATCTCCCGAGGTTGCATCGTCGGTGGGGAACCCCGACTTTAGGTGCGTCAATACTCCCTTTGATATATTAACCTTCTGTGACTTTACCCTTATCGTCACTGACTCTCCTGTCTCCTCTTCTGTGCAGTTAAGAGACGACCCAAATTGAAGAGCAGGTACAGGAATCGGGTCCAGAAGGCGATCGAATACGCGCAGACGATCGAAAATTGGGACGACCTTGTTGATCCCAAGACACTTGCCTTTTATTGTCTTGGGCCAGATCCGTCTGACTTCGTTCGGAGAAATCTTGAAATTGAGGGAAAAAGGAGTAAGTATTTAGTTCGTCAGTATTTGTCTCTTACGCAGCAAGTTTTTTTTTTTTTAACAAGCGTTTCCTTCTTGCAGAGATGACGACAAAATTTAACAAGGAGATGTATGCCAAAATGAGATCCAAGAAGGATGAGCCCCTGTCCAACTTGGGAAAAAAGGCCGTGCGTGTCACTGGGAAGAGTGGCTTGGCACCTCCAATTGCTTCCGTCAGCCCAGTCGTGTTAGGGGTGGCAACGACGAGGACTGCTTCTCCCACGACCTCAGTGGAGGAGATCGAGGGTACTCCATCTTCAAAAAGACCGAGGATGCCTGAGAAGGAGAAGGAGAAGAGTGTTCCTCGTCCATCCACCCTCTGGAATGACGAGAGGCTGGCTGTGGATAGGGCCCACGAGGTGGTGACCGCTGCGGACCTGAAGGCTTTGTCGGGTGTCCCGTTTAATGACGTGGCGGCTCGACATATCCACAAGCTCGTACAGGTTAGCTTATTTGTGCCCCTTCCTTTCTTCGTCCTCTGCTTCGTTTCATTTTTTTTTATTAACGATATTCAAATTTTTTTTTTTTTTTTTTTAGGTACTGAGTGAGAGCATGCACATTGCTTCAGAGTATCTCACTCAGGAGACGAAGGTAGCATCTTTGACGTCCAGGATGGAGACCTTGGAAGCGGAGAACTCCACACTGCGGAGAAATCTTATTGACTCTATGGGCGAGTCTGCTTCCCTGAAGGAGAAGTTGAAAAAACTAGATGACGAGATTAAAGTGGAGCGTCAGTTGACGCAAGAGAAGGATGAGCAGCTCACAAGTGCCAGGGAATCACTGAAGACGATAGCTGCGAGGTCGGTTGAGGCATTCCAGACAACCGACGAGTATAGCACCGTCTTGTTCAGCTGGTACTTCAAAGGGTTTGAGCTCTTGAGGAGGTACCTGTTAAAACATCCTACTGGAGTGGACATGGAGAAGCTGGATCTGGAGGAGATAGACCAGGAAATGTCTGCTGACGAGGCTGGCCAGTCTTCTGCCATCGTTCCCTTTGCTCGTCAGAATACCCCCGTTGACGACGCTCCAGCTGGCGACGATGCCGCCAACGCCTGACCCTGACACTTATGAAAATTTTTGTTGTGCAAATTTCCCTTTTTTTTTTTTTTTTATATGGGTGCCCATCGTGTTTTCGGGCCAAACCTTTGAACAATTTGCTTGTCCATTTTGACAACGATATTGGCAGCCCAGTGTTTATGGGTTTTATTGTGAAAACAAATGGAAATTGCCCTTGGTTTGGGGACTTTAACTGAATCTTACATGCTTACTTAGATTTATCACAAGCTTACTTGCATTTCATGATTGTCCATGTGTCTGATGAGTTTTGATCTGGCTTCACATGCTGTGCTGAGTACATCGTCGTCAGTAGTTTACATCCGTTAGTGCGGAATCTTACTACTTAGCCATTTTTGGCTTTTCAATAACTTAATTTGTTGTCGTCAGTAGTTTACGTCCGTCAGTGCGGAATCTTACTACTTAGCCATTTTTGGCTTTTCAATAACTTAACTTGTTGTCGTCAGTAGTTTACATCCGTCAGTGCGGAATCTTACTACTTAGCCATTTTTGGCTTTTCAATAATTTAATTTGTTTTCGTCCGTAGTTTACATCCGTCAGTGCGGAATCTTACTACTTTAGCCATTTTTGGCTTTAGGTGACTTATACCCGTTTTTAGGGATTTTAGTCATCGTCAGTAACTTACATCCGTCAAGGCGGAATCTTGTTACTTTAGCCATTTTTGGCTTTTAGTGACTTATACCCTTGTTAGGGATATTTCCTTCGTTAGTTACCTTCGGTTGCATAGACTTCTTTAAGTGTTCAATGTTCCATGGCCTCGGGAGTCTTTGTCCGTCCAGAGTTTCAAGGTGGTAGCTTCCCTGTCTGGAGTAATGAACAACCCGGTACGGTCCTTCCCATGTGGGGCCAAGTTTCCCTTGAGTTGGATCTTTGGTCGCCAGAGTTACTTCGCGCAGGACGAGGTCGCCGATGTTGAGTCGTCGGAGTTTCACCCTTTTATTGTAATATTCTGTCATCTTTTTCTTGTAATCCGTTATCCTGCTACAGGCTTTATCTCTGACTTCGTCTAGGCAATCCAGGTTGACTCGTAGGTGATCGTCGTTGTCTTCCTCGCTGAACATCTCTCGCCTGGTGCTGGTTACTTCGACCTCGACCGGGATCACTGCCTCAGTTCCGTAAGTAAGTCCGAACGGGGTCTCTCCCGTCGGGGTTCTTGCTGTTGTTCTGTAGGCCCACAAGATGTTGGGTAGTTCGTCTGGCCAAGAGCCCTTTGCGTCATCTAGCTTCGTCTTTATGATTTTGAGTAGAGTCCGGTTCGTCACTTCTGTCTGTCCATTTGCTTGAGGGTGGCCTGGTGATGAGAAATGGTTCTTGATGCCCAGACCAGAGCAGAAATCCTTGAAGCCTTGGCAGTCGAACTGTCGCCCGTTGTCTGATATGATCGTCCGTGGAATCCCGAACCTGCAGACTATGTTCTTCCATACAAAGCTCCGGATCTTTGCTTCGGTGATAGTTGCCAGTGGCTCTGCCTCAACCCATTTTGTGAAGTAATCTATAGCGACGAGTAAGAATTTTACCTGGCCTTTGCCCAAGGGTAATGGGCCAACGATGTCAATTCCCCACTGTGCGAATGGCCAAGGGGACGCTATCGTCGTCAGTCTTTCGGCTGGCAGTCGTTGAATGTTCCCGAATCGCTGGCACTTGTCACACTTCTTGACGAACTCCATTGCGTCCACCTGCATAGTAGGCCAAAAATAACCTGCTCGCATAATTTTGCTTACCAAGGATCTAGGGCCTGCATGATCTCCGCAGATTCCTTCATGGACCTCTCTTAGGATGTACTCAGCGTCTTCTTCGTTCACACACCTTAAGTAGGGCATGGAGAAGCCCCTCTTGTACAGAGTGTCATTAAGAATTGTGAATCTGGCAGACCTCTTCTTGATCTTCCTGGCCTCATTTGTGTCTTGAGGGAGGTGTCCATCCTGAAGAAAGGATACAATTGGCGTCATCCAGCTACTTGTGTTCTGGATTGCAAAGGTTGAAATTTCTTCTATGCTGGGGTTCTTCTGTACTTCCATCATCAGGTCTGCATTCGACCCCGTTTCTTTTGACGAGTCTATCTTTGATACTTCGTCTGCTGCCATATTCTGGCTTCTGGGAATCTGGACGAACTCTACCTCTTCGAACTCTTGAATCAAGTGCTTCGTCAACCTGAGGTATTTCTGCATTCTTTCTTCCTTTGCTTCGTATTCTCCCTTGATCTGCCCAATTACTAGCTTTGAGTCGTTTTGGACTAACAGGGTCTTGGCTCCAAAAACTTTCCCTAGCCTCAACCCCGTCAGAATCCCCTCATACTCGGCTTCGTTGTTCGTCGCCGGGAATTTCAGCTGAACTCCATACTTCAATACTTCTCCGTCAGGGGTGGTTATGACGACCCCTACTCCTCCCCGCTTTTGGGCCGACGAACCGTCGGTCTGTATTACCCAAGGTTTGCCCTTACTGGCAAGGTTTTGTTCGTCCGGAAGGGTGAACTCGGCGATAAAGTCTGCCAGAGCCTGTGCTTTAATGGCTGCCCTGGGATGGTACTCTATATCAAACTGGCTAAGTTCAATCGCCCATTGGACCATTCTCCCTGCTGCCTCAGGCTTGCTCATGGACCTCTTGATAGGTTGGTCCGTCATTACCCAGATTGGATTTGCCTGGAAATACTGCCTGAGCTTGCGTGAGGCAATTATCAACGCGAACGTGATTTTTTCGATTTTTGGGTACCTGGATTCAGCCCCCTGGAAGGCTTGGCTGATATAATAAACGGGGAGTTGTATTCTGTTTTCTTCGCGGATCAGGGCTGCGCTGACGGCTGTAGACGAAACAGCTAGGTACAGATACAGGTTCTCTCCTTCTTTTGACGGGCTTAGGAGAGGTGGATTGCTCAAGTAGCGCTTGAGCTCTTGGAAAGCCGCTTCACATTCGTCGGTCCAGGCGAAGGCCTGCTTCAGGGTCTTGAAAAAGGGGAGGCATTTATCCGTTGCTCTAGAGACGAATCTGTTGAGGGCGGCGATCCGTCCTGTGAGCTTTTGGACCTCCTTGACGGTCTTGGGTGACGCCATGTTGATTATGGCCTGAACCTTCTCCGGATTTGCTTCTATTCCTCTCTGGGATACCATGAATCCCAAGAACTTCCCTGAGGCTACACCAAACACACACTTACTTGGATTCAGCTTCATTTGGTATTGTTTGAGAGTGGCAAATGTCTCCCTGAGGTCGTCCAGATGGGTAAGCTCTTCCTTGCTCTTGACGAGCATATCATCCACGTAAACCTCCATATTCCTGCCTATCTGCCTGCTGAACATTCTGTTCACTAACCTCTGATAAGTAGCACCTGCATTCTTTATTCCGAAAGGCATTACCTTATAGCAATAGAGGCCTTGGCTGGTGACGAAGGCCGTTTTCTCCTCATCCTCGTCGGCCATTTTTATCTGGTTATATCCTGAGAAAGCATCCATGAACGTCAATAGCTTGTGCCCGGCTGTGGAGTCTACGAGCTGGTCTATTCTTGGAAGGGGGAAACTATCCTTCGGGCAGGCCCTATTCAGGTCCGTGAAATCTACGCACATCCTCCACTTCCCATTTGCTTTCTTTACCAGAACAGTATTGGCCAGCCAGTCTGGATAGTACACTTCCCTGATGAAACCTGGCATGTCGTCATGGCTCCAAGCAAAGACGTCCAGGTTTTGCTTAAGAAACTGGACGAGCTTTGTTCTCATTTCGTGGCTCAAGGTCGTCCCTATCCTGGTTGTTTTGGTCGTTTCTCCCTCAATTAGTTGCACTGTTTCTAGAGCCTCCACTTTTTCTTCCTCCTTCTCTTCAATTATCCAGGTGTGGTTTTCCTTTGCGGCCAACACGGCCTGGTAGCATTCTCGAGCTAAGACTTGGTCTCCCTTAACTTCACCAACCCCGTTTTCCACAGGGAACTTTACCTTTAAGCAGTAGGTAGATGTGGACGCCTTCCACTTGTTGAGGGCAGGTCTTCCAATGATGACGTTGTAGGAGGAGGGGCAATCTACCACTAAGAAGTCCAGCTGACGGGTCAGTTGCTTCGGGTATGTCCCCACTGTCACTGTCAACGTTACTATGCCCTTGGGGTAGACCCTGTCACCACTGAAACTGACGAGGGGGGAAGCAAAAGGACGTAGCCTTCTGGGGTCCAGCTTCAACTGTTGAAATGCAGGGAAGTAAATGATGTCAGCAGAGCTACCATTGTCCACGAGGATCCTTTTGGTGTTGAACCCTTCTATGGTAAGCATTATGACCAGGGGGTCATTGTGGGGCTGTTTTACTCCCCTGGCGTCGTTTTCATTAAAAGTCATGTCTTGCTCGGTTCGTCTCTGCTTCAACGGGGGAGTCGTGTGGACGCTGTTCACCTGACGTTGGCATGCTTTTTGAAGGGACCTGAACGAACCTCCGGTGATGGGTCCACCTGTGATCGTCTGTATTTCCCCGACCACATTTTGAGGAGGTTGGGACTGACGGTCATTCCCCCTTGACGAAGCCTCGGGCTGGCCTTTGTTCCCGTCCCGAGATCTACTATATTCACCCTTCTTTACAAATTTCTGCAACTTCCCCTTTCGTATCAGCTCCTCTACCTGCTTTTTGAGGTCCCGACAGTCCTCGGTGTAATGACCATGGTCTTTGTGGAACCGGCAGTACTTGTTCTTATCGCGAACATTGGGAGACGAATGTAACGGCCGCGGCCACTTTAGGTAATGCTCGTCCTTAATCTGCGTTAGGATTTTATCAACAGGCATAACAAGAGGAGTAAATTTTACCGTTCGAGGATTCTTATCATCTTTTCTTCTGCTTCCGTCATTGATTCGGCGATCTGGACGCTCATGCTTTTGCCCCCTACGGTCATCTTCCTTTCTACCCTTGTCTCCTGGCCTCTCAATGTCCCTGATGGCGGCCAGTGCGTCTTCCGCGTTCATGTACTTCTGTGCTTTGAGGAGCATTTCAGCCATTGTTTTCGGGGGATTTTTTGCAAGTGACGAGACGAGCTCTCTGGATCTCAACCCCGCCTTAAAGGTCATTAGCTGCACCTTGTCATCAGCCTCGTCTACCTCCAGTGTCTCCCGAGTGAAGCGTTTCACATATGACCTCAAAGTTTCCCTCTCTCCCTGCCTGATGGTGAGTAAGTGATCCACGGTTCTCTTTGGTCGTTGTCCTCCAATGAAGTGACGCAGGAAGGCATTGCTCAACTGTTCGAAGGTGTCGATGGACGATGTGGGCAGCTTTGTGAACCATTCCCGTGCGGCTCCCTTGAAAGTGGTTGGGAAGGAACGACACAAAATCTCGTATGGGGGCTGTTGGAGTCCTAGGGTCGTCTTAAATGTGTTAAGATGATCCTGGGGATCTTTTAGCCCGTCAAACGGTTCAAGTTGGGGCAGCCGAAATTTTGACGGCACTGGACAGTCGAGGACGGCCACAGTGAATGGCGAATCTGTTGCCCTGACCAATCGGTCCACACTCCGTTCAGTTTTTTCTTTGATGGCGTTCCTAAGCTCGTCCATCTCCTTCCTCATCTCCTGGAGTAGATTCGAGTTCTGCTCGGTTGGAGTGGTAGGCCTTGGATGGTCGATTCTTCTATGACTATCCCCCTCGTCCTCTCGATTTCCCTTGGACCGATTCTCTTCCTGCTGAAGCCTCTGCTTCATTTCCTCATTTTGTTTGGACAATTCCTCGACGGTCGCTGCCAGGGCCTGAATTTGTTGTGCCAAGGCTGCAGAATCTTGATTGGACTCCATATGAAATAAGTATTTGACAGGAAACTACCTTTTCGCAACTGAATGAAAAAATGTCGTTTCCCACAGACGGCGCCAAACTGATGAAGTATGAATTCGTCAGTCACTGAGTGTTGCCAGGCGATGTACTTAGCCTCTTGGAAAGAAGTTTCTTAGAGACGGTCACCGGTGTGGTGCCTGCCACAACACCTCCGATGCTCAAGTTAGAGTCAAGAATTGCACAAGAATAAATACTCAAAATAGCACCAATCTAAATATCTCATACCTCTTCTGTGGGAGAGTGTGGGGGATTTATATATGTTGTTGTAGGTTCTAGCCGTTGGGCCATTTATGGTGGCTTAACTTCCCTCTAGGTAACGCTTCCTGGCCTCATCATGTGGCTTTAATTAGGTCCCAACGGTCTGTCCAGCTGGGTCTGTAACTGTCCTTGTCATTTACTGATGGTATTGAATAAAATGTTGTACTCGTCAGTATCGTGTTTTTTCGTCATTGAAGACTCTTCTCATCGGTATGATTTACCTCTTGCAAGACGTACTTCGTCAGTCCCATCAGACAACATTATTTTGGAGTTGGGACTTGGGAGTATTAGTTGTTAAGGTGCTTCCCTTCAAGAAGAAGCTGTCTGAGTTGAATCAAATTTCAGACAAAAGATGCCCACTTTGTAGAATGAAGACTCGGTTTCCTTTTGTTTAAAAAATGTAGGCAAAGGGAACTAGGTTTGGTCTAGTTCAAACTTGGTCTAAAAGACCTCTACCTCAGGCCTCATTAGCAACTTAGGCACACACCTCAGCTGCCCAAGTATGCAGAATATAAGGATGACTCATTAAGGCATGGGAGAGGAACCTCATGCATAATCTCCTCTTAACTGAATGATCCATGTATTTGAACAATGTAAAAATTACAAAGTTCAGAGCAAGAAAATAAGAATCAATAAAAAGAAATAGAGTTATTAAATAGCTTTCCCATCATTCTATAAACAACTTGCTATTTTGCAACAAGAAAAAGAAAATTTACTCATCTAATCAAAGCAAAGGTAAGCAAATAAATCTGATTTCTGTTACAGATACCCCCATTAGCAGTCTATGGCTTTATATGCTGCACTTAGCTCTGAGATAAAATTAAACTCAATTGAATATAGCCTTAATAGGAAAAGTGGATTTGATTAATTTCCCTGTTTTATTTAAGTCACAATGCTCAAAGTGAGTTTGATATTACTACATATAGAAAATCGCTTAATTGGATATCAATGTCAGTTGAACAAAAAAAACTCAAATAATAGAACTCTAGAAGTAGAAATTTTCTATTTATTTGCAATGAAGGTTGGGCAAGATGTCATTGATCAGCCAGTTTGCCACATACTGGTAAGCCTTTTGTGTCAAATGAACTCCATCCCAGCTGATGCGTTCATCTGGATTGGGACGAACAGTTACACCTGGAGCTCCCCACATTTTTATCAAGCTAAAGTCATAATCACCTCCAACACCACAGCAATATTTTTGCAAAGATGCAGCAATAAATATAAAATTCTCTTACTAAACCCCCATCATGTCATGTTAAATTAGCCTTGTAGTTTATTATAACTTTAGAAGTAGAGAGAGACTCACCAAGAAGTTCAGTGTGACGGTAAACCCATTGGAAAGCATTGTAATAATCACCATAAACTCTAACAACATTAGGATTTTCTTTTCTCAAATCTTCAAGGGCCCTTTTGAGTTGATCATTGTGGTATGTTGAGAAATTATTCAATCCCTTTAGGCAATGAAACTCATCATAAGCAGCAGGATTGTTGGTCTGGAATAATGTAAGATAGATTGGAAAGCAGCCTATTGGGAAGTTTCCAGGGACAACCACTCAAGTAGCACCATAACCAACGACCCTCTGGAACCAATATAATTGAGATATGGTATCGACCAGGTATTTACATATTAAATACACGTTTTTTCACTCATGCCCTCCTAGAAAAGATTTTCCACCTTTCTCTACTCGAAAAAATGGGCTTGTCTGGATGAATGCTGTGTCGGAAGCCGTGATTACATAGTAACTTCCGCCCACAGTGCTGTTACGACGGCAGGTCACCGGGAGTGAAGTCAACTCGGCTCCTGATGTTGCATTCATTCTTGTTTTGGGGTGATAAAACTTGTAGCCCTTCTGAGAGCTAGAATACCCAACATAGACACATTTGAAAGACTTATAATCAAGTTTGTTTCTGAGAGGACTCAAGTCATGAACAAAGCAAACACAACCAAAAACACGAAGAGAAATAGGAAAGACAGGGGTGAGTCAGGTTTCAACACTTGAATAGGAGATTTACCACTTAGTGGAGAATAATGAATCAAATTAATCAATAATCATAACAAACCATTTTGCAAGAAAAAATAGATGAAATTTATTTTGCTTACTAAGAAAACTTATGGTTACAACATCCTTTATTGCTTGGACAACTTCTGGAATTATCTCTCTGGCCTCCTCAATTGTTTTACCTTGAAATAATGCATGGTTATAATCATTCCCTCCAATTTCTCCAACCATTGTTTTAAGCTTCTCAGCACAATCTATCAAACATCAAAAGAAAAGAAAAGAAAAAGGTGAAATAGTATGCTTAATTCGAATGAGAGGTTAACCATCAGTATTGTGGCAGATCCCATTGAAATAGGTGGACATCCAATCCAGTTGAACATTGAGAGAGCTTCTAGTATATGGGTTTAAAATTTTCTTTTTTTTGCAAGAACCTCTGTAGGCAAAGCAGTAGAACAAGCCATTGCAAAACTCTGCCCATGACCGCTAAAAACCAATGCATACAAGTAGGGGGGGAGAAAGGGAACTCCAGCTGTTAGAGCTGTGAAATCATAAAAAATTACAAACGAATTTTAGTATGATATAACTTTCACAATAATATTGGTTTATAAGGTGGGTCTGAATCCCAACAAAAGCAATCAAGTCGAACAAAGGAATTAATTCAAGTTGCATAATGTACACAACTAGCAAAAAATCCAAACATAACATATAATTCTTAGCCTGAAAACACCGAACAAAGGATTTTTCCAGACTCAAACATGCATTAGTTATAAATTTTACTGTTTTTGGGGTGGGGGGTTTTAGAAACAGAGTTTTCAGTTAGTCAGGATGTTGCTTCTTGTACTTTATTCCCTCTAAAAGAACTGCCGCCTTATAAGTAAAAAATTATATAAACGACAAAGTATTTACTGTGTTCCTTTATAAAAAAGAAAAAAAGCTTGGCCTTATTTTTTTTGATGAACAAAAAGCTTGGCCTTATAAATGTTAGAATCATGACAAAGTGATTAAATTTACCAACTTAAACTTTTTAAGGAATTAAGTTTGATCTCTATCTCAACTCTACTTCTCATTTAACATATTAAAAATCTCACTTATTAACTGGGTTTAGGGTCCACATGAGAGAAAGAATTAGAATTATGGTTAAGTGATTAAATTTATCGACCACTTAAGCTCAGTAATTCGTTGATAGAAATCTATATGTACAAAGTATATTATGGGTTCTTTTATAATCCATACAACTAAAAAAAACAGTAAAAAATATAAACATCAACAAGTTAGAGTCTTACCAGTATAATCAATCATTAGCAACCCATTGGAGCACTGGCCAGTACTGGCATGATTGAAAAAGGTTTCGGCGTTTCGCCATAAAGAAGCCGAGAGAAAGGAGTGCCTGGGTTCTCATGAATGAAATTGCCTGTGTCAGAGATCGAATCCCCAAGTTGATATATGGCATCAAACTTGCAAGCTTTAAGGGTTTTAGCATCAATGCAATGTGGAAGAAGAAGAAGCAGAAGAAGAAGAGAGAAAGCAGAGAGAGTCATGATAAGCAACTTAGATGACTCCGTTGCTGGTGCAGTGGTGTTAGCCATTCCCATTGCTCAAGAAAGAAGTGTAGACGTGGCTGTCTTGAATTTATTAAAAGTCAGGTTTTGTTGTGTTAAAAGCAAAACAATTTGATGCTGACGTGGCTGGGTTAAACTTATGTGATACTGTGATTAGTTTTTATCTGGACTTACTACTGATACCACTTTTTTCTTTTTTTTTAAATGTATAACTACTTATCGTATCAATAGTTTATAAAAAAATTTATAGTTCTAGAATTTCCCTTGCACGTGGGAGGTTGTCACACCAGAATTTGTTATTTGTTTGGTTTGTACGGTTGGGTTATATTTATTAAAATTTTGGTTAAATAATTATATTCATCATTTTTTCTAATAGTTTAAATTTTTATAATTATTGGTAATTTAATATGGTGTCTAGGAAAGAGATTCTGAATTTTATCACGGTCCTCACTCTACCTCTCATTTAAATTATTAAAATTCCACTTTGTATTCAAAGGTTCTCTCTTGTCTTTGATGGACATTTGTTTTGTAGCTCTCTCTTTGATTTCTACTATGTGGTAGTTTGTATTTGGTATTTATGAATTTTTGGTTTGTTGGTTTCGCTAGAGAGAAATATCTTTGAGGGTATTGTCTAGTGTGGAAAAAAAAAATTCAATTTATTTTAAGTGAAACCCCTAACCTTTGTATTGTGAGGGACAGCTTTTAGGGTATGTTAAAAATTTGGGTTTGAGAGAATGCCTCTACATCATATTCCCCCAAATTTATTAGTTAATTATTTTTTTTTTTCGCACATGGATGTAGTGCCAAATCATGTAATTATTGTGTCTATATTTTCTTTTGCATTGGTTTTCTTAGTTTTTATTGTTGTTTTTGGACATTTTTTCCCAAGTCCCAAATATTTCACAATTAATGTTTGATATTTTGAGCTTCCCCTATTTTACAACAATAAGCACTCTATATATCAGTTTTGAAACTTTGAAAAAATAGCACCTCATGCATGTATATATATATATATACATATATATAAGCTAAATCGTAACATTTATTGTTGTTACGCTCTTGTTTAGCTACTTCATTCGCCACATCATTGACTATATCATTATTCTTTTTCTTATTTATTTTTTACCTTTAATTTTTTTCAATATGAAATATATCGGTTTTACAAATTCATCTCAAATGGTTTTAACTTTACTTATTCATCTAATTTAATTTTCATGTTATAACTAAACAATAAATCAATGGAAAATCAAAACAAAAATATTATCTATATATATTCATCTTAGGTAGTTTTAACTTTACATATAATTTTGTCTTTACATGTTCATCTATTTTAATTTAAATGTTTATAACTGAAAAATGAAATTAACGAAGAATAAAGAAACCAAAAAAAAAAAAAACTCTTCACAAACTTTAAGTATGAAAAAAGAAACTGTCAAAGTTTAAAGATGAAAAGAAATTGTAAAGTTTAGGGACCAAAATAGTATTGTACTCTTATTAGTTTTATAATAGATTCTAGAATAATCTAAATAGAATTTTTTTTTTCAAATTAATATATAAAAAGAATGCTTACTAACCAGATTGATTATATGATAAGATTTTTATTTTTACTTTTAATAAAAATAACTTGATTTTTTAAGAAATCAAATAAGAATAATAAATACAAGAGGTTAAAGTGTCATTTTCAAATATAGAAGGTGGGGTTTTTGATGTTTCCTTAAGAGTAATGCTACAGATACGAACAATTTTACAACATTTTTACAAACTGCTGATGTGACTTTATTATTTTCCAAATAGTTATTGTGGGATCAAAGAATTTGGCAACTGCGGCCCACTTTATACTAAGCCCAAGGCCCACGCCGAGGAGGAAGAAATGGCCGAGGACCAAAGAAGCAAGTCCAAAGTGCCCTGAAACATTGCCGAGGAAGATCCTGTCCTCGGCCAACCGAGATCACAGAAGGGAAGAGTGGCATGCCATCAAAGGCAGCCTCCCAAAGCATCCCAAGGAAAAGGACAGGTACAATGGGTCAGCCATAGGAGCACGGTGGAGGAGCAATTCAAGGAGAAACTGTCACCTTCGCATTAAATGCTCACAACTAACGTCCTGACCGCATTAATGAGGAAGTGACCCCTGAACAGGGCTGCCTTGGTTGTTGCAACTCACAGGAGGTTTGGGAAGGTGGCTGATGGGACAAACACTCAAGTAGTAACCTGCATGATAAACAAATGGAGGGCCAAGATCAACTGGAATGGGGTATATAATGTAAGGAATCCTCTAGGAAAAAGGGGGGGAAGTTAGAAACAGAAAACACAGCAACAATTTGTATTGTCTTCGAAACCCTTGTAACCAGACACTGAAGAAATAATAAGAACAGCAAGCCCCTCAGAGGAGGGCCGAGGACAAACTTTCACACTTTAGTCCACGTCCTGGTTACTCGGTCTACTCATAACTATATATGTCTAGTTGTTGTAACCCTCACTAAGGCCTAGTTCTTCAACCTATTCTCTACAAATTCATTGTATTGGGCTAGTTGGGTCCAAGTCCACTCATCTAGTAGAAGAAGTGCTCAAATCCAGTCCCTATAATTGGCGCCGTCTATAGGAAGAACTTGTGTGTTAGTAAGGGCAACAATCGAGCATGGTAGGATCAGGCAATCATCAAGCAAGCTCCCATCAGCCTGAACCGGTTGGATCCCAATAACAAGGTAACTTTCCCAATCCTGAGCGTGACCGAAATGAGGAGAATGGAAGGTTTCGAGAGGGAAGTGTGCACACTACCCAAACCAGTAGAAGCCACTCTCGCATGGGCAGTCACATGCTCTAGAGACAAAATGACAACTGGCCCATGCAATCAGAAGAAATTAGGAGTCACGTATCCTAGAGACAAAATGATAAGCAGGCCATGCAGCGAGAGATAGACGACTTAAAGAGAAAGCTGCGCCGTGCACAACGAAGGCAATCTCATTCTAGCCCTGACATGCCCTCCGATGACGAAAGCGACAATGACTATAGGCAAAGATCAAGAACTCCTCCAAGTGAGACCTTTTCTCACGAAGAGGAGCACTACTGAAGATGTAAACGTAAAAGCCCATCTCCTAGGGGCTTGGGAAACGATGACATGAGCAGGGCACTGGATCAACTCTCCAAGTCATTTCACACACCAGATAGAAGGGGCTACGCTTCCTCGGCGATTCCAATAGCCAACCTTTACCATTTATAACAACAAAACAGATCCCGTGGAGCATGTGAGCCAGTTTAACCAAAGGATGGCTGTCCATTCTAAAAACGAGGAGCTGATGTGCAAGGTCTTCCTATCCAGCTTGGGACCGGTGGCGATAAGGTGGTTCAATGGCTTAAAGACAAATTCCATAGATTCGTATAGGCAGTTAACCCAAGCTTTCGGCTCCCGCTTCATTACAAACAGCAGAGCTCCCCGGCCCTTAAGCGCATTATTGTCTTTATCCATGCATGATGGAGAAACTCTAAAGGCCTACTCGGATAGACATTTGGGAGATGTATAATGAAATGGATGGCAATTTTGATGACGTCGCCATCAACACCTTCAAAAACAGTCTCCCAGCCGAGCACGGCTTGAGGAAGTCTCTAACTGGCAAGCCTGCCACCAGTGTGCGCCAACTGATGGATCGGATCGATAAGTATAAGCGAGTAGAGGAAGACCAGCTGCAAGGCAAGGGAAAATGGAAGGTTATTCCTCAGGAGATGAGGGATTTCAGGTCGGATCGATATAATAGGAACTGCCCGAGGAGAGATTTCGTAGGGCAACCCGGAACAACCAACACACAGACCGTCAATGATGTATTCCGAGAGCCAGTGCATCGGGTGTTGGAGAGAATCAAGAATGAGCCATACTTTAAGTGGCCGAATAAGATGGCGGGAGAATCCACGAGGCGCAATCGGAACTTTTATTGCCAATACCACCAAGACCACGGACATACCACGAAGAACTGAAGGAACCTCTGGAACTACCTGGACCAGCTAGTCCGAGAAGGAAAGCTGAAGCACCTTCTGCATCATTCCAGCGATCATCAGGGTCAGACCCATCAGGAGCCCTAGAGAGAAACTGCCCTAGGGCCACCTGTAGGGACGATCAACGTAATCCTGGCAGTGCCAAGAAGAACGGGCCCGCGCCCTGCACGAGTGTTGTCTGTGGCTCAGATGCCTGCCGAGGAGTCCCAACCAGAGCCAAAGAGGGCCAGAATGAAGTTTCACCCAATCTTGAGTTTTTCAGAAGAAGACAAAACTGGAACCACCCAGCCCCATGACGACGCGCTGGTGATCACTCTCAGAATAGGGGACTACGATGTGAAAAGAGTGATGGTGGATGATGGTAGTAGGGCTGAGGTCATGTACCCCGACCTCTATAAGGGGCTGAGGTTAAAACCGGAAGATTTGATGCCCTATAGCTCTCCTTTGATGAGCTTCGACGGGAAGCTTGTTATTCCAAAGGGCATGATTAGACTGCCCATCCAGACCGGCCCAGAGATAGTGGAGGTGAACTTTATCATGGTGGACACCTACTCTCCATATACAGTCATCGTCGGTAGGCCTTGGCTCCATACCTTGGGGGCTGTTACCTCCTCCTTACATCAGAAGGTGAAATTCCTGTTAAAGGACCAGGTCCTCGAAATTCGTGGTTGCCAATCCACGGTAAGGCAGTGTATGGTGGCTGCCATTTCACATCTACTCGATGCAGAGTCCTCGGCCTCTGCTGAAAAGAACTTATAGCAATCAAAGGCCCCGGTGTCGCCTACTGATACAGCTGCCGAGAAGGCAAACTATGAAGATTTAGAGAAGGTGGTCATTGGTTGTGACCCAGAGAAGTTCTTTCAGGTCGAGGTTCAACTGCCTCTTCAGGAAAAGGAGGATTTGGTTGAGTTTCTCAAAAGAAATATTGACGTATTTGCATGGGACGCCTGTGATGCCCTAGGGATTGATTCGGCCTTCATCTGTCACCATCTCAATGTCAACCCGTCCATCACTCCCAAGAAGCAGCCACCCTGGTGCCCATCAAGAGAGCACGTCGATGTGATTACGGACGAGGTGAAGAAGCTTAAGCTTGTAGGGGCTATCAAAGAGGTTTTTTACCCCGAATGGTTGGCCAACACCGTGGTGGTCAAGAAGAAAAGTGGAAAATGGCGGGTTTGTGTGGACTTCACGGACCTAAATAAAGCATGCCCGAAAGACTCGTTCCCCATGCCTCGGATAGACCAACTGGTGGATGCAATTGCGGGCCATCCTCGGATGAGCTTTTTAGATGCCTTTCAAGGCTATCATCAGATATCACTAGCCCTGGAGGATCAGAAGAAAACAGCTTTCGTGACACCTATGGGGAACTACCACTACAAAGTAATGTCGTTCGGCCTGAAGAACACAGGGTCCACTTATCAAAGGATGATGACGAGAATGTTCGAGCCACAGTTGGGCAAGAGCATCGAAATCTATGTTGATGATATGGTGGTGAAGAGTAAAGTGGTATCCGAGCATTTAGGAGACCTCGGCAGCACCTTTGATGTCTTAAGGAAGTACAAGTTGCGCCTAAATGCTTCCAAATGCTCATTTGGTGTGGGATCATGCAAGTTTTTAGGCTACATGGTTACTCATAGGGGAATTGAGGTTAACCCTGACCAAATCAAGGCTATTAATGATTTAAAATCACCGCAAATGCCAAGGAGGTCCAAAAGCTTACTGGAATGATCGCAACCTTGAACCGATTCATTTCCAGGTCGGCGGATAGATGCAGACCATTCTATCTCTTGATCAACAAGTGGAAAGGATTTGAGTGGTCTGAGGATTGTATTGTGGCCTTCTAGCAACTCAAGAAGTACCTATCCCGACCACCTATCATGTCCAGTCCTGAGGCCGATGAGGTCCTATACGCATATATTGCTGTGGCCTCTCATGCTGTGAGCTTTGTGCTAATACGGGATGACAATGGCCTTCAAAAGCCAGTCTATTACGTGAGCAAGTCACTACATGAAGCTGAGGTCAGATACTTACCCTTGGAAAAAACCATACTAGCTGTGGTCCATGCCACGCGAAAGCTTCCCCATTACTTCCAGGCCCACACAGTGGTCGTACTAACCTAACTACCCTTGAAGTCTGTACTTCGGATTGCTGATTACACTGGAAGGATTGCTATATGGAACACAATTCTTGGAACTTTTGACATCAAGTACATGCCTCGAACCTTCATAAAAGGTCAGGTCCTAGCTGACTTGGTGGCCGAGTTTGCTGAACCACCTGTAGAAACAGTGGTAGAAAAGCGAAACGTGGATGGAAAATCCGTTGGGGTAATCTCTACACCCGGACCCTCATGTTGGAAGGTGTACGTCGATGGCGCAGCAAATCAAAGGGAGTCCGGAGTAGGGCTAGTCCTAGTATCTCCTGAGAAAACTATCATAGAAAAATCCTTAAGGCTCGGGTTCTCAGCCACGAATAATGAAGCCGAGTATGAGGCATTGTTACAAGGAATGGCCATGGTGTAGAAAATGGGAGGAAAAGCAGTTGAGATGTTCTTGGACTCGAGATTGGTAGTGGGCCAAGTAAAGGGAAAGTTGGAAGCCAGAGATGCGAGGATACAGGAGTACTTAAGCCAGGTCAAACGCTTGCAGTCAGGCTTCGATCTTTTCAGCTTGTCACACGTCTCCAGAAGTGGAAACACCCATGCGGATTCATTGGCCACGCTTGCTACTTCCTCGGCAGGGGGTCTGCCGCGGGTTATTCTTGTCGAACACTTGGATAGGACAAATGAGGTCGCAGAAGGCATTGTTCGTGTCCATCAGGTTAGAGTAGGTCCCAATTGGATGGACCCTATAGTGAGATTTCTCAAAGATGATATTCTACCCGAGGAAAAGTCAGAGGCTGAGAAAATACGAAGAAAAGCTCATCGGTTCTGGTTGTTCGAGAACCACAAATTGTATAAGCGCTTCCATTCTGGGCCATATTTATTGTGTATTCACCCTGAAGCGTCAGAACTACTGCTTGAAGAACTGCACGAAGGGATTTGTGGGAGTCACACAGGAGGAAGATCTCTGTCGCATCGAGCCATTACCTAGGGATATTGGTGGCCAGGGATGCAGAAGGAAGCTTTAGAATATGTTAAGAAATGTGACCAGTTCCAAAGATTTGCCCCAAATATTCATCAGCCAAGAGGGGTCTTCAACCCTTTGTCCAGTCCATGGCCATTTGCCCAATGGGGCCTGGATATTGTAGGCCATTTCCCCAAGGCAGCAGGAAATAAGAGATATATGTTGGTCAGCACAGATTATTTCACCAAATGGGTCGAAGCTGAGCCGTTGGCCAACATCAGAGACATGGATGCTAAGAAATTCATCTGAAGGAACATTGTTACACGATTCGGGGTCCCTCACACCCTCATTTCAGATAATGGACTCCAATTTGACAGCAAAGCCTTCAGAAGATACTATTGCGAACTGGGGATCACAAACAGGTACTCTACTCTAGCTTATCCTCAGGGAAATGGGCAGGCCGAGGCTGTCAACAAGGTCATAGTCAATGGGCTTAAGAAGAGATTGGACGACGCCAAGAGGAGATGGGTAGAAGAGCTACCCCACGTCTTATGGACTTACCGGACTACACCACGGCTGTCAACAGGGGAGACACCTTTTGCCATGACCTATGGTGCCGAGGCTGTTATCCCTCTAGAGGCAAACTTCCAACGCTGAGGACAAGCTCCTTCACTCCAAGCAATAATGATGAACTACTAGGTAAGAGCCTAGATCTGATCGATGAATGAAGAAAAAAGGCAATGATCTAATTGGCCTATTACCACCAAAAGCTCAAGCAGGGATATGATGCCAATGTAAAGCTGAGACCACTAGCACCAGGGGACTTAGTGTTGAGGAAAGTTGTGGGTGCTGCCAAGAATCCATCCTTTGGAAAGTTGGGACCCAATTGGGAAGGACCATACCGAATTACTTCGGTAGCAGGGATAGGTGCATACTACTTAGAAGACTTGGACGAAAAAGTTGTACCTCGTCCATAGAATGTAAATAACCTGAGAATGTATTATTATTAATAAAAGCATTTCTATATTTCAAATTTTAAGTCTATTATGATTATATGTCTTGTATTTTGGTAACAATCTGAGTACTAGACAGAACCAAGGTCTTGCATGGTCCTCGGACTCAAACCTATGGGGAAATTAGTTACTTCAAGAAATATCTAAGTACTAGACAGAGCCAAGGTCTTGCATGGTCCTCGGACTCAAACCTATGGGGAAATTAGTTACTTCAAGAAATATCTAAGTACTAGACAGAGCCAAGGTCTTGCATGGTCCTCGGACTCAAACCTATGGGGAAACTAGTTACTTCAAGAAATGTTTAAGTACTAGACAGAACCAAGATCTTGCATGGTCCTCGGACTTAAACCTCTAGGGAAATTAGTTGCTTCAACAAAAATCTAAGTACTAGACAGAACCAAGGTCTTGCATGGTCCTCGGACTCAAACCTATGGGGAAACTAGTTACTTCAAAAAATGTCTAAGTACTAGATAGAACCAAGGTCTTGCATGGTCCTCGGACTCAAACCTATGGGGAAACTAGTTACTTCAAGAAATGTCTAAGTACTAGACAGAACCAAGGTCTTGCATGGTCCTCGGACTCAAACCTATGGGGAAACTAGTTACTTTTAAGGAAGATCTAAGTGTTAGACAGAACCAAGGTCTTGCACGGTCCTCGGACTCAAACCTATGGGGAAACTAACTACTTTCAGCAAAGGCCTGAGCGTTAAACAGATCCCAGGTGTTGTGTAACTCCTCGGACCACAACCTTTGAGGGAATTAACGAGCTTGAGCATTCATCTAAGTTACAAATACAGCCAAAGGAGAGCCTGGCATCTCAGACCACTTGCCTTGTCCTCATTCAATAAAGACGTAAACAATCACAAGCCCATGAGCATCACTTAAAGTATTTTGAGGTACATCGCACTTAACTTCCTTGCATAGTCAATAGTTAACTTTTTCCTTAAGGTTAGTGAGTTTTTAGAACATTCCCATGGGTACCTTTGCACATTGTGCTGTAGCATTTGATCTTAGGATTTAAAGGTTTATCTTTATGGGTGCTACGCGCTTAGCATTTTTTTCCTGTTATGATAACCAACTCATAAGTATGGGATTCATATTATAAGGTTATTGCCTTTCGTAGTCTATTCAGCAAAAGCAAGCCGTGGTAATGAGGTGGCTCAATTGTTAAACAAAGTCTAAGTGAAAATCATTATTATGGACTATACATTTTTTAGCTACTGTTTCAAAAATGGAAGACAAGTCACACTGTTGAGACCGTTTAGCTAAATAATCAAATCGCAAGTTATATAAATAGCAACAATTAATAAATGAGAAGGGAATTGCATACATTCATTCCAAAGTGTTCCATTACAACAGTTCAAATATCTAAAAAAAATATAAAATAAAATAAAAATAAAAAAAATAAAAAAAGAAAAGAGAAAGAAACGTGAGGCAAAAGCACAACAGAGGCGGCCTATTTCTTCAACTTGATCTTCATTCCCTCCTTGGGAGGCCGATTTGAAGCGGCCTCAGGATCCTCGGAGCTTCCACCTGGGGGGAATAGCTTGTAGAGGCACCACGAGGAGAGTTGTCTCCTTAGCATGGGGGCCCTGGGCTTCAGCTGTGGGCTCTACAGCATCCTGGGGTGCTTCCTGGTTAGAGCCTTTATATGTTTCAGTCACCCCAGGAAGCTCAGCTTCCTTGGCAGGCTCATCTGGAGTAGTTGAAGTAGGGGCAGCATTAAGATGGCCTGCCTTAACCACCTCGAGAGAAGTACCAGCCTCAGAGCTATGAGGGCCTTGCTCTCGGATGGTAGGAGGGAAGTATACATTCTCTACCTTCCACAGATCGGATGAAGCCTCAACCCTAGCTTGTTTAAGGGCTTCATTCCAAGTCTGGGAATAGTAGAGCCTGCATACCCCAGGTACTTGAGCCTTGAGAGTGGCCTCGGTCTCAGTCACTCCCAAGGCAAAAGCCTCCTCCTCGGCGTGCTTCTTGGAGCTTTCAGCCTCTGTCCTTGCGAACTCAGCCTCTGCTTTAGCCCTCAAGGCTTTATCCCTAGCAAACTCTGCAACTTTCTTGGCCCCTTCTGCCTCGGCCAGCTTCTTCTTCAGATCAGTGATTTGCTCCTTGGCAATCTTCAATTGATCCTCGGCTTCACGTAGATGCCTTGTCTGGTCCTCGGCCTGTTTCTGAACGCCAACTAGGCCTGCTTCGGCGCTATCCCTGGCCCTCGTCATCTCCTTTAGTTCTTCCCTCGCTTTCAGGAGATCGGCCTCGGAGTTTTTGAGGGTCCTTGTAGCATCCAAGCGCTTGTCATGCTCGAGATCTAGGGCCCTGCTCTACTCATGGGCTGCCTCTTCCAGCCTGTAAGTGGCCTGGACAGCCTGCCAATTGAAACAAGCACACGATAAGTTGGAAACCAAAAAAAGAAGAAGCAAAAATCAGCGGAATCGCAAGTGTTAGATGTCTTACCATGCCTAAATACCTTTTGAGGCTGAGGAAGACCTCTTGCCTCCTCAAATTCCCCAACTCGGCCATATCGTCGGGGAGTAGCAAGGCCCTCTCCAGCGCATCGGCCACGTAGGTGCCTTCACCCCCTCGGAAGTCCCTGAGGGAGGCGTTGTCCATCAAGGGCTCCCCATGGAGCATTGGGGCAAGAAGCCAGGCCTGGGGCTCAGATTACGCGGAGACTTCTTTTTCCTGGCCCTGGTGCTCTATTTTTAACTGCTTTGAGGCTCGTCGGGCTTCATCTTCCTCCTGAGAGGAGCGAGACCTCCCCCTATCCATCGGATCCTTGCCTTTGGAAGCCCTCTTCCTTTTTGGGTCGGCGAGCTCGGGCTAAGGAGGCAGAGTCGGCTGAGGAGGAGCAGGAAGTTTGGCTTGTGTGGAAGATGACCTGGTCTGAACAGGTTGAAGCGGGGGCGGAGGAGGAGGAAGCTTGGATTGTGGCTTCACCAGCGCGTCCTTCCTCGGTTGGCCCTCAATCAGATCGAGCAAACTGGTTTGAGGTTTTCTCTTAAAACCCATCTCGGCCTAAGAACAAGTTCCTGCTGATGAGAGATCTACTTCAGTCAAATTGGGGTCGCCCAAGTCACCAGAAGGATACTCGGATGGATTGACTTGGTCGAAAACACCAAATTCGTCCTCGGACGGACCCGAATCAGCAACTTCTTCTTCTCCTTCTGCTCTTCCTCCCTCAACCTCTGCAGTCTGATGGGATGAAGAAGGGCCTGCCAACGGAACGCCCTCTGGGATGGAAGATCCTTCAGGAAGCAGGAACCCGTGTTCTGCTACGGTGATCTTGTGAAGCCGAGGATCTTTGGCTCTGATTTCGTACTTCAGAGCCGAGAATGACTTCTGGAGGGGATCGTATCCGAGGATCTTGTGAGCAGCTCTAATTTGGTTGTCAACTTCGTTCACAAAGACCTCTGCCCTAAGGATGGTTTCCAAATCCTCTCGGTTAACCAGGTGAAGGTGTCGTTCAAAGGCGTGTGGATTTGCAAAAAGGAAAGCATATTCATATTAGCTACCGAACAACGCAAACTATGATGACACAAAAGATCAACCCTCTCCTACTCCGAATACCCCACCTGGTACCTCCTCCTCTGTCGGACAATTAAGGTCGTCGTGACACTCTCCGGACACGATGAGAAAGTCCTTATTGAACCCCTTGCTGGACTCGGGGAGGCATTGAATAAGCCGAACCTTATCATCCCTCGTCTTCATATAATAGGATTTACCCTTTTGGTGTTGGAGGTTGTAGCACCAGTTTACATCGTGATGGGTTAACCTCAACCCCATTTTCTCGTTTAAGGTGTCCACACAACCCAGGATCCTAAACACGTTGGTGGCGCACTGGGTGGGAGCTAATCAAAAATGCCTATGGTAGTCCCTCATCATCGGCCCCATAGGGATTCTCATACCACCTTCTAGGAAGGCGATTATGGGAATCACTACTTCCCCCTCTTGCCTCTTAAAGTGCCACTCGCCTTCTTCACAGTATCTTAAACCTACGTTACTGGGTATCCTATAATCGGCCATGAACTTCTCCATTGCCTCTTCAGACTCAACCAACATTTTAAACCTACCCATCCCTAGGAACGGCTAAAGGACTCAGGGAAGGACAAAATAAAGAGAGAAATCGCGAATTAGAGGGAGAAGAAAACTTACAAAAATGAGGAAAAGCTCCTCGGACAGGCTTTTTATGCTGAAAAGAGACGTGAGTTTGGTTGGAGACTTGACCGAATTTAGGGTATGTGCGCAAGAACTCTTGAGTGCAAAAGTAAAGAGGCAAATCGGTTCAAATGGGTATTTATACCCCCAATTAAAAAGGATCGTGCAGGTTTCCCGCCCATAAAGGTGAAGAAATCTCCACCGTTAGATTACCATCACACCGTTGAACGTGGGGAGCACAGAACCGCCAGAATTTAATGAGGGCGCGCTCTGTATACCGAAGCGCCAAGAACGTGCCTTGGACAAGTGAAGAGACTCTGGCACTGACAGAGGGCAAGACTTAACAAGCCATGACAAAGGCTCGAGGACATCAAAACCCTCCTCTCCGTCCGAGGAGCCGGACAGCAGGATTTTGAGGGGCTATTGTGGGATCAAAGAATTTGGCAACCGCGGCCCACTTTATACTAAGCCCAAGGCCCACGCCGAGGAGGAAGAAATGGCCGAGGACGAAAGAAGCAAGTCCAAAGTGCCCTGAAACATCGCCAAGGACGATCCTGTCCTTGGCCAACCGAGATCACAGAAGGGAAGAATGGCATGCCATAAAAGGCAGCCTCCCAGAGCATCCCAAGGAAAAGGACAGGTACAATGGGTCAGCCATAGGAGCACGGTGGAGGAGCAATTCAAGGAGAAACTGTCACCTCCGCATTAAATGCCCACAACTAACGTCCTGGCCGCATTAATGAGGAAGTGACCCCTGAACAGGGCTGCCTTGGTTGCTGCAACTCACAGGAGGTTTGGGAAAGTGGCTGATGGGACAAACACTCGAGTAGTGACCTGCATGATAAACAAATGGAGGGCCAAGATCAACTGGAATGGGGTATATAATGTAAGGAATCCTCCAGGAAAAAGGGGGGGAAGTTAGAAACAGAAAACACAGCAACAATTTGTATTGTCTTCGAAACCCTTGTAACCAGACACTGAAGAAATAATAAGAACAGCAAGCCCCTCAGAGGAGGGCCGAGGACAAACTTTCACACTTTAGTCCACATCCTGGTTATTCGGTCTACTCATAACTATGTCTAGTTGTTGTAACCCTCACTAAGGCCTAGTTCTTCAACCCATTCTCTACAAATTCATTGTATTGGGCTAGTTGGACCTGAGTCTGCTCATCCAGTAGAAGAAGTGCTCAAATCCAGTCCCTACAATTTTCACGTCCTGGTTATTCGGTCTACTCATAACTATGTCTAGTTGTTGTAACCCTCACTAAGGCCTAGTTTTTCAACCCATTCTCTACAAATTCATTGTATTGGGCTAGTTGGGTCTGAGTCCACTCATCCAGTAGAAGAAGTGCTCAAATTCAGTCCCTACAGTTATTGTAAGTAAAAATGTGATGTTAGTGATGAACCCATATTAGAACTAGTAAGAATTTGTCACATCAGCAGTTTGTAAAAATATTGTAAAATAGTTTGTATCTGTAGCACTACTCTTTCCCCAAACCTCACAAGATGTTAGTGTAATTTATTATTAAACAAAAAAAAAATTCCAACAGTGGACTATCTAGAATTTAACAAAAGGAAGTGTGGAAAAAATTGTTATATTCACATTTTCTGGAATCACAAATCTGCAATAGTGTGCCAGAGAAGCTTTCAAGTTATTAATAATCTGTCTCACTCCCTTGTGCCAAATATATATATATATAAAAAAAAAAAAATTCATTTTCTATCGAAGGCCCCAAAAAAAATTTCTCCCCAAATCGACAAGAAATCTAGAGTGAAAATTAAAAAAGATCTCAAATCAGGGGGACACAATTGCCCTCCTATTATAATGATAGAGCATGTTTTATATAAAAAATTGCTATTTTGACATATCAAAAAGTTATTTTATCTATTTTAATACACAACTTTATAATACACCATACATTAAATATTATATTTTTTTCACCGTTTTAGTTAAATATTATTTCCTTATTCTTTTTAATTTTCTTTTTCTGTTCTCATCGACAATGAAGACATATAAGGGAGAGAATGTTTAAATGTTATTAATTAATTCCAACCATCATGAAGAGAGAAAGTTTGAATTATAAATAATAATAAAATAAAATAAAAAGAGAAGCAAATATTTATACAACTTCCATCCATACACTGCTAGCATTAGAATTGCATTGTAGCATGCATAGCCGGCTCTAACATATATGCCAGAGAGGTAGTCACCTAAGGCCCCGTGTAAATAAAGACCCCCTAATTCTAACCAATAAAGCTATTTTTTTTTATTGTAATAGTATTAATTAAGCCCAAATATTAGCCAATAAATAAAATAGTATTTTTTTTTTTTACAAAAGAGAAATTTTACGTTCACAATATTTTTCACAATACTTTCTAAGTAGCAGGTTGTTACTCGTTGTTATTAGTTGTTAAAAAATTAATTTTAGTAGTGGGTTCAAATTAAAACTAGTAACAATTTAACACCTAAAATTTGTTGTGAAAATGTTATAAATTTAGCACTTCTAAAAAAAAGGGCAATACACAAAAATTTTCACAACAATTGAGTTAACAAACTTTTACTAGTTCTCATCTACGTCCACCACTAACATCACTTTTTTACTTACCACTATTAATCTGCCATATCAACAAGTGTAAAAAGTTTTGTCAAATTTTTTACATCTATAGACATTCTTAAAAAACAAATTCTAGGTGGTTCATATTAATTATTAATTTTGCATCTAACAAGAGAATAGAGTTTAAGTAATATTTAAATTACTTTTTTAAAAAGTCATTTTTAAATATATAAAAATCTTCAATTCATTTTTCACCTTAGGCCACTCAGTGCGTCAAGCCACCACTAGTAGCATGTGCCAAATTTTTTTTGCATTTAGTACATCTCATGGAGGTAATTTTTTAGTTTTTGATGTGGTAATTGGTAAGTAAATACTAAAAATTTAGCACACTTAATGCTAGTGGTATTGTTATCATTTACCCCCTCGACTTCTTTTCCTTGTCTTTTGCCTTTTGCGTTTTGTCTTTTGCCTTTTGCGTTTTGTCTTTTATGTTTTGTGTCTTTTTTTCTTCGTGTACTCATCTGGTTCTTGCTACTTGCTATCATCCCTACACAATTTTTTTAATATAAATACAATGTGACACTTTTTGTTTGCTTTTATTATTCTTTTTGTGTATAGAGTAATGTTGTAATATTATGGGCGGATTGCCTCATTCAACTAGATCCTTTTTTGTTTCAAAAAAATTAAAAATTAAAAATTAAAAAAAAAAAACTAAAAAACTAATCCTCTTTTGGCTTCATTTATATTATATAAAAAAATTTATTTTGATTTTTGTTGGTCCATAAAAACAAAATTCTGTAGCACTCCCGAATGCTAACTCAGAATGAAATTTTATGCAATGGGAATTCACATAAATTTTAAAAAGCATGCTTCTCACACTTTATACTCTAATAGTGTTGGATGTGACCATTTTTTTAACAAATAATATTTTTAGTGAGTGTTGTCCTCGTGATTCTCTTTTTTCCACTCTTATTACGTACCCAAGATATATAACATATAATCATTTGACGTACACTTAATCTAGTAGTGTTGTATCATGCATGAAATTATTGTTCTTTTCAAGTAACAACTAATAATAATTTACTATATAAGATTTATTGCAAAGATTTCGTTCTTATTTAAGATTTATTGTAAAGATATCGTTGATATATCATTTCTTTAATATATTACCATAAGTGATGGTCTCGTTAATCGTGATTTTCATTTTTTCCCGCTCTCTTACACACAAGAGATGATATATAGTCCGTTGCAACAATACATGCCTTACCCATTTCTCTTTCTTCTTCTATGTCATCTTCTTCTTTCCTGGGCTGCTGCAATCTGCAAAACCTCCGGAATGTATTCAGTTGGATTCTTTTTGTAGTCAGCATGGTAAAGTTTTGTTTACTATTTTTTTGGGTACTGGTCTAAAATTGTGGTTTTTTTACACACACTACAAGAAAAAAAAGACTTAATACAACAAAAAAAGTCGTTACAATATCAACTAATGTCATTGTAATAGGTGTTATTGCAACGACAAAAAAGTTTATGTAAGCTGTTGTAATAAACTCCAAGGCAATAGATTTATGCAACACTAGATTTTCGTTGTAATAAATTCTATATATTGCAACGATTTACATATTGCAACGATTTACTTTGAAAATCTCATTGCAATAGGTTATTTTTTTATTAAAAAAAAAAGCAATAGGTTTATGTAACACTAGATTTTCGTTGCAATAAATTTCATATATTGCAACGATTTACTTTGAAAATCTCGTTGCAATAGGTTATTTTTTTATTAAAAAAAAAAGAAATAGGTTTATGCAACACTAGATTTTCGTTGCAATAAATTTCATATATTGCAATGATTTACTTTAAAAATCTCGTTGCAATAGGTTATTTTTTTATTAATTTTTTTAAAAATTTAAAAAATAAATAAATCATTTTTTTTAAATAATAATTTTTTCATTAACTTGTTTTGCTATTCAAAAGCCATATTTAGGTACTATACTAACAAATTAAAGATATGCATAAAAGATGAAAAATTCGAAATACTTCATTTCAATACATATGTCAAAAAAACACAAATATATACACAACTTGTTGAATTTATATTCAAACACATAGTTTCAAAAAGTATGCAAAAATCAATACAACATGAAAGAAAAGTTTCTTCCCAAAGGTTTTATCCAAGCATGCTTCACAACCATTTCATTGACTTGCCACCTATTTTGGAAAAAAAAAAGAAAAAGAAAATAAGTATAAAGTTGAAAAACATCATATATTACAACACAATGACAACAATATACACCATCATTGTTTCTTAAAAAAAACACATACAAAACAATTCTACTTGAAGACTATACAATTAAACAAAAAAAAATCAAATTAAAATTTAAAGAGATCCAAAAAATTATCTGAAAGTTAGAGAGAAAGTCTTTAAACTGAGAAAGAGTCTCTCCAAGTAGACTATGAATTAAGAGAGCCTGAAATTTGAGAGAGAAAATTTAGAGTTAGTAGATATGAGAGTGAGATGGAAATTTGAGAGATAAGTTTTGTAATTAGTAGATAAATTTGAATTTTGAGATATGCTTAACAAAGAGGGAAAGTGAAATGAAAAAAAAAAAAAGAGGCTTGGGGAGAGAGAGAGAGAGAGAGAGAGAGAGAGAGAGAGAGAGAGAGAGAGAGAGAGAAATTGAGATTAAAATAAAATAGGAGATAGAGGTGGGTGAGATAAAGAGGGAAACTAAGATGGAAAAAAAAAAGAGATAGGTGTGTGTGAGTTAATTTTGAGATGAGAAAAAAATAGGAAGATAGATGTGGTGAGAGAAAGTGGGAAATTGAGATTAGAAAAAAAAAGGAAGACGTGTGGTGAGAGAGAAATATTAAGATGAGAGAAAAAAATGGATAGACATGGGTGAGAGAGAGGAAATTAATGAAAAAAAAAATAGCACCAATTTCTCAAATTTTCCCCCTACTCAATTACTCACCTCTATTACATCAACAAAATTTGATGTGAAATAAAGATTTAACCTATCACATAATATAGTTCGATGTGAAAAAAAAAATTACCTATTGCAACAACATATCTTTATGTAAAATAAGAGTTACTTATTACAACAACACATTTTAATGTAACATAATAATTATTGTTATAATCTCATATTGATATAATAAATTTAAGTTACTATTACAACAAAAAACAACCTAGAGATGTAATAGTATATATATTACATTTTTTTTTTTTTTTTTTGCAATAATACTTGTTGTATTATGTCTTTTTTCTTGTAGTGACAATATGCTAATTATATGTTATGGTCCACTGCAGAGTGAGATTTCCGTGGAAGAAGACCTATTGCAAGAAAGGAATGAAGCTGGTTCCCAAAGCAATGTCTGTAACATACCAATGGAGGTTAGATCCATTTTGGACAATGAGGGTCACATCGAAATAAAAAAGAGAGCCCAAAAAGTCACTTGTCGGAAAGTCCCACCAACGTTGAGAAGAATCGAAAGAAGTAAGGACTACTTTGATCCTAGGGTTATCTCTTTTGGTCCTTACCACCATGGCAAAACAGAATTCCAAGAAGCAGAGACGCTTAAAACTGATGTCATGTTGGAGTTTATTGCAAAATCTAGCACTTTATTTGTGGAATTTTACAGCAAGGTACGTGAAATAAATGACTACACAAGATCCTGTTGCGTTGATGGTTCAACAAATAAATATTGTGATGATGTGTTTGCACTGATGATGCTTCGAGATAGCTGTTTCATTCTATATGTAATGGAAAACGTGGTAAGAAAAAGATGGGACGAGCTTAGTAAAACATTTGCTCATCATATTGGCCCCTTTGGAAGTTTTTATGCATGTAGAGATGATTTTGCTAGAGAATCAAATTCCTTTCTCACTTTTGATACTTTTGATGAGGCTTAGATATGGTGATGAAAAATTAGGACTAAGAATGATCAAGCCATTCACTTGTTTCATAATTTGGGCAATAAATCCAGAGGATGTTTCAAGAGACAAGAATAAGGAGCCAACAACTCGTCATCTCCTTGAGTGTGTATATCAGGAATTCTCCAAAGTTGGTGATCTAGATGGTAAACCTCATCATTGTTTCAATTTTTGTAAAACCAAGCCGATAAAAGCAAAGGAGCTAGAGTATACAGATTTTGTTTCGTCATTCCACTCAGTTGGAGAACTTAAAGCTAAGGGGATCCATTTCAAGCCTACCACTTCTAGTTTTGCACTTTTAGAGAAAAAAAGGAAAATCAATTTCTCTACGTGATGTTAGATTCAAATCTGGCTTCATCAATGCAGAGCTTAAGCTTTCCCCCCTAATCCTTTCTCCTTCTACAATAACACTGTATAACAACTTGGTAGCCTTAGAATTTTGTCCTCCTTCAGACAAGGATTTGGATATTGCATCTTGCTTCTTTTTCCTGAAAACACTCATTGACAGTGTTGACTATGTGAAAGAGTTGAGCTCCAAGCGTATTCTTCTTAACAATTTAGGCAGTGATGAAGAGGTGGGTAAAATGCTTAAAGAGATTAACTCATGTGGGATGCATGATTGGCATTTACCGATGTGTTAGAGAAGATATTGAAGAACACTATAACAGCAAGATAAAGACCTGGTTGGCTGAAATAATTGGCAAATATTTTAGCAACCCATGGACTGCTCTTGGTTTCTTTACAGCAATTACTGTCCTTGCTTTAACTATTCTGCAAGCTTACTACAAAATCAATAAGTGAATAGACACTATGTACTTTACGCATGTACTACTTGAATTGTAATTATTATTTGGACTTATGTTTCTCATCTTGTTGGTCACATTAACATAGTTGAAACCTGTATTAGCATAGTGGTGTCTTAATTTCCATTTGGATAAAAATTGTCATACACCATTCTTGCACTGCGAGTTCATTTCCATTTAGTGTTGTGCAGACTTATGTTTATTAAAAAATATTTATAAATGATAAGTATTTATTTAATAAGTATTAATTAATTAATAAAGAGTCAATTAAAGAAGTTGTATAAAAGAACATACATTATTTATTATAAAAAAATTTAGAGAACATCAAACCTAATTAATTCAAAATTTGTTTAGTGTTGGGTCGTTTTATTAAAAAAAGAAAAAGAAAAAGAAAAAAAGATAGCCAGTTCTAATTAATTTAAACTAACATAATTTATCACTATTTGGAACTCTAAAAATCAAATTAAAAAATTAAAATAATGACATGAAAAAACATGAGCTGGAAAAGACATATATGATAATATTGGAACAAGTCAATAAAAAAAAAAAAAAATTTAAAAGCTTTCATCTATATTAGATATAGATGTATACTATTATTTGTATGAGAGATTTTTTGGTTTTGTTTCATTATGTTTTTGTGTATTCCTCGTCTTGTTTCAAGCATCAATCGTGTTTTATTTCTTGATATGCTTGAGAGGATTTGGATCCTATGCAAAATACTTAGGGAGTAATTGTGGGAGGTGCAATAGTATCTAATGGCCAGCAAAAAGTTTTTTTTAAAAAAATGG